>JAAXCT010000222.1:0-600000 GCA_012490785.1 Eragrostis nindensis
GCAAGGCTGCAACCGACTGTTTGCTCGGGAGTACATTTACTGCAAATAGTAAGATGCCAAATGTACATGCTAACCTTCTAATTTTTTTTTTTTTTGATCTTCTCCTGATGCCTCCAAAAACTAAAATTATATGCAGAGCAGGCACAAGCCGACACAACATGTTGTGCTTTCTAACAAAACGTGATCTCTTAAAGCACAATGGCTTCCTCTGCATCTCATTTAATAATAAAGATTTTGCACCTCAAGAAAAACCATATCCTCTCTTTTTGTATTCTTTTGTTGAAACTCCTTTTCCTTCCATACAACATTTATACAGTCCACGCATATGTACGATGAAAATCGGGGGGAATCATAAGCCACGTAGAACAACAGAAGGTCCGGTATGGTGTGTGTCTACATACTGCAGTTGGTTGGACATGATCAAAGCTAAAGGGCACTCACTCCTGCATTCTGTGCAATGTACACGTCCTGATCACATTTGATTTGAGAAAATAATTTTTACAACTATTAAAACATCTGAGTTTATTTCTCATAAGCACAGTTCTTAATGATTTGCCAGTATTTAACCTGGAAAATTAATAACCCTTGCAGCAGAGAAAACTAGTTCTTTTGTTGACAAATTATATATTTTTTCTAGTAATATCTTGAAAATCGATGAATATTCTGATCAAGTAACACGAACATCAGTTTTTTTTCGATTACACAGTACAACTCAGACAACACACTCACCCTTATTAACGCACATACGCAAACTCTCCTCCTATGAACATTAGTTTTCAACTAGACATTGACACGCAAAATTCCTTTGCTTGTACAACTCTACTTCGATCAATATCCTCAATCTACTAGCTCAACACCACATAGGTGACTGGAAGAGAGCTAATGAAGGTCATGAACTTATATGCTGAGGAATCTTCATGATGACGCCGACTACTTGGTTCGGCTAGCGATGGAGGGCATGGGCATGGGCATGGGCATGGCAGCGGATGAGTCTGGACTCTGGGGACGCCGATCGAGGTTGTAGCAATGAGGTGAAGGGGCCTTAGACTTTCTGTGCCCTGCTCAGTTGCACTCAGCTGCCGTTCCCCACCTGAACGAGGGAACAAGGAGCAACGAAACGCAACGTCCACAATGATAAATGGGCTCGCGGATCGAGCAGAATCGAGACAGAGTCATTCCGGCACTCCGCACTTCCGATGTTCTGTACATGCGCAATCAAGAGTGAGAGTTGCATGACGCGCGTATATATTGTACTCTCTCTAATCTTTTTTTTTTTCTTGACGTTTCAGACAACCAATTTACACTAGCCACAAGTCAAAAATTCCATTCTGAACGTCATCAATTCAAGAAAGGAGGGAATAATGTCTTTGGGCCTGATACTTTTTAGACGCACGTGCATTGACTGATAATTTCTCCTCCTGATACTTTGTACAGATACTGATGGACACACGCACGCTGAGAGCTGGTTTTGAATCATGGACCAAATGAATTACTGATAAGCACGTACATGGCAAGCGGATGCGGGAGCCCAGGTTGGCCGGAACCCGTGCTATGAACAAACAGCTCGTTCTGGGGTGAGTGCAACATCAGCAAGTTCTTCTCCTGATGCCTCCAAAACCCACCCCATGTATGCAATATATGCAGAGGTAAATGGAACTGAGGGACAGAAAACAATAAGCAGAGGTGATTTGCACTGACGGTTACCTAGCACCCTTAAGAGAAGCTACTCTGACCCAACCTTCAACACACCATATAACAATCTTGTTGAGGATAAAAACCAAATATGGAAAGAATAGTAGCTGAAGTATGGCTCATATCGTTAGAGAAATTTTTTTTGGCTCATATTTATTCTAGTCTACTTCTGCAAACAGAGTTATTGTGGATGATCAAAGGCTAAAAAGCGCAAGCTGACTGGTAAACACTGGCGGCACCAATACTGTTATTTTGACAAAATGAATTTCACTGATGCAAAAGAAATTAATAAGTATTGCAACTTTATTTCGACTTTCTTTGGAATAAAAGCTTGAACTCTACATGCAAAATTTTTATCTCCGTTGAAATGGAGCCGATTGAAGTACAGTTGCGCCCGCACTTTACTGTACAGCTTACGCAGGCAGCCAGAGATATGGGCCCCTCCCACCCTACCTCGGCCCTTTAAGATTAACAAAAGTTTCTCTTCTGCATTCTAACAAAAGAGCCGTAAAATAAGCTACTCTGTGCTAGCTGCTTATGTAACACAACAGAAGGCTATTCAGTTTGATCAAAACACAGAAAGCAGCACTGTCCAGCTATCTAGCTACGACCTTCTCATCATTGCATCACTCCTCCAGTCTTCTTAATGATACGGTATGAATTAGAAAATAGCGGCTTTGTGAAACTACACTCCAATCTTATGATGGATCTTTGAAACAGGTCTATACTTGGTGCCTTTGTGACTACGACCAAAATTTTGGTGGCCAAAGAAAAAAGAATGATAAATCACAGTAAATCCTAAACATATATGGAAAAATAGAAGATAAAGAAATCAGATTGACAGCAGCTTTGTTTTGATCTCCAGTGATCTCTGTCGCCCATTACTTAATTTGTTCTAATTCTCTATGTTTACATTTGGAGCACTCACATACTTACTGAAGTACTGATCCAAATTGAATGACAAAAACCAAGTGGAGTTATGACAAAAGAAAAGTCGGCGAAGTCCCATATCCTGATTGCAAAGTAATGTCAGACTTCTCAATTATTAGCAGTATTGATGATTACAGGCCACATCTGTTATGGAAAGCAAATATGCAGGAAAAGTGAAATAATGAATTCCTGCATACTACACCGAGTGTTTTCATCTCATTCTCCTTCATATTTCATACTTGCATCCTACCGATGCAAGCAAGATCGACCAAAGGCTGCATCTCATGTGTGCGATTAGGATCAAAGGCATGGCAGGACCGTTGCCTCCAATCAAGATCCCCTGAAGCACCGGCTCCCCACTGTCCCCGCACTCTGAATCATACATACATCAGTACTTGTACAACGAACACGAACCACCTCTGTCTGAATTGGAAAATGCTCTGTTTGTAAAAATTCTCATGAAAATATTCAGAGAATTATCAATCTTTGTCCAATAATCACTAAACAACATTGCTTAAGGCTTATCTCCTGGCACAATGCACATGGCTATGATAACCAGCTCTACTACAATACCGTGCATCACCAAGCTCATCAAGCCCACACTGTAGCTTTTCTTCACCATCATTGCCTAGCGCCACCATCCCTCCGAACAAACAACCACGTAGTGGCGTATCTAGGCATCTATCTCACGACAGACATTAAGGGGCTGTTTGGAACACAGGAATGAAAAACGTAGGAATAGGAAAAAATGCAGGAACGAAGAAAATACAGGAATGGAGAAAGTGAGAAAACCGCAGGAATCGAAAACAAAGGAATTGGGAACTCTTGCTGTTTGGATTGCAGGAATTTGTAACACAGGAACTGACAACTATAATAAAGTATCAAATCTGAATAAGTTAAAAACTAAATAACAAAAAAATCTGTTTCTCCGAAGCATCATGGATCGGCCTATATAGATCAGAAAAGCCTTGTCCACCCATTGGTCTCTCGGTCATTCACTCACTGCTCTCTTCTTGCCGTCCTTTTTTATTCCACTTCAACTTCGGAGCTCCGGCAACAAGCGCATGGCAGATTGACAAGCTCCTGAGCTTAAGATGCAGGCGAACGTTCATGAGATTAGCAAAGCGGTTAGCTTCACTTCAAGCAAAGGAAAAATTCCCAAGAGCTTTGGGTGGATTTTTTGATTCCTCCATTTTGTACTGGAAGGGCCACCGTTCCTGAGGAAAGGAACTCGTCGTTCCTGCGTTCCAAACAGCACACGAAGGAAACTTTCCATAGGAATGGATTCCTCTAAAATTCCTTTAAAATTCCTTCAATCCAAACACACCCTAAGCAAGATGACCTCGTGGTCTCCTCATCCTGCCACGCTTCTTCGTCAGATCTTGGGCCAACAATAAACACATCCCCTGCTGTCACTACGGTTTGTAAAATCGTCTATGACAACAGCCATAGCTCGCAACTCAAGCTCCAAACTTGAATGAGAATCTACTGTATGCTTCTTACTCATTCAGGCAATGAGGGAACCGCCAAGAATAACACAATAGGAAGAAAAAGATCAACAATACAAGGAACCACTAGTCCATATAGCACCAGGGAAGTGAAATTATCTACCGCTAAACAGAGGAGCAGAGGACAATTGATCAACGGGTGACGTGTCCCCATCACAATAGGCAGTACCACCGGCCCACCTTGCGCTCTGGTGTACCTGCTACCTCCTCTTCTCTTGTGAGTTCCTAACCTGCAGATAATTTGATATGCTTGGCCTTCTCCTGATGCCTCCAAAACCAAGACCAATATACAGAGTAGACATGTTGTGATTTCTACAAAATGTAATTTTTCAAAGAACAGAAATTTCCTCCGCACCTCATTTAATTTGTCTATTTGGCACCTCTTGTAAGATCATCAAGAGAAATCCTCTATCTATTTTTTATTGTTTCATTCGAATATCCTTCTCGTTCAATACTATATATACAAGTAGCGCATGTGTATGACGAAATGAGTGCTGATGAAAGTTGGTTGGATAATATGATGAAAGTACCTCGAAATAACTGTGCACTATCCACTTAATTGATGGCCAACCTCATATCTCCTAGGAGGTAATAATAGGTCCATCATGGTTATAGAAAGATTTAGTTTCAAAGTTATTACTCCCTTCGTTTTTTTATTATATGACGCCGTTGACTTTTTTCATTACTTTGACCATTCGTCTTATCTATAAATATTTGTGCAAATAGCTAAATTTATAAGTTAACCTTAAAATGCTTTTGATGATGAATCCAATGATATTAATTTTACATTCAAAAAATAATTATTTAAATCTATATTGTTGGTCAAAGTTCAACGAAAAAGGCAACGGCGTCATATAATTAAAATCGGAGGGAGTAGTATTTTGCAAGGGATAAAATACTGCAAGTTTGTCGTGGCAAGTGATTGTTTTTCCATTTCATGTTAAAAAACTGAATTGTCGTCTTTTTCACTATAAAAACCAAAATCTGACGGTGAAATGTGAGAAAAAAATGAAAATTGAAATGAGTAACGTGCTAAAGTGACATTTGTTATGGTGGAAAAATCAGTTAGTGAACCTATAGAACATTCAATCGACCAAAACTTGAGATATTTTTTATGGTTACTAATTTTCGGCCTGACTTAGCATATCACATTTCTATTTTTTTCTCGATTACACAGTACAACTCAGACAGTCACAACACGCACACTCGCCCCTATAAACGCACATATATAAAACTTACCCCTATGAGCATCTTTGAAGACTGAGCCGGTAAATCCTTGAGATTGACGAAATCACCACTGGCGCGCTGTCTCGCCTCCCGCTGAAAGCACAATGCCGTTAAATCCTAGAAATTCACTCCCAGAACCCATGACCTCAGGTGCTACTGAGGCTCTTGTAACCACTAGGCTACTGGTCATTTCGCATTTCTAATTTTCATTTCATAATGGGAAAATAATTGGTGTTTAACAAGACAACAAACAAAACCTAGTGGACACTAATGAATAACTAATTGTGCCAATCGTGATGTCCCACTCATTCACACGACTAGTATTAAGAGCTCAACTATTGTATTGTTATATTACATTGAATCACTCATTATTGTTTAGAGTTAATTTCACAAAACCACAATTATTTGGTCTCTCGTTACAAGAAGCCAGTTTCACAAAACCACCAATATTTCCACCATATGTTGCACAAAATCACAACTTTTAGTTTCGGTCCCACATGTCAGCCGTATAAGAAGTGCATTGGGCCAATAGTAGTCGGTCACAGTCTTTGGCTGGGCCTCCAGCTTCGTGGACCGCGGCCCATCTCACGGCGTGCCAACCATTCCCGTCACGCCGGTGTCGACAACGGGTGTGACACAAAGCTAGCATGGAAGCACTGCAATAACCGCCAGCAGAGCACAACTCCCGTCGGCTGCACTAGTTGAGGTCAACGCACTTAATTATCTTCGGCATCTTCGTAATCTCTTCCCCTTACCTCCCAAACCTAAACATATGGAGTTGTTATAACCAAAAGCATGTGTCCCAGTTCTGTGATAAAACAATGGCGTTGCAGGGGCCAAGAAATCAGGCAAAACCACATGATTGCAAGCACAAGCACCCAAACAGTTTCGTCCATATATCTAGAAGCTACTTTAAACAGATCGGCTCTTTGTCTTGCTGCTTCTTCAACTGAGCTAATTCTCATTCACAGTTGATACTTATATATACTACCAACCAGGTTTGTAAAACTGATGAAAACTGGTCGGTTATCGCGATAACCGGACTTATCGGTCCGGTTCGTTTCGTCGGACGTTTGGTTTTCGGTAGCATAATCGGTTATCGCTCGGTTATGTCAGTAATCAGTCTAGTTTCATCGGTTTCGATTTTTTCGGTTTTTATGAGATTTCAATCCCTGCTACCAACAATGCATGCAGAGAAAGTGAGCAAACAATTGGAGTCATGAAGAAGAGTAGGTGGAGTGCAAAACAGGACGAGTAAGGCTGGAAAATTGCATGACTTTATGATTGATTGCTACTGCGGTGACTGAGAGCAAATGAAATCCGTGGAAAGTGTGTATTCCTTCATATTCTGCCAGGCAGTATTTATTTGTGGTTTGTCCACGTCTACAAGCTACCAACTACAAGAGCCTAGCTGCTCTTGTTAAAATTTTCTAACAAACTCTTCTTCACATTTCATACTTGTATTGTACCGATGCAAACAAGATCGATCAAAGTCTGCATCTCATGTGTCATTAGGATCAAAGGGATGGCAGGATCGTCGTGTCTCCAAGCAAGATTGCCCTGAAGCACCGGCTCCCCAGTGTCGCCGCACAACATATCATACAAACATCAGTACTTGTACAACGAACCCCCCTCTGTGTCTGAATTGGGAAATGCTCTGTTTCAGATTAAAATACTTGCTCAGAGTCACAAAACCACACGACGCCAGTCGGAGCTCGCCACGAGAATAAACAACGTGTCTGTCACCGCACAATCATACATAGAGAGGACGTCACCACGAGCCTAGCGACGCTGCGTTCCAGCGTGCGGCGCTCTACTTGGATCACTTGTGGCACAGAGTTAACCCCTCGCCGCGAGAGGCAGACAGGGGCCGCATTTCTGACGACCTTTCGGTCACCATGTCATTGATGGTTCAGATGGCTCGTTGCTTGTCAAGCATCTATCTCCTGGCAGAGCAGAGAACCAACGAACAACTGATGATATGTGTCCCCCTGGCACCATGCCACATTTTCAGTCTGCCGTCACACTACGGGTATTGTGTACTTGCTACCGCCTGTTTGCTATCGAGTACAAGTGCAGCAAATATTACGATGCAAATTATACATGTTTGTGTCCGTGTTTTGCTTGGTCTTGTCCTGAAGCCTCCAAACCTAAATCCTATATACCGAGTTGACAAAGGCCGACACAGTGTGTTGTGCTTACTAACAAACTGTGATGTTACAAAGCGCGGAAGCTTCCTCTGCACCTCATTTGTAACAGTTTCTATTTTTCACCTCTTGGAAGACCCTCAAGAAAACCTCTCTGTCGTTTTTTTATTGGTTCGTTCCTTCTCCTTCGCTACTATATTTATGTACCATGCATGTTACGGCAAAAAAATCAAAGAAACTTTTCTTTTTCAAGAAATCAAAGCAAGGGGTTGGTTAGTTGATTTGGAGTATTTACAAAGGGCTGTCAAGTTGGTTGGACAATATAATCAAAGCCAAAGGGCACTCACTCCTGCATTATGTGCAATGTACTACAAGGAGGTCCTGCATTCTGATCATTAATGATCCGAGAAAATAATTTTACTAGCATTAAAACATCTGAGGTTGTTTTTCATAAGCACCGTTCTTAATGATTAGCAATTCACCATGTTTTAACAGTATTGAAACTTGGGAAAAAATTAATATCTTGCGGCAGCATAAAATAGCTGGTTTGCTGACTAAATTTTTATTTTCTTTAATAACATCTTGAAAACCTAGGTTTCACGGCTGGCTCTGCCGACTACTTGATTCTTCTAGCGGCGGAGGGCATGCATGGGGGTTGCAGAGGATCAGTCTGGGGGGGCAGCTGATGTAGCGGCGGTGCATCCATTAAGCGACGACGGCTTGGACTCACCGGGCCCTGCACAACGGCAGTCAGCTGCATACATGGGCGTGCACCGCAGCATTGAGACGCGACATCCATCCCTCCAGCCACTTGTCGATCTTCTGTATAGGAACAAACAGAGGCGCCGTGGACGAGGACTCTGAAGGACTTGTGCAACCTGAATAAGGGACATAGCAGTTCTTTTTTTTCTCGAACACGGGGATATAGCAGTTCTTCCAGTCTCCTCGTTGTCTCACGTCTGCGCCTTGACCATCATCATCAATAACGGCAGCAAGTTGCTCTCCTGATGCCTCCAATACCCCACCACGTATGCAGAGTAGTGACAAGCTGTAGCGGGTAAATGTATTCAAAGAACATAAAAGGGTAAGCATCTGATTTGCACTAGTGTATGTGCACTTCTGATAGCACCCTTAAGAGAGAGCCTACCCGTCCCCACATTAACATCTCAAGCTTCAAGACGCTTATATAGTAATAGTAGGCGAAGCTTAAGAACCAAATAAGGTAGGAATAGTAGGTGAAGGATGGCCCGAATCAACTCAGCACTATTTCTGAACAAGAATGATTGTTTCTTTTACCCTGGCAAAGGGAAGAGGATATATTGACGAATCACAGTAAATCCATTAAGTTCATGAATAAACCTAGAAAATAAAGAGATTAAACTGAAAAAACTCCAGGCACTTCTCACTAATGTTCCCATCTCTATTTATCTCTGTCACCTTCATTTTCTTATAATTTTCACATTTGGAACACTCACATAGTACTGATCCGTATATAGTGAATGAAAAAACAAGTGAGTCATTAACTCATGAAGAAGCGTAGGTGAAGTGCCATGTCCTGGTTGCAAACGTGAGGTCAGACTTCTCCGTTGGTTGCAAAATGCCCGTGAGTTATTCATTATTGCAAAATGCCCGTGACAGGCCATAACAGTTGTGGATGCAGTCAAAATTATGGCTCTAACCAATCACCATGAGAAAATAGCACGAGAACTTTGCTCTAATCATTATGATCAGTCAATTTTTTTATCATGTTCTTGAAACAGGGGTTTGAATTCTGCTCCATTTCCTTATAAAGAAGAAGAAGAAGAAGAAGAAGAAGAAGAAGAAGAAGAAGAAGAAGAAACTAATTTTAGAGAGAGAGAAAAAAAGAGGAGGTGACATGCATACAAGGCTTTTCACGCTTTTCATTGCATTTTATTGCATCCTGTCGTCATCCCTACAAGGGCCATTGTGCTATCCATGCTTCTGTTTGGCCATCCATGGTCCTCTTCCAGCTAGCTTTTCACTACATTCTATTATCAGGACAAGAGAACCATGATCAGAAGTGATGTCCACAATGGCCACAATCCCGATGCCTGAGGAAATAGTGGCGGTGCAGCCGAGAGGAGATGTCAATTGCCGCCATTTCCCACGAAAAGAATGTGCCGGGCGCAACACGCAGTGATGCGCATCCACTCAGAGTATAGTTGAGGCACTAACATCCCCGCAGTCAGCACCGTAATTCTGTACACGAAGAAACGGTGATACCGTTAACGTAGACTATCAAGGGCTGGGGGATGGTGGGCTCCAGCAGAAGAAATTAATGACAATGTCGTTGCACACGACAATCTTGACACTCACACTGGATAAGATCAGCAGGGTCTTCTCCCGACGCCTCCAAATCCTATATCCTATACGGAGGTGACAAACTGCAAAGATAAATGGAGAACTGATCTACTGAAAACTGTAAGCAGCTGCTGCACTACATATGCACCTAGGCAGCACACTCTTTTAAAGGGAAGCTGTGATATCTTTGTCCTTTAAGGCACTTACATTACATGTGTTACACTTGAACGTGGAGGAGAACCAAATAAGAAAACGTTATTGTAGGTCATGGGTCGTACCGACTCAAGTCTACTTCTGAAGAGTAATTGTAGTCAGTTGGGTAATAGTAGTCAATTTTCTAGTTACCTTATCCAGTAGTCAGTTGGCTTCTGCTTGGCGATCCATGTCCCTGTTCCAGCTAGTTTTTCATTACATTCTAGTATCAGGGCAAGAGAACCATGACCGGAAGTGATGTCCACAATGGGGAAGCTCCATTTATGTGCTCTTGGTCTGCAATATCCGGCCACAATCCCGACTCACGAGATAGTGGCGGTGCAGCCAGGAGGAGCTGCCAATTGCCGCCGTTCTCCATGAAAAGAATGTGCCGGGTGCAAAACGCAGTGATGCGCACCCACTCAGAGTATAGTCGAGGCACTGAGATCCCCGCAGTCGGCACCGTTATTTTGTACACGAAGAAACGGTGGTACCGTTAATGTACTTGAAGGGCTGGTGGATGACGAGCGGTGGACTCAAGCAGAACAAGTTGAAGACTATAACGTGGCATAATGTAGTCTTGACCCTCACCCTGGACACGATCAGCACGGTCTTCTCCCGATGCCTCCAAAACCTATATCCTATACGGACTAGTGACAAGCTGTGGAGATAAATAGAGAACTGAAGCACTGAAAACTGTAACCAGCTGCTGCACTACATATGCACCTCTAGTAGCATACTCTTTCAAGGGAAGCTGCGATGTCTTTGTCCTTCAAGGCACTGATATGTGCTACAATGTACATGGAGGAGACCAAACAAATATGAAAGACATTATTATATAGGTGAAGCAAGGGTCGTACTGACTCAAGTCTACTTCTGAAAATGAATAATTGTACGCAGTTGGGCAATGTAGTCAATTTTGTAGGTACCTTATCCATTAGTTGTCCCTGTAACATTGACACCCTTCTCAGAATCAAACTGGAGCCTGAAAAATTGACCAATGGTAATCTCCCTGCCTCGGGGGCACACGACAGACGCAACACCAGACACCCGCCCTTTTAACGAAACTATCAGTATGGCCTGCTATCTTCTGTTTGGTTATGAGACAACCATTGCAAAACAGTATAGGAGCCAGATCAGTATTATTTAGAGTGTTCTGTGGGGAAGCCGAGGTAGCAGCCGTGCATCCGTGAGATGAAGGGGCCTTGGACTTTGCCCTGCTCAGTTACACTGATCTGCTGCGCTCCACCTGAAGGAACCAGGGCAACGAGACGCAGCGATCCATAGGCGAACAGAGCAGAATCGAGACTCTGACATTCCTGCAAATGAACTATTTGTCGCTGTTCGGTACAGGGAGACTGAGGCGCCGTCGATGAGGACACTGAAGGGCTTGTGGAACCCCAAGAAGGGATTTAGCAGAAATTTTGAACTATCTCGCCGTGCAGAGGTTGCTTTTAGATCCTCATCATGGACAAGATCTGGAAGTTCTTCTCCTGATGTCTCCAAAACCAACCCTGTCTCTGCAGCGTAGTGACAACCTGTAGAGATAAATGGAACTGAAGCACAAAAAATTGATAAGCAGGTAATTTCTATTGCCGTGCACCACTGGTATCGCCCTTAAGAGAAGCTACTATGTTTTCTCCCTCCATTCACACCTCAAGCTTCAAGACAGTTATATATATACCAGCCTAGTAGAGTTCTGGAGGATCAGAACCAAATGAGGAAGGAATAGTAGGTGGACTATGGCCCGTATTGACTCGACACTACTTCTGAAGAAGAGTTATTGTAGTTTTCTTTTTCCTTGGCAAAGGGAAGAGGAATTAATGACAAATCCCAGTAAATCCTGAACATATATGAAAAAAAGGTATAAAATAAGAATTTCCAGGTCATTATCTCACTTTGTTTTGATCTCTAGCGATCTCTGTCGCCTCTCACGTTGTTCTAGTTCTCTTCTTTTACATTTGGAACACTCACATAGTAAAAGAATTAATGAGGACTCTGAAGTGCAAAAGAAGATTACACTTCTTACACTCACATAACTCTAAAGTGCCACAAATTTTTTAGTTCATCTTCTTTTAAATTTTATGTCACTGACCAGTGATGGAGCTTGCAACACAATTTTGAAGGGGCCAACCAAAACTAGTTGATTTGGTTCAATATTACTACGTAGTATAGGAGATCAATCAAATGTTGAGGGGGCCAAGGCTCACATTGATCTTAAAGAAGCTCCGCTAGTGTCACTGACACTGCATTTGGAACACTCACATACTACAGCACAAAAAATTGAAGAGGACTCAAAGGTTTGTGGAACCCGAAGAAATTAAAGGACACAACAAAAACTTGAAAACCGGTTGGTCGTGCAGTGAGTGCTTTCAGACCCTCATCATGGATGAGATCAGCATGCACTTCTCCTGATGCCTCCAAAGCCCATCCTGATCCTGCGTGCAGAATACTGAAGAGCTATACTGATAAATGGAACCGAAGGACAGAGAATGGTAAGCAACTAATTTACCATGTATCCGCAGCGTAGTGACAATCAGTAGAGATACATGTAACTGAAGCACAGAAAGTTATAGGCAGCTGGTTTCCACTGCCATGCACCTCTGATAGCACCCTTAAGATCAGCTACTATGCCTTTTCCCCCATTTTCTTTTCTGTGCTTCAGTTTGTTGACACAAAGTAGCTCAAAGTAGCTAGTTTGTTGACACATTTTTTTCCCTGTTGTAACATCTTGAAACGGTGGAGATTTCTGATCGCCACACGAACAACAATTGCTTAGTTGGACTCCAATACAATTGATGTCCTCATGACCCCATCTGCTACACTAGCACCATGTCCTCATATACATGAATCGATGTACCGCTATACATGAATCGATGTCCTCATGACCCCATCTGCTACACTAGCACCATGTCGTCCAATGGAAGGACCGGGGCAACGAGATCATGAACTTATCTGCACAAATTCATTGGCCTGTACCGCTATACTTGAATCAATGTCCTCATGACCCCATCTGCTACACTAGCACCATGTCGTCCAACGGAAGGACCGGGGCAACGAGATCATGAACTTATCTGCACAAATTCATTGGCCTGTACCGCTATACTTGAATCAATGTCCTCATGACCCCATCTGCTACACTAGCACCATGTAGTCCAATGGAAGGACCGGGGCAACGAGATCATGAACTCACCTGTCAAGCAGTACGTGGGAGGCCGCAGCAGATGAGGCGGCTGTGTGGGTCCGCGGCTGGCGGCGCGCTGATGACGGAGCTAAGGTTTTGCCGGTGGATGGCAGACTGAGATGACGGCAATGCCAGGGGACGAGACAACACCTGAGGCATGCAGCCGTGGTACCTGCTGTGCAGTCAGAAGGAACAAGTGGAAATGAGACACCGACATCCCTGCAATCAACCACCACTGTTCTTTTGGAAGTAGAGGAACAGAGGTGTCGTCGATGAGGACTCTTAACAACTTGCAGAAGCCGAAGCAGGGATAGATGAGGACTTCAAGAATCTGTCGTTGTTCAACAATTGTCATGATCCTCGTCATTGCAGAACTGAGCACTCTTTTCTCCTGATGCCTCCAAAACCTACGTTGTATACGCTGCCTAGAGACAAGTGTTAGGCTTAAAACCTATGGATCTACTAGCTAGCCTAAAAAGAACACCTAGATCTACGGGTTTAGAGGAGTCTCGTTTACCTTCCGTCACAGAAGAAGAAGGCCATTAGAGCCTATTATCTGAAGTTGCGTGTCTGATTGATGCAGGCATGACGCCTAGCCGATCTCCTTGTAGCTCTGGCCGTGAGCTCCTTCAATGGTCATTGCAAATCACCGGCACAAATGGTCACTGTCATGCTCTCTTTGTGGGCAGGGTCAGGATAGGATCCGAGTTATCTAAGTCACATGATATCTAGATTGGCTTCAGCACCCGGGCACCTTATAGCACGGCGTAGTCCGGGACCAAGCCAAGGGGAGTTGATTGAAGTCTACAGATTTTTGGTACATTTATGGTTAGGTTGTTGCATGGAACGAAGGACATAGAACATTAAGCTGCTTATTTGTGTCCACTGCCGTGCATCTCTGGCAGCACCTGCTATTTACCTTTCAATCTTCGATACACTTCTTTGTGGATGACAAGAACCAGATAACCATTGGAAGAAGGTGAAGTATAGCTCGTATTGATTCAGTTCCACTTAGGAACACGAGTTTTATTTTTAAGGTGAAGCAAGAGAAACAATGAGTGACAATAAATCCTAAAAACAACATGGATAAACCTAGAAATTCAAGAACTTACATTGACAAAAACTTCCAGGCCCTTCCCAATGTGTTCACAGCTCTAGTGATCCCTGTTTCCATTCACTTTGTTCTAATCCTCCTTTTACACATTTCGAACACCTCAAACTGTGTTCATCTACATGTGTTTGTGTGGTTCAATTATCTTGTTGGTATAAATTTGTCTCACGGCTTCGTCCTACCTAATTTTTTTTCCTGGATCCGCCACTTCGTACAATCGCGGTGCTGCAACTACGTACTGTAGAAACAAATAAAGCAGCGATCCCTTGGGCTCCACATGTTGTGACCGTAGAAACCAAGACTGACGCGCTTCTATTTTATATTTGGTACCCGTATAATCTCTTCCCCGTACCTCCCAAACCTATGAACCTATGGAGCTGCATGTGAATTCCAAAAACATGCGTCCCTGTTCTGTGCTGATAAAATGGAGCTGAGGGAGCGAAAAAATCAGGCAAAACCACATGGCTGCAGCCTGCAATCATGAACACTTGAACACCTTTGTCCTTATACATGCGAGCTGATTCTCCTTGACAGTTGATACACTTATATACTACCGATGCATGCAGAGAAAATGACAGACAATGGGAATCATGAAGAAGAGTAAGTGGAGTATAAAAGTTAGACTGGACGACACAAATCGCATGACTTTATGATTGCTTCCTTCCACACGACGACACCTATAGATGAAAAAAAAAACATAGAGCATATATTGTCGTAGTACAGTCAAAACACCTAGAGCCTAGAAATTGAATATTTTGGTTTTACTCAGTATGTAGGAGAACTTTTGGATTAATACTAGGAAACACCATGGTAGGCGACTGATCTGTACAATTTGCCATTAAAAGTGATGAAAGTTATAAACACGAGATATTTGTGATGTTTGGTGCAGGGGAAGAAACAACAATTATATTCCTAAATTATACGAGGCAATCAACTCATCCATTATAGAATATAGACTAGCTAACTTTGTGATCGTGTCTAAGACACAATAATGGCCTTCGAGAGCAACAGTAGCAAGGTCACTACTAGCTAGTAGCGTTTTGGTGGCAGTATCTCCCCTTGGAAAACTCTTGCAACAAATGAAAAAAGGAAAAAAAAATAGAGCAAGAAAAACGCGCAGACACAGCGCTGGCCCTGATCTTACACATGCACCAAAGCTGGCATGGAGCTCCCTGCAACAAAGCATAGATCCCTGCGGATCCACAGGTCGTGATAGTATAAACCATGAAAAAATGCGAGGTCGATGCACTTTATTATCTGTGGTATCTGTATAATCTCGTCCCCATACCTCCCAAGCCTAAACCTGTGGAGCAATGGCCCTAGTCTCTTTGTGGTTTGTCCACGTCTACAAGCTACCACAAGAGACTAGCTCTTGTTAAAATTTTCTAACAAATTCTCCTTCACATTTGATACTTGTGTACTACTACCGATGCAAGCAAGATGGATCAATTAGGATCAAAGACATGGCGGGGTTGTTGTCTCCAAGCAAATCGCCCTGAAGCACCGGCTCCCCACTATCGCCACACTGAATCATACAAAAGTCAGTACTTGAGAACATGTAAAATGGACCTCCACTGTCTAATTGGGGGATGCTCTGTTTGTTTCTAAAATACGTGTTCAGAGTCAGAGACCACGCGGCACACCTATCACAGCTTTCATTTGCTGGCTGGCAATGACCCTTCTGCAGGTTCGGAAATGGAATTTATTCAGACGTTCTGCACATCAGAATACAAGTCATGTCAATGCACAATCATCCAGGGAAAGAACTTCTTTTCTGATTCTCTGCTTGAAGTTGGTTTGTTGCCTTCGCCGACCCGCAGATAGCTAGAAATTTCTCTCTTTTTTTTGCAACCGTAAATAATGTGTAGCAGATGTTCCTTTGTATATGCAGCAAAACAAACAGCAGTTCGAAAGCTACTTTACGGAAACTGTAAAATATTTGTAGTCAAAGTTTAAAAATATTTGACTTATGACAACCTCAAAATGACTTTCATTAGGAACGTGGAGGGATTAGGGGTTAAAGCATCTGATGTTATTTATCATTAGCGCACTTCTTAAAGATTAGCAATTGACCATCTTTTTACCGGTGATGAAAACTTGTAAAAAAAAAAAATCTTGCAGCTAGCAGCAGAAACTAGCTGCTTTGTTGACACAATTTAATATTTCCTTCAGTAACATCTTGAAAATCGATGGGGATTTCTGATCAGGTCACACGAACAACCATTCTTCAGTTAGACATCGATGTTCAAAATCCTTTTGATCGAACTGTTGTACATCATTGGACTTCCGTGCCAGCGGTCCGTATGCTGCAATCAACCACCACTCTCCACTAGAGGGAATGATCGAGGGCAACGAAACCCAGCGGTACATTGGCGCTCAAGAACAGAGATACAGACGTTTCTGGAATCAACCGCTTGGTGTTTCACTGTACACGCAGAAATGGAGGTGCTGTCGATGCGGACTCTGAAGGGATTGTGGAACCCGAAGAAGGGACATGATAGAAAATCAGAACTGCTGCATTGTGGAAAATATCAGCAGGTTATTCTCCTGATGCCTCCAAAACCTACCCGGTATACGAAGTGTAGTGACAAGTTGTAGAGGTAAATGGAACGGATGCATAGAAACGATACTGCCGGTCAGTCTTATGTAGCACCATTAACAGAAGCTACTCTGATTCCCCCCATTCACATCTCAAGCTTCAAGAAACTTTATAGACCATCTCAAGCATGCATGGCTCACATTGACTCAACATCACTTCCGATGAGTATTATACGTTTCTTTAGGGCAACGGGAAGAGGAATTAATGATTATCACAGTAATCTAAATATAGATGAATAAACCTAGAAAATAAAATGATATTGACATAGCTACCAGGCCCTTCCCGCTTTGTCTTGATCTTTAGTTATCTCTATCGCCCTTCACTATGTTCAAAGGTGTGGATTTGTTGATCTAGGAGTATTAACGAAACGAGTTACTGTAGTTGGTTGGACACAGAACTATAAAACGAGTTACAAATTCTTTGGCCAGTACTGCCATACTTGAACCAGTGTCCTCATCTACCACAATAACCACTAGTCCAATGGAAGTGCCGGTGCAACGAGATCATGATTCATGGACTTATCTGCCAAAGCAGTACGTGGAGCCGATAATGGTGAGAGGCCGCAGCTGCTCAGGCTGCATGGGGCCGTCTGCGTCGGTCCGCAGCTGGGGGTGCCCTAATGAGATGACGGCGATGTAACACCTTGGGCATCCAGCCGCGGTACGTAGCTGCTGTGCAGGCAGAACGAACACGGGCGTGCATAGTCGAATCGAGTCACCGACATCCCTCCAATCAGGCACCGCTGCTGTTATGTAGTTGGAATAACAGAGGTGCCGTCGATGAAGACTCTGAACAACTTGCGGAAGCCGAAGTAGGGATAGATCAGAACTTCACGGATCTGTTGTTCCACATGATTGCGGAAGTAAGCACTCTTTTCTCCTGGTGCCTCCAAAACCTACCCTGGATACGCTGCCTAGAGAGTAGAGACAAGTGTTAATTAGGCTTAAAACCTATGGATCTACTAGCCTCAAAAGAACACCTGAGTCTATGGGTTTAGAGGAGTCTCGTTTACCTTTCGTTATAGAAGAAGGCTATTAGAGCCTACCTGAAGTCTCGTGTCTGATTGATACAGGCATGATGCCTAACCGATCTCTTTGTAGCTCCCGGTGGTGAGCTCCTTCAATGGTCGTTGCAAATCACCAGCACAAAAGGCCACTGTGGTGCTCTCTTTATCGGTAGGGTCAGGGTAGGATCCAAGTTGTCAAAGTCACATGACAGCTAACTTTTTTTTTTGGCGAGGACATGACAGCTAACTTGGCTTCAGCACCCTGACTAAGCACGGTGTAGTTCGGGACAAGCCAACGAGAGTTGGTTGAAGTCTAAAGATTTTTGGCACATTTATGGTTAGGTTGTTGCATGAGACAACTCTTATCAACAAGATGTAGATGTATGGACCGAAGGACATACAAAACATTAGGCAGCTGATTTGTGTGCACTGCCGTGCATCTCTGACAGGACCCGCTATTTACCTTTTTTTTTTTGATGAAACAGGAGAGGCCACAGCCTCTACTGACTATATATATATATATATGAAAGAGAACAGTGTTATACAGAGGAAAACAAAGAGAGCCCAGAAGGCAAAAGAGAAAGAAATAAAAGCAAGAACCTAGAAAAGATTACAGGTTTGCTATCCATTGTTCTATATGGGGAAAGTATCTCTTCTTCGCTCTATGGATAACCAAGGCGAAGTATTTAATAAAATAGGCTCTGCATGCTTCCACTGTTGGCCCAATTGCGTTGAAAACCCAATCATTTCTAACTTTCCAGATGCTCCAGGACATAAGAATTATCACTTCCATGTAGAATGGAACTTGCAGCTGATTTTTAATATTCAGAACTGCATTGCAAGAGTTTGTAGTCTGAGGAGCGTGCACTCCTATTGTCGGGTACCCATTTTCTAGGTATCTGATACTACATACGTACTCAGTATAAATACCAACCAAAGCTCAAAAATCCTGAGCGGAGAAGCGTCGCGGAGCGCTGGGCCTACGAAGGGCCCAGATAGGCAGAAGGCGCAACTACCGCCCTTAGCCAAAAAGAGTCCCCGCTCCGCACAGCCCGATAAGGGCCCAACCACACACGGCCACGTGGTCGCAGCTCCGCGCGGAGCCACGGCCGGCCCGCATTAAAGGAGCCCGACTCAGACGGAATGTTCACCGGACTCCCCCGACGGGAGTCGGGCACTACAGGGTCGAGCGACATAGCTCCGACCAAACTCCGGCCAGCCGTCGTCCGTCGACCGCTCGCCTCGATGGTGGTCGGGATCGACGGAGGACCCCGACCCGAACCGTACCCGACCCCAACGGCCGGGAACCAAGCACGGGAGCAGCAACAATACTCCGGTCAACTTCCGGCGTACGACCGCCTGGTTCAGGATAAGGATTCGCTCCACATTAATTCCTGGACGGTGGTAAAGTACACTATGCCTGACGAACGACGGAATGGATGGCGTCGCATCAAGGCCAAGCGTGGAACGACGAATGCATGCACCAAGTACGCACACAGTCAACAACAGCTCACGGAATGACCGTCGCCTAACTCTACAGCAGTCCACAGCACCATCAACAGCGATTAACAGTGTCGATCAGGGGATGGGCGATCCATAGCGCCCAGACAAGACCCGGATGACCTCATCATACGACCAAGCGAGAAGATTGCGGCGGAAGCTATCGAGTCCGACGAGGGCGGCCCGACTCCATCTCCACCGCCTTCCTTAGCCTTTTCCTTCTTTTCTTTTTCTTCTTTCCTCCATCTGTAACGGTTTACCCTTGGCATATAAAAGGGAAGACTGGGCCGAGGGGAGGGGAGAGAGTTCTCTTTGACACGTTGAGACCTCTTTACACACAGAGTGTCCCCACACACACACTCAAGCACACACGAAACGCAAAGGCAGAGACTTAGGAGCGGATCCCTCTCTCGCCCGCAGCTTGTAACCCCTACTACGAGCAACAAGAGCAAAACCACGAACTGGACGTAGGGCATTTCTTGGCCTGAACCAGCATAATCCACCGCGTCATTCGCAAACTCACTGATCACCGTCGAGCCGCGCACAAATCTACTCGTCGGCCGGTTACTAAACGCCGACACCTATAATCTGCCAGCATGCCTTTGCGAAATTACACTTCAAAAAGAGATGTGGAATTGTTTCTTCTCTCTGCAAAATACAATTATCACAGGTATACGAATCCAGAATCATATTTCTTCTTCTCAAGATGCCCCTGATGTTAACTCTATCATTCAGCAGCAACCAAAAAAAAAAAAAACCCTTATGCTTCGTTTGACAAGAAGATGACCAGATCCACTTTATGCTTTGATGAACATGTCTGTGCCCCATTAGCTGTTTATATGCCCTATTTGCAGAGTATCTCTCATTGCCCCAGATATATGTCCATACATCTTTCACCCCTCTATTTTCCATTTGCTGCAACTTCTGCTCTAGCTCCACATACTGCTCATAGGCTTCCTCACTTAGAGGCAATTGAAAAACCTCTGTCAGGCTATTCAACTCATAGCTCTTGGAAAGAGAGATATTCTTTTTTATGTAAAAGAAAATAATTCAGGATATTGTAGCTTCAGGATATTGTACCTTGGATATGACTTGCTATTTACCTTTCAATCTTCAATATACTTCTTTGTGGAAGACAGGAACCAGATAACGAAGGAAAGAAGGGTGAAGTATGGCTCGTATTGACTCAGCTCCACTTAGAAGATGAGTTTTATTTTTTAGGGTGAAGGAAGAGAAACGATGAATCACAATAAAGTCAAAAAGAAACATGGATAAACCTAGAAATGTTCTAAAAAAGAGAGGATAAACCTAGAAATTAAAGAAATTACATTGACAAAACTTCCAAGCCCTTCCCAATGTGTTCAAAGCTCTAGCTAGTGATCCTGTTGCCATTCACTTTTCCTAATCCTCCTTTTTCATTTCGAATATTCACACTGTGTTCATCTACATGTGCGTTTGTATGGTTCAATTTTCTTGTTGGTATAAATTTGTGTCATGGCTTTGTCCTTACCTAATTTTTTTTCCTGGATCCCACCATTTCGTACAATCGCCGCGCTGAAACAACCAAAGCTTGATTAGGAGCACTACCGCAACAAATAATGCACAGATCCCTTGGGCTCCACATGTTGTGACTGTAGAAACAAAGCAACGGCTCCAGACTGACTCGCTACTTTATGACATTTGGTACCCGTATAATCTCTTCCCCGTACCTCCCAAACCTATGAACCTAGTTATGGAGTTGCATGTGATAACCACAAACACGTGCCCCTTTTTGGGGCCGAAACAATGGCGCTGAGGGAGCCAAGAAATCAGGCAAAACCACATGGCTGCAATCACGAACACTTGAACACCTTTATCCCTCCCTACATGCGAGAGCTAATCCTCCTTCACAGTTGATACACTTATATACTACCGATGCATGCAGAGAAAGTGACGGACAATGGGAGTCATGAAGACGAGCGAGTGGAGTATATAAAAGTAAAGACTGGACGACACAAATCACACGACTTTATGGTTGCTTGCTTTCCACACGACCACACCCAGAATGCACAATAATGCACACGGCATATGCTACCGCGGTGACCGAAATCTGACAAAATTGAATTTTCTATTAGGGCTGCATGCGCCTGGCTACACTAGCCTAGCGTCGACGCTGCGTTCCAGCATGCGCCGCATTTGAAGTCATCCGATCAGTTCCGCTTGAGAATCTGGCCGCGGATCTCTGTTTTGTCAATGGCCGATCAAATAGCTGGAGTAGCAGTAGTCGATGGATCTGCTTTCCAACACCAAATTAAAGGCATTTTGCCGATTCCATGGCCCTCCTCCGTCATCTTTTCAATCACTGTTGGAATCCAGGAATCGATCGAGCACGAACCCAAGAGTTTTGCCGAGCGACGAAACGCCCGCAACGGCAACACGTACAACGTCAAATTTCGTTTGCTCGGGACTCGACAGCGAACACTGCAGCTAACACAGGTTATACCCTCGTGTGGCTGTGCTAAGCAACCGTATCCTCCGGACCCTCGCGCGTACGTCTGCACGAACTCGTCGCGGCGCACGCTCTAACCTGCGCTAACAAACCGGGACAGAGCCGAGCCATGCGATGCACGCGCTAACCTGAACGACACACACGCCACGACCGGGAACACACCACGGTCGCGTTTGTTTCCAACCTTGTACACTGTCATCGAGCTGAATTGCAAAATGAAGCAGCACCCTCTTACAAAATCCGATCCTGATGCCTCCCAAATCTAAACCTGTACAGTTGCAACGAATAGAAACAAACCTTGCCATGTGTTCCTTCAAAGCAATATGTCAAGATCGAATAGAGAACAACGTAATCTGTGACCAGAACACTTGAAGAGAAATTGCTTGAGCCACTTCGCATCCAACTATGCATTTGGACACTACTTATATGATACCAATGCAGAGGAAGTTAATAAATGAGTAGACTGAGTTACTGCTCATGAAGAAGTCTTGAAGGTGAAGGTTGATTTATATGTTTATTTCTGACTTTTTTTTTGCATATTTAATACAATTTCATATTCTAATGGGAAACTAGTGCAATACTCAAACGCCAAAGGGTACTACTCTGTATTATTAATACTATTGATCTACATCTTGAAGTGCCAGTTCTACTGAGATATTTAATATGCACTTCAAAGATTGAAAAAAAACACAGTTTCCCCTTATATGCATAAATTACTAAATATGAGCTTCTTACCTTTTTTTTTTTGAAAAGGGAGATGACTGAATCTCTATTGAAGGTGAAAGCAAAGGTTTTTACAGCAGTCGGAGTATTACCTAGTGGTTAGCATACCTTTCCGTATTATACGTCTCGGTGTCTGGGCAGGCCAACTGCCATGTCTCTGCCCTTGTAGATACGTAGGCATCTTTTCCTTTTATTAAAAAAAAAAAACAGCGATTTGAAAGCTACTGTATGGAAACTGATAAGTTGTGTAGCCGCTTCTTTCCTAGTTCGTACGTGATTTATCATCATGTCAAACTGGTCCGAATTAGATCCACTGGGTAACAAGAAGTGCAGCAGTGGCCCATTGATCAACTGATGATATGTTTCCTCTCGAACCAAGCTGCGTCTTCAATCATCCTCGCACTAGGGGTATCCTGTACCTGCAAGGCTGCAACATACTGTTTGCTCGGGGGTACATTTCCTGCAAATAGAACGATGCCAAATGTACATGTTAACGTTCACATTTTGCTTGGTCTTCTCGTGACGCCTCCAAAACCTAAAACTATACACAGAACAGGCACAAACCGACACGACATATTGTGCTTTCTAACAGAACGTGATCTTTTAAAGCACAAGGACAAGGATTCATCTGCATCTCATTTAATAATAACTAGTTTGCACCTCAAGAAAAAACATATCCTTATTTTTGTATTCTTTTGTTGAAGTCTCCTTCTCCTTCAATACAATATTTATACAATCCATGCGTATGTACGATGAAAATCAAGGGGAATCATAAGCCACGTAGAACAAAAGAAGGTGAGGTATGCTGTGGGTGTCTGTGGGTGTGTCGATGTAAGAGTATATACCAAATGTGCTACATACTGCAATTGGTTGGACAATATGATCAAAGTTAAAGGGCACTCAGGGCAGGTACAATGCTACACATAGGCAGTCTCATAGCCCGTCTCATGCGTTACTATATATAATTTTTGATGACATGGAAGAGGGAGAGAGGGAAGTGAGAGAAAGAAGCGGTTGTTTCGCGAGGCTACCCCCTCATGCGCTAAAATTTAGGAGTATGAGACGACTTTCAGACCATTGCAGGAGTTGTAGTTGCCATGCAACTCATAAATATTCCTTTTTTCATCCACGAATAAAGGAAGTATAGCACTTCTTTGAGACAACTAAAACAACCATCCATTGTATATGTGGTCTCATAAATCGTCTTATGATTATGAGACTACCTATGAGACAACACCTTTGTACCTGCCCTCACTCCTGCATTCTGTGCAATGTACTGCACGTCCTGCATTCAGATCACTATTGATTCGAGAAAATAATTTTAGCTAGCATGAAAATATCTGAGGTTATTTCTCATAAGCATAGTTCTGAATGTTCAGCCATGTTTTGCCAGTATTGAAACTTGGAAAATTAAATAATCTTGCAGCAGAACAAACTAGCTGGTTCCTTGACACAATATATTATATATTTTTGTAAGTAAAATCTTGAAAACCGATGGGATATTCTGATCAAGTAACACGAACACAAGTTTTCAATTAGACAGCGACATGCAAAATTCCTTTGCTTGTACAGCTGTACTTCGATCAATATCCTCAATCTGCTACCCTAACACCACAAGGGTGACTGAGACAGAGTTAAGATAGATCATGGTTGCATGATTTTTTTTTTCCGAGCGATATCAGGGTTGCATGATGAGGACGACTACTTGGTTCGGCTTGCAGCGGATGAGTCTGGGGAAGCCGATCGAGGTAGCAGCAATGCAACCATGAGGTGAAGGGGGCTTGGACTTTCCGTGCCCTGCTATACTGCACTTATCTGCCGTTCTTCCCCATCTCAAGGAATGGGGTTTGACGAAACGCAACGTCGACAACAATACATGGGCGCGCAGGGCAGAATCGAGACACAGACATTTCTGCAGTCTACCGATTGCCGCTGTTCTGTACACAAACAAACAGAGGCAACCTGAGAAAGGGAGATAGCAGATCTCCATGGACGGTTTGTTCTACAGTGAGTGCTCTTTGACCCTCATCACGGATAACTTTAGTAAGATCTTCTCCTGATGCCTCCAAAACCCACCATGTATGCAGAGGTAAATGGAACGGAGCACAGAGGGACAGAAAACAATAAGCAGAGATAGTTTGCACTGCCTGTCACACCTAGCACCCTCAAGAGAAGCTACTTATAGACCAACCTTGTGGAGGATATAAACAAATATGGGCGAAATAGTAGTTGAAGCATGGCTCATATTAATTCTAGTCTACTTCTGCAGACAGAGGTATTGTAGCTAGTTGAGCAATACGATTAAAGGCTAAGAAGCACAAGCTAACCCCTGAACACTGCCGGCACCAGTACTGTTACTTTGACAAAATGAATTTCACTGATACAGAAGCAATTAGTATTGCAACTTTGTCTCGAATTTCTTTTGAATAAATAAAGCTCAAACTACACATGCAGAACTTTTTTTTTAAACGAAACAAGCAAATCATGCAAAAACTAAATTATCTCAGTTGAAACGTAGCCGGTTCAAGTACAGTTGCGCTCGTGTATACTGTTCTAAATTTTTGTGACTTCTCTCCCCGAGTTATCTTTCACTGACACAATTTTTTCTTCTCTGGATATTTCACTGACGTAATTTATAGGTGGTGCCGAGCCGACAATGGTGGGAGGCCGCACATACCATGAGGTTGCATGGGCCAACAACGTCGGCTGGTGGAAGGACGTCTGGGGATGGCAAGGGACTGAGGGGCGAGTTGGGTTAGTCGTCACAGCATCGAGGTGCCGGCGGCTTCAACACTCCGTGGTGCCATCCTCCGTCATTCCCCACTAGAAGAAATGAGTGGAAATGACATGCGGCGACAGATGGACGCGCAGAGCAGAGCAGCGACTCGAGCTCCGGCATGAACAAAAACCTACTACATCACTCTTTACAGACGCTTGCCGCTGTTGTTTGTACGAAGAAACACAGGCGCCGTCGACGAGGACTCTCAAGGGTTTGTGCAACCCGCAGAATGAACACAGCAGATCCCCACAACGGCACAGTTGTTTCACTATTTCTCCTGGACCACTATGTTTAAGCACGGCAGCAAGTTCTTCTCATGATGCCTCCAAAGCCTACCCTGTGTATACGCAGTGTAGTAGGTGAAGTATGGCAAGCTGCTCTCATAGCTAGAGATAAATAGAACTGAAGCACAGAAAACCCCTAAGCAGCTGATTTGCACTGCCGTGCACCTCTGGTAGCACCTTTAAAGAGAAGCTATTCTGTCTTTTACCCCTATATATTTATACCTCGCAATCACTCAATCTTCAAGACACTCACCCTTTTGGAGGATAGAACGAGATAAGAAAGGAATAGTAGGTGCACTATATATGGCTCGTACTTACTCACCTATGAAAATGAGCATTTTTTTTTGTTTTCTTTAGGGCGAGGAGATGATTCAGAAGAGGAATGATAAATCTATATCCTAAAATTACATGAATAAACCTAGAAATTATAGAAATTGCACTGACAAAGTGTCCTGGCCCTTCCTATTTTTTCTGATCACTATCCTCCTTCACTTCGTCTTAATTCTCTTTTATAGATTTGGAACACTCACATTCTACTGATCCATGCACGGTGAATGTCAAAAAACAAGTGGAGTATGACTCAGGTCAAAGAGTTGGTGAAGTCCCAAGTCCTGATCGCAAAAGTAAGGTCAGATTGTCAGTTGGCAGGATTCTTGATTATATAGCAGGCCATAACTATTAGCGAAACCAAAATGCATGGAAAGCGAGCTAGTGCTGGATCCATCCGACAATTTTAGAACGGCCTTAGTGAAAATCAGGTATACACAAATGTCGAAGTTGATACTACTTCGCTGTAGTAACCTTTCTAGAACACATATTGACGCCTTCCAATTGTTTGGCAGTGCGTTGACTTGAGCATTGGCACTTGTTGACTTTACATTTTCAAGCCCACCTTCAGTTTTCACAACACAGACACACAGTCCATACTTAAAACCAGTTCGCGTTTACTTCAGTTGTATGCAAGGAACGTCCTTTGATCGTTCTGTCGGGACCGAAGTCTGAAAACAGAGATGACAACAAGAACAATGTCCTTATACTTGTTTAAGGTTCCTGTATTAAGGATCCTACTTTGCGACACGGTTTCCGAATTCTCTCGGTTGATATGTTTTGCAGATCTGGTTCCTCTAATAAATAAATGTTTTGCATATCTTCGGCCATCTGAAAACGAGCATCCAGAATTCAGAGCACATTGTATGATCTAGTTGCATATTGCGGTCTGCAACTTGCCCCCTGTAGGTTCGGCTCAAAAAAGAAACAAACAAGAGAGAATAGTTTAGAGCACCTCAAGGTTCCAGCCAAAGGGCAGCAGTTGGAGCTGCATTTGCCAGCTGATTGCTGAAATTTGCACAACCGAATCTGCATGGGGCGGCACCACCTGCATTGCACGTCGCGGGGAAGACAGAAGCTGTAGTGCCAGGTCGAGGCCGGGGAGCTTTACGGCCTATTGCAATCCACCGCGGAGGCGGGCCGCTGCTTCGGCTGCTTTGTGCGACTGAGTCCCCGTGCTCTACTCTGATGATTGACACGGCGGCGGCGTTGTTGTTGCGCCACTCCGTCGGCACGCCAGGCGTACCCTGACCGCCAGCGCTACCTCGTCTTTAATCGGGAAGCTATCAAGCAAGCAGTACCGTGCAAGATTTATCTGATCACGGACGGATTGTGCTTGGTCTTGTCCCGACGCCTCCAAAACCTAAACCTATGTACAAACTAGACACAAGTCAACTCAACATGTTGTGTGCTTATACGTGAACCCTTCAAACAACAGAAGCTTCCTCTTCTCCTTATCTAACACTAGCTATTTTGCACATCTTGTAAGACTCTCAAGAGAAACACTCTGTTCTATCTTATTTGTTTCTGTTCAACTCTCCTTTTCTTTCAATAGTACTATATTTATACTAGCAAAAGTGCCCGTGCGTTGCCACGGGCTGTAAAAAAAAATGTACACATAAATTTAATGAATCTTAGCTTTTAGACAAAATAAAATTGAAATTTAACTGTTCAAGTAAAATTTCAAAGAGGCCCATGAAAAGCTAGCTTTTTGATTCCAAGAAGAAAAAACACCCTAGAAAATTCATTCCCATAATCTGCAACCTTATGTCCCCTATTCAGGTAGCATTGATTCGCTTGTTCTAGAATCCAAGAACTGGAACCAAATCAATTTTTCATTCTACTATAGGTAGCAGTGTTCTGACATAAATCATCATTTTTGAAATGTTGGTATGAGAAGTATTGGGTGGTAGAAACATATATATAGCTTATTTTTTTTTTAAAAAAAGGGAAGAATGACAAGTATCTTGCTATACTTAGATTAAGATATCTGCTTAGTTTTAGACACAAACCCATGGAATCAGTAAGACCGAGCTTCTACCTGCTCTTTTTTTCAATATACATGTAGCTAAAACACTGCAATTCTGCAACACTATGTACTATTAGATTTAATCTAAAACATTTTAACTTATGTTCCAAGTATACCACAGATCAATCAGATACAAAGATGAAATATTAGAATTCCAAGAATACTTAAAATGAAGAAATAAGCTACTGGAATATAATGATACAAACAAGCCAATTATGATCTTTCTAGCTACTGGTGGTCCAGAGTCTGGACGGACATTCTATTGCCAAATCAATAGCTAGGTACATACCGAGCTGGGGATGATACATAGTGCAGTAAAGTTAACCTAGTATCTCAGTAGAATAAAAAATTGGTGACACATGTATACATGGCTACTATGTAGTTAGACCACACATGTCCATGTTTGTTGCCAGTGTATGTCTCTTCATTTCCTCATCGTAGATGTCCTTCAGAGCTTCTGGAGTGGTGCTTCAGACCGATTGGTGCAATCAGTTCTGAGAAGGGCGACACTGACGGCAGGATCATCAACAATTTTGGTGATGCACTTGCCGGTCATAATCTCGCTCAGTTTGACTGATCCAATTGTAGTCACTGGAGATGAGCCGATGGATCCAATTATCTGCAATAGATCTACAAAACCAAAGGAGATAGTCCGAAGTATGCTGCACAATTATGGTTAATACTGTATACATATATATTATGTTCTGAGCTAGTGCAAATATAGCAAAGCCTGTACCAGATTTACTGTTCTATCATATTTCAGGGCATGATTCCTAGACTGAAAAACAAATTTGAAAAGTCAACATCTGGCTTGATACAACGTTGGTAGCTAAAACACACGAAGGATATTCTTTCTTTACGTTATTTGTAATTTCATTTGAAGATAAAAGACGATGGATCCAATTATCTGCAATAGATATACAAAACCAAAGGAGATAGTCCGAAGTATGCTGCACAATTATGGTTAATACTGTATACATATTATGTTCTGAGCTAGTGCAATATAGCAAAGCCTGTACCAGATTTACTGTTCTATCATATTTCAGGGCATGATCCTAGACTGAAAAACAAATTTGAAAAGTCAACACCTGGCTTGATAAAACCTTGGTAGCTAAAACACACGAAGTATATTCTTTCTTTATGTTATTTGTAATTTCATTTGAAGATAAAAGATAGGTACGAAGTACATGCTATAAGAAACAAAACACTATGATCCTTCTCTCTCTCTGGTCTCTGCCTCAAGTTTACAATCTGCATGCATACAAGGAAAAAATAAAGAATTTTTTCTGCAGAATATGTTACTAAATAACATAACAATTGTATCGCACTGGAGTGAGCCTGAATAGAATAGTCAACATATTATATGATCACAAGTGCAATATAGTAAGAAATTCATTGCAATGACATGAACATAGAGCACTTTTGGAAATATGCGAACACTGTAGCGGCTGCTGAAGAAATAACTGGAACACTATAGCTGCTGCAAAAAAGCTGGCTGCAAAATGAGCGGCCGAACAGGCTGATAGTAAGAAACTCTGCATTGTACTACATAAAAGAAGCATGCTGCGTGCATACATATTGTTTCATTTTACAAACATAACGAACTCACTATTAAGTTGCAAAAACAGACATGAATTGAGCACAGGTTCACCTTGTTGCTTTCAGGTCCAACACCTCCGACATACATGGACGTGTTGGTCACCCAATTCACTTCAAATTTTTCAGGATCATGGCAAAATCGTGATCTCACAAGGACCAAATAAACAAACAAGCTCCAGTAGGGAGTTGAACCAGGCAGCGAGCCAATAATGGCTACTCGCCATCAACCACACCTCGTCGTAGTGTTGTAGCCCTCGGTGACTGTGGGATTTAAACCAATAATGGGAGGAAGGTCGATTAATGGGAAGGAGGCCATCAATTTTACCTGTAAATCGCGTTGGACCTGATGGACGACGGACTGAAGACGGTGGCTTCGCGACCTCATCCTTGTCTATGGCCGGAGCAGCTTGGCGACCTCCGTTGCCGCCGCAACGGCCTGCTTCGCCCGGGGGGGGGGGGGGGGGTTGTTGCTGGATTTGTGCCCAACGCTGCCGCCGCATGATTTTCGTAATTAGTATTACAAGTAATTGACATTTTCTTTGTCTCAGATTAACGAAGCTTTGTACAGCTAAATTTCTCTTTCATCGTTATTATTAATTAATAAAAACAAAATAGCATGGCAAGACAGACTAATATCAATCCAAGAAAGCAATCATTAGACTCGGAGAAAACTTAAGTGCACCACACCTTCTATGCACCTTAACCACTATTAAACTATTATATGAAAAAGATCTTAAGATTAACCGAGAATAATAGATAAACAATACACACCAGAAGATGATTATTTGTGAAGGCTTCCTTTTTTTGACTGGTTTTGTATAAGTCTAGTAGAAGCTCCCTGCAACACAATGCAAAAAGTGAAAAGAAAAAGTAATGATGCACTGAACTCATGATGTGATTACAAATAATAGCAGACTAAGACCTCTTCATGAGGTACAACTAAAAGAAAATCAAGTAAAAGAATTTTTGACAACCAATATGATAAATTTAACTAAATTTTTTGATAATCTACAAGATTACAGATGAAAAATCTCCGTTCGCACTACAGAACAAGAGATAAATTCTTTATATACGACAGATGTCTAAGGAGAGTTCATTTTTCGAAGGGATAAATTCCAGCATTGTACATGTCCAAAATGTAAACCTACTAATTGTTCAGTTAACTCTGAGTGCAAACTGAACTGAACTTGTACTCCCTGCAAAGAACGGAGACCTACATGTGGATCATCCCACGTCAACAACAATCTGTGTGGATCAGCACATCAACATACGTCTAGCTATGTCAGTGTTCTGGAACCTATTAGCATGTCTGGCTATTGAGTAGCTAGCAGTTCCCCACCTGCAACTTATCACAAAGGTTTCTGGAATCTGATTGACTCAAAAGAAAGTGGCATTCATTCAGCAGAAATTCAGAGCCATATATTACCATTACAAGAATGTATTCAGGTTGAATTGGTGAAGCACATTATAAATTTGTCTCTTGTCATATTCTTGGCACAGTAATTCAAGAATACCATGTGAAAAGATATTAAGAGATGGAAATCCGTAATTTTCATAAAAACAAATTGAGTAAAATACCATGTGCGCCGTTATCAAGTTAAATATGGAACGTCGATTCTTGTTTTCTTTCCCATAAATATGTGCAGGGAGAATATGCATAGGGAAAAAATTAGTAGCTGCAAGTTGCTACTTGCTAACATTGTCATAAGAAAGATCATAGCATGCATGCTTTGAGATGCTCAAAACTCCCAGAAGCCCCGGGGTAACAAAATGGAAGTGGTACAGAAGTGTAGTTTCAGGCAAACAGAATCAACTATTTAATGAGCCTGATAAAAGCAGTTCAACATTCTAGGGAAAAAAGAAGGATTCATATGACGAATGGTACGACCACACCCAGATGTACTGCTTTCTTACACTTCAATTTTAATTGGACAGATCTTCAATTTTTTTTAATTGGACAGATGGTGCTTTAGTCTATAGCAACAAGTCTGTCAGTTACCTTGAAATATTTAGGCGGACAAAAGCAAACTGGATGCAGAGAGAAATGTCATCATACCCACAACATCCTCCCCATTCCTCTACTGAACAATGGTGGAACCCTCCACCAACATTAATGGCCCAGTCTCAAGTGCAAGTTTGCCGATAAAATTCACTTCACGAACTACTATGCAATTCATGCACTGCAAACAGGTCCATCATGCCTTCACCAACATACTGATTGCAAAGACTGAGCAAACAAACCTCAAGCTGAATTTTTTTTCTACCACATCTATCGATTCTATCCACAAAATTTTAGCCTACGTTTCCTCTTCATTCTCGATGCAAAAGTTGCGTGGTGCCAATTAACCAGGATTACATGCCTAGTAAGCACCAAATCATCAATGATGATGGCACAATTTGGCCCTAAATTGTCAGAGACTGCAAAATCTCCCACATAGAGCTACTACAAGAAACAAATAACAAATGCAGGCAACCCCGAGTCGTGTAGTTCAGGCGAATTCCTCTCACTGACCTCGAGCAAGAAGTCGGCGTCACCCCGGAGCGTCGCCTCCTGGCCGAGGAAGCACGGGTACCCTTCCTTCGCCTGCCGGGGAGCGCGGCCCTTGTGGTTTCGGAGCAACAGATCGACGACCTTCCGGTCGACGGGGGAGTCGTCAACCACCAGCAACCTCGCCGCGGCCGCGCGCTAAAGGGCGGGGAGGGGACGGGAAGGGAGCGCAGCGCGGGCTCGAGGGCGGCGAGGAGCTGTCAGGCCGGATCGAGGAGATCGAACTGCAGCGGCGATCGTGGTCACCTCGGCCGCGAGCGCCGACCGCGAGCGCCGGGTCCAGCCTCCATCGAGCTCGCGAGGAGGGACGGCAGGCGCGGACGGCGGGGGAGGGGGCGCAACGGGGGCGGGCGGCCTCGACGGCGACCTGATGCGGGGGAGGGGAGGGGAGTCGAGCGTGGGATTTGGGAGCGAGATTGGGGGATTGGGAACGACGGGCGTCGGGCAGGGCCCACCTGTCGGCGCCGAATTTAGGGAGGAGGCGCGCGACGCACGCAGAGTCAGAAGGAAAATAAAGAAGAGTAAAGAAGATAAAGATAGTCGATACATGTTTTTTTTTTTTGAGATTGCACAGTACAACTCAGACACTCACAACGCACGCACACTCACCCCTATGAACACACGTACGCAAACTCTACCCTATGAGCATCTTCGAAGACTGAGCCGGCAAATTCAGAGATACGAAGTCACCACTGGCGCCTCGCTGTCGACGGGAGCGTCGCCTACCACTGAAAACACAAATGCCGTTAAATCCTTGAAAATTCGCTCTCACGGGGAGTCGAACCCAGGATCTGAGAGGTGTTACTCGGATGACTTAACCACTAGGCCAAGACCTCTTTCACAGATAGTCGATACATGTGGACGACAAAACTCAAATGGAATCATAAGTCATGTACATCAATAGGTGAGAACGGAGCCTAGGGCCCAGCCCAGGGAGGGGCCCCAAAACTTTCTGCCCTGGGCCGGCAGGCAGAAGCAAACACATGGAAGCCACGGACCGTTCCCTCCTGCAGGCCCAAGCAAGCACATGGAAGCCACGGACCGTTCGCTCCTGCCATCCACCGCCTGTTCGTCTTTTCTTGCCGCGGTGCTGCTCACCTTCTCCTTCTCCGTTGAAGTCCTTCTCCAATTCTTGATTTAATCTTTGAGATGTTTTGCCTCCGGTCGCAGTTGCCGGCTTGCAAAGGCGCAAATCTTTTTGTTCCTCTGCTGGTTGTTTATGAGTTGGTGTCTTCGTGAGTGGGGACTAGTTAAATCCCTGCCTATTATGTTCTCAAAAAAAAAACCTTGCCTATTAATTTGTTAATTGCGTTTTCCCCATACTTTTTTTTTTCGATGATTCCCCATACTTAATTAGTCCATGTTATCTAATATTCAAAGTTCAGGTTAGGGATGTAATTTTGCCTAGGAAATGTCTGTTCGGTTTCTAATTATAAAATTGGCTATTTGGTGTACGGAGAAGAATGTCTTAGATGTCATTAATCTTGGTACTTTCATTAAGGATTTTGCACAAGAAATGCTCGAAGGATTCTAATGGAGTTTTAGGCCTCCTTTGGAACGCAGGAATTTCACAGGAATCGCACAGGAATTTCACAGGAAACAGTTCAATTTCACAGGAAAAACGCAGGAAAGGGAAATTTTTCCTTCAATCCAAAGGAGGCCTTAGGGGTTTCCTTGTTCCATGAGGTGATCTACTATGAGCTCTATTTTTCTGTAACAATTTTCATTGTACTATTTTAATTTGTTGTTGAGAACCTATTAGAAGTTAGCCTTGTTAAGGACTAAAAAAGTTAGCCTTAATAATTGATTTACGTTTTTCCCTTACCATTATAGAAATTTTTATATTACATAGCCTTAAGAGCCCCTGCGTTGAGTTCACCCTAGGGTCTTTGAAAATAATAGAGCCGGCCCTAGACCAACTACGTGACCAGAGCACGGTACACGGGCCTCACGCAAACTCGATGCTGGACGCGAATACAAGCACGAACTCGTGCACCAGCAAGACTCGACACACGCACACACCATGGCCTAACACGGCGTAGTTTATTTTCTGACACTGCTGAGGAGCTCTAATTAAGTGTGGAGCCAACAAGGGTGGGCAGCCTCAAACGATGAGACTGCGTGTTGCTTGATGCCGACGAGTTGGTTTGGTTAGTGTCGGAGGGCACGGGGATAGCAGCGGGTGTGTAACAGCCCAAAAGTTTTGAACACAATAAAATTCACTCAGAAATTGAACTTTTTAGATTTATAGGTAATTCCATGATTTTACAAAAATAAAACCTCACTAAAGTAGTCCAATAAATAGAATTTGAGAAATTTCTAAAATAAAAGTTCATGCTCAAGCGTTTGTTCTCTTTTTCCATTTATTTGGATTTCAATTGGTGTTTATTTCTCTCTCCCAAATTTGAATTCTATTCAAACTTATCCAAACCCAATTCTGAGAAATATTCAAAACATTTCTTTTCCCGGGCTCCCTCCTTTCCCTTTCCCTTTTGGCCGGCCCAGCCCATCTCCTTTTTCCCTCCTCTTTTTCCCGAGCAGGCCATCTTTTCTCTTCTTTTTTCTTCCCGGCCCAGCGCGGCCCGCGCGGCCCGGTCCGGCCCAGCCGCTGGCTGTCGTCTTCCCCGGAGAGAGGAGCTCTCTCGAGCTCTCTCGCCGCGCCGCCGCTGTCCTCCCTCCTCTCTCTTCCTTTCCACCTCAGCGTCCTTGCGCCGCTGTAGCCATACCGCCGGGACGTCATCTTGACCAGCGAGCCGTCGCGTCAATGTACGGGACGGCGCCGCGTCATTTAAGCCGTGGCGACGACCGCCGGAAGACCCGCTCTCACAGCCGGGCGACGAGCTCGTCAACGCCGCCCAGAAGCGCCGCCTGGCTTCGCGACCAAGGCGGCGACCTCGCCGCGCCGCATTTTGAGCCAACCGGAAGCCTCCGCGTACGCTACCGCCGGAAATATCTTCGCCGGCGAGCTTCTCTCACTGCTCGGTTCGCCGCACCGCTCGCCACCTAGGCGTACGAACTCGCTGTAGCCCATACCGCGCCGCGATCCTTGACCATTCCTCGGCCCCTGCGCCAAGCCGCGTCTTCAATGCGCTGCCGCCGAGAAATATCGCCGCCAGCGATATTCTTGCGCGCACCGCCTCCTTCCGCCTATAAATAGGCCCGCACACCTCCTGCGCAGCTCCCCATCACCATCGCTCCACAAATCGAGCACCACATTGCTCCAATCGCCGTCTTTCCCCTTTTCTTCCCCAACTCCGGCCGTCGCGCCATCTCCCTGTTCCGGTGAGCTCCCCTCTCTCTTTCTGTTTCTACAGCATCCCACTCCTCTACCTAGCCTATAGCGAGCACCAACTCGAGCCCTTTCAAGCCGTTGCCTAGAGCGCGCCGCGCACTTCCCTCCGCCGCCGCGTGATCTAGTCGCCGGCCACGCACACGGCCGCGCTAGCCCAACCAAGCACGCGCACGCACTCCAGGCACTCGCGCGCACCTTCCCCGACCACACAAACATGCCCTATCGCACGCACACGTGAGATCCTATCGCGCGCCGCCACAGCTGCCAACTCCGGCGAGCCCGAGCGGCTGCTCCGATGCTCGCCGTCGACGACATGTACCCCTCCTAGCTCCGCCGTCGCGCGCACAGTCTCCATGGCGAGATCTCGTCCTCCCTCCTCCACCCTAGCAGCCGGCGGCGAGCTCTCCGACGAGCCACCGCCGCGCTCAGCCCAGCGCCGCCGCCGTCCAACGTGGCATCCACATCAGCACGTGGGCCCCACCACATAAACCCAGTCAGCACACTCTCTCCCTCTCTCTCCCATGCACCCGGTCCACGTGAACCATACACACATACCCCTCCGGTCCATAGATCTCGTGCACCTAGTCCACAGCACAGTAGTCCTGGGTGCACTATGCAACCCGACCCCATCAGTCAGCCTCTGTTGTGCATATTGTTCTGCTAGGTACACCTAGGTAGTGCACACAGAATCTTATTTCGAGACTTTCCTTTTTTAGAAAAATTCCAGAAAAAATTTCTAAAAATACCTTATATTCCCTAGATTATTTTTGCCACCTTTTCCCAACCTCAGAAAAATATAATATTTCCAGAATAAATAGGAACCTATAGGAAACCTAATTCTTTTTCTTTACACCATAAATCCACCCTTCTGGATTCTTTTAATAAGATTCTTTTCCCTGAAATTCCTTTTTAATTCAATCCTGTCCATTCATATCAGTCCCAATTCTATCTGAGTTCATTTGATTATTTATTTGGATTTTACCTGGTTGCATTTATTTATTTGCGATAGTTGCTTATTCGTCGGTAATTTGCGTAATTTAGCTAACGAGGAATTCGAGGAGGAGGCTGAGGACCCGGATTACGAGGAGGAGCACGAGGAAGAGTTTGAAGGCAAGTCCTAACTTTCCTTGATCATTTTGATCCTATGATTTATAACCACATCCTATGAATGGCCTGTTTTAATGCTTATATATGATGCATGCTTATTTTATTATTTGAAATGCTGTGTTAGTTATGAACCTATTAGGATAGCAATCCTTGATAGATGTCTGTTACCTTGTAAACCTAGGATGTTTCCTTCATTATGCTATAATAATGCTGAATTATTGCCTTGATATTAGATTGATTAGGGATTTACTGCAACTATTTAGTTGTTACACATTTATCATGACTTTTGGTGAAATGTGTGAAAATATGTGCTTGGTGTGTGTGAGAAAATAAAATGGGAGGGTGATAACCAACTAGTGTGTTGGGGTGAAGTGGGATATTTCAGGCAGGGGCGAGATGGTGATCGGTGACTAGTGATAGGTGGAAGATGCTCGCCTCGGCCGGTTAAGGACCGGTTCTTGTAACAATCAACCTAGTGAACCCCGTGCAACCAACAGATCCTGTTATGGGCAGGACTTGACCCTAACTTTCTGGTGTCTACCACTTGATCCACTTAGGAGGCAGTAGTGCAACGAGCAACCAGGAGCAGACACGATATCGTAATTGGTCGTTGTCCGACTTGGCCATTGGGCCATTGACTACACTTAGTCGCATTATAAGTCCTTGGGTCAGTAATGGCTCGTGGGTGGGATTGTGGGGACACTCGGGAAAGGTGGGTTCCGCTATGTTGCTCCCTTGCTAAGAGCGATGTAGTCTGTGGGTAAAGATGTACACCTCTGTAGAGTTAAAATCTATCCGGATAGCCGTGTCGCGGTCACAGACGCGCTATGGTTGAGTTCACAAAGATTAGTCTTACTTACTCCTTGAAGTGTGAGTGGGCAGTAGATTGCTCGTGTTTTGGAAGTGAGAGTCGGTACGGCCGTGCGCCCGAAGGCTCGCCTAAAATCTGGAAACTGGCGGGATTGACATATCTCCCCCAGGGCCAACCTACTTAATCATGACAAACAAGTTCTTTATAAAAGGTTTATATGCTTTCAAAATGAACCCTGCACTAAAATAAGCTTTCTAATTAAATATAAGCCCTATAGCCTAACCTTCCGTAAAGCCTTATATGCATCTATAACCCCTTGAGTAGTGTTAGGACTTGCTGAGTACCTTATGTACTCACCCTAGTTTTAATTACTCAGAAGAAGATGTTGAGTATGAAGACGGTGGTGGCGACGAGTAAGGTTCGCGTTCATCGCCCGAGTTGCCTGTAGAAGTTGGACTCTCCGCTTTCCGCATTTTATTGTTAGTTTGTGGCCAGGCCTGCCGGCCACTAGGGTATTGTGATCTGAAGTCTTTGCAAGACATTTGTGGTACTGTAATAATAATAATCAAAGTATGGACTTAATATTATCTTTGTTTTGTGCGAATCAACTACTGTTCTAGGGATTGGTACGGTAAGCACAGTGAATTTCAGAAATGGGGTCCAACAGGGTGAGTCTTGGACTTAAAATAGTGTCGGAGGGCAGCCGAGATAGCAGCAGTGGCAGTGCATCCATGAAACTACGGCGGCTTGGACTTTCCGTGCCCTCCTCTGCTGCCGTTCCTGACTAGGGGTGCGTTCGTTGAACTGCCGCTAAAGTTTAGACCCCTCTAAAAAAAGAGAATCTTTCTATTTAAGAATTTTTTATTTATTTAATGACAAAACCTATGTCACGACCCCCCCTCTAAATCGCGAGACGAATCTAATGAGCCTAATTAATCTATATTTTGCTACAGTGATGCTACAGTAACTATCTTCTAATGACGCCTTAATTACCCTCATTAGATTCGTCTCGCGAATTCGAGCGGAGTTCTGAAATTAGTTTCGTAATTAAACTTTATTTGTAATCACAATATTCGTTGGAAAAACCCTCTAAAGTTTAGACCCCCTGCGCCGAACACCCCCTAGAAGGAATGAGGGGTAGCCAAACGCTACATGGGCGCACGTAGCCGAGCCCGGACTAGGACATCCCTCCAATCAACCATTTGCAGCTGTTCTGTATGCAAAGAAACAGAGGTGCTATCGAGGAGGACTTAGAAGAGTTTGTGCAACCCGAATAAGGGACAGAGCAGAAAATCAATACACTCTAGTCATTCCACGATTGCTCCTGGCGTCATCATGGAAAACATCAGCAAATTCTTCTCCTGTTGCCTCCAAAACCCACCATGTAAGCAAAGTAGTGACAAGCTATAAATGTAAATGGAACCGACACACAGAAAAGGACAAGCAAGGCGGGTTTGCACTGCCGGTCACCTCTGGTGTTGCACTCTTAACAGAAGCTAATCTGTCTTTCCCCCCATTCATATCTAAAGCATCAAGGCACTTATATACCACCCTTGTGGAGGATAAGAACCGAATAAGGAAAGAATAGTAGGTGAAGTATGGCTTGTTACCGAGCACTAACTTCTGAAGAAGACTTCAGTTTTTTATTTTTCTCGGAAAAGGGAAGAGGAATGACAACTTGATGTATAAACCTAGAGCATAGTTAAATTACATTTGAAAAAACCCGTACCACTTTGTTCTCATCTCCATTTTCTCTCATTATAATTCTCTTTTGACACTTGGAACACCCACACAGTATCGAGCCATAGTGAATGAAAAACCAAGTGGACACATGACTTGTGAAGCAGGAGTAGGTGAAGTGCCAAGTGCTTACTACAAACGTAAGGTCAGACTTCTCACTTAGCGGAGTTCGTGATTGCAATGCACGTGACACAGGCCATAACAAGTACTGGAAGCCAAAATGTGCTTGAAAAGTGAACTACTGGATTCCAGTGTTTTGAGCAGTTTCATGTCATAGCAGAAGGCGCAGAACCATTAGGTGCCTAACAATTTTAGATTGGTCTTAGAGACAGTCAGGCATACAAAAATGTCAAGCCTGATTAGCACATCTGCTCCTTTTTTAATGCATCTTTGACTCGTTTAAACATTGTAGAACTCACGTGCTTGCATCGGTAGTGTTGAAACATTTGTATCTGCGGTATGTTGATACTGAAGAAAATAAGTAGTTTTACAGCAGTTGAACAAGAAAGAAACAGAGAACTTACGGAAACAACAACTTGTGCGTCAGAATAAATAGCCCCAGGCTGCGGCCGGTACTTGCGGCACAATGAAATATAACGATCTAATGGTTTGTAGGTTGGTGTCCATACCTCACCCTGGTCCTCTATTACAGCATGGTCCTTTCCCATCGGCCCGTTTCTGAGTCTCACCAGCCTTGGACCTGGATGTGACATTAAGCTGCTTCCTTCAACATTCTCACGAGAAAAACAGTTGACACTGCAAGTTCTTCTCCTGGTGCCTCCGAAACCTACCCTATATACGCAGCCTAGTGACAGTGTTAGGCTTAAAACTTATGGATCTGCTGGTCCCTAAAGAACATGCAGTCTCAAAACACTACAAGGTTTTAGGGCTAATGCCACTAATTTTTTTGCAACAATGTGATATTGGTTGCAATACATAGAGCATATTGCGACAGTTGTCAATTTTAGTTGCAATAGAAGGACATGTTGCCACTGATTGTGTAGTGTTGCGATTTAAATTTTGATAGTTGCAATAGCTACTATATATCACAACGAATAAATTTGTGTTGCATTTACGATATAGTTATTGCCATGTTTTTTCTAATGGTTGCAATAGTTGAGAATGTCGCAACGAATATAAAATGTTGCTATTAGTGCTATTGTGTGTTGCCAAAAGTTTATGTTATGGCAACATAAATCTGAATTGTTGCAAAAAGAGTCTTAGATATAGCATCGCAAACCTGGATCGTTGCAATAACTCTTAGGTATAGCAGCGAAAACCAAAATCGTTGCCACTGATTGTGTAGTGTTGCAATTTAGTTTGAAAGAGTTCAAATTTGAAATTCAAAACTTTCAAACAACCTCGGATGGACAAACGACCAAAATGAAAGTTGTAGATCTCAAAATGTTATGAAACTTTGTGTTTGACAATTTTTCTGTTTGAATTCATTTAGTGCCTCAAACAAGCACTTGACACTTGGTTTAATCTAATATATTTGGATTCAAAACAGAACATGGGCACATGTGATGCTATGGTGTAGTGGTAGAGGGGCTCCATGTGCAAGCTGGAGGTTGTGGGTTCGAATCCTGCCGGCCGTGTAGTGTGTGAAAAATGCCACACTTGCGACTTGATGATGGTAACGGATGGGCTGGCTGATGGGCCCTCCCCCCATTAAAAAAAAATATTTTTGCTATTTTTAAAACGTGTTTTTCAATTCAAAATTTCTACCATACGTTGTTGCAATAACCACTATAGCAACAACGATTGTGGCGTTGCGTGTGCAAGCTATCGCCACACACCACACGTCGTTGCAACACACCAAAGTTATGGCAATGTCTCAAAAAGGTGTTGCGATACCCTATTGCATCGGCCGCACTTGCAACACCTCCCAACGCCTATATTTAGTTGCAATTGCTTAATATTGCATCAAAAATACCCATATTGCAACACTTTGAGCCGTGGTGCCAGGATAATTTTTTTGTAGTGAAAAGTTGTTGAAGGCCCGTGTCTTATTGACGCAGGAATGGTTTAGAGGGTCTCATTTAACCTTTTATTGCAGAAGAAGGCCATTACAGCCTCGTTGAAGGCCCGTGTCTTATTGATGCAGGAATGACACCTAACAGATCTAGTCCTCATTGCAGCTCCGATGAGCTCCTTAAGTGACAAATAACCGTTCTTATAGCACGGCGTGGTCAGGAACCAAGACACCAGTACATGGTTGGTTGGAATCCAAAGATTGTGGGCACATTAATTGTTAGGTTGTTGCATGTTATCAACTTTAACAAGCTGTAGAGACAAATGGACGAAGGAACATATAGGAGTTTTACGGTGCCATATATCACTAGTATTATACTAGTGGTATCATGCATACCACTAGTATATACCGGTGGTATTTAGAATCCGATGATCCAGATTAGTTCTCCTTCAACTGTCAATACCATTAGTATTTCGAGTAGTATTAATAATACTGGGGTATTTCAGGAAAAAAAATAAATATTAGCGTGAAATTGGTGACGGCAAATAGCAAATTATCGGTGGTGTAGGACGGCAACGTCATAGGTGGCGGCAGGGCTAGATAGTTGGGAGATGGGGTGGCGATGAAATGTTTTAGAGGGTGACGACGCGATGGAAAACAGACTGATAAAACTAAAATAACTGTATTACCCTTTATGATACTACTAGTACAATATTAATGGTATAGGGCACCGTAAAACTCCTCCTGAGTTGTCTGCACTGCCGCGCATCTCCGGCAGCAACCCCGATATAACTCTGAATCTTCAAGACACTTACCTTTGTGGGATCATATAAAGAAGGTGAATTCAGAATTATGGTTCGTAGTGACTAAACACCACTTCTGAAGATGAGTTTTATTTTAATTTTTTTTAGGGTAAAAGGGAAGAGAAATGATGAATCACAGTAAATCTCAAAACCTACATGCATAAACATAGAAAATTATAGAACTTACATTTGACAAAGCTTCCAGGCACTTCCCACTGTGTTCATCAGATCTATATGTCAGCCTCAGCCATCAGTGACAGAAGACGAAAAAAGATTAAGTAATATGAAGGAACTAGCAAGGCGCAGGGCAGCCATATTTCTATTTCGTAGGCGATGTACGTAATAGCCTACTACATACTGAACTAAAGAAAAAAAAAACTGGAAACGGATTAGGGAAAGAGAATGATCTTGCATATGAGCAGGCAATTCACGATCTACAGCAGGAAAAACTCGATGGACCTGTACGTGTCTGTCTACTGTCTCGAAGATCATTCGCTTCCGTTTCCGCTTCCGCAGTTCCGGCGACCGGTGTCTGTCTTCCCGTCGACGCAGGCAAGTGCTACGAACAACAATCGATATCGCGTCGCACACGCACAGGCGGCTTAGGCCACAGCGACAGCCCACAAACGATATGCATAGCTCATGGCCTAGGGCCCAGATAAGATAACGGATAACCCATTCGTTGCTCAGTTCGTCTTCGTCTGTTCCGCTGTTCGTTTCAGGTTGAGCTCGCAGGCCTTCATGGCCGAATAGGCAGCGGAACACGGGATTGAATTAATGGCATTGGCGGGAAAATCAAGGTATGAACGAGCGCTCGACCTCGTCATACTGATAGCTCCGCCACTGGTCGCCAATCACTTTGTTCTAATTCTGGTTTTACATTTGGAACACACACACACACTCTCTCTGAGGAAACTACGGTGGGGAAGACCGCCACCTGAATTTCTCATTGCAAACGAAGTTTGTTACATGGTGGGTGCATACCAAAGGGTGACAGAAACAGAAAAAGCAAAGCAAGACTACTATCTAATTACAACTCTCTTTTTTTCGGCTGTCAGGTGTCTTAGTATGCATGGTGCACAAACTCAGCTGGTTGTAACTTTAGAGATCAAGCAACAGTTGGAGCCTGATGCACTTCTCTATTATCTAGCGGCGGAGGGCATGGGCATGGCAGCGGATGAGTCTGGGGAAGCCGATCGAGGTAGGAGCAATGCAACTATGAGGTGAAGGGGGCTTGGACTTTCCGTGCCCTGCTCCACTGCACTTATCTGCCGTTCTTCCCCATCTGAAGGAATGGGATTCAACGAAATACAACGTCTACAACAATACATGGGCGCGCAGAGCAGAATCCAGATACGGACATTTCTGCAGTCTACGGATTGCCGCTATTCAGTACACACACAAACAGAGGCAACCTGGGAAAGGGACATAGCAGATCTCCATGTACGGCTCGTTCTGCAGTGAGTGCTCTTTGATCCTCATTACTGATAACTTTAGTAAGTTCTTCTGCTGATGCCTCCAAAACCCACCATGTATGCAGAGGTAAATGGAACGGAGCACAGAGGGACAGAGATAGTTTGCACTGCCTGTCACACCTAGCACCCTCAAGAGAAGCTACTCTGACCCCAACCTTCAAGACACTTATAGACCAACCTTGTGGAGGATATAAACAAATGGGCGAAATAGTAGTTGAAGCATGGCCCGTATTAATTCTAGTCTACTTCTGCAGACAGAGGTATTGTAGCTAGTTGAGCAATACAATTAAAGGCAAAGAAGCACAAGCTAACCCCTGAACACTGCCGGACCAGTACTGTTATTTTGACAAAATGAATTTCACTGATACAGAAGCAATTAGTATTGCAACTTTGTCTCGAATTTCTTTTGAATAAATAAAGCTCAAACTACACATGCAGAACTTTTTTTTAAACGAAACAAGCAAATCATGCAAAAACTAAATTATCTCAGTTGAAACGTAGCCGGTTCAAGTACAGTTGCGCTCGTGCTATACTGTTCTAAATTTTTGTGACTTCTCTCCCCGAGTTATCTTTCACTGACACAATTTTTCTTCTCTGGATACTTCACTGACGTAATTTATAGGTGGTGCCGAGCCGACAATGGTGGGAGACCGCACATACCATGAGGTTGCATGGGCCAGCAACGTCGGCTGGTGGAAGGACGTCTGGGGATGGCAACGGACTGACGGGCGAGGCAGCAGCTGGGTTAGTCGTCACAGCATCGAGGTGCTGGTGGCTTGAACACTCCGTGGTGCCATCCTCCGTCATTCGCCACTAGAAGAAATGAGGGGAAATGACATGCGGCGACAGATGGACGCGCAGAGCAGAGCAGCGACTCGAGCTTCGGCATGAAGAAAAACCTACTACATCACTCTTTACAGACGCTTGCCGCTATTCTGAGTACGAAGAAACACAGGCGCTGTCAACGAGGACTATCAAGGGCTTGTGTAACCCGAAGAAGCAACACAGCAGATCCTCACAACGGCATTGTTGTTTCACTATTTCTCCTGGACCATTATGTTTAAGAACGGCAGCAAGTTCTTCTCCAGATGCCTCCAAGGCCTACTCTGTGTATACGCAGCGTAGTAGGTGAAGTATGGCAAGCTGTTCTCATAGCTAGAGATAAATGGAACTGAAGCACAGAAAACCCCTAAGCAGCTGATTTGCACTGCCGTGCACCTCTCGTAGCACCTTTAAGAGAAGCTACTCTGTCTTTAATTTACCCCTATTTACCTCGCGATCACTCAGTCTTTAAGACACTCACCCTTTTGGAGGACAGAACGAAATAAAGAAGGAATAGTAGGTGAACTATGGCTCGTATTTACTCAACAACACCTATGAAAATGAGCCCTTTTTTGTGTTCTTTAGGGCGACGAGAAGAGGAATGATAAATCTCAGTAAATCCTAAAACTACATGTATAAACCTTACTGACAAAGCGTATAGAATTTGCATTGACAAAGCGTCCTGACCGTTCCTATTTTTTCTGATCACTATTGATCACTGTCCTCCTTCACTTCGTTTTAATTCTCTCTTATAGATTTGGAACACTCACATTCTACTGATCCACGGTGAATGTCGAAAACAAGTGGAGTATGACTTTGGTCGAAGAGTTGGTGAAGTCCCAAGTTCTGATCGCAAAAGTAAGGTCAGATTGTCGGTTGGCAGGATTCTTGATTATATTGCAGGCCATAACTATTACCGAAACCAAAATGCATGGAAAGCGAACTAGTGCTGGATCCGTCAACCGACAATTAGATTGGCCTTAGTGAAAATCAGGTATACACAAATGTCGAAGTTGATGCTACTTCGCTGTAGTAACCTTTCTAGAACTGTTGGTCGTTTATACGCACCCATTTATATACCGCAAGTGGACGGTGTACATTGTAGCTTTTTCCTTTAGAGTATTCCAAGGTTTATATCGAATCCACAAGGATCAGCAAGAGAACCGTGTTTAGGGTTTACTATTTCGTCTAACAAATCAATCCTAGCATAAAGTACACATTGCATATACAAGAGCATGAAAAAGGGTGAAGTGAGGGTTGTGCCGGTCGGCACAAGGGGTGTGCCGATCGGCACGGGAGCTAAATTGTTCGGGTTTTGTCTGAACAGCCTAAGGAACTTGATTAGATCGCGGAGTAAGTTAGCCAAGTCTGCTAGTTGAGATCGTAACCAAAAAGCTTAGTTGAATAGCATCATAAACGGGATTACTCAATTATTGATAACCGAAGATCGATAGGTTGAGACTCTTTTCCGACGAGCCCTGTCACGACCAATCGCCTTAATCGGTCGCCTCTTCCTACTCTACACATCATCTCAAGGATCATCGCGTATGCATTAGCGGCTGTGGAGGTACAGAGACAACGTGCAATTATGGCGCATTACAAGATCCCAATACTACCTTAACCACAATGGAGATAGTAAGAGATTGAATCCCTCACCTCTTATTGCCACCACAATTAAGATAATATCTAATACTTAGTCGTCACTAAGCGTAGGAACAAGTGCATGTAAAGACCATAAAATCCAGGCAATTGAAGCGCCCCGGTTATCCCAGGAGCTTAAACACTTTATTATACCAGTCCCTGGATCAGTCGCTGGTACAATCAAATCTTACAACAGGTGATATTACAAGTCGCGACCTGGCAGGGGTCGATTGAGAAGCAACAAGAACACTAGTAGATAGGCAACAGTAAATATAAAGCTAAACCAGAAGATGACTTCTAGGTCATCAAACACCATAGCGGAAGCAACTAAGCGGTAGACTAATGCCACAGGCAGCTCGGGTGCGGACGAGACCAAGCTCAATCGTCTTCCTCACCGTCGGCGTCGACGAAGTCTGGATCTTCCTCTGTAATCAGCAAGCAAGAATGAGTACAAAAGTACTCAGCAAGTCGCAACCCTTACCCTACCATCAATGGATAAAGGTATGCATTTGGCAGTAGCAAGGTAAAGGCCATCAGGTTTAACATTGCAATAAAGCAAGTTTTACACATGCAGGGGTTCAGTTTATAAAGCATTTTAGCAAAAGCTTCAAATTAAGATAACAAGAGGTTGGTCAAGTTTTACACCCCGTCCACGACAACCTTCGGCGGAAGGCCGGACCTATTCTCAAAACAACTCACACATCAAGGAGATAAGCACCCATCCCATGCTAGTTCTTGGACCGAACCAAAGCCATGTCCGTGACCGTGGACTCGGCTATTCGAATAGATTTTAACACTCTGCAGAGGTTGTACGCTGTACCCACAATCTGAGTGCATCACAAGCCACCGCGCTCGTGGGTGTGAAGACTCACAAAGCCATTACCCATCACAGCATCGTCCCGACTAATCGCCATGGGAGTTATCCAGGGGTCTAGCCTCTAATCTAGGTCTTCGACCGGGTCGCACACGTCTGCATCACGTCCACCTGCTCCATGGGCTCCCATTGCATCTCCAGCCTCCAGGCGATTAACAGACTAGCTGGCGGGGTTTAGACTAAGCCGTGCCGCATACACGGTAGTGTGGTCGCACTGAATAAACGGCTAGGTAGGATGTCACAAGCAACTCGGTCCTTATACGAGCCAAGGCAATCATCTCCACATATATGAACCCACCACAGAGGCGGCATTCATCTCCCATATCACTTGTCATAAGCACACCACAGAGGCGACGCTTAATCTTCCATAAATATCTTCAGGATCACCTCAGCTCTAACCCAAGTTCATTCATTCATCTTTCTTTAGTTATCACCCAACCTTACTACTACCACACAACACCAATCACGGTTTTCTCATTTGCAAAAGCTAAGTATAAGTAGAGCATTTAGTGATACACAGTCCTAAGCATTTCTATAACAAAGCAATCATCCATGCGTAAATAATATTCATACATGGATATCCTAGGTTTAACAGGGAATAATTTAGGACAGGTAATATAAGGCTCAGCGGTCTTGGTCATACTACACAAAGATTTTGCAAACATCAGGGCAATCATTTCATGCGATAAAACGGCTGCTACGGGTTGTGTTTATAAAACATAGGAGCAGTATGATCAAAGGAAAAACGGATTGTGACTTGCCTTCGTTGACGTCCTCGGGAAGCTCCTGCTCGAAGTCTCCGGCTCCTGGTTCCTGCTCCTCCTCCTCCTCGTACTCGTACTCTCCGTTAGCTACGCGACCGGCAAACAAGCAAACAAACACAAATAAATACAAAAGAAATAGAAGATGAGCTCTATAAAAGATGAAACTGGTAGGAATGGATAGAGCTCGATTTTAGATGAATTTAGGAGGAAGAATCGGGTTAATCGGAGCTCGGACGGTGGAGATATGGATTTAACAGTGAAGGCTGCTGGTTATTCCGAAAATAAATTCGGAAATAACAGCACGTGTACGTGCTGGGCTGCTGCTGGTGTTTTGGGTCAAATGAAAATGGGCTGCTGGTTGTATGGGCCTGCGTGGGAAGTATATGGGTTTGAAGCCTAATTAACCATGGCCTAAATAGCTAAGCTGGTTGGCCCAACTGAGCTACGGGAGGAGAACAGGAACAGAGGAGTTCGTCCTCCTCGACTCTGCTCGCCATGGAAGGAGCTCTGGGAGCTCGAATCCAGCACGGGGAAGGGGAGGATGGCGGCCAGGGAGTGGGGGAATCGAAGGAGGAGTCCACGGAGGTTCCATTTGAGGCATAAATTTGAGGGGAGACCATGGGGAACGGCGGTTGCGGCGAGGAGGAAAAGAGGCGGCCATGGCTGCTCGGTGGTGGCTCGATTGGGCGAGGGGATGTCGTGGGGATGGACTGGGGAGGTGGAGCTCGTGCTGGAGGTGCTCACCTTCGACTCAATCGAACCTGGGACGAGCTACGGCGGGGGATCGACGGCGCGGTTGCCGGGATTGGAGAAGAAGATGGACTGCGCCTCGACGGAGATGGGGAAGGAGATGGTGGCTCGGTGGTGATTCTGTGGAGTGGAGAAGCTCTCGGGAGGGGCTATTTATAGCCGGAGGTGAGGGAGAAGGCGAGGCTTGCTGTGGACGCCCCGGCGGTGATGGTGATGCGATGGCGTTGCTGTGCTCGGGTCGTCGTTGCTGTGCTCGAGCAGTGAAGCCTGGCGCTGGGCGCTTGCGTGCACCGCGGGGCTTTGCTAGACGCCAGGCGCAAGGCAGTGCGATGGCAGAGCGGGAGCTGAGCTCGGCGGTGGTGCTGAGGCGATGGCGCGGTTGACGCACTGCGCTCGACGAGACCACAGCAGCAGAAACGGCGTGGGGCGGTGCGTCGCTTGCGGCATGCGCGAAGCAGAGCGACGAGACGGAGCGTGCAGTGGCACAGCAAGGCACAGGGTAAGGTGCTGGAGCGAAGCGGCGTGCGGCGCGGCAAGTGGGCACGGCCGGCATTGGCGTGCGGCTTTGGAACTACGGGACGCGAGCGCTCAGCGAGAAAAGCGGCCAGTCAGTGTGTCGTCTAGCTGCTGGATGGTACAGAGCGATGGGATAGGTCGTGCAGGTGGAGGTTGGGCCGGAAAAGGAAGGAGGGAAACGGAAAGTTGGGCTGGAAACGGCCCAGAACGGAAAAGCGAGAGGGGAAAGGTTTTGAAAAGTTTTGAAAACTTCCGATTACAGTTTGGATTTGCATTTAAATTTTTAGGGTGAATTTTCAGGGCGTTACAAACCTACCCCCCTTAAAAGAATCTCGTCCTCGAGATTCAAGCTGATCCTCAAAGAGGTGGGGATACTCCTTCCTCAAAGCATCTTCTCGTTCCCAAGTAGCTTCTGCCTCTGTGTGCCGACTCCACTGAACGCGATACAGACGGACTGTTGATCCTCTGGTCTGTCGGGTTGTTACATCCAAAATCTTAATCGGCACTTCCCGATAACGGAGGTCATCTTGTAAATCCAGAGTCTCCACTGAGACATGCTCTTCTGGTATTCTCAGACACTTCTTGAGCTGGGACACATGAAAAACGTTGTGCACATCTGCCAACTCTGGTGGTAGCTCAATCCTGTATGCCACTGTACCGATCTTCTTCAACACACGGTAAGGTCCGATGTAGCGTGGTGCTAACTTGCCACGGACTTGGAAACGACGTGTACCTCTAATTGGGGAAACTTTAAGGTACACATAGTCTCCAACTTGGAAACTTAAATCCCTTCTTTTTTTGTCTGAATCACTCTTCTGACGGGACTGTGCTTCCTTCAGCTTTTCTCTGATTTCTGCAACTTTTTCTTCTGCCTCTTTAACAATGGAGGGTCCCGTAAGAGAACGCTCTCTAACTTCTGACCACATCAGAGGTGTTCTACATTTTCTGCCATATAACACTTCAAAAGGTGACATCTTGAGGCTGGCTTGGTAACTGTTGTTGTATGAGAACTCAGCATAAGCTAGACTCTTCTCCCAGTCTTTGCCATAGGTCAATGCACAAGCTCTCAACATATCTTCAAGGATTTGGTTGATCCTTTCTGTCTGACCATCTGTCTGAGGGTGATAAGCAGTGCTGAAATCCAACTTAGTTCCCAAAGCGGAGTGTAAGCTTTTCCAAAACCTAGAGGTAAATTGGGTACCTCTATCAGAGACAATTCTGCTGGGTACTCCATGTAGCTTTACTATGTTGTCAATATACAACTGGGCTAACTTGTCTCCTCCGTAGTTGGTTCGTACAGGAATAAAGTGAGCGACCTTGGTGAGTCGGTCCACTATTACCCATACAGAGTTATATCCCTTCTTTGTTTTAGGAAAGCCAACTATGAAATCCATGCCGACTTCATCCCATTTCCACACAGGGATTGGTAAGGGCTGGAGTAATCCTGCAGGCTTCTGGTGTTCTACCTTGACTCTCTGACAGACATCACATTCTGCAACAAACTTGGCTATATCTGCCTTCATTCCATTCCACCAGTACTTTTCCTTTAAATCAAGATACATCTTGGTAGATCCTGGGTGGATGGAATATGCTGAGTTGTGGGCTTCATCCATGATTATCTCTCGGAACTTTCCTTCCTGTGGTACACAGATTCTATCTTTATACCATAGAGTTCCTTTATCATCTACTCTGAAGTTTGGGGTTTTGTTTTCTCCAATGTGGTTACGGATCTTCATTAACTCTTGATCCTTGAGCTGGGCTTGTCTGATCTGTTCATCCAGTGTTGGTTGCACACTTAGATTATTCACACAAGCTCGAGGCACTATCTCCAGATTAAGCTTCTTTATCTCGGTCGACAAGTGATCATTGTGGGTCATAAGGTAGTTGCAGTAGGCTTTTCTGCTTAAGGCATCTGCAACAACATTTGCTTTTCCAGGATGGTAGTGGATTTCCAAGTCATAGTCCTTGATTAACTCTAACCATCTTCGTTGTCTCAGATTCAAATCTGGCTGAGTAAAGATGTACTTCAAACTCTTATGGTCAGTGTAGATCTCACACTTATTTCCAATTAAGTAGTGCTCCAAATCTTGAGGGCATGCACTACTGCTGCTAGCTCCAGATCATGAGTGGGATAATTCTGCTCATGTGTCTTTAGTTGCCTTGATGCATAGGCAACAACTCTACCATCTTGCATTAGGACACATCCTAAGCCTTGTCTTGATGCATCACAGTAGACGACAAAATCTCTATGAATATCAGGCAGGACTAACACTGGTGCTGTTGTCAGTCTTCTCTTCAACTCTTGAAAGCTTCTTTCACAAGATTGGGTCCATTCAAACTTCTTGTCTTTCCTAAGAAGTTCTGTCATGGGTCTGGCTATCTTGGAAAATCCTTCAATAAATCGGCGGTAATAACCCGCTAATCCAAGAAAGCTTCTGATCTCTGACACATTTGTCGGCTGAGGCCAATGAGTAACTGCTTCAACTTTCTCAGGGTCTACAGCAACTCCTTCTGCTGTCAGAATGTGGCCAAGGAAGGAAACTTTCTCAAGCCAAAATTCACATTTACTGAACTTGGCATACAACTTGTGGGCTCTGAGTTTTTCCAAAATCACTCTCAGATGCTGCTCGTGCTCTTCTGCACTCTTTGAATAGATCAGTATGTCATCAATGAAGACAACGACAAACTTATCTAATTCCTCCATAAACACCTTGTTCATGAGATTCATGAAGTATGCAGGTGCATTGGTTAGTCCAAAGGACATAACTGTGAACACATACTGGCCATATCTGGATACAAAGGCTGTCTTTGGGATATCTGCTTCTCTTATCTTCAGCTAATAATACCCAGATCTTAAGTCAATCTTAGAGAAGTACTTAGCTCCTTTTAACTGATCAAACAGGTCATCAATCCTGGGCAGAGGGTACTTGTTCTTGATTGTCACTTCATTCAAGGATCTGTAGTCTACACACATCCTCATACTTCCATCCTTCTTCTTGACAAAGAGAACTGGTGCTCCCCATGGGGAAGAGCTGGGTCTGATATATCCTTTTTCTTGGAGTTCTCTTAACTGTTCCTTGAGTTCTGCTAATTCTGCGGCTGCCATGCGGTAGGGTCGCTTGGCTATTGGGGCTGTTCCAGGGATAAGGTCAATGATAAACTCAATATCCCTATCTGGTGGCATTCCAGGTAACTCTTCAGGGAACACATCTGGATACTCATTCACCACTGGTACTTCTTCTACAGTCTTGGTTTCCATTAAAAACACCATAGGGTCAGGTTTACTTCCAAGGGCTTGGCAAACTACTCGGGTTCCTTTATGGTTGGTCACTGTAACTGTTCTGTCTGAACATGCTATGACACCATCATGCTTGGTTAACCAATCCATTCCGAGGATTAGATCTATTCCCTTGGATTTTAGTACCACTGGACTAGCTAGAAAGGCTACCCCACTTAGGGTGATTCTTATCCGTGAACAACCCAAGTGACACTTGATGTCAGCTCCGGGTGATCGGGTTATTAAGGGGGTTTTAAGCAGTACTGTAGGTACTTTATGCTTTTCCACAAAACTTGATGAAAGAGTGCGATGCTCCAGAATCAAACAAAACTGTTGCAAGAACTGATTCAACAAGAAACTCACCAAGCACAACTCCGGGTGCGTCCTGAGCTTCCTGAGCATGGATGTGGTTGACGCGGGCACGTCCGAAGGACTGCTGTGTCTTCGCTGGCTGGTTGGAGACTTGGTTGGTTCCACGAGTGGCTCCGGACATCCTTGGTCCATTCACAGTGTTGGACTGAATGGAAGCAGCTGGCTTGTTCTTATGGGGACAGTTGGCAATGAAGTGGCTAAGGTCACCACAGTTGAAGCAAGCCTTGGGTTGGTTGGTCACTTGACCACTGCTGTACTGCTGAGTCTTGGAGTTGTTCTGACTCTTCTGAGGAAAGCTGGACTGACGAGAGACATTGGATGGAGTCCTGAACTGCATTGGGGATTGACTCTTCTGACCTTGGAAATTGGAGTTCCTAGGCCTCTGGAATCTTTCCTGCTGACGTACTTCATTAACTGCGAACTTGCGCTTCTTCTCCTTGGACATTTCCATCATTCTTTCTTCAGTCAGGATGGTCTGGTTCATCAGGGTGTTGAAATCAGGATAGATGTGAGGAGTCATCTGTGTTCCTAACTCTCCTGATAAACCTTTCTTGAATTTGTTTTGCTTCTTCTTGTCAGTTGAAACTTCCTCAGGAGCATAGCGAGAGAGTTCAATGAACTTGCGGATGTACTGATTAACAGACATGCTTCCTTGCTTCAGCCTACGAAACTCATCTGCCTTGAGTTGCATGGTACCTTCTGGAACATGGTAGCGGCGGAATTCTTCCACAAATTCTTCCCAAGTGATGGTTGTGGGATCATCAGTGGCTTCACAGTAGTTCTCCCACCAGGCTAAGGCTGTCCCAGTAAGTTGATGGGATGCCAGGAGAACTCTGTCTCTACCTTCACAGTTGATAGCATCAAGCTTCCTTTGGATGTTCCTTAACCAGTCATCAGCTTCGAGTGGGTCCTCAGATCCTCCAAGGTCGGTGGCTTAATTCTGACAAACTCAGCCATCTTACTTTGGAAACCATGCACTTGCTGCTGACGGCGTTGGTTGTTGTTGTTATTGTTGTTCTGCACAAGTGCTTCCAACAGACGGGTTTGTTGTGCCATAACTTCCGCCAGGGTGGTGAGTGGAGGGTTAGGCAACTGTCCATGGTTGGAGTTCTCAGCCTGAACTTCAGCCTCTTGGTTCACTTCTTCTTCCCTACGGTTGTTGGGCTGGCGCCGTTGGCGCTGCTGGATCCTGGCAGATCGCTTGGGCGGCATCTGTTTTGAGGATAAGGGGGAAAGAGCATAAGGTGAGAGAAGAACCTAAGATCTTCTTTATGTTACCATTTAATTCTCTTTGTTATTATGTTTTTTTTAAAAAAAAAAAGGGGAGCAGGGCACAAAGGCCTTGCTGGCACACCCAACAAGCAATTCACACAAACAAGCAGCACTCATAGATTCATAAAAACAACAGGGGTACAACACTAGCGAAGAGCTACTAGCGGTTACACTGCGACTACAAGGGACAAACTAAGACTTCGGGGGTACAGTCTTCCACAGAAACTTTCTTGAACTCGGACCGGTAGCTTCATCCCACGATGATTGGTTCTTCACCTCAGTGGACGCTCATGCGTCCTGGGCATCCATGAGGTTGGAGGGGTCCTCCAGACCTCTAGCTGGGGAACCTTCATCCGATGCAATGGAGATGTGATCTTCATTCTCCCTTGGAAAAGGCTGGGTCAAAGGGAGGGGCTCTTCTTCTTCAACTTCTTCTTTACCATCTGCCTCAGAGGGCGGTGGTGCAGGGGGATCTTCTGCGTACTTCCTCTTGATGTTGCTTCCCGCAGAGCAGATAGGAATTCCCTCCAGAACGGGACGTTCTCCTACTCCGGGGATATGCAGAGTCCTGCAGTGGGCACGCCCAGTGAGATAGGCAGCGCCGACAAGCTTGTTGTAGCGGTCTTCTGCGGACTTCAAGGCTTCTGAGGCAGCAACAACACGGCTTTCTGCTTCTGCTTCACGAGCTTTGGCTTCAGCAAGCTGAACACGTAGGGTCCTAACTCGTGTCTCAGCTTCTTCAGCTCGAGTGATGCACCTTCGCAGTCTAGCTGCGGTTCCGTCATACAGCTCATCCAAGGCGAGCAGATAACGGGTCATGGCAACCACTGTGGGGTCTCTTTCAGCCATTCTGAGGCCTTCTATTGTCCTCATCCTTGCAAGCCAAGTGGGGCGGTTTCTCTCCATGGGAGGGAAAAACCTCATTGGCGAGCGACCGATAGGCCTCTCATACATCTGGCACAAGTACCGAAGGGCCTTGCGTGCCACAGCTTGGTAGGTGTCTGGAAATCGCGACCCAGTAGTAGTCACATTCCAGGGCTTCATCTCTGGGTGGTCATCACTGGCTCCAATGTGAATGGTGACTTCACAGCGCTCAGTGCCAAACTCTTCATATTCTCTTCCGACATACTCGGCAGGCTCCATAATGCCAAGTCTGACCATGGTATCACGTAGCACCTTTGGAAAGCCAGGGGTCTCCAAGCAGTAGTCGGTCACCCATCCATCTTCTTCCATCTGTAGAGGAGGATTCAATAAGAGTTTTGCAAAAGAGGGGGAAAGAGCTAAGGAGTTTTTCCAAAATAGTTTTTGCAAATAATTTTAGCGTCCAAGCCTAGGGTCACGTCCTACAGCCAAGCACGGCTCTGATACCACCTGAAGCGCCCCGGTTATCCCAGGAGCTTAAACACTTTATTATACCAGTCCCTGGATCAGTCGCTGGTACAATCAAGTCTTACAACAGGTGATATTACAAGTCGCGACCTGGCAGGGGTCGATTGAGAAGCAACAAGAACACTAGTAGATAGGCAACAGTAAATATAAAGCTAAACCAGAAGATGACTTCTAGGTCATCAAACACCATAGCGGAAGCAACTAAGCGGTAGACTAATGCCACAGGCAGCTCGGGTGCGGACGAGACCAAGCTCAATCGTCTTCCTCACCGTCGGCGTCGACGAAGTCGGGATCTTCCTCTGTAATCAGCAAGCAAGAATGAGTACAAAAGTACTCAGCAAGTCGCAACCCTTACCCTACCATCAATGGATAAAGGTATGCATTTGGCAGTAGCAAGGTAAAGGCCATCAGGTTTAACATTGCAATAAAGCAAGTTTTACACATGCAGGGGTTCAGTTTATAAAGCATTTTAGCAAAAGCTTCAAATTAAGATATTAAGAGGTTGGTCAAGTTTTACGTTGCCGGACACCCCGTCCACGACAACCTTCGGCGGAACGCCGGACCTATTCTCAAAACAACTCACACATCAAGGAGATAAGCACCCATCCCATGCTAGTTCTTGGACCGAACCAAAGCCATGTCCGTGACCGTGGACTCGGCTATTCGAATAGATTTTAACACTCTGCAGAGGTTGTACGCTGTACCCACAATCTGAGTGCATCACAAGCCACCGCGCTCGTGGGTGTGAAGACTCACAAAGCCATTACCCATCACAGCATCGTCCTGACTAATCGCCATAGGAGTTATCCAGGGGTCTAGCCTCTAATCTAGGTCTTCGACCGGGTCGCACACGTCTGCATCACGTCCACCTGCTCCATGGGCCCCCATTGCATCTCCAGCCTCCAGGCGATTAACAGACTAGCTGGCGGGGTTTAGACTAAGCCGTGCCGCATACACGGAAGTGTGGTCGCACTGAATAAACGGCTAGGTAGGATGTCACAAACAACTCGGTCCTTATACGAGCCAAGGCAATCATCTCCACATATATGAACCCACCACAGAGGCGGCATTCATCTCCCATATCACTTGTCATAAGCACACCACAGAGGCGACGCTTAATCTTCCATAAATATCTTCAGGATCACCTCAGCTCTAACCCAAGTTCATTCATTCATCTTTCTTTAGTTATCACCCAACCTTACTACTACCACACAACACCAATCACGGTTTTCTCATTTGCAAAAGCTAAGTATAAGTAGAGCATTTAGTGATACACAGTCCTAAGCATTTCTATAACAAAGCAATCATCCATGCGTAAATAATATTCATACATGGATATCCTAGGTTTAACAGGGAATAATTTAGGACAGGTAATATAAGGCTCAGTGGTCTTGGTCATACTACACAAAGATTTTGCAAACATCAGGGCAATCATTTCATGCGATAAAACGGCTGCTACGGGTTGTGTTTATAAAACATAGGAGCAGTATGATCAAAGGGAAAACGGATTGTGACTTGCCTTCGTTGACGTCCTCGGGAAGCTCCTGCTCGAAGTCTCTGGCTCCTGGTTCCTGCTCCTCCTCCTCCTCGTACTCGTACTCTCCGTTAGCTACGCGACCGGCAAACAAGCAAACAAACATAAATAAATACAAAAGAAATAGAAGATGAGCTCTATAAAAGATGAAACTGGTAGGAATGGATAGAGCTCGATTTTAGATGAATTTAGGAGGAAGAATCGGGTTAATCGGAGCTCCGACGGTGGAGATATGGATTTAACAGTGAAGGCTGCTGGTTATTCCGAAAATAAATTCGGAAATAACAGCATGTGTACGTGCTGGGCTGCTGCTGGTGTTTTGGGTCAAATGAAAATGGGCTGCTGGTTGTATGGGCCTGCGTGGGAAGTATATGGGCTTGAAGCCTAATTAACCATGGCCTAAATAGCTAAGCTGGTTGGCCCAACTGAGCTACGGGAGGAGAACAGGAACAGAGGAGTTCGTCCTCCTCGACTCTGCTCGCCATGGAAGGAGCTCTGGGAGCTCGAATCCAGCACGGGGAAGGGGAGGATGGCGGCCAGGGAGTGGGGGAATCGAAGGAGGAGTCCACGGAGGTTCCATTTGAGGCATAAATTTGAGGGGAGACTATGGGGAACGGCGGTTGCGGCGAGGAGGAAAAGAGGCGGCCATGGCTGCTCGGTGGTGGCTCGATTGGGCGAGGGGATGTCGTGGGGATGGACTGGGGAGGTGGAGCTCGTGCTGGAGGTGCTCACCTTCGACTCAATCGAACCTGGGACGAGCTACGGCTGGGGATCGACGGCGCGGTTGCCGGGATTGGAGAAGAAGATGGACTGCGCCTCGACGGAGATAGGGAAGGAGATGGTGGCTCGGTGGTGATTCTGTGGAGTGGAGAAGCTCTCGGGAGGGGCTATTTATAGCCGGAGGTGAGGGAGAAGGCGAGGCTTGCTGTGGACGCCCCAGCAGTGATGGTGATGCGATGGCGTTGCTGTGCTCGGGTCGTCGTTGCTGTGCTCGAGCAGTGAAGCCTGGCGCTGGGCGCTTGCGTGCACCGCGGGGCTTTGCTAGACGCCAGGCGCAAGGCAGTGCGATGGCAGAGCGGGAGCTGAGCTCGGCGGTGGTGCTGAGGCGATGGCGCGGTTGACGCACTGCGCTCGACGAGACCACAGCAGCAGAAACGGCGTGGGGCGGTGCGTCGCTTGCGGCATGCGCGAAGCAGAGCGACGAGACGGAGCGCGCAGGGCACAGCAAGGCACAGGGTAAGGTGCTGGAGCGAAGCGGCGTGCGGCGCGGCAAGTGGGCACGGCCGGCATTGGCGTGCGGCTTTGGAACTACGGGACGCGAGCGCTTAGCGAGAAAAGCGGCCAGTCAGTGTGTCGTCTAGCTGCTGGATGGTACAGAGCGATGGGATAGGTCGTGCAGGTGGAGGTTGGGCCGGAAAAGAAAGGAGGAAAACGGAAAGTTGGGCTGGAAACGGCCCAGAACGGAAAAGCGAGAGGGGAAAGGTTTTGAAAAGTTTTGAAAACTTCCGATTACAGTTTGGATTTGCATTTAAGTTTTTAGGGTGAATTTTCAGGGCGTTACAGCAATCAATAATCAAAACCATTCATCCACGTATTCAACCATACTTCGATAATACATAGTGCAAGATACATCACCATCTAGTTGGCCTACCTCGATGGATCACCTCTTTAGCACCGATGGTTCTTGATCAACAACTAGAGAACATGAAGAACGGGGCAAAGCTCCGGTGGCTGTAAACTTACTAGTTGTGTTGTCCCTCTGGCGGCGGATCTCTAACCCTAGGGTGTCCCATGGGTTATATATACAGTGGGGAGGCGTTTGGAGGCGAAAGGAAGCAATTCTGGGTCGGTGCCGGTCGGCACCAAAGTCGTGCCGATCGGCACGAGTCGTTTCCAATTCGGACTTTATTTTCCTTTTCGCAGCTCCGCCTTTCATGAACCATAACTTCCTCGTCCGGAGTCCAAATGAGACAAATTTGGACTCTATCTCGTAGCCCCCGAAAAGATCTACAACTTTGGTATTCATTAGATCTCCAGATTCGGCCGTCTTGGTTCCCAAATATGCGATGCCAAAATATCTGTCTCCTCTGCGCAGGTTTCCTTGCGGGGCCCATATCTCCTAGCTCCAGAATCCAAACGGGACAATCTATATATGTTCCGGAAAGCTCTCCATGAGATCTACAACTTTCCTTTACATTGGATTCTCATTAGAGCACGTCTTAAACTCGAAATCCGCGTGACATTACAGTGCTATTTCTGGACTGTGTGAATTGATCTTTCCTTCCGGATAAACCTTCTAGAAATCCTTAGGCATTGGGCCACGACCTTGGGCTTGCATGTTGGGTTCCATGGACGTCTAGAGGTGTCTTGTAGGTGTCATGGGCTTGTGGGAAGCCCTCCTTGCATGGCGAGTCGGGCTTCATGTCGATACTTCTCATATAAGAGCCATTTTGTCGTCTTTTCACCTGTTTCTGCAATATAGCACTAAAACGACACTACATGTGGAATTCATCAAGGTTAGAGGTAAAACACATGATTATGATGAGAATATGGTACGATGTTGGTGGTTTTGGGCATATAAAATGGGTACTTAGAAACCACCAACAGCTCCTCCATGCTTAAACCTTTACTCGTCCTCGAGTAAATAAATCATTTTACCCTCTCAAGGAGAGATCAGCGTTGCAGTCATGTCATCTTCACTTGCATTCATCAAAGCACATATATATCCAACCCGCTTTAAGAGTATAGCACAAAAGTTTTATATTGCACTAATTCTACTACTCAAAGATACTAGTGGGGAACAGATTATGACTTAGAACCGACCACAATGATCAAATAAAGTAGCTTCAACTCCCAAAGCAGATTACTCCTCAAACTAGGCCTTAAGATGATAAAGTTTTTCCAAAAATTTAGTCTCATTCATCCAAACAAAATACTCTCTTGCAAAGAATCAAAACAACACTCATCTCACAAATCTCACAAGCCAAACACTAGAAGTGATCCTTTCTACAAATATTTGGTGGAAGGCTTTATGTGTAGCTTGGTAGGAAACAACTAGCAAAACAATGTAACTTAGAATATTGTCAAATCAAGAGATAGTTCTACTTGGTTTTACAGAGACTTGTCAAAAAGGCCATTGGAATAACATGACGAAAGAGAGGAAAACACACGCTTTAGAAAGGTGGACATGTGCAAATGGCAAAGAATGATCTCAAGATACAAATGAAGTTCTCAAAATCGGATTGCACATGGTTGGAAGGATAGAGTTTCAGCCCATTGAATGCACTTACTTGAATATGATGGTTTTATGCACAATCTTCTATGAAGTCCACTCTTGCAACTTGATATAAGACTAAACAATCTTGACCTTCCATCAACAATCTTTAAAGTCCATTAACTAGTGCTTCGGAATGTAGATGACGATCCAACTCCCCCATGCTTAAACGATGCTCGTCCCGAGCATATAGGAAGTGGAAAAAGAAAAAGCACTAGTTAAACCTTTTATTTCTTCTCCTTGACCATCTCATATACTTGATTTATGGAGATAACAGGGGGCTTTTCGCTAATTTTGTACTTTGTGCCGGTCGGCACGAGTTTGTGCCGGTCGGCACGAACCCAACTTTTCTCCGTTTTCGCCTCAAATCGATCCTTTGCGCTTCAGAAAGTCTTCAGAGGTGTTTGGTGATGAAAATCTTCGTCTTGAGCAAGATATCTTGATAATTTGTGCATAAAACCATAGAAATAGTGCAATGGCTCGACGAGAAACTCATATCATAGGTTGTGGACAAGGATTGGACAACATCAAAAGAAATATGGGTTTACAGGTGGGAATATTCAGCGAAGTATGCACACATTCCAGAGTAGAATAGGCAATGCTGAATATGAATAAGGCTAGAAAACAAGTGATAGTTACGCAAACGGAATGGCCAGCTTCTAAGTCTCATACCAAAAGAACACAAACTTGACTCAACTCACTAAATTACATGTTCCAATCTACATGTTTATCATATAAGTGTAGCATATTTGGCTTTGGTAGGTATGATCAATGCAAGAGAGCAATATTTGCAAGGATTAGAGACATAAGACATTATAGTTTTCCAAAAATTAGTAAGGACTCAAACTATGTTGGAGTTTTCTTTTTAACTGAGCAAAGCATGTTGTCATGAAGAACAATTCAATCATATGGGGTCTCTATCAAATCATCTGTCAACAAACACCACCACTAAAGCAAATAGAGTTCATAGAATTGGTGCTTAGTTCAAATTCATTAAAATTTAGCGGGAGACAATTATATGCAACGAATCATACATGCAAGTTCCAACAACAATAGTAACTTTCATCATATCTCAAGCAAGCTCATCATAAATATGTATTACTTGAAGTGAAAGCTCAAACATAGGCGGTGATGATACAAACCAGCTCCCCTAGATAGAGTAATGACATTGGTCACCCTAAGGTAGCTATTCGAGATATGTCATTGTCCATTCTAAATTCTAAGTGGCAAATTACAAACAACCTTTCGCATGAACAAAACGAGAAGGGTACCACATCATAAAAGAAAGCAAAACCCAAGTTGCTAGCAAAAGGCAAGAGCAGCGAATGAGAAGAGAATAGGATTAGAGAAGAGAAGGAACAAAGAGATGTTACCGTCCTTTTAGTGAATTGAAGTTCAGCGTGCTTCCCCCATGCTTAAGATGTTGCTGAATTGCATGAGAGAAGCTTGACAGTAGGGGCAACAGCTGAGTGCCGATCGGCACATGTGGTGCCGGTCGGCACAGGTAGTGGTGCCGATCGGCACAGGGAGTGGTGCCGGTCGGCACACTCCAACCTCAGCATCGTTTTTGGATTTTCAACTCGATCATCGACTTGTAGCTGCCGTCCCATTGCTCTCTCTTGTTCATGCGGCTGTTTCTCCTCAATTCCTTCAACTTCCTTCTTGTGAGATCGATTCTTCCATTCCTGCAAAACAATTGAAGCATACATACCACCCCCGAGGTGATGGTCGGGAGTAGAGGAATACCTACCAGCTAACAACAACTTCAAAGTTCCACTTGTGTCAATTTGATTCTAGTAGAGAAAAGAAAACAAAACCCTAATGGGTGTACGTGTGTGCACAAGTATGGATGCATGAAGTTAAAAACACAATGCTAACAAGCAAGCAAGACCATAATGTTATTCCACAATTCAGTCTAAACACCACGTTCACACAAAATTGCTAAAAGAAAGTACACGCGATTACACAATCCTAGAAACAGAGGTTACTCATTATTTAGCCTTGAAACAATGCTATCAAAGTGAAGAAAATATTTTATGATATTAGCAACGAACATTAGAGGCGTGGAAGCAACACAAGAACAATGTTTACACCTAGCTCTAAGCACCATGCTTACAACTAGATTGCTAGCAATCTAAACGAAATTCTTTAACAACCAAAGTCTAAATACCATGTTTATCACGACTTAGCCATTTCAAAACTCCGCTGGATTAGAAAGATAGCGCATTGAAAAAGAGTAGCAATCAACCAATGCAAATGATGCATAACATAGTGAGGCAAATGAACTATCTAATGTTGTTCAACAAACAAGCATAAACACCACGTTTACACCTAAATTTGCTAAAGAAAGCTGGAACCAAGCAATTTAGTGCTCATTAGAAAGTTCAAAGCAAGCTATCATGAGTGAAATTGTGAATATGATCATGCAAAGTCAGAGGCTAGTGATCATGTTATGTGACAGCGATGGAATGCTTAGAAAAGCATTTAGGTGTTGTGCCAATCGGCAAGGGAGTTGTGCCGATCGGCACAGAGAGGTTTTGGCTCTGAATGACACCAAAAAATGAGTGGTGGAAGGCTGAGGTAGGCTGAAATCAGATGGTTAATGCATGCAGGCGGAAAAATTATGCAAATACAAAAACAAAGCAAGTGCTCACAAATTATGCATGCAGTGAATGATTTTTGCAAACAAACACATAATGATGGTGGTCTAAAAAGAAAAAGTTAAACTAGAACAAATTACACACAAGTGAACCAATTGAGTTGGGTAAAGATCACATCAAAGCAAAAACTCTAGGTTGCCCTCCTAGCAGCACTAAACAATCCACACAAAAGACTCAAAAACAAGGGTTGCCTCCCGAAAAGCGCTTTAGTTATAGTCGAATAGATAGACTTCTTACATACCTGATTGTCGCGAAGCCATGGTTCTTGGTGTAAGATCCTAATGATATCCATGCAGCTTGTACTATGCAAACTTTGTCGTGGTTGACTCATAGCCCGTCTTCATTGTGCTGCATAATGCTCAATGTGTGTAGATGATATAATGCTCTTGAGTCTTCAATCTTGTTCAACTTCTGATCGTTTGCTCATGGGAAATAGGCTCAAGCTATTTTCATTGTTGTCATCTTCGTCTCCTTCCTTAATCTTGTCATCGATAATCTGCAGCTCCTGTTCCTTCTGAATTTTGAATTACCAACAGAATGAAACTGGTTCTAAAACCTGTACCATAATGTAGGTAGCAAAAATATCTTTCCAACGGGTGCTCATACACCTCAAACGGATTCCGTATGAAGGACTTATGAATTTTTTACTCCAAGGCTGCGTGCTGTTTTGAAAATCTGACAGCCCGCGCAGCGTCCAATGATTAGCTCATAAATCCTTGTAGAAACATCCAAATCTAGCACCGTTTGATGCGTTGGAAAGAAGACTTGAAGCTCTATCCAGATATAAAAATTTCATATATTGATCAGCTCGGAGAACTTACAGAATTACCAATGATTTCAGCTTCTTGCTTCGTCTTTTGGAGAATCTTGATGACTTCATCTTTTCAAGCATCGGAGCATGTGTCGGCTTGTCCTATGACTTGTGAATCTTGATCAATGTTGCACCAGCAAGGTATGATGATGTAGAGTCGATGCAACTTCTCAAAACTTGCCTATTGATCCACCCAAGTTGACGGGAGAAGAATTCCGAAGAAATCTGCTATGTCCTGTTCCAGCCGACGACTTGTTTGTACTTTTCTGCTGCGACCAGGAGGAATTAGAGGCTGCGACCTGTGCCATTGCGTCGGGCATAAAATTATCTTTCCAACGAGTACTCGTGCGTCCTCATCGGACTCCGTATGAGGGAGATATGGCCGTTTTTCTGAAGGTATGTCAGGCTATCTCGCGATGAATCCGAATTGAATTCAAACTTTCCAAATATTCAAACTCCGTGTTTGGAACGACTTGAATTCGTGTCAATCATCAAAAGGAAGTATTCTAAGTGTTGGAAACCCATAGATCACGTGGATATTGGACTTTAATTCCATATTTGGCTCAAACTTCCAATTGTTTGCATCTCTCGCGAAATATCCAAACAGCCTGCGCAGCATCTCGTATTTTGGCCATAAATCCTTGTAGGAAGCTCCAAATAATGCGAGACTTGAACCGTTGGAAACTAGACTTGATGCTCTTTTAGAATATCAAATTTGTAGACCTTGCAATCCTCTGTACTGACGTGCACACCTCCGGGAAGTCAGCAAACAGAATAACAACTCATGATCAAGAACGTATCCACCATGCCTTCAATGTTATCAATTGAAATCCTCGATCTTCATGGTAAATAGCCCTCAATCTTCTCTCCCATCACCTATTGCTGTAAACAAGCCAAATCTTCAGAGCATTAGTCCAAAACAAATTAACACAAGAGCGCGTACCTTGTTTTGAGCAGTGTGGTGCCGATCGGCATGGGCGTTGCGCCGATCGGCACTAGCGAGTCTTTCGTGGAGAGGGACTCCATAGCAGATGATGGGCCACTAACAAAGTTAGCACCTACTGCTATGGAGCAAGCAACATCGTCGTGCTCCAGGTGAGGTTGTGTGCCTAGCCTTATACCTGTTTTAATGGACACACAAACAAAGAAAAACAGGGTATATGCAATAAAGGATAAGGATTAGTTCGATAAACTAGATAGATCGCCCTAGGTTCGAGTTGCCGATCCCCGGCAACGGCGCCAGAAAAAGCCTTGTTGGTCGTTTATACGCACCCATTTATATACCGCAAGTGAACGGTGTACATTGTAGCTTTTTCCCTTAGAGTATTCCAAGGTTTATATCGAATCCACAAGGATCAGCAAGAGAACCGTATTTAGGGTTTACTATTTCGTCTAACAAATCAATCCTAGCATAAAGTACACATTGCATATACAAGAGCATGAAAAAGGGTGAAAGTGAGGGTTGTGCCGGTCGGCACAAGGGGTGTGCCGATCGGCACGGGAGCTAAATTGTTCGGGTTTTGTCTGAACAGTCTAAGGAACTTGATTAGATCGCGGAGTAAGTTAGCCAAGTCTGCTAGTTGAGATCGTAACCAAAAAGCTTAGTTGAATAGCATCATAAACGGGATTACTCAATTATTGATAACCGAAGATCGATAGGTTGAGACTCTTTTCCGACGAGCCCTGTCACGACCAATCGCCTTAATCGGTCGCCTCTTCCTACTCTACACATCATCTCAAGGATCATCGCGTATGCATTCGCGGCTGTGGAGGTACAGAGACAACGTGCAATTATGGCGCATTACAAGATCCCAATACTACCTTAACCACAATGGAGATAGTAAGAGATTGAATCCCTCACCTCTTATTGCCACCACAATTAAGATAATATCTAATACTTAGTCGTCACTAAGCGTAGGAACAAGTGCATGTAAAGACCATAAAATCCAGGCAATCAATAATCAAAACCATTCATCCACATATTCAACCATATTTCGATAATACATACCAAGATACATCACCATCTAGTTGGCCTACCTCGATGAATCACCTCTTTAGCACCGATGGTTCTTGATCAACAACTAGAGAACATGAAGAACGGGGCAAAGCCCCGGTGGCTCTAAACTTACTAGCTGTGTTGTCCCTCTGGTGGCGGATCTCTAACCCTAGGGTGTCCCATGGGTTATATATACAGTGGGGAGGCGTTTGGAGGCGAAAGGAAGCAATTCTGGGTCGGTGCCGGTCGGCACCAAAGTCGTGCCGATCGGCACGAGTCGTTTCCAATTCGGACTTTATTTTCCTTTTCGCAGCTCCGCCTTTCATGAACCATAACTTCCTCGTCCGGAGTCCAAATGAGGCAAATTTGGACTCTATCTCGTAGCCCCCGAAAAGATCTACAACTTTGGTATTCATTAGATCTCCAGATTCGGCCGTCTTGGTTCCCAAATATGCGATGCCAAAATATCTGTCTCCTCTGCGCAGGTTTCCTTGCGGGGCCCATATCTCCTAGCTCCAGAATCCAAACGGGACAATCTATATATGTTCCGGAAAGCTCTCCATGAGATCTACAACTTTCCTTTACATTGGATTCTCATTAGAGCACGTCTTAAACTCGAAATCCGCGTGACATTACAGTGCTATTTCTGGACTGTGTGAATTGATCTTTCCTTCCGGATAAACCTTCTAGAAATCCTTAGGCATTGGGCCACGACCTTGGGCTTGCATGTTGGGTTCCATGGACGTCCAGAGGTGTCTTGTAGGTGTCATGGGCTTGTGGGAAGCCCTCCTTGCATGGCGAGTCGGGCTTCAGTCGATACTTCTCATATAAGAGCCATTTTGTCGTCTTTTCACCTGTTTCTGCAATATAGCACTAAAACGACACTACATGTGGAATTCATCAAGGTTAGAGGTAAAACACATGATTATGACAAGAATATGGTACGATGTTGGTGGTTTTGGGCATATAAAATGGGTACTTAGAAACCACCAACAAGAACACATATTGACACCTTCCAAATGTTTGGCAGTGCGTTGACTTGTGCATGGGCACTTGTTGACTTTACATTTTCAAGCCCACCTTCAGTTTTCCCAACACAGACACACGGTCCATACTAAAAACCAGTTCGCGTTTACTCCAGTTGATGTATGCAAGGAACGTCCTTTGATCATGCTGTCGGGACCGAAATCTGAAAACAGAGCTGCCAACAAAAACAATGTGCTTACTTCTTTAAGGTTCCTGTATTAAGGATCCTACTTTGCGACACGGTTTCTGAATTCTCTCGGTTGATATGTTTTGCAGATCTGGTTCCTCTAAATAAATAAATAAAATTTTGCATATCTTCGCCCATCTGAAAACGAGCACCCAGAATTCAGAGCACATTGTGCTCTAGTTGCATATTGCGGACTGCAACTTGCCCCCTATAGGTTCGGCTCAAAAAAGAAATAAACAAGAGAGAAGATTTTAGAGCACCTCAAGGGTTCCAGCCAAAGGGCGGCAGTTGGAGCTGCATTTGCCAGCTGATTGCTGAAATTTGCACAACCGAATCTGCATGGGGCGGCACCACCTGCATTGCACGTCGCGGGGGTGACACAAGCTGCAGTGCCAGGTCGAGGCCGAGGAGCTTTACAGCCAATTGCAGTTCACCGCGGAGGCGGGCTCCTGTGTCGGCTGCTCCTGTGCGACAGAGTCCCCGCGCTCTACTCTGATGAATGACACGGCAGCGGCGGCGTCGCTGTTGCGCCACTTCGTCGGCACGCCAGGGGTACCCCGACCGCCAGCGCTACCTCCTCTTTGCTCATGAGATGCTATCCAGCAAACAGTACCGTGCAAAATTTACCTGATCACAGACCTATTGTGCTTGGTCTTGTCCTGACACCTCCGAAACCTAAACCTATGAACAAACTAGACACAAGTCGATACAACATGTTGCGTGATTATACGTGACCCTTCAAACCACAGAAGCTTCCTCTTCTCCTTATCTAACACTAGCTACTTAAAACAGATCGGTTCTTTGCCTTGCTGCTTCTTCAACTGAGCTAATTCTCCTTCACAGTTGATACTTATATATACTACCAATAATGCATGCAGAGAAAGTGAGCAAAGAATTGGAGTCATCAAGAAGAGTAGGTGGAGTGCAAAACAGCAGGAGTAAGACTAGAAAATTGCATGACTTTATGATTGACTTCTCCCCAAACCTTGAATGCTCAATAATGCACATGGCATATATGCTACTGCGGTGACTGAAAGCAAATGAAATCCATGAAAGTGTGTATTCCTTCATACTCGGCCAGGCAGTATTTATTTGTGGTTTGCCCACGTCTACAAGCTACCAACCACAAGAGCCTAGTTCTTGTTAAAATTTTCCAAAGTGCATTTCCCACAACCGTATGCGAGAGCACACCTTATCCTACGGCTTTCGGCGCTTTATGATTCGTGTGGGTCAACAAGCAGAATCGCCTGGCTTCGGTTCTGTAGCTCCCGCCTGCTCTTGCGAGGCAGGATTGAGGCATGTTCACGTGACCACTGACAAAAAGCATTCAGCTCCTCTCCGACTCTCCCTCTCTCCATTTCTCCCTCTCTCCATTTCGCGTGCTTTTGCAGGTGCAGTTGCTTTATCCGTCTCTCTCTCTCTCTCTCCATTTGGCATGCATTTTGCAGGTGCTCGGTGTTTACCTTTATCTCTCTCTCCAAACCAGATTTTGTTTTGTGCGGTAGTTGACGCTTCTCTCTCTCTCTTTATGTTTTTCACTGTGCTGAATATTGTACTGAAGATAGACAATACATTTTGTTATCACTAATACATTTGTCATTGTGTAGTATATTTTTGTCATTAGTGCATTTTTCATTGCACCAGAAATCAATGGTACATGTTTTATCGGTAGTAATTATATTTTTATTCCATAGTAGTAATTTTTATTATACTAATAATTGATATTTACTCTATCCACAAATATAAGGACTTCCGAGTTTGTCTGAAGTCAAACTTTCTTTTAACTTTGACTCTCATTAGCCTAGAAAAACATGTAAACATTGACTAATAGAATCCATGTCACTAGATTGATAGTGAAACCAAAACATATAACTATTTTGATTTGTACTGGACATCCTTAGTATATTATTCATTGTATAGGGAATTGATATACATTTTCCATTGTACAAAAGAATATTTTCAATTTTAAATCCATAGTACAATTTTCTTTTACTAAAATGGATTATGCATTTTATAGGTAGTGCAATTTTCATTGTACTTAAAATCACTATTGCATTTTCACTTTACAAAAATCGTTAGTATATTTTCATTGTACTGTTAATTGATAGTAACACATACACATATGTTGTGCAAATTGGACAATACATACAGGTATGTATGCAAATTGTCATTCATACGTGGCGAAATATGTCTGTATTGTATATTGTTGCTTTTGGTTGCACTTGCATTTCTCAACTGTGTGCGTCTTTCTCTCTCACCCTGTGACCTGCATGCGGCATTGAGAATCGAGACCGTCTGCTAGAGGCCCACCTGCTGTCCCACAATTTCACCTTGCTCATTTGGACCACTGAACAATATAGAAAGCATAGTACTGCATGCCTGTGACATTAAGCGAACGTAATTAGTACTAGGTGACAGATGTTAATCGATTTACAGAGCATGATCTGCGTGAGATGAAGTGAAAGTGATTCGTAGGTGAAAGAGGTTAATCAACATGTTAAAATAAAAAAATAAAGTTAACAGTCTTGGCAGTTATTCCAGTTTTAATTAATGTAGGTCTCGAAGTTCTTGATGAAATAGTACAAACCAACACGTGGTCCACAAAAGTTAGACATTTATTTTAATACTACTATCCATAAAAGTTGAAATACTATATTATAGATGTATTGTCGATGTACAATACTATTGAAGTACAATACTAGCGCAACAAAAAGCATACACATTTTGCACACATGATTTTGCGGTTGTTAACGCCTCTCCCTCTCTCTTTTACTCTCTTTATATCTCTATGTTTTCCACTGTACTGAAATTAATATAAGAACATTTTTAACTATACATTTTTATTGCACTGAAGATAGACAATACATTTTTTGTTGGGTAATATATTTTTGTTAGCAGTAGCACATTTTTCATTGTGCCAGAAATCAGTAGTACAATTTTTTTGTCGATAGAACAATATAAGAAAATTTTAATCACATTTTTATTGTACTAAACATAGACAATACATTTTTGTTGTGTAGTATATTTTTGTTGTTAGTGCATTTCTCATTGTGCCAGAAATCAATAGTACATTTTTTATCGTAGAATATTTTTTATTACAACGAAACTTATTACATTTTCATTTTATAACATTTTGATAGTACATTTTATCGCAAATACAATTTTTTATTAAACATTGATAGTATTTTTATTTTATAGTAGTAATTTTTGTTATACTAATAATTGATATTTAGTCTATAAACAAATATAAGGTCTTCCAAGTTTGTCTTAAGTTAAGATTTCTTTAATTTTGACTCTCATTAGCCCAAAAAAATGTAAACATTTACAAACAAGAAACCATGTCACTGGTTGATAGTGAAACAATAACATGTATATTTTGATTACACTGAAGATCCTTAGTAAATTATTCATTGTATAGATATTTAATATTACATTTCATTGTAAAAAAAAATATTGTCAACTTTAAATGTAATAACAATTCTAAATCCATACTATTCCCTCCGTCCCCAGTTTATTTGGCATTCTAGCCATGAATCTGGATGTTCAGGTTCATAGAATGTTCTATGAATATGGAGAGAGGTGTTGTCCAAATTCATAGAATGTTCAATGAACCTGGTATATAGCCAGGATGCCAATTATTCTGGGACGGAGGGAGTACAATTTTGTTTCACTAAAAATAGATAATGCATTTTTATCGACAGTACAATTTTCATTCTACTTAATTCGCTATATTACATTTTTACTCTACAAAAAATACACTTTTATTGTACTGCTAGTTCATAATACATTTTTTATTGTACTAAAAATAGATAATACATACAAGCACGTTGTGCAAATTGCACAATACATATAAATACGTGTGCGAAATGGCATTCATACGGAGTGTGTGTCTCTCTCTCCTCACGCTGCATTGGAGACCATCTGCAGCGCTCTGCTACCTATACAAGGCTATGCTCTGTGACCTTGTGCAGAGTGCAGAGGCCTGCCGCTGTCCCACACCTTTCTCATTGCTCCTTTGGAACACCGAACAACATAATGCATACTCCTGCATGCAAGTGACTTTCTTTTTTGCGAATTCATGCAAGTGACATTATGTGAAAGTAATTAGTACTAGATGACAGATGTTAATCGATTTACAGGGCATGATCTGTGTGAGATGAAGTGAAAAAATACAGGTGCTCCCAATATCTGCCAGCTCGCCGGGGAAAAAACGCACATGCACAAACTTGGCATTCAGTAGGATTCAAATCTGGATACCCATAAGGCCATAACCGCATAACAAAAAAGAGATTTAGCTTTATATTTTCATATGCCACAAAGAGTAGTCTTAATAATCCGCTGAATCTCAGCTGCAAACATGAACAATATCAGCAAAACACGGCTACTACTGTGAGGAATTGTGCAAGTTATACCAGTTGTTCTACATATTCAGATAACTAAGTTAAACATACCAACAAGTTAGAACTAGAACTGCATAGCAGTTTGCCAGTTTCAGATACAGACTCTGACGGATCTTCAGAAACACATAACATATGTCAAGATATAAGCTGAAGCCAAAAAACAGATAACCAATTTCATCTGATGGTTGCGCCTTTCCAACAGAGCAACCCTGTGCTCAGTTCCGGCTGGGGAATCATCTGCATCGCGGAGTTTGTCAGACAACTTCTCTATCTCGTTCCTCTGCCTCTCGATCATATCTTCCCTTTCTTTAATCTGCCACCTACTAAACACAAGTTGTTTCTTAAGCTGATCAATCATAGAGTTGTGTATGTAGTCTACCATAACATTCACAAATCTGGATAGCACATCTTCCCTGGGTGACAACCAGCTTCCTGCCAAGAAATGAAAAATTAAACCAAATACACTCAGAATTGACAATATTAGCTGGCAACTGCAATCAATCTGTTAACAATGAGACTCTGGTAACAAGCATTAAGAACAACGTACCCCTCTGGAACAGCAGAAGAAACGACGAAGGTAGTTCCGCGTCGTGCCGGCAGTCCGATTCGCAGCTGCCAGGCCACACCCACAGATAAATTCAGGCTTCTCAGTTGGGTCTACAAGCCCCGGAGTTGATGACGCATGAACTGAGCTCGACCGCCTTGCCATCGATACAACGCCTAATGCTCAGAAAGAGATCTTGCGAAATTAAAAAGCTGTTCAAAATCCTTCACGAACGGCAACTATGTGAAATATATATGCTAAAGCAGTACCTGAATCAACTCCCCTGCTAGTCGCTACCCGATTGGCTCACTGAACTCCGAGATCTAAAGCTCAAAACCGTCGAAAATGGTGGAGAGCATAAGGTGGAAGAAGGGACTGGATATTTGAGATGGGGAGGATAAGGTCGTGAGGCAGCTGCGCGGCCGTGAGGCAAAGAAAACGGTGGGGCGAACGGTCAGCAACCCAAAGTTTAGGCAGAGAAAAACACGAATCTCAACGCACTTCCGACGACCCGCGATAAGGAGTGCCACCGCAACTGGTTGCGGAGATGCATTATCGAAAATTTTCTAACAAACTCTCCTTCACATTTCATACTTGTATGCTACCGATGCAAGCAACATCGACCAAAGGCTGAATCTCATGTGGCCCTCAAAAAAAAAAAAAAAGGCTGCATCTCATGTGCGATTAGGATCAAAGGCATGGCTGGATCGTTGTCTCCAACAAAGATCGCCCTTAAGCACCAGCTGCCCACTGTCGCCGCACTCTAAATCATACAAACATCAGTACTTGTACAACGAACCACCTGTCTGAATTTGCAAATGCTCTGTTTTCAATGCTCAGCCTCAGAGTCACAAACCACACGACGCCAGTCGGAGCTCTCATTTGCTGGCTGGCGATGGCCCGTCTGTAGGTTCGCAAATGAAATTATTCAGACTTCCTGCACATCGGAATAACAACTATGTCGATGGCTCGTTGCTTGTCGAGCATCTACAGTATCTCCTGGCGGAGCAGAGAGCCACAGCGCAACTGATGAATGTGTCCCCCTGGCACCATGCCACATTTTCAGTCTGCCGTCACACTAGGGGTACTGTGTACTTGCTACCTCCTGTTTGCTATTGAGTTCAAGTGCAGCAAATATTACGATGCAAAACATACATGTGTGTGTCCGTGTTCTGCTTGGTCTTATCCGCTTGGTCTTATCCTGACGCCTCCAAAACCTAAATCCTATATACCGAGTTGACAAAGGCCGACACAGTGTGTTGTGCTTTTTAACAAACTGTGATGTTACAAAGCGCAGAAGCTTCCTCTGCACCTCATTTGTAACAGTTTCTATTTTTCACCTCTTGTAAGACCCTCAAGAAAACATGTCTGTCTTTTTTTATTGATCCGTTCAAATTTCCTTCTCCTTCAATACTATATTTATGCATCATGCATGTGTACGGGAAAAATCAAATTAAAGAAAGTTTTTGTTTAAGCAATCAAAGCAAAGGGGTTGGTTAGTTGATTTTTTTTTTTTTGAACTGTGGTTAGTTGATTTAGGAGTATTTACGAAGGGCTATTTTTTTTTTTATAACATTTACGAAGGGCTATGAAGTTGGCTGGACAGTATGATCAGAGCTAAAGCCTAAAGGGCACTCACTCCTGCATTCTGTGCAATTTACTACTACCCTCCGTCCCATAATAGTTGTCGCTTTTGACTTTTGACCATCACGTTTGACCGTCCGTCTTATTCAAAAAATGTACGCTAATAGCAAAACAAATATGTCATGATGAAACTATCTTTACCGATAAATCATGTTATGAAGAAATAAAGAACATTTGCATAAAATTTTGAATAAAACAAGCAGTTAAACATGATGTCTGAAAGTCAAAAGCGACAGCTATTTTGGGACGGAGGAGTACAAGGAAGTCCTGCATTCTGATCACTAATGATTCGAGAAAATAATTTTACTAGCATTAAACATCTGAGGTTTTTTCTCATAAGCATTGTTTTTTCTCTCACAAGCATTGTTCTTAATCATCTGTGGCCCCCATCGTTCTTAGAGGAACCTGTCTGTCGTCCTTTGCTTGCATGGCTGTACTTCAATCAGATCGATATCCTCATCTGCTACTCTGTCATCATGTAGACCGACGGAAGAGGGCATATAATCATGAACTCATCTGCTGAGGAGTAAGTGTAGAGCCGAGACAATGGTGGGAGACCTTGGATGACGAGGCTGCAAGATGAGGCCGACTTCTGGATTCTTCTAGCGGCGGAGGGCATGGGGGTTGCAGAGGATCAGTCAGGGGGGCGGCTGATGTAGCGGCGGTGCTGGTGCATCCATTAAGCGACGACGGCTTGGACTCACAGGGTCCTGCTCAGAGGCAGTCAGCTGCATACATGGGCGTGCACCGCAGCATTGAGACGCGACATCCATCCCTCCAACCACTTGTGGATGTTCTGTATAGGAAGAAACAGAGGCGCCGTGGATGAGGATTCTGAAGGACTTGTGCAACCTGAATAAGGGACATAGCAGTTCTTCTCATCTCCCTTGTTGTTGCACGTCTGCGCCTTGACCATCATCATCAATAACGTCAGCAAGTTGCTCTCCTGATGCCTCCAATACCCACCACGTATGCAGAGTAGTGACAAGCTGTAGCGGGTAAATAAAATGTATTCAAAGAACATAAAGGGCAAGCATCTGATTTGGACTACTGTATGTGCACTTCTGATAGCACCCTTAAGAGAAGCTACCCATGTCCCCTACATTCACATCTCAAGCTTCAAGACGCTTATATAGGAATAGCAGATGAAGCTTAAGAACCAAATAAGGTAGGAATAGTAGGTGAAGGACGGCCCGAATCAACTCAGCACCATTTCTGAACAAGAATATTGTTTCCTTTAATTACCCTGGCAAAGGAAAGAGGATATATTGACGAACCACAGTAAATCCATTAAGTTCATGAATAAACCTAGAAAATAAAGAGATTAAACTGAAAAAGCTACAGGCACTTCTCACTAATGTTCCCATCTCAATTTATCTCTCTGTCACCCTTCATTTTTTTATAATTATCTTTTCACATTTGGAACACTCACATAGTACTGATCCATATATAGTGAATGAAAAAACAAGTGAGTCATTAACTCATGAATAAGCGTAGGTGAAGTGCCATGTCCTGGTTGCAAACGTGAGGTCAGACTTCTCCGTTGGTAGAACATTCATAACTAGTATAGCTGCCTGCGCATTTGCGCGGTCTGTTAAACTATTTTTTTCGATGAACTAAACTATTTAAATTATTTTTATATTATTGTAGGAATTTAAGCATAGTTTCTTATTATTATTTTTTATAGTTATACATTTTATGGTGGATAAATTAGAAATAGGAATTAGGGGTATTTTTGGATATTTTTATTATTTTGAATTTAAATTTTTTTAGACTCATAATGGCATGAACAGTAATTTACAAATAGGTGTGAGAGGTATTTTTGGCTATTTTTATTATTCCGAATTTAGCTATTTTTTTACTCATAATGGTGTAGTGGGTAATTTAGAAATAGATGTGAAGGGTATTTTTGTATATTTTTTATTATTCCGAGATTTAACTATTTTTGGACTCATAATGGCATGGTGGGTAATTTTCTCTTCTTGTTTTCTCGGATTAACGTGAGAATTTCTAGTATTTTAGAGTGAACGTGGTGGCTTCTTTTTATCGTCAAATATATATATATATATATATATATATATATATAGATTGCAAAATGCCTGTGACAGGCCATAACAGTTGTGGATGCAGTCAAAATTATGGCTCTAACAATCACCATGAGAAAATAGCACGAGAACTTTGCTCTAATCATTATGATCAGTCAATTTTTTTTGCTATCATGTTCTCGAAGCAGGGGTTTGAATTCTGCTCCATTTCCTTATAAAGAAGAAGAATAATAAACTAAAATAATTTTAGAGAGAGAAGAAAAGAGGAGGTGACATGCATACAAGGCTTTTCATGTTTTTCATTGCATTTTATTGCATCCTGTCGTCATCCCTACAAGGGCCATTGTGCTATCCATGATTCTGTTTGGCGATCCATGGCCCTCTTCCAGCTAGCTTTTCACTACATTCTATTATCAGGGCAAGAGAACCATGATCGGAAGTAATGTCCACAATGGCCACAATCCCGATGCCTGAGGAAATAGTGGCGGTGCAGCCTGGAGGAGCTGGCAATTGCCGCCGTTCCTCACAAGAAGAATGTGCCAGGCGCAAGACGCAGTGATGCGCATCCACTCAGAGTACAGTTGAGGCACTGAGATCCCCGCAATCGGCACCGTTATTCTGTACACGAAGAAACGGTGGTACCGGTAATGTAGACTATGAAGGGCTAATGGATGATGGTAAGTGTACTCTAGCAGAACATGTTGACGACTGTGCGGTGGCATAAAATAATCTTGATCCTCACATTGGACAAGATGAGCACTTTCTTCTCCCGATGCCTCCAAAACCTATATCCTATACGGAGGTGACAAACTGTAAAGATAAATGGAGAACTGATGCCACTACTGGAAACCGAAATTTCCCTGTGTGCCAACCTCCGTCAAAGAAAAAGAGAAAACCGTCAGGGAAATTATCCCTGTGGGCGACCCGTCAGGCAATAGCCGCCAGGGATACGACGTCAGGGAAATAAAATTTGTCTGACGGGTGGCCGTCAAAGATAATTTCCCTGACGGCAAGCTCTGTCGGTAAACGCACAGGGAAATCTAGCGACGACAAGTTTTTGTACAACAAATCTGACAGGCCGAAACCGACAGGGAAATAGCGTTTGCCGACAAAGAAAACAATAATTCTCCTGTGGGTCGACAACCGTCAAAGTATTTCCCCATTTCCTTGACGGCTTTGTACCGACAGAAAAATTGTTTTGCCAGGGAAAACCTGGTTGTTTCCTTGACAAAATTAGCCGTCAGGGAAATTGTTCTTGCCAGTAATGAAATTAAATTAATTCTTTTGAAATGCCAGAGGTTCACAATGACAGATAATAGTGAGCAAATCATATTCACCATCACATTATGCATCGGTACAGAACAATAGGAAGATACATCCACTAATTACATACATATTAGTATATTAATACAATGTCCACATGTCTGGCATCATAATAGGAACAACATATGTCACTTTCTCAAATGACAGTCCACAAAAGCTAAAATTCACCATCAGAACATCGTAGTAGCTAGTCTTCCTACTGTTAGCTAACCACAAAAGCTAAACTGACAGGCAGCATCACAACACTACCTCAAAAGGTCAAACTAATTAAGAGCTACCATTCTTCTTGGAAAGAAGCTTCCAACAAGCTAGCTGGAGCATCAGAGTAATGCATCAAAAGGTCAAACTACGAGCTGTCATCATATTTTGAAAGTAAGAAGCTTCCAGCATCAAAGAGATACATGGTTCCCACTTGGGCTGTTGTTTTCAACGCCGAGGTTCTCGCTTCCATGCCCACTTGGGTGGTTGTTGTTTCCGGCGCCAAGATTCTCGCTTCCATGACCACTTGGGCTGTTGGTGTTGTCGTCGTTAGCAGATCCCAAGCCAATATGAGATGAACTAGTCACCTGCATTTCAGTGAGTTATAAGCACAATGAAATTTCTACTAACCAGCAAGGAATTTTCAGTTGTGTTTTTGCTCTTTGAAGTAAAATTCTCAAGACATGGAAGCTATGTGCCTCCAACTAGGACATAGCACAAAAAAAAAAGGGCCTGAATCTTGCAACCAGACATGGACAACAGGTTGTCATTTTGCAACCAGACATGGTCACTTGACGAAAAGGTCATGCCATTTTGCAATATGCGCAGTAATAATTCTACTCACATGCCATTTTGCAATTCTATAGACAACAACAGATCATGTCATTTTGTAATTCCGTATATATATTTGGTTTCTTAGGAGGTCTCGCAGACACATCTATACCTGACATCCAAATAACTATCTACCTTACCATGACATGAACTAATGAAAATAATGTCCAGTTGGTATGCAAGAATCAACATGAGGCCACTTCCTCACTGCTGCACTGGGTGTTGCCAATACCACAAAAATATCAGTTTTCTGGTTCAAGTAGTGTTATAAAAAGAGCATATTCATGTTACAATTTACAGTGGTTCTTTGTATACTGTAGAGTAGTAAGCTGAGTAGACTCACATTTTCTTCGGAAGACGACAGCAGTTGCAATGCTGCAGCTGGTATTTCCCTGCCTAAGTTCCGATAAAGGTCCTGCGGGTACAAAAGGCATACATAAGTCAGAGCATTATTAGACATGATGGCATATTCAAAATATTGATTGACACTTATCCACTATAAGGAACTTGATTAGATAAGTACCAAAAGCAATTCTGTAGTAACTTGGTTCCGCTCATGCCGCCTTGCATTTTCACGTCTCTCTTGACGTAGCCTTGCATTTTCACGACGTAGTTGTGCATTTTCTCTAGCCATGTTCTGCAAAGACACTGGATTTGATGGCCGCACATGTTTTTCCTTTGCGGCTGCCCTGACATCAGCTGCTCTAACAGCACCATTTGCTATGGCTACACGCCCATGGGGTGTGCCCCCCGACACCTCATACAATACCGGGCCATTCAAAGCTTGCTCCTGCTCCTGCCCTTCCTCTTCCAAATCTTCATGATCATCATCCCCTGCTTCTGTACGTGAAACCCGCCTAACACCTGTAAGATAGTCATCCTACAAACAGTCCCCATTAATCAAGTAGAGTGACGGAGTGAGGCACATACAAATTACGCAATGCAAAAGAACATGCATACCATTCGCTTCTGCGCTTTGCGGCTCTTGATTGGACCACTGTTACCATTGCCATCCACACTTTTCATACCAGATTTCATCACTGCATATGTATTAATTAGGGTTGCTCTCTCTGGTCCAAATTTAGCTGCCTACATAGGTAAAAACTAGTTCAATGAGCAACAACAAACAGGCAGCTATGTTCATATGTAGTTGTACTACACTAATGGGTATACACAAGCATACCAGAACTTGTTGTGTATGCGTGAATGGTCTAGATCCTCCATGGTTTTGAGCAATATCTTCAGAACTCAAGCGAGATTCTTGCCCTCTTTTCCTTTTAAGCTTGAAGTTGTCTGAGCACCAATAACGACAGAGATATGGCCAGACCTCCTCACTGCACCACTGAAGCTTGCCATCCATGTATTGTTCAAACTCAAGCTCTATTGGCCGAGCTAGAGTGTCATCTAGTATCTGCTTATTACGCTTCTTGTAATAGTACACCTTTACAGAATCCACACGGGCTTGATGTACCATGTCCCTCACCCTTTTCTTCAAATAGTTGTCCAGAACACGATCTGCCTCTTCTCGATCTTCAGCCGTTACCGTGAACAAGCGCTGCAACATGCGTCAGAAAGTAGATGTTATTTCTCTAGTGAATTAATTTAAAGCAATGTCACAATGAACAGCAGCACCAGGTGAAAACATGGTACAGACCCAGAATTCAGAAAGCACACGGTGTCCACTTGTTTCTCCTAGATTATTTGGATTTAGAAAATAATCGAACCAATGAACAGCAGCACGCTTCCTAATAACCACACCATCATGATCCTTGTCTTCCACCACACCTGGGTACTCCCTCTTGATAATGACCCCAATCTGAGAAGGGTATAAGTAAGGGGGATCGAAGTTGACATAACCAAATTGCCTATACAGAAATATATGATTAGAGGAAGAACAAAATATAAGGCTTGATCGAGGAATAAGGTGAATGCTGCACATATTAGAATTTCTTGCACTCACAAGTCACCACTTGGTTGAAGGGCCACCTTGGCACCATGTAAAGGAATTGCCAGCTTTGTTTGTGACCCAATCTTCCTTCCTCTTGTTTTTTCTGGTTCTTCTTGAGAAGGTGCAACATCTCTGGTTTCTTGAGAGCCTTCATCAGAAGTGCCTCTACCAATAGAAGGACTCCTTTGGGAGGCACTCCTATTAGCTGCACGTGTATGACGAATTCCATGAGCCATCTGCAATAGGACAGAACATTAGATTAAATTATACAAGACAGAATAGTGCAGATTTATTAAATGGAAAAAGGAAGGACTGTCAGATCCCAAACAAGACAATATGACAGATTTAAAACATAGAAAAAAGGGCTAACAAACATATCCCAAACAAGACAATATGACAGATTTAAAACATAGAAAAAAGGGGTAACAAACATATCCCAAACAAGACACAAAAGTACAGATCTCTGATAAGCAAATTTAATGGTTCAGACAGAACAAGTCTAGACAAAAGGAAGTAAGAAACAATTCAGTTCCATGAATACAAATTCAGAAATCATTTGGATCATAAGCTCCTTCGTCGCCTTCATCAGTTGCTTCATCCTCTTCATCTGTGCTTTCATCCTCTTCCTCAGTCCCTTCTTCATCTTCATCCTCATCCATAGCAGCCCCTTTCTCTATTGCTTCCAAATCTTTTGGGTCACTAATCTCATCCGAATCCAGTGAGACTATAGAGTCCAAGGCTTCAGTTAAGTCAATAACAAAGTTACCATCCAATCCATTCTCTTGATAAACATCTTGTGTTGACCCTTCTGCAGCACTATTCTCATCATTGTTGTCATCTATAGGAACACATCCATGTGGAGCAACTTGGTACACAACCCACCATGGAGACAGATCCTTATTCTGACATGGATAAGGCAAATAGAACACTTGTGTTACTTGACTAGCCATGACAAATGGGTCAAAATTTTTTAACCGTGCTGCATGCTTAATCTCCACTAAGCCTAAATCTTCTGTGCGCCTTAACCCATTCGGTGTTGGATCAAACCAGCGACAATAGAATAAAACCAGCTCCAGTTTTATGCTGCCTTCCCAAACAATTTTTATGATATCTTCTATGACACCATAATACTCTAAAAGTTTGCCATTTTCATCATAGGAAGGAACACAAACACCACTATTCACGGTTGTTAACCCAGGTCTTCCGCTCTCATACTTCTCAGAACGAAATCTATATCCATTGACATCGTAACAACCATAAGAAGTAACTTTACTGCAGAAACCATAAGACATTTGGCGGAGAACATTGTGAATGCTAGCTGATTTCATGCACTGAAAAAAAAGTAATTCATGGGTCAATTTTTTGATACTTGGCATAGTGAGATCATGTATTGTCAAGTGGATAAGGGCATTACTTGTTTTTTGAACCAGTCAAAGAAATTAGGACCAGGTCCCATGCGAGAGCCATTTTTCCAACCATTCAACCTTAAATTACGGAGTTGTTGCTCTGTTGGTTCAACCCGACTCTTCCATTGCTCTTTATCAAAATTTCTACATACATAAAGAACGTACTATTAGGCCTATATGTTAACATATTTATGTAAACCAAATGTGTTCTTGTTATTGAATGACCATACTTGAAGAAATCATCCATCTCAGGTATGTTGGTCAATATGTACAGGAAAGCAGCCTTGTACTCCTCCTTTGACAGCTGACGGATACCCCTTGGGCTGATGCATCGGCCCGAGCACTGAAAAATTTCAAGGTCACATGGACTTTGAAATGTAGATGCACCATCATCATATCGAGACACCTTGTTTCTAATGGAAGGAGCATTTGATCTGAAATACAGACTGAGATGATTGGTAGCTTCTTCAATAAGAAAAGCCTCAACTATACCAGCCTCAACACGTGCCCTATTTCTTACTTTTCTCCTAAGCTTTTGGATGTACCTACCAATTTAGAGAAGAGTCAAAAATTAGCAGTAGCTAAGTTATGGACAGAGGTCACTAATGTTACATAATTCTTTTTTCAGATTTGCCTACCTCTCATATGCATATGCCCAGCGGGCTAGGACAGGCCCTCCTAATCGTGCTTCATAAGGCAGATGTATGATCAAATGTTGCATTGGATTGAAGAAACCAGGAGGAAATATCTTCTCCAATTTGCAAAGAAGAACTACGACATTCTGTTCGAGCGAGCGGACGGCATCTTTGCTAAGCTCTTTGGCACACAGTTGCCGATAGAAGAAACTGAGCTCAGCCAAACAACGCCATATATTATCTGGCAGAAATCCACGGAACACAACAGGAAGCAACCTTTCCATGAATATATGGTAGTCATGACTTTTTAGGCCAAATATCTTCCTTTGGATCAAGTTGACACCCCGCCTTAAATTGGCTGCATAGCCATCAGGAAACTTCAACTCTTGGAACCAATGAAGGATGATTGCCTTATCATTTCTATTGACGCAAAACGGAGCTCTAGGCTTGTCCCACTTCCCATTGGATTTTTGCACCAAATTCAGCGAAGGACGATTACAGATCATAGCTATATCCAGCCTAGCTTTCACATTATCTTTTGTCTTATCAGGTACGTCAAAACATGTATTCCAAACAGCTTCACCCATATTCTTTTCATTGTGCATCAAATCAATGTTATGTGGGAGCTTCAATATACGGAAGTATGACAGCTGTCTAAAGCAATTTATATGTGTCCAGTTGTGCAGTTTACCATAATTTGCTTCATCATTTACAAATCTGTTCAGATGGTCTTGGACCTCCTCCCCAGTTAAGCACCTAGGTGGATCATCAAACACCTTTGTGTTCTTGCGAAACGAATTAGCTTGTTTTCTGAATGGGTGATCTTTAGGTAGGAAACGCCTATGACAATCAAACCAGGATGGCTTACGACCATGCTTCAGTCTAAAACCTCGGCAACCATATCCATATGGGCATGACAAACGACCATGGGTGCTCCATCCAGTGAAGTCTCCATAGGCAACGAAGTCATGTACAGACCAAAGGTACATTGCCTTCATTGTAAAGTTCTGTTTTAATGAAGCATCCCATGTTTGAACTCCGACCCACAGCTTTTCAAATTCATCAACTAGGGGTTGCATTAATATGTTCAATTTTTTCCCAGGATGCTCAGGACCAGGAACAACAAGAGCCAAGAAAATGTACTCAGGCCTTAAGAGTGTGCCAGGAGGTAGATTTAGTGGGGTCACAAACACTGGCCAGCATGAGTAGGTGGCAGAAACATTATCGAATGGTTGGAAACCATCAGTTGCTACAGCAAGTCGCACATTTCTCCTATCATGTGCAAAGTCTGGAAAATGATCATCAAAGTCCTGCCAAGCTTCTCCATCACATGGGTGTACCATCTTCCCATTTGTTAAGGGCCTATGTGATCTCATTAGCTTGGCTGTCTGCTCATGTGCATACAACCTTTGAAGCCTTTCCGTTATGGGAAGATAACGTAAAACCTTGCGTGGAACTTTACTTCTTCCTTCCTTGTAACGGTTTTCATTACAAAAGTCACATTTTTCTTTATTCTGATTTTCTTTGTAGAAAAGCATACAATTATTGTAACAAACATCAATTTTCACATACGGCATACCAAGACCTTCTAGCAGTTTCTTTGAGTGGTAGAAGTCATTTGGTAACTTAGAATCTGGAGGAAGGAGTTCATGTATTATCCCTAAGACTTCATCATATTCAGCAATTGACATATTGTATCGTGACTTGATTGCAAGCAGACGAGCAATAGCAGACAATGATGAATGTGTTGTATTATCATGCACCCGTTCATCTGCACTAGCAACCATCCTATAAAAGGCTTTGGCATATGCTGCTGGTTCATCATTTATCGCAGGTGGAATGCCACCAGCGAGATCAACCAACATTTGCTCCATCTGGTCAGTGTCATCAAAACCCTCACCATACGTTGTGCTATCGCATTCCTCATTCCTAACAGGCATCTCACCATGCTCTGTCCATTTTTCATAACCTTCCCTAAAGCCATGCTTACACAAATGCAGCTCTACAGTATTCCTTTTATGCCTAAAATAGTTCCGGCACATGGCACAAGGACACTTGATGGTATCATTTTCAGCAACACCAGGAAATGAGAATGCATGATTCAAGAACTGAGTGGTTTCATCAATCCATTCATTCGAGGGAGCTTTACCACGCTGCCAACCACTATACATCCATGTGCGGTGTGACATTTAAACTAATTCTGTAATTCAAAGATTAACAAATTTAATATGAAACATTTTCTGTTGCAATATTTGGAAACTAACAAACACTTAATTAGTGCAGCACCCAGTGACAAGCAGCACATACATGCAGCAGGCAATATACACAAGCAGCCATTTGAAATTAAAAAAAAATCAGAACGAGAAGAACAATTTTACCTTGATTCACGAGCAATCAAAGATCTTGAACTATTCTTCAGTAAAGATTGAAGAAAGCTTCAGCTTCCCAAACATAAAGCGTACTCCTTAACTCCCAATTAATCACTGCAATAGATAAGAACAAGATATATTAGAGATTGCAATATTCTAAAGAACTTTATATCAACCACTTCACAAGATGCATGTGCAAATCAGGGTGTAAGCCATTGTGCCAAAACAAGCTAAACAGTTGCTCCTGCAAATCTTAAAAAAAAAAGGCAATTTCTTCGACCCGCACTCATATTTCTGCTCACGCCAGCATTCCACACATACAAATAAAAAGTAAATCACATCTACACACGAATCTAATTTCAAAGGAACGCAATCTGTCATCCAGCTAATCTAATTACCTCAATCTAATTTGTGTTGGCGCCTGGAGGAGCAATTCTTAGGCATCACGGAGCAGCTTTAGTTGGGAATCGGGCAGGCAGTTGACGGGTGGGCAAGCAGGGGTCGCGAGCGTGGTCTGGCGGGCTTGCTTGCGCAGTGGAGCCGGGAGTCGCTGGTGCAGTGGACGGGCATCGTCGGCGCTGGCGTTGCTGCTGTGGCCTGCCAAGAGTCGGGTTGGGAGCGGGCTCGTGCGTGGATGTGGGCAGGCGTCGTCTGCGGCGCGACGGGCGGAGGCGGCGCGGCCGTCAGGAGGAGCCGCGGCCGAGCGGAGGCGGCGCGGCCGTGGGGAGGAGGGGAGCTGCAAGGCGGAGGCGAGATGCGGGGAGAGCTGAGAGGCAGAGGCGGCACTGGATGGGGAGAGGTGAGAGGCGGACTCGGGTTAGGGATTTTGGGGAAAGTTGTGGGACCCACCTGGCAGCGAAATTTTTTGCGCGGCAACAAAGGCGCGCAGGCGAAATAAACCGGCGCGAAGGCAAAATATTCGTTCCGTTTTCGCGCGTGGCTGGGAACACATTTTTCCTGTGTGCTATATTCCTGAGGGTTTAAGTCCTACCGACAAAGTAAATCAAATATCCTTGTGCGTGTTCGGGGAGCCGACAGAATAATACACATTTCCCTGTGTGTTATCGCAACACCGTCAAAGAAACACGTTTCCATGTGTGTTATCAGGAGACGCACATTAAAATTGTTATTTTCCTGTGCGTTCCATGAAAACCATCACGGAAATTACAGGCCGTCACGGAAATTTCGGTTTCCAGTAGTGTGCACTGAAACTGTAAGCAGCTGCTGCATTACATATGCACCTAGGAAGCACACTCTTTTAAGGGAAGCTGCGATATCTTTGTCCTTCAAGGCAATTATATGTGCTACAATTGTACGTGGAGGATCCGGCATTATTATATAGGTGAAGCATGGGTCGTACTGACTCAAGTATACTTTTGAAAATAGTAATTGTAGTTAGTTGGATAATGTAGTCAATTTTCTAGCTACCTTATTGATTAGTTGTCCACTGTAACGTGGCACCCTCACTACACCACGGTATAAAATTATCGACCCATGTCAGTCGCTAAAAGTACATCATCTCCGATCAACTGTTGGTCGGTAAAGATTAGTTACCAACTGTTGGTCGGTAAATCAAGTTTTAGCGACATATGTTCGGTTCGTAATTGTTTTCTCATTTCGAGTCTGTCTATGGATCGGCAATTCCTTCTTTGCGTGTCCAACTGTGGGTCGGTAATTGTCTTTGCTCGCGTGGGCTTAAAAAACCGAATGGAAAACCAGCCCAAGCCCAGCAAAAACACAACCCTAGCCTCCTACGGTTCAGCGGCCACACCCTCACCGCCCCACGCCCTCGCCTAGCCGCCTCCCCTCCACCTTTCCCCGTCTGCCGCACCCCCTCCCGCCGTCGTGCCCCCACCCGCCGCAGCTCACGGCGGACCGCAGCGGGCACCGCTCCTTCTCCACCAGCCGCCGTGCAGGGCTTCCCTCCCCACACGCCGCAGCGCACCGTCGCCATCGACCTCGGCCGGGCCAGCCCTCGAGCTTAGCGAGATGCGGCCGGTTCTGATCTGCCACCGCCCTCCGACCCCACGCCAGATCGAGGACCAGACCTCGACCAGCAGCCAACTGTTGGGCGCCAGCGTCAAGCACGACCAGATCCCGCCGCCGCCCTCGACCAGATCCCACAGCCGCCCCTGTCCTAATCTCGCTGCCGCTCTCCACCAGATCCCGCTGCCCCCAAGCAAGTTCAGCCTGATGCCGTCGCCTGGAACCCAGGACCTTCCGTGGTACAACTATTTGGTCTCCAAACTCCTCAATTCGTTATGCAGTCATGTATGCTCTGTGCTCTTCGTTTGGTAGGAGAAGACCACTGTCGCCCCCCTACTCCAATGGCAAGAACTGCAGGTAATTCAAGTCCCCTTTTTCAATTTCAATCAGAGATCTTGCTAGTACTTTTTTTAGCTTTTAGCCTGCCCTGCAATGAGAAATACCTTAATTATTCTAAAGCTTGTTAGCCTGCATTTACATGGACTGCACTGATTGCTTGATAAACTTAGACTGCCCTTATTAACAGCTGAAAAGTTGACATATGTTACCCTTTTTGTGCCTGATAGTACAATTTGTATCCTGCTATGGTTGTGTAAATATGAACTTAGAAATTCTAAGCTATTTTAGTTATTCCTTACTCTGCATGTATTCTTTACCAGCATGATCCATGATGATTGAAGTTGGATCCTTGGATATTCTATAGAAAATTCAATGATTTCCAATTAGTTATATGAGAATGATTCCTAGCAAAAACAAACAAATTTTTTCTTTAGGATTCCCTTCTGTAAATGTGTGAAAAGTATAACAGGACTGGGAACCTTAACGTTTCTATTTCCTAAACTTCCATTGTCAGCACACTATTTCAACCAATGCTCATACCGTTCTGTTCTAGATGGGGGTGAAGTGTTTGGAACTCATGCCTTAAAAGTTCAGTTTACTTTACTCATAATTTGGATGCCATCCGATAGACTATAGGATTGGTGATACCAGAACTTTACTGTTTTTCAATTTTGAAATTGTTTTGCAGGTATGTTGGACAAGGTCCTCAAGGAAAATTATGGGTTCAGGTTGAGGTCTATGTTCCTAGATGTAATTTACATGCAAAGATGTGTTTTATATTGTACATTGTAACTGCACAGACACTAGATAATATTGTTAGCTACATAGTATCATAGTATGTAACATGTTCCTATGTCTATGTTTGATAGCTTAAGGTTAACAGCAAGGCATCAATGGACGTCCATCCACTTCAGGTATTTGGCCCTTTGGACCTTGCATTGTTTTTTTTTTCCTTTCTGGAGTACATGAATGCACCTTTGCTGTTTATATAAAACTGAATTCGCTCCATATCGTGTTATTGATGCGTAACTTTTGGCTGTCAGGTTGAAGTCATTGTTCTCAGAATCTGTTGTGATGTATCTGCTAGAAGAGTCATGCAAACATAGCTTGGGACTTGTAACTTTCTAGACACTAGATAGCATTGTAATATGTTGATGGATTAGTTAGTGTAATTTTTCACTTGTACTTGAAAGAATGTACTTCAAAGGTTGCTTCAATGATTCTATTTACTGAAATGCATTGTTACGTCTTTATTTTCTTCTTTCAGAATATCTTCTTTTTTTTTAAAGCAAAAATATGTTCTGCGATGGAGGGTTGGTCGGTAAATATATGAAGTAGCAACCAACTATGTGTCGGTATTTCTATAGAATTAACGACCGACCATAGGTCGGTAAAAACTGGTCGGTCGGTAAAAGTTTTACCGACGCCAGTTATACCGACCAATCCTATAGGTCGGTAAAGGTCTTTACCGACTCACCATAGGTCGGTAAAGGCGCTTTTAGCTACTGACGGTAAGTCGCTTATAGTGAACCGTGGTGTAGTGCCTTCTCAGAATCAAATTAACTGGAGCCCGAAAAATATTGACCAATGGTAATCTGCAACCTGTTAATGTGTGAAGTTCTTTCACAGATCTGTCCATGGTGTGCGACGGATTGACTGCAGTGAAGATGTAGGTTGATTGCTTTGGACACCGGATGCATGGAACAAAGTGATATTGTCCCTTTTCAGTTCTCGCTGCCTCGGGGGCCACACGACAGACGCAACAGCAGACACCCACCCTTTTCACGAAACTATCAGTAGGGCCTTCTACCTTCGGTCTGGTTATGAGACAACCATTGGAGAACAGTATAGGAGCCAGATCAGTAGGAGTACTCCCTCCGTTTTTAATTATATGACGCTGTTGACTTTTTTGTTGAACTTTGACTAACAATATACATTTAAATAATTACTTTTCGAATGTGAAATGAATATCATTGGATTCATCATCAAAAGCATTTTAAGATTAACCTATACACTTAGCTATTTACATAAATATTTTAAATAAGACGAACGATCAAACGTAACAAATAAGTCAATAGCGTCATATATTAAAAAACAGAGGGAGTATTATTTAGAGTGTTATGTGGGGAAGCCGAGGTAGCAGCCGTGCATCCATGAGATGAAGGGGCCTTGGACTTTGCCATTCCCACCTGAAGCAACGAAACGCAGCGATCCATAGGCGAACACGGCAGAATCGAGTCGCCGACACTTCTGCTAATGAACTGCTTGCCGTAAAGGGAGACTGAGGCGCCGTCGATGAGGGCACTGAAGAACTTGTGGAACCCCAAGAAGGGATTTAGCAGAAATTTTGAACTATCTCGCCGTGCAGAGGTTGCTTTTAGATCCTCATCATGGACAAGATCAGGAAGTTCTTCTCCCGATGTCTCCAAAACCTACCCTGTCTCTGCGGCGTAGTGACAACCTGTAGAGATAATGGAACTGAAGCACAAAAAATTGAGAAGCAGTTAATTTCTATTGCCGTGCACCACTGGTATCGCCCTTAAGAGAAGCTACTATGTCTTCTCCCTACATTCACACCTCAAGCTTCAAGACAGTTATATATATACCAGCCTAGTAGAGGTCTAGAGGATCAGAACCAAATGAGGAAGAAATAGTAGGTGGAGTATGGCTCGCATTGACTCGACACTACTTCTGAAGAAGAGTTGTTGTAGTTTTCTTTCTCCTTGGCAAAGGGAAGAGGAAATAATGATAAATCACAGTAAATCCTGAACATATATGAAAAAAAAGGTAGAAAGAAAGAAATTATTGACAAAACTTCCAGGTCATTATCCCGCTTTGTTTTGATCTCTAGCGATCTCTGTCGCCTGTCACTTTGTTCTAGTAAAAGAATTAATGAGGACTCTGAAGTGTAAAAGAAGATTACACTTCTTTCAATGCAGCCTTTATGTTTGGAACGCTCATATACTCTGAAGTGCCACAAGTTTTTTTTAATTCATCTTCTTTTACATTTTATATCACTGACACTACATTTGGAACACTCACACACTACAGCACAAAAAATTGACGAGGACTCTGAAGGGTTTGTGGAACCCAAAGAAACGACACAAGAAAAACTTGAAAACCGGTTGGTCGTGCAGTGAGTGCTTTTAGACCCTCATCATGGATGAGATCAGCATGCACTTCTCATACTGATAAATGGAACCGAAGGACAGAGAATGGTAAGCAACTGATTTACCCTGTATCCGCAGTATAGTGACAATCTGTAGAGATACATGTAACTGATGCACAGAAAATTATCGGCACCTGGTTTCCACTGCCATACACGTCTGATAGCACCCTTAAGAGAAGCTACTATGCCTCCCCTCCCCTCCCCCCCCCCCCCCCCCCCCCCAAATTTTCTGTGGTTCAGTTTGTTGACACAATTTTTTTTTTCTGTTGTAACATCTTGAAACGATGGATATCTGGTCGTCACAGTAGCTATTCTGTTGTAACATCTTGAAACGGTGGATATCTGATCGTTACAAGAACAACAATTGCTCAGTTGGACATAGATACAAATTCTTTGGCCTGTACTACTTGAATCAATGTCCTCATGACCTCATCCGCCACACTAGCACCATGTAGTCCAATGGAAGGACCGGGGCAACGAGGTCATGAACTTATCTGCCAAGCAGTACGTGGAGCTGGTAATGGTGTGGGAGGCCGCAGCAGATGAGGGGGTTGTGTGGCCCGGCTGGGGCGCGTTGATGACGGCGCTAAGGTTGCCGGTGGTTGGCATGTACCTGCTACGCAGCCAGAGAGAACATGGGCGTGCAAAGTGGAATTGAGACACAGACATCCCTGCAATCAACCACCGCTGTTCTTATGGAAACCGAAGCAAGGGATAGATCAGTAATTCAAGCAGCTGTAGTTGTTCAACAACTGCATCTCGATCCTTGTCATTGCATGATTGAGCATTCTTTTCTCCTGATGCCTCCAAACCCTACCCTGTATGCGCTGCCTGAGACAAGTGTTAGGCTTAAAACCTATGGATCTACTAGCTAGCCTCAAAAGAACACCTAGATCTATAGGTTTAGAGGAGTCTCATTTACCTTCCATTATAGAAGACGAAGGACATTAGAGCCTACTACCTGAAATTCCGTGTCTGATTGATGCAGGCATGACGCCTAGCCAATCTCCTTGTAGCTCCGACGGTGAGCTCCTTTAATGGTCATTGCAAATCACCAGCACAAATGGTCACTGTCGTGCTCCCTTTACCAGGCGAATGCAACTAGCTTGGCCGGAAGCCGTGCGACAAATGAACAGCTCGTTCTGGGGTGAGTGCAACATCAGCAAGTTCTTCTCCTGATGCCTCCAAAACTCACCATGTATGCAGAGGTAAATGGAACCGTGGGACAGAAAACAATAAGAGAAGTACCAAAAAAAAAGAAACTCGGCCTACCGGGGGTTGACCTCCCCGGCGGTATCTTCTATCTATTTTATATATAACTAGTATGGCTGCCCGCGCATTTGCGCGCCTAGAGTTGATTGTTTTCATAACGATAATAGTATAAAATTTATAAACTTGTACGTAGGTATTTTATGATATTTTATAATAAACTTTTATATGCTCTCTCCTACGGTCGCATCCCTCGCTTGCTCATAATGATACTCAGCTATTTGTCGCCCTGGCTTGTTGTCTGGCTCACTTGTTCTTCTAGTACATTTCTGCTAACTCATTATCCATCCTGCCTACTTGTCGCCCACTCCGGCAAGGGCTACTACCTTCCCCCCTCGCCTTTATACTGGTATGTCGGTCATCTTGTTGTTCAGATTGCCTGATCGTCGCCCTCTCGTTCAAGGCTTTTCCCGTCCTCGTTTCTAACTTGTTTTTTGATTCTCTCACTCATCCTTATTCTGTCATCGTCATAGCTTATTTTTCAGCTTGTCTACTCATCACGTCATAATTTAGCTATTTTAGACTCATAATGGTATGGTGAGAAAATTAGAAATAAGAATTAGGTATATTTTTAGCTATCTTGTATAACTCAAATTTGTTATTTTGTGATTTATAATGGAATGACGGGTAATTTAGAAATAGGTGTGAAGTGTATTTTTGTTATTTTTTATTTCGAATTTAGCTATTTTTGACTCACAATGGCATGGTGGGTAATTTAGAAATAGGTTCGAGGGGTATTTTTGGCTATTTTTTATTATTTCAAATTTAGCTATTTTATAAATATTTATAAGGGGTTTTCTGACTATTTTTTTTCATAATGGCAGTGGTGGGTAATTTTCTCTTCTTATTTTCTCGGCTCAACGTGAGAATTTCTAGCATTTTAGAGCGAACGTAGTGGCTCCTTTTTAAATGCTAGAAATTCTCACGTTAATTCGAAAAATAAGAAGAGAAAATTACCCACCACTGCCATTATGAAAAAATAGTCACAAAACCCCCTATAAATATTTATAAAATTGCTAAATTCGAAATAATAAAAAATAGCCAAAAATGCCCCCACAAACCTATTTCTAAGTTACCCACCATGTCATTATGAGTCAAAAATAGCTAAATTCGAAATAATAAAAATAAGAAAAATACATTTCACACCTATTTCTAAATTACACGTCATTCCACTATAAGTAAAAAAAACTAAATGTGGGTTATAAAAGAAAGCTAAGAATGTCTCTAATTCTTTTTTTTTTCTCGAACAAAATATCCCTAATTCTTATTTCTTATTTTCCCACTACACCATTATGAGACTGAAATAGCTAAATTTTGGCGTGATGAGTAGGCAACCGGAAAAACAACCTATGATGATAACAGAGTAAGGATGAGTGAGAGAACCGAAAAACAAGTTAGAAATAAGGACGGGAAGAGCCTTGAACGAGAGCGCGACAAGCAGGCAATCTAAACAACAAGATGACCAACCTACCAGTAGGAAGGCGAGTGGGAAGGTGAATGTGAAGGTAGTAGCTTTTGCCGGAGTGGGCGACAAATAGGCGGGAGTTACGGGACGGATGACGAGTTGGCAGAAGTGTATTAGAGAAACAAGTGAGCCGGATAACAAGCCAAGGCGACAACTAGCTGAGCATCATTACGAGCAAGAGATGGATGCGACCGTATGAGAGAGCATATAAAAGTTTATTACAAAATATCATAAAATACCTACATACAAGTTTATAAATTTTATACTATTATCGTTATGAAAACAATCAACTCTATGCGCGCAAATGCGCGGGCAACCATACTTCTATTATATATATAATTGACGAGAAAAAGGAGCCACCACGTTCGCTCTAAAATACTAGAAATTCTCACATTAATCCGAGAAAATAAGAAGAGAAAATTATCATCACTGCCATTATGAAAAAAATAGTCACAAAACCCCCTATAAATATTTACAAAATAGCTAAATTCGGAATAATAAAAATAGCCAAAAATGCCCCACAAACCTATTTCTAAGTTACCCACCATGTCATTATGAGTCAAAAAATAGCTAAATTCGAAATAATAAAAATAAGAAAAATAAATTTCACACCTATTTCTAAATTACACGTCATTCCATTATAAGTAAAAAAAACTAAATGTGGGTTATAAAAGAAAGCTAAGATATCTCTAATTCTTTTTTTCTAGAACAAAATATCTCTAATTTTTATTTCTTATTTTCCCACTATACCATTATGAGAGTAGGCAAGCTGAAAAACAAACTGTGACTATAACAGAGTAAGGATGAGTGTAGCGACCCGCGCTTTTGCCCATTGTCAAAAGTCACTAAAAATTCGAACTTTTTAAAATTTTTCAATTAAAAACAATTTGTTAGCTTTAGTTAGTAGCAAAACCCAAAAGTTTTGAATTTTAAAACGTGCACAAACATCACCATGTGCATTTTTGTGATTTCCTTGCTTTATTTCAGTGTTTGTTTGAATCCTTCCTTTTGAATGAATTCAAAATTCATTCAAATTAAATCCCAGCAAAAGATCAAGTCTATTTCTCTTATCGGGCCGCGCTTCTTCTTTTTCTCCCGGCCGGCCAACTCCCTCTTCTCTCCTTTCTCTCTTTTCTCTCCCGCGTGGGCCGCCCCGCTCCCGGCCCAGCATCACCCGCACCAGCCCAGCGCCGCACTCTTTTCTTTTTCCGCCGAGACGCTGACAAGTGGGCCCCGCCCCGTCGTCCCTCACCTCGCGTCGCCGGCGCAATTCGCGCCGTCGCCCATACCGACCGGTTCCCCGCCGCCCTCGTCATTTCCCGGCCACAGGAAACCCCACGTGAAGTTCGTGCACGCGTCGCACCGCCTCTCCGTCCCGTCTCATCGCACAGGAGCGCGCCATTCCCTCTTTTCGCGAACCGCCCCGGAGCCCCGGCGAGCTCCATGCCTCGACGTCAGCCACAGCGCCGCTCGACCTTCCCCCGTTCTTTCTCCAGCACTGCAGCCATGCTCGTCGCGCGTCACCACCGTCTTCGAGGCTCGCGAACCGCCTTCGCGCGTCAATCAAGCACTAACTCCGGCAAAGAAATATCTCGCCGGGAACCGCCTTCGCCCACTGCTCCGCACCGCCATTGCCGCCTATAAAGCAAGGGGCAGACCCTCTCCTTCCCTCTCTCATGTCATTTGCCACCCAAATCCACTCCCGAGCTCTCTCTCTCATTTTCCCCCTTCTCCCTCCCAACTCCGGTGAACTCTCCGCCGAGCTTTTCCTTCTTCTCCGGTGAGTCTCGACACTCGTTTCTCGTCGAGTTCATCAGCTCTTCGCCTGCTTAACACACTAGTGCTCGCCTTTGGCACAGCCGTGGTTCGCAGGTCGAGATCATCGGAACCCTAGCGCTGCCGTCCGCCATCTCCGTCGCCGGCACCTCCCCGCTCATTCCCTCGCTCGTTTGAGGGCACGGTGAGCATCCCCTTCTCTCTCTCTCTCTTTTGCGCCACCTCTCGTCGTCCCTCTCCGCGCGCGCACTCCCATTCACCAGAGCACCGCCACCCGCCGGCCCTCACCTCGCCGCCGGTAACCATCCCGGCCACGCCAGGCCATGCCGAGGCGCGCGTCACGCTCCTCGCGTGCCCGCGCACCTACGCGCCCACACGCGCACGCTCTCGAACGCACACACAGCTTTATCCCTTTTCACTCCGGCGTGCCGCCGCCCTCCGGCGAACCCGCGCCGCCGCCTCGAGCCTTCTCTCTCGTCGACTTCCCCACCGGGCGTTTCGCCATACTCTCGCGCACGCCCCCGATAGCACACACTCGCGCTCTAAGCTCTCCCCTAGCGTTTTCCCCCTCTCTCGCCGGCGCGCCGCCAACTCCGGCGACGTCGCGCCGCCGCGTCCGTCGTCCTCGTCGACAACATCTTCCACGTTCGCACTCGCCGTCGCGCATAGATCTCGTGGGGGTGCTTCGCGCTCCCTTCTGTCGCCTGTAGACGCCGCCGGCGAGGGGTTCCGGCGAGACCCCGCCGCGCGCCGTCGATCCCCGCCGCGTGCCGACCCAGCCGCGCTGGCATCCGACGTGGCGCGCCGCGTCAGCACCTGAGCCCGTGACGACCCGGTCGCGCTGCCGCGTGGTGCACGCGGTGCACCGTGCACCCTCTCTCTCGCGCACCTGTGGTCCACCGTCCCATGGACCCGGTTCACCAAACAGTAGCGCACGGACCCCGCTGGGCCCTTTGGCCCACCGGTCAGTGAAACAATTCGCTGGAATTTGCTTTGCGCACCCGGATTTGTACACAGAAAATCATTTCGACCACTTTCCAATATCAGAAAAATTCCCAAAAATTCCTAAAAATACTTTATCACCTCCTAAACACCTTCCAACACTTGTTAGCCTCTGATTAATTATGTATCTCACATACAAAATTAATCAAGCTAAATTCAATTGAATCAATTCATTCAAACTTCAAAAATCAATATCTTTTTCATCTTAACTCCAATTTTGGCGAAACTTGCGCCAAAATTCATCTAAAATCATAATCTATCCAGTGCCACCAAAATCAACTCCCCTCTGGTTTTATTTGGATTTTATTTGGATTTATTGCTCTGTTAATTTGTTTGTAAGCGGTAGATTTATCTTTTATTAAATCGTTAGATAATCAAGACGAAGAGGCTGAGGACCCGGATTACGAGGATTTAGAGGAAGAAGAGCTTGGTAAAGGCAAGTCTAACTTCCTTTGATCATATTGATCCTATGGTTGCAAATATCCTAATTAGAGCTGTTTATAAATAAATTGCATGGAATTTAAATGAATTTAAATGCTAGAATGGTCCTATGCAATACTCGATTGCCTGCCTTGACTTGATTATATCCTGTATCCTTGTTAGCCCTAGGATTCAACCTCATTAATTTAATTAATGAGTGGTTGATATGCTCGCTGCTTAGGACTTTCACATGTGTTTAATTAATGAGTGGGTGTTCGAGATCCGGCATTTATGACTGGCCATATTATTATGATTGTGAAGCCCCTGGTGATGTCCGTGGGGGATGCCGTGGTGGTACGAAGTAGGTATGGAACCTTTAGTGGGACAGTTCAAACTATGACGATAGGGAGGACTGGACCACCTTGTGGGGAAATTTGTGCACCCTTGGCCAAGGTTAAGAAACTTTCCGGAAAGCCGTGTTCCACGGTATTGGACAACGCCAAAGCATCGGCCACACTATGATTAGATTTTCCGCGTGAGTTTCCTTGGTGTGTTTTTGGAAAACGCCGGTTTTGAGCCGTGTGCTGGTTGTCGGCCAGCGATAAAATTGAGGAACTGGCGGGATGGATTGCATCTCCCCCAGGGCCGCCCAACCCCACTTAATCTCTATAGATATTTGATTAGAATTGCGAAATGCTTTGTTTTCAAAACAACCCTGCATAAACTTGGCTTTCTCGCCTTGTCAATAACCACAAGCCTAATCCTTTGATAATCCCCTGCATAATCACACCCCTCGTGTTAGGCTTGCTGAGTACCTTAAGTACTCACCCTTGCTTAAATCATTCAGAAGATGAGCCCGACTATGACTTCCAAGCTGATGGTGATGAAGATTAAAGTTCGGCCTTCGCCCAAGCGGTGCTTGTAGGAGTGGAGCCCTGCCGTCTTCCGCTAGCATTAGTGTTAGCTCTGGCTGCTGCGTCAGCCTATGAGCGTGATGTCTGTGTGTGTTGAGGCCGCCCGCCTCATTTGTATAAAGACCTTTATGTATTAAAAGGCTTGTAATGACTCTCGGTAATATAAATAAAGTATTCGCTGTGAAGCATTCTGTGAAAGTGTCGTATCAGCTACTGATCTAGGGACTGATACGGTAAACACTAAGTACTTCAGAAATGGGGTACGACAGAGTGGTATCAGAGCGATGCTTGCCCGTAGGCCAAACCATAGGTTGGAATCGAGTGAGATGAGTGCGATATTTTGTAAAATTTTACTTTATAAAATCTCCCTTACCTTATTTCTATTTATCAAATTATTTTCACCGGTACTTACCCGTCTTTTCAACATTTTGTTGAACAGATGGAGGCCCTTCGTCAGGAGTTGGACCAGCTGGAGGCGTAGCGCGCCCAGACCGCCCGCGTTCTCGAGCAGACCGCCGAGAGGTGGGGTGAGGACCAGCGCCGTCTTGCGGAGACCCGAGCTCAGCTAGCGCAGGCGCAGGTTCAGCTTGCTGCTTGCCAGGCTGAGAGAGACCGCCTGCAGTGGACCGTGGACTACACCCGACGCTTTTGGGAGGAGGATGCGATGTACCTGATCCGTAAGCTCAACAGCCACTACAGGTACTGCCACGAGGAGCACGGAGGACCCCGCCTCCACTTCACCGTGAGGATGGGAGGACCGCACGGGCACTGCCACTACGCCTGTCCGACCGACACGGAGGAGGACTCCACCACCCTTGCAGACTCAGACACGACCGTGGACTCCCCTGAGGTTGAGCAGCCGGACGACTCTGAGGAGCTTGCCCGTTGGGCAGCAGAGCTTGAGGCCGCCCTTGAGACCGTTGGAGACTCCGAGGAGGAGCCGATGGAGGACGAGCCTGTGGTGGACGTCTCGTCAGGGAGTGAGTCGGTGGCGGACAACGTCATCGATCTCACTGGCACTGACGATGAGATGGATATGGATGAGTTTGTGGTGATCGACTCGCCTGCACCGGAGGCACCAGCAGGACCTCGCCTTGTTGGAGACGTGGACCTCGACGAGGACTACAGGCTGATCAGCACTGGCACCGTCGACCTCACCCAGGACCCGTTCGACCTCTACGCAGAGTGGCGCCAGGACCGTGGCTTCGACGCCTGAGCAGCAGAGTTGGCGCCGTGGAGCAGCTTTTGCTAGCTAGTAGTGGCAGCTGTTGCCTAGAGTCGTGGTGTCTAGTAGTGTCAAGTGTGTCAGTAGTGTGTCTCAGTAGTAGCGAGTCAGAGTCGCCCTGCGGTCGAGTCGTGGATCGTCGAGTCCTTGTATATAAATAAAAGGACTTGGGTATGTATGATCGAACCTTGTTATTGTGAATAGGCTTGCTGTAATGATGTAATGATGCTGGTTTTATCTTGTATGTATGCTTGCAAGATCTTTGGAATCTCTTTTCCATTTATCATGTTTGTTTTGCCTTGTAGTTTTGTAGCTTCGCCTCGTAGTTTCGTTAATCGCCTGAGTGTCCTATCTCACCTTTCTGCTAAATCCTTCCATCAGATGCCTCCCAAAAGATCTGCCAGAATTCAGCAGCGCCAACGCCGAGAGCGTAATGCTCAAGATGATGACCAGGATGACGTCCACAATGCAGGGCGTGGACGTGGTCGAGGCAGAAATAATAATCAGCGTGGCAGAGGTAGAGGAGGAGGTAGAGGCGGAGGCAGACATGATAATGAACAAGATTACCAGGAAGAGGAAGTAAGTCAAAATCAGCAGGAAGTGCAGGATGAGGTTGGAGAAAACAATGACCAGAACAGAAGTGAAGGACAACAGAACCGTGGTAGAGGTGGTAGAAGAAGTGGAGGAAGAGGTGGTGGAAGAGGTGGAAGAATACCCGCAGCGCCAGTCACCAACCTAGTGGCTGTGATGGATAATCAGACCCGTCTGATGGAAATTATTGCACAGGGACTTATGGACAGAGCTCCAGGCCAGCAGAGTAAAATGTCAGAATTCATGAGACTCAGGCCCCCGACCTTCGAGGGTACTGAGGAGGATCCTCTGGCAGCTGATGATTGGCTGCGTGATATCACCAAGAAATTGCACTTGGTGAATGCTGATGACAGAGAAAAAGTCCTTCTGGCATCTCACCAGCTCAAGGGAGCAGCAGGAGAATGGTGGGATAACTATCGTGAGGGTGCGGAGAATGCAGATGCTATTACCTGGGAAGAATTCCAGGAGGAGTTCAGGAGGTATCACATCCCAGAAGGTGTGATTGAGATGAAGGCTGATGAATTCCGCTCTCTGAAGCAGGGAGCAATGACAGTAAATCAGTACATCCGGAAATTCATGAAATTGGCTCGATATGCTCCTGATGATGTTAACACTGAGTGATCTGTCCCACCGAGCGTGCCAAAAAGTGTGTTGACGGTAAAATGTGTGTTCTACCGCTCGCACACGTGGCCTGAGAGATTTGCTTCACTCTGTTCAGGACCAAAACTTGGAACGCGGTGAATTCCGGAGCGTGCCAGTCGATTTTCCCTGCAAATCGACAAAGACAAGAAGAGCGTGTAAAATTCCCGGACTATCGGCCCCGGACAGGCCGATGCGTAACCGCAGCCGATGTTAGTGAATAAAATATGAATAAAATAAGCACTCGGCTGTCGGCTGGAAACGAATCGACATGTCGCAACAGTAAATACTTGCGCGATAAATAAAGCAAGGCATGCATCAGGATCGGCAATCGGCAAAGCATGCAATCGGCAACATTTATCGGCAAGCAACACAGTAAGGTGAATCGACATTGACGAAAAAAAGGCTCAGACATATACTTGAACGAATAAAAGCAATTTAAAGGCATGCAAGTATAGATCTGAACGTGGTAAACAATCGGCTAAACACCCCGAAAGAACGATTAAACCAATAATCACTAATTATACCCATAAACTGACAATCGCTTCACCGAGGACACGTCAACTAAGTGAAGTAGAACCGGACACGTCTAACTGTTCTACACGATCGGCAGGTACAAGTATAATCGGCAACTACCGGTCCCAGATACTTAGTAAATTAAATCTAACTCTTAGCAACTGTTTCGCCGAGGACACGTCAACTAAGCGAAGCAGACAGGACAAGTCAAACTGCCTGCCCAATCACCAAGAGCAGATCTAATCGACAAAGCACCTTAACCGTGACTCGAATAACCAGATCAAACAGAAATCGACATCAGCAATCGGCAACAAGGTCGCGGCGAGGACAAGTCAACTAACCGTGACAAAGAATTGGACCAGGTCTTAAACAATTCCATGCAGTCGATGCGTAATGTAAACCCTAGATTGATCTAGATTACCGGATAACTAGCAGCCACATCAATCTCTAATATGGACGAGTCGACATACTAAAGATCGATGCGCTTACCTGACGAGATCCAGTCGAGCCGGAGCCCCGATGGACGCCGGTGACGAAAAAACCCGTCGAGAAATTGTGGCGGTGCGCCGAAGAGTTGATTGTATTGATTGTCCTTGATTACAAGCACCTGGGTCTATATTTATACACCCGAGGCAAGAGTCCGATTTGGACTTAAGCACGACCTCTACTTGACCACAACTCGGTCAATCCTTTCTAATCTCTAGAAAATAATTAAAAAAGGACACACTATCACATACGGGCGCGTGCGGCTTCGGGATTTCTTTGGCTTCATGATAACCTGCGGGCCACCACTTTAGCATATAATCTTTTTCTTACCCGTCACGCACTCCATCTTCTACTGACAGCAGGCCCTAGTCCAAATTTTGGCGTCAACACATGCCCCACAACCGGGGTATGGAATTTCCATGCGCCGGGTTGTTCCACCATCTATCATGTCTGCAAGCTTCTAGATGACCCTTCACGTGAAAACTGTACATTTGACTTGATGAGCTGTACCTTTGTCTTCACATGGCGTGCACCTCTTCGGCAGACAATTCGTACCAATCGCTTTAATTTGCAATAGGTCTCTTACTATTCCACGATCTTATCTTCTTCCGCATCTCGGCCTATAAAAGGACTGGCTCTCTTCACCAGAATTATCAACACGATGGCCAGCAATAAAAATCCTTTTCACAAAGCCTGACCAATGCATCTTAAATAGCAAGAAAGCAACCATAAGCTCCTCTTCTCTCACATCTACGCTCTGGCCTCTTGTCTTCCTTCTGCTTCTCTCCAATCCCTATTCCGACGCTATCCCTCTTGAGCTAATCCCTGAAGACGGCGGCTCCTCTTCAGACTACGAGGGAGAACTCATGTTCTTCGTCAGATAAGGTTCCTTCCCAGGGATAACATCTTCTTCGACGTGATGAGGTCCATGAAGTTGCTCCTCTCCTCGTATACTGGAGCAACGACCCATCCTACCCTACGTCAGCACTTGGTTGACACTTGACAGCAGCCGCAGTGTGTATTCTTGGTCATCTAATTTTGTATCCCCATGTATGATGTAATATCTTGTAAACTATTAAGAACTTCATTGTCTTCTCTTGTTCTTCCTTTATTTTTCTAAGGGCGATACCATCGACATCGGCCATCTTTAAAGGCGACGCTCTCAACGTCGGCTTTGCTGGAAATTTAACCGAACACCCTAAGAACCCACCCAAATGCTAGGGTAGTATTTCTTTAGATACATTCCATTAAGCGCTCGGCCAAATTCTTCTCCATCCAGCTCCTTCAAGATATAAGCATTACCGGGCACGCATCGGCTAATTATATAAGAACCTTCCCAATTAGATGACCACTTGCCGAAACGATTATCTCGTATGCCAATCGGCAACTTGACTTTCCAGACGAGATCTCCCTCATCAAACTGCTTAGCCACCACCTTCTTATTATAATGCCGAGCCACCCGTGCTTTATTGTCTTGAATTTTCTTCAATGCAACTAACCGCTGCTGATTGACATCTTCCAATTCATCCATCATGAGATCATGATACTGCTCTGCTGTCAATTGATTCTGCAGATCGACTCTTCTCGATCCTGCCTTAACTTCCCATGGCAAAACAGCTTCATGCCCATACACCAACTGATATGGTGTTACTTGTACTGACCCATGACGAGACATTCGATATGCCCATAAAGAATCGGCTAACGAAGTATGCCATTTCCTTGGCTGGTCATTAATCTTGCGCTTAATCAACTCGATAAAGGACTTGTTTGAAGCTTCAGCTTGGCCGTTTGCTTGGGCATAATACGGTGACGAATTCAGCAATTTAATACCCATATCATCAGCAAAATCTTTGAATTCTTCAGAAATAAAGATAGAACCCTGATCTGTAGTGATAGTCTGAGGAATACCAAATCTGTAGATTATATGCTCTTTAACAAAAGCAATCACATCCTTTGAAGCAACACTTCTATAAGGTACTGCCTCAACCCACTTGGTGAAATAATCTGTAGCCACCAATATATATTTATGCCCCTTACTTGATGAAGGATGAATCTCACCAATCATGTCGATTCCCCATCCTCTAAACGGCCACGGCTTGATAATAGGGTTCATTACCGATGCTGGAGCTCTTTGAATTGTTCCATACTTCTGACAATCCTGACAGCCCTTATAATATTCAAAACAGTCCTCGAGCAAGGTAGGCCAGAAATATCCACCTCTTCTGATCAACCATTTCATCTTGTATGCCGATTGGTGAGTCCCACAAATCCCATCATGAACCTCCATCAGCATCTTCTTGGCTTCATCGGCATTCAGACACTTCAACAGAATCCCTTCCAACGTCCTATAATAAAGCTGATCATCAATTAACACATATTTTATTGCCTTGTATCGTAATTCTCTGGACGTTTTCTGGGTTGGATCCTTCAAATAATTCACGATCTCAGTCCTCCAATCCTGCAAACCGACATTGGCTTCAATGTCAACAGTACCTACAATAAGCCGATACCCAGATGCATGCTGAGCCAAGTCATTAGCTTCAGAATTCATTTGTCGAGGAATATGACTGAATGTGATATGCTTGAAGCTCTTCATTAAATCTTGACACTTCTGATAATAATCCCGAAGTACTTCATTTCTACACTCATATTCACCATTCAATTGCCCAACAATCAGCAAAGAATCCCCAACAACTTCAACAAAATCGGCATTGGCTTCCTTCAACAGTTGTAGTCCTTTCAACACAGCCTCATATTCAACTTGATTATTAGTATGAGCTTCTACTGTGAATGAAAATTCAAACCTGGACCCTTTTGGCGTGACAATGACAATGCCGATACCACATCCATTTTTGCAAATCGACCCGTCAAACGATAAACGCCATGGAACTGGCTCCACCACACTTTCATCATGCCCCCCATGCTGGACTATCAAATCAGCAAAAACATGGGCCTTCACAGCTTTAGTAGATTCATATTTAAGATCAAATTCTGCAATTGCTCCACTTCCCAAGCCTGCCCTTCAATATCGGAGCGGACAAGATGTATTTGACGACATCGGATCGGCAAACAATAGTGCATTCTTCGGATAGCAAATAATGTCTTAATTTAGTGCAAGAGAAATAAAGGCATAAGCATAACCTTTCAATCTCAGAATATCTTGTCTCTGCATCCAGCAATCTCCGACTGAGATAAAAGATAATCCTTTCATCGCCATCTTGTACTTGCGTCAATGCCGAACCAATACACTTGTCATCGGCAGACAAATATAACTTGAAAGGAATACCTGGCTTAGGTGGCATCAACACAGGTGGTGAGATTAAATATTTCTTGACATCATCAAACGCCTTCTGATGTTGGGCTTCCCACCGGAACTCTTGATCTGCTTTTAACTTCAACAGAGGAGTAAAAGCATCAATCTTCCCAAAAAGATTAGAAATAAACCTTCTCACAAAATTGATTTTGCCCATCAGAGACTGCAACTCTTTTTTACTGGAAGGAGGCTGAATTTTCTTGATTGACTCTATGCTCTTAGGACCAATTTCAATTCCTCTTTCATGAACAATAAGCCCAAAAATTGTCCTGCCGAAACACCAAAGGCACATTTATGCGGATTCATCTTCAAGCCATATTTTCTGGTCCTTTCCAGCACCTGCCGCAAATCAGCAATATGATCTTCAACTGTTTTAGACTTTACCATCACATCATCAATATAAATTTCCACTAATCGACCAATCAGATCATGATAGATGAAATTCATTGCTCTTTGATATGTGGCGCCAGCATTTTTCAACCCAAAAGTCATCACAACCCATTCAAACAATCCCAAAGCTCCTGGACACCTGAATGCAGTCTTTATGATATCTTCTTCAGCCATAAAAATCTGATTATATCCTGCATTTCCATCCATGAAGCTCAAAATCTTGTGTCCAGCAGCAGCATCGATCAGTACATCTGCTATTGGCATTGGGTACTCATCTTTGGGTGTAGCCTTATTCAAATCTCTGAAATCAATGCATACTCGCATCTTCCCGTTTTTCTTGATCACTGGGACGATACTGGACACCCATTCTGCATATCGACAGGGTCGGATAAACTTGGCATCATATAACTTTGTAATTTCTTCCTTGACAGCATCATAAATCTTTGGATCAATCTTCCGATTATGTTGTTTAAACGGCCGATACCCAGGCTTAATAGGCAATCGGTGTTCAACAATATCTCGACTGAGACCAGGCATCTCAGAATAATCCCAAGCAAAACAATCTTTATATTCCTTCAATAATGCTATCAATTTTTCTCTGAAGTCTTTACAAATCTTCTTACTAATAAACGTTGGCCGAGGTTTGTCACCATCTCCAATGTCAACTTCTTCTAACTCATCGGCTGATACAAAACCATGACCAAGCTTTCCTTCTTCTCTTTCATCGATCAGCTGATTGTCGATTGTTTCTTTCCCAGCTTCCATCGGCTGATCGATGTCCAGGTCCGGTAATTGCTATAACAACCGTGGGGTTGCCGATCCTTCTGTGATGCACACACCTTCATTGGTAACATCCAATGCTTCACCTTCCCAGTAGGTTCCTGATATGCACGGCAAGCTTTCAACCATCGTCGGCAAGAAGTCTGCAGTAACCACACTTACCGATTTGTCAGCCTGAATAGTTTCCACCTCGTCGCCGATCCACTGTATAAGGAACTGATGCATCGTAGACGGGATACAGCAATTAGCATGAATCCAATCCCTACCCAACAGTACGGCGTACGATCCTTTGCCTTCAATTACGAAGAACGTCGTCGGCAAAGTCTTGCTCCCGATAGTGACCTCGACATTGGTGACTCCTTTGACTTCAGAGCTCCTGCCCCCATAATCCCTCAACGTCATGTTGGTCTTGGTCAGCTCTTCAGGCAATTTGCCGATTTTCCTGTATGTCGCCATCGGCAAAACATTGACAGTAGCACCACCATCGACCATCATCTTGCTCATCGGCTTGCCATTGACGAAACCATTAAGATACAGAGCCCTCAGATGGAGATGATCAACACCGGACGGCTTCTCAAACACTGCCTGCTGTGGACCCAATAACAACTCGGCAGAAGCTTCTTCTTCCGACTCATTAATGTCCAAAGAACTAAATTCTCGTGGCAGCGTAAATACCATATTGACAGGAGCTTCAACTTCATGTACTTGAGATTTGACTTTTGGTCTCCATACCTTTTTTGACTTAGGCACCTGGTCATGATCACCTTTCTGGTTCACTTCCTTGTTCAGCTCCCGGCAACGTGCCCTCTGTACTCTTCTCTTTTGAGTCTTGGTAAAAATACCACTCGGACACCATTGGCCTTCTTCTGTGAACTCACCCTGATCATCTTCTTCCTGATCTTCAATTTGATTAACAGGACCAAGCCTCTCGTGCACAGAAACCCTTGATGCTGGTCTGCCTTCAAAGCGATCATGCTGTCTCCGCATAGGGACTCGGCTCGAAGTACCAACTTCTCTGTACAAATCCCCAAATCTTCTGCTACAACCTGGACAGCCTTCAATTGGTGGCAACTTCATACCTTGTTTCCCAACAGTACTGGAAGAAAGGACAGTTCCAGTGTGGATCGAAGTCATCATCACTAGTCTTCCTGTCTTCCCTCTCTCTTTTCCTTGAGTACTTGCCGATCAATCCAGCAGACCCACCGATCATGTTAACTGGAAAAGGATGCCCATCAATCTTCATCGGCTTTTGACTAGAGAATTTAATGCGATCACTCTCAATTGCCGATTGGATCTGTTGCCTGAACACCTTGCACTCATTGGTGTGATGGGAGGGAGTATTATGCCACTTGCACCACTTGATTTGCTTCAACTCCTCAGCTGGAGGCAACGTGTGATTAGGTGGGAGTTGAATAAGCTTCTCTTGTAGCAGCAGATCCAATATCTTGTCGGCTTTATTGATGTCGAAGTCATATTTCTTTTCTTCTGCCTTCTGCTTGACCCATGGACAGAGAACAGTCTTCTTATTCCTGGTCCACTCAGCAAGAGCAACTTCAGCTTCATCATCAGAATCAGAAGAATAATAAGCATAAGCCGCCTGAAACTGTCTGCCACGTGTATTCTGAACACGCCCTTCATGAATCGACGCCTTCTGAAAGAGCTGTGCTAAGCCATCGACTTCCTGAGGTGCCAACTTATCTCTGATTTGAGGCAATAAACCCTGATAAGCAATCTCAGCCATTTGCCGATCCGTCAGATTTAGGTTATAACACCTCCCACGGATGACTCTGAATCTCTGGACAAAATCGGCAACTGACTCTCCAGCCTTCTGACGAACAGCCGTCAAATCTGATATGCTCAACTCTGCCATGCCAGTAAAGAAATAAGAATGGAATTTCTTTTCTAAATCGGCCTAATTCCGCACGGATCCCGCAGGGAGGGATGTGAACCACGAGAATGCCGATCCAGATAACGACAGAGGAAACAGACGGACTTTCAATGCATCTTGCGCCGACGCTTCTCCCAATTGTGCCAAATATCTGCTAATGTGCTCTACTGTGGACACATTGTCTTGCCCAGAAAACTTGCAGAATTCTGGCAGCTTGTAACGATGTGGCAGAGCAACTTGTTCCATCCACTCTGGATATGGACGTCGATACAGAAAGCTCTGCTCCTTGGGCTTGAGATCAAACTGCTCCTTCATGACTTCAGCCAGCCTGGCAACTATATCTTCTGATGAACTTTGCACTTGCCCCCCAGCCGTCTGAGATGGCTGCTGCGGTTGTGGCTGAACCTGAGCAGGTTGCTCCCTGGTGTAATGCTCACTGTAATCTGCCACTCTATGATAGCCTTGCGGTATCTCTTGGTTGAACAGTGCAGGATTGACATTGGGAGCCAAATGATATCTTGTCTGAGGAGTTTGACTCGTCCTTGGTTCATTAGCTGCACCGGCTACTTCCCTCTGCGTGGACATCGGCGCATCAATAAGATTTGGAGCCGATACCCGAGCTGCTCCTGCAGCCAAAGCTTGAGCACTTGGAGACCACAATTCTGGCGGCATGCCATATGGTTGCCTCTGTTGACCAGCAGCACTTGTCTCTTCTTGAGCTGTGGGTTGACCACTAGGAGGTGCAGGACGTGCTGGAGTATTAGGTGGTAAAGTAAATGATGGCCCCATAAATCCAGAATCAAACTGCAAGGTCCCATCAGCAAATGCCTTGAGCATGTTGTACAGAGTGTTAACAAGCACCCCTGACTGGTTAATGAAAGCTTTGTGAACCGCAGTATTCACAACTTCATCCAACAGAGCTTGATCCGGCATCCTCGCAGCTTTGATTGTAGCCAACTCTTCTGCTCTCATCACCACTGGCGAAGCCAATACTGATGTAATCTTGCCGCGCGTCATCTTGATGGTCTCAAAGTACTTCACTTGGCAATCGTACAGATAACACTGATATGCCTTTTTCTGATCCAAAGACATCTTCTCCCAAGCATTGAGCTCATTGTTGCCAGTGACTTCAGAAGAATCTTTATCATCTCGAACAAAAGGTGCAGGAATCATGATCTTGTTGCCCTTTGTATCAACGAGCAAAGTACCATCATCAGCAACAGCTTGAGCGAACGCCATCTGCTTCTAAGAACTTGATCTGTCCCACCGAGCGTGCCAAAAAGTGTGTTGACGGTAAAATGTGTGTTCTACCGCTCGCACACGTGGCCTGAGAGATTTGCTTCACTCTGTTCAGGACCAAAACTTGGAACGCGGTGAATTCCGGAGCGTGCCAGTCGATTTTCCCTGCAAATCGACAAAGACAAGAAGAGCGTGTAAAATTCCCGGACTATCGGCCCCGGACAGGCTGATGCGTAACCGCAGCCGATGTTAGTGAATAAAATATGAATAAAATAAGCACTCGGCTGTCGGCTGGAAACGAATCGACATGTCGCAACAGTAAATACTTGCGCGATAAATAAAGCAAGGCATGCATCAGGATCGGCAATCGGCAAAGCATGCAATCGGCAACATTTATCGGCAAGCAACACAGTAAGGTGAATCGACATTGACGAAAAAAAGGCTCAGACATATACTTGAACGAATAAAAGCAATTTAAAGGCATGCAAGTATAGATCTGAACGTGGTAAACAATCGGCTAAACACCCCGAAAGAACGATTAAACCAATAATCACTAATTATACCCATAAACTGACAATCGCTTCACCGAGGACACGTCAACTAAGTGAAGTAGAACAGGACATGTCTAACTGTTCTACACGATCGGCAGGTACAAGTATAATCGGCAACTACCGGTCCCAGATACTCAGTAAATTAAATCTAACTCTTAGCAACTGTTTCGCCAAGGACACGTCAACTAAGCGAAGCAGACAGGACAAGTCAAACTGCCTACCCAATCACCAAGAGCAGATCTAATCGACAAAGCACCTTAACCGTGACTCGAATAACCAGATCAAACAGAAATCGACATCAGCAATCGGCAACAAGGTCGCGGCGAGGACAAGTCAACTAACCGTGACAAAGAATTGGACCAGGTCTTAAACAATTCCATGCAGTCGATGCGTAATGTAAACCCTAGATTGATCTAGATTACCGGATAACTAGCAGCCACATCAATCTCTAATATGGACAAGTCGACATACTAAAGATCGATGCGCTTACCTGACGAGATCCAGTCGAGCCGGAGCCCCGATGGACGCCGGTGACGAAAAAACCCGTCGAGAAATTATGGCGGTGCGCCGAAGAGTTGATTGTATTGATTGTCCTTGATTACAAGCACCTGGGTCTATATTTATACACCCGAGGCAAGAGTCCGATTTGGACTTAAGCACGACCTCTACTTGACCACAACTCGGTCAATCCTTTCTAATCTCTAGAAAATAATTAAAAAAGGACACACTATCACATACGGGCGCGTGCGGCTTCGGGATTTCTTTGGCTTCATGATAACCTGCGGGCCACCACTTTGGCATATAATCTTTTTCTTACCCGTCACGCACTCCATCTTCTACTGACAGCAGGCCCTAGTCCAAATTTTGGTGTCAACAACTCCCGGGGCCGAGACCAAAAGTTATTTGGGATGCCCACGGGTTAAGATCCTTTTAAGTGGGGTAGAGTTCTTAGCGAACTTAGTAGTCCTAGAATCCCAGGGGATAGACGTTATCCTTGGAATGGACTGGTTGAGTAAGCACCAAGGCAATATAGCCTGTGACACCAGAAAAGTTACCCTGGTAAACTACAAGGGAATTAAAGTGGTATGTGAACCAAAAAGGACAAAAGTTGCACCAATGGTTCATAATATGGAAGCAAGGCCGTTGGAGGAAGTGCCAGTGGTCTGTGAATATCCTGATGTGTTTCCAGAAGAGTTGCCAGGCATGCCACCTGACAGAGACATAGAGTTCGTTATTGATCTCATACCCGGCACATCTCCAATAGCAAAGAGACCGTATAGAATGGCAGCAAATGAGCTAGCAGAATTGAAGGCACAAATAGCAGAGTTACAGGAAAAAGGATTTATCAGACCAAGCTCATCACCATGGGGATCACCTGTTCTGTTTGTTAAAAAGAAAGACGGCAGTCTCAGAATGTGCATAGACTACCGCTGTTTGAATGAAGTCACCATCAAGAATAAATATCCACTGCCCAGGATCGATGATTTATTTGATCAATTGAAAGGAGCCAAATATTTCTCCAAAATTGATTTAAGATCTGGGTATTATCAGCTAAAAATCAGGGAATGTGATATTCTCAAGACAGCTTTTGTCACCAGATATGGTCAGTATGAGTTCACAGTGATGCCATTTGGATTGACAAATGCACCTGCATACTTCATGAATTTGATGAATAAGGTGTTTATGGAAGAGCTAGATCGGTTTGTCGTTGTCTTCATTGACGACATACTTATCTACTCCAAGAGTGCAGAAGAGCATGAACAGCATTTGAGGATTGTGCTAGAAAAATTGAGAGCCCATGAGTTATATGCTAAATTCAGTAAATGTGAATTTTGGCTAAATAAAGTGGCATTTCTTGGTCACATTCTGACAGAAGAAGGAGTATCAGTGGATCCAGCCAAAGTTGAGGCAGTCCTTAATTGGAAATAACCAACCACTGTGACAGAAGTTCGAAGTTTCCTTGGTCTAGCTGGTTACTACCGCAGATTCATCGAAGGTTTTTCAAAAATAGCAAGACCAATGACAGCTTTGACACAGAAGGGAAAAGAATTTAAATGGACAGAAGCCTGTGAGAGAAGCTTTCAGGAGTTAAAGAAAAGGTTGACCACAGCCCCAGTGTTGACCTTGCCAGACATACACCAAGATTTTGTCGTATACTGCGACGCATCTCGACAGGGATTGGGATGTGTGCTTATGCAAGATGGCAGAGTTATTGCATATGCATCAAGGCAGTTGAAAACACATGAGCAAAATTACCCTACTCATGATTTGGAGCTAGCAACAGTTGTGCATGCTCTCAAAATTTGGAGGCATTATCTGATTGGCAATAAATGTGAAATATATACGGATCACAAGAGTCTGAAATATATTTTCACACAACCGGATTTAAACCTCCGACAGAGAAGATGGTTGGAATTAATAAAGGATTATGACCTAGAAATTCACTACCATCCTGGAAAGGCAAATGTGGTTGCTGATGCATTAAGCCGCAAATCTCAGAATAATGGGATTAAAATGCGGAGACGAAGCCCTGAGCTTGCGGAAGAATTCAAACAATTAAATCTTCACTTTGCTAAGCCAGGCCGTCTGAATACCTTATGTGTGGAACCAACTCTGGAGAAGCAAATCAGAGCAGCACAGGAGTCAGATGAAGAAATAAATGAGCTAAAGAAAATGACAGGGTTGGATAAAGCCCCTGGATTTCGAATAGATAATCAGGGCACCTTATGGTACAAGGATAGAATTTGTGTACCAAAAACTGGTGAATATCAGAAATTGATTATGGATGAAGCTCATAATTCAGCATATTCTATTCATCCTGGATGCACCAAAATGTACATGGATCTAAAACAAAAATATTGGTGGTCAGGAATGAAAAGAGACATAGCAGAATTTGTTGCTCGTTGTGACATCTGCAGCAGAGTAAAAGCAGAGTATAAAAGGCCTGCAGGATTGTTGCAACCTCTCCATGTTCCAGAGTGGAAATGGGATGAGATCAGTATGGATTTCATCGTAGGGTTACCCCGTACCCAAAAAGGATATGATTCCATATGGGTTATTGTGGATAGACTGACAAAAGTGGCACACTTTATACCTGTAAAGACGGTGTATAGGGGAAATCATTATGCTCAACTGTACATAGACAATGTGCTCAAACTGCATGGAGTTCCTCGCAGAATAGTGTCAGATCGAGGCACACAATTTACCTCGATATTCTGGAAAAGTTTGCATAAATTGCTTGGAACAAGATTGGATTATAGTTCAGCATATCATCCACAAACCGATGGTCAGACAGAAAGGGTGAATCAAATCCTGGAAGACATGTTGAGAGCATGTGTACTAGCCTATGGAAAAGATTGGGAGAAAAGCTTGTCCTTTGCAGAGTTCTCATATAACAACAGTTATCAGGCCAGTTTACAGATGTCACCGTTTGAAGCACTGTATGGCAGAAAATGCAGAACCCCGCTGATGTGGTCAGAAGTTGGGGAACGTTCCTTCTTTGGACCTGCAGTAATCAGAGATGCAGAGGAGAAAGTAGCTCTGGTCAGGGAAAATTTAAAGGCAGCCCAAAGCAGACAGAAAAGTTATGCTGATACCCGACGCAGGGATTTGAGCTTCGAAGTCGGAGATTATGTGTATCTCAAAGTATCAGCGATCAGAGGAACCAGAAGATTCCAAATAAAAGGAAAGTTGGCACCGAGGTACATTGGACCTTTCAAGGTACTTAAGAAGATAGGAGCCGTGGCATATCGCCTCGAGCTTCCTGAGGAAATGTCAGATGTGCACGACGTTTTCCATGTGTCACAGTTAAAGAAATGCCTGAGAAAGCCAGAAGAAATAGTCCCTCCAGAAGTGATGGACTTACAGCCTGACCTCAGATATCAGGAAAGGCCGATAAGGATTTTGGATGTTGCCACTCGACTCACGAGAAGGAATGCAATAAGATTTTGTCGAGTTCAGTAGAGTAATCACACCGAAGCAGAGGCAACGTGGGAAAGAGAAGATGATCTCAAGCGAGAGTTCCCTTACCTTTTCGAGGAAGAGCCGGAATCTCGGGGACGAGATTCTCTTTAAGTGGGGTAGGTTGTAGCGACCCGCGCTTTTGCCCATTGTCAAAAGTCACTAAAAATTCAAACTTTTTAAAAATTTTCAATTAAAAACAATTTGTTAGCTTTAGTTAGTAGCAAAACCCAAAAGTTTTGAATTTTAAAACGTGCACAAACATCACCATGTGCATTTTTGTGATTTCCTTGCTTTATTTCAATGTTTGTTTGAATCCTTCCTTTTGAATGAATTCAAAATTCATTCAAATTAAATCCCAGCAAAAGATCAAGTCTATTTCTCTTATCGGGCCGCGCTTCTTCTTTTTCTCCCGGCCGGCCCACTCCCTCTTCTCTCCTTTCTCTCTTTTCTCTCCCGCGTGGGCCGCCCGCTCCCGGCCCAGCATCACCCGCACCAGCCCAGCACCGCGCTCTTTTCTTTTTCCGCCGAGACGCTGACAAGTGGGCCCCGCCCCGTCGTCCCTCACCTCGCGTCGCCGGCGCAATTCGCGCCGTCGCCCATACCGGCCGGTTCCCCGCCGCCCTCGTCATTTCCCGGCCACAGGAAACCCCACGTGAAGTTCGTGCACGCGTCGCACCGCCTCTCCGTCCCGTCTCATCGCACAGGAGCGCGCCATTCCCTCTTTTCACGAACCGCCCCGGAGCCCCGGCAAGCTCCATGCCTCGACGTCAGCCACAGCGCCGCTCGACCTTCCCCCGTTCTTTCTCCAGCACTGCAGCCATGCTCATCGCGCGTCACCACCGTCTTCGAGGCTCGCGAACCGCCTTCGCGCGTCAATCAAGCACTAACTCCGGCAAAGAAATATCTCGCCGGGAACCGCCTTCGCCCACTGCTCCGCACCGCCATTGCCGCCTATAAAGCAAGGGGCAGACCCTCTCCTTCCCTCTCTCATGTCATTTGCCACCCAAATCCACTCTCGAGCTCTCTCTCTCTCATTTTTCCCTCTTCTCCCTCCCAACTCCGGTGAACTCTCCGCCGAGCTTTTCCTTCTTCTCCGGTGAGTCTCGACACTCGTTTCTCGTCGAGTTCATCAGCTCTTCGCCTGCTTAACACACTAGTGCTCTCCTTTGGCACAGCCGTGGTTCGCAGGTCGAGATCATTGGAACCCTAGCGCCGCCGTCCGCCATCTCTGTCGCCGGCACCTCCCCGCTCATTCCCTCGCTCGTTTGAGGGCACGGTGAGCATCCCCTTCTCTCTCTCTCTCTTTTGCGCCACCTCTCGTCGTCCCTCTCCGCGCGCGCACTCCCATTCACCAGAGCACCGCCACCCGCCAGCCCTCACCTCGCCGCCGGTAACCATCCCGGCCACGCCAGGCCATGCCGAGGCGCGCGTCACGCTCCTCGCGTGCCCGCGCACCTACGCGCCCACACGCGCACGCTCTCGAACGCACACACAGCTTTATCCCTTTTCACTCCGGCGTGCCGCCGCCCTCCGGCGAACCCGCGCCGCCGCCTCGAGCCTTCTCTCTCGTCGACTTCCCCACCGGGCGTTTCGCCATACTCTCGCGCACGCCCCCGATAGCACACACTCGCGCTCTAAGCTCTCCCCTAGCGTTTTCCACCTCTCTCGCCGGCGCGCCGCCAACTCCGGCGACGTCGCGCCGCCGCGTCCGTCGTCCTCGTCGACAACATCTTCCACGTTCGCACTCGCCGTCGCGCGTAGATCTCGTGGGGGTGCTTCGCGCTCCCTTCTGTCGCCTGTTGACGCCGCCGGCGAGGGGTTCCGGCGAGATCCCGCCGCGCGCCGTCGATCCCCGCCGCGTGCCGACCCAGCCGCGCTGGCATCCGACGTGGCGCGCCGCGTCAGCACCTGGGCCCGCGACGACCCGGTCGCGCTGCCGCGTGGTGCACGCGGTGCACCGTGCACCCTCTCTCTCGCGCACCTGTGGTCCACCGTCCCATGGACCCGGTTCACCAAACAGTAGCGCGCGGACCCCGCTGGGCCCTTTGGCCCACCGGTCAGTGAAACAATTCGCTGGAAATTGCTACGCGCACCCGGATTTGTACACAGAAAATCATTTCGACCACTTTCCAATATCAGAAAAATTCCCAAAAATTCCTAAAAATACTTTATCACCTCCTAAACACCTTCCAACACTTGTTAGCCTCTGATTAATTATGTATCTCACATACAAAATTAATCAAGCTAAATTCAATTGAATCAATTCATTCAAACTTCAAAAATCAATATCTTTTTCATCTTAACTCCAATTTTGGCGAAACTTGCACCAAAATTCATCTAAAATCATAATCTATCCAGTGCCACCAAAATCAACTCCCTCTGGTTTTATTTGGATTTTATTTGGATTTATTGCTCTGTTAATTTGTTTGTAAGCGGTAGATTTATCTTTTATTAAATCGTTAGATAATCAAGACGAAGAGGCTGAGGACCCGGATTACGAGGATTTAGAGGAAGAAGAGCTTGGTGAAGGCAAGTCTAACTTCCTTTGATCATATTGATCCTATGGTTGCAAATATCCTAATTAGAGCTGTTTATAAATAAATTGCATGGTATTTAAATGAATTTAAATGCTAGAATGGTCCTATGCAATACTCGATTGCCTGCCTTGACTTGATTATATCCTGTATCCTTGTTAGCCCTAGGATTCAACCTCATTAATTTAATTAATGAGTGGTTGATATGCTCGCTGCTTAGGACTTTCACATGTGTTTAATTAATATTGCTCACATGATTTTCGTGTAAATGCGTGTGTCTTGGTGGCGTGTGTAAATGTGAAATTGGGTGGTATAATAATAAGTGCAACCCTAGTGAGGGATGTTTTTGGCGGGACCAGGCGAGGTAGTCCTCAGTGGGGAGGCTATCTCTGGGACGCCCTTCCACTTGTGGATTGGCTATTGAAGATGCCTGGTTCGGTCGTATAAGGACCGGTTCTTGTGCCGCCTTTGCCTAGCATCTCTCGCGCAGCCACAAGCCGTGAATGGGCGCGGAATTGGAACCACACCCTACTAGTACTCACCCGGTACCCCCCGGAGGCAGGAGATTGCAACGGAGTCCCAGGAGAAGACTCGTTCGTTGGTGGGTGTTCGAGATCCGGCATTTATGACTGGCCATATTATTATGATTGTGAAGCCCCTGGTGATGTCTGTGGGGGATGCCGTGGTGGTACGAAGTAGGTATGGAACCTTTAGTGGGACAGTTCAAACTATGACGATAGGGAGGACTGGACCACCTTGTGGGGAAATTTGTGCACCCTTGACCAAGGTTAAGAAACTTTCCGGAAAGCCGTGTTCCACGGTATTGGACAACGCGAAAGCATCGGCCACACTATGATTAGATTTTCCGCGTGAGCTTCATTGGTGTGTTTTTGGAAAACGCCGGTTTGGAGCCGTGTGCTGGTTGTCGGCCAGCGATAAAATTGAGGAACTGGCGGGATGGATTGCATCTCCCCCAGGGCCGCCCAACCCCACTTAATCTCTACAGATATTTGATTAGAATTGCGAAATGCTTTGTTTTCAAAACAACCCTGCATAAACTTGGCTTTCTCGCCTTGTCAATAACCACAAGCCTAATCCTTTGATAATCCCCTGCACAATCACACCCCTCGTGTTAGGCTTGCTGAGTACCTTAAGTACTCACCCTTGCTTAAATCATTCAGAAGATGAGCCCGACTATGACTTCCAAGCTGATGGTGATGAAGATTAAAGTTCGGCCTTCGCCCAAGCGGTGCTTGTAGGAGTGGAGCCCTGCCGTCTTCCGCTAGCATTAGTGTTAGCTCTGGCTGCTGTGTCAGCCTATGAGCGTGATGTCTGTGTGTGTTGAGGCCGCCCGCCTCATTTGTATAAAGACCTTTATGTATTAAAAGGCTTGTAATGACTCTCGGTAATATAAATAAAGTATTCGCTGTGAAGCATTCTGTGAAAGTGTCGTATCAGCTACTGATCCAGGGACTGATACGGTAAACACTAAGTACTTCAGAAATGGGGTACGACAATGAGTGAGAGAACCGAAAAACAAGTTAGAAATAAGGACGGGAAGAGCCTTGAACGAGATGGCGACAAGCAGGCAATCTAAACAACAAGATGACCAACCTACCAGCAGGAAGGCGAGTAGGAAGGTGACACGTGAAGGTAGTAGCTCTTGCCGGAGTGGGCGACAAATAGGCGGGAGTTGCGGGACGGATGACGAGTTGGCAGAAGTGTATTAGAGAAACAAGTGAGCCGGACAACAAGTCAAGGCGACAAATAGCTGAGCATCATTACGAGCAAGAGATGGATGCGACCGTATGAGAGAGCATATAAAAGTTTATTATAAAATATCATAAAATACCTACGTACAAGTTTATAAATTTTATACTATTATCGTTATGAAAACAATCAACTCTAGGCGCGCAAATGCGCGGGCAGCCATACTAGTTGCATTAATAGAAGAAGCCTATCTCACACGTAGGCCGAGAAAACCCCCTAACCCCGCCTCCCCTTGCGTACACAGAGGCCTGTAACCGCATGAGCGATCTAGAACCTGGGCCGGCGACCACTGCCACAACCCCCATGTTGGGCCGCACCGTTACCCAGGCCTACGACCCTGGCCGGGCCTTGACCTGTGCTTTGCGAAAATGAGGGGCGAGTGGATTTATTTTACCCTCAGGCCTAAATTCGCTCCCACCGGAAAAATCGAACTCACTACCTGAGGGGTGCCGCTCGGAGCTCCTAACCATTCAGCCAGAAGTCCTTTGGCGATAAGAGAAGTACTCTGACCCCAACCTTCAAGACACTTATATACCAACCTTTGTAGAGGATAAAAACCAAATACGGACGGAATAGTAGTTGAAGTATGGCTCATATTGTTAGAGAGAAAAAAAGTATGGCCTATATTTATTCTAGTCTACTTCGGCAGACAGAGTTATTGTGGATGACCAAAGGCAAAAAAGCGCAAGCTGACTAGTGAACACTGTCGGTACCATGTTATTTTGACAAAATGAATTTCGCTGATACAGAACCAATTAGTACTGCAACTTTATCTCCACTTTCTTTTGAATAATTAAGTGCTAGCTTGGATTATACATGCAAAAATAAATATCTCAGTTGAAACGTAGTCGATTCAAGCACTATATTGTTTTAAATTTTTACTCACCGAGCTGCTTCAAGACAATATAAGTTTTGTGACTTCTTTTCCCGAGTTATCTTTCACTGACACATTTTTTTCTTCTCTGAAAAACTCACTGACATAATTTAATTTTGATACGTAGTCGATTCATATGATGAGGCCGCATGGACCGGCGACATGGGTCGGCGGTAGGGCGTGTGGGGATGGCAGCGGACGAGGCAGCATCTGGGTCAGCCGGAATAGCAGCAGTGCAGCCAAGAGGCGCTAGCAGCTTGATGATTCCCTTTAATCCGGCGGCGCGCGGATCTCTGTTTTGTCAATGGCCGACCGATCAATTAGCTGCAGTTGCAGTAGTCGATGGATCTGCTTCCAATACCAAATTAAAGGGCATTTTGCCCGTGGACAAAACAAACAGGAATCGATCGAGCACGAACACAAGAGTTTTGCCCGGGGACAAAACGCCCGCAACAGCGACGCAGCGCCAAATTTCCATTGCCTGGACTCGATAGCGAACACAGGTTACATGGCGACCTATAATACCCGCGGATGCAGCGCTAAGCAACTGTATCCTCCGGACCCTCGCGCACACGTCTGCACGGACTCGTCCCGGCGCACGCTCTAACCTGCGCTAACAAACTGGGACAGAGCCGAGCCACGCGACGCACGCGCTAACCTGAATGACACACACACGCCACGACGGCGAACGCACCACGGTCGTGTTTGTTTCCAACAACCTTCTACAGTGTCAGATCGAGTGGAATTGCAAAACGAAGCAGCACCTTTTACAAGATCCGATCCTGATGCCTCCCAAACCAAAACTTATACAGTTGCAACGAAACCTTGCCATGTGTTGCTTCAAAACAATATGTCAAGGTCGAATAGAGAACAACGTAATCTGTGACCAGAACACTTGAAGAGAAATTGCTTGAGCCAGTTCGCATCCAAGTACATTTGGACACTACTTATATGATACCAATGCAGAGGAAGTTAATAAATGAGTAGACTGAGTTACTGCTCATGAAGAAGTCTTGAAGGTGAAGGTTGATATATATGTTTATTTCTGATTTTTTTTGCATATTTAATACAATTTCATATTCTAATGGGAAACTAGTGCAATACTCAATTACTACTCTGTATTATTAATACTATTCATACATCTTGCAGTGCCAGTTTCTACTGAGACATTTAATATATGCACTAAAACACAGTTTCCCCCTATATGCATAAAATATATATGAGGTTCTTACCTCATTTTTTTTTTTTGAAAAGGGAGATGACTCGAGCTCTTTTGAAGGTGAAAGCAAACGTTTTTACAGCAGTCGGAGTATTACCTAGTGGTTAGCATACCATTCCGTATTATGCGTCTCGGTGTCTGGGCAGGCCAACTGCTATGTCTTTGCCCTTGTAGATACGTAGGCATCTTTTCCTAGGTACTGTATGGAAACTGATAAGTTATAGCCGCTTCTTTCCTAGTTCCTACGTGATTTATCATCATATCAAACTGGTCCGAAACTGAAATTATCCGATCCACTGGGTAACAAGAAGTGCAGCAGTGGCCCATTGATCAACTAATCGATGATATCTTTCCTCTCGAACCACAGCTGCGTCTTCAATCCTCCTCGCACTAGGGGTATCCTGTACCTGCAAGGCTGCAACATACTGCTTGCTCGGGGGTACATTTCCTGCAAATAGAACGATGCCAAATGTACATGTTAACGTTCACATTTTGCTTGGTCTTCTCCTGACGCCTCCAAAACCTAAAACTATACACAGAACAGGCACAAACCGACATGACATATTGTGCTTTCTAACAGAACGTGATCTTTTAAAGCACAAGATTCATCAATCATCTGCACCTCATTTAATAATAACTAGTTTGCACCTCAAGAAAAAACATATCCTTTTTTTGTATTCTTTTGTTGAAATCTCTGTCTCCTTCAATACAATATTTATACAATTACCCGCAAAAAAAAAAAAAAAAATATTTATACAATCCATGCGTATGTACGACGAAAATCAAGGGGAATCATAAGCCACGTAGAACAAAAGAAGGTTAGGTATGCTGTGGGTGTCTGTCGGTGTGTCGATGTAAGAGTATATACCAAATGTGCTGCATACTGCAATTGGTTGGACAATATGATCAAAGTTAAGGGCACTCACTCCTGCATTCTGTGCAATGTACTGCACGTCCTGCATTCAGATCACTATTGATTCGAGAAAATAATTTTTGCTAGCATTAAAATATCTGAGGTTATTTCTCATAAGCATAGTTCTGAATGTTCAGCCATGTTTTGCCAGTATTGAAACTTGGAAAATTAAATAATCTTGCAGCAACACAAACTAGATGTTCTGTACACAAACAAACAGAGGCAACCTGAGAAAGGGAGATAGCAGATCTCCATGGACGGTTTGTTCTGCAGTGAGTGCTCTTTGACCCTCATCACGGATAACTTTTGTAAGATCTTCTCCTGATGCCTCCAAAACCCACCATGTATGCAGAGGTAAATGGAACGGAGCACAGAGGGACAGAAAACAATAAGCAGAGATAGTTTGCACTGCCAGTCACCCCTAGCACCCTCAAGAGAAGCTACTTATAGACCAACCTTGTGGAGGATATAAACAAATATGGGCGAAATAGTAGTTGAAGCATGGCTCATATTAATTCTAGTCTACTTCTGCAGACAGAGGTATTGTAGCTAGTTGAGCAATACGATTAAAGGCTAAGAAGCACAAGCTAACCCCTGAACACTGCCGGCACCAGTACTGTTATTTTGACAAAATGAATTTCACTGATACAGAAGCAATTAGTATTGCAACTTTGTCTCGAATTTCTTTTGAATAATAAAGCTCAAACTACACATGCAGAACTTTTTTTTTTAAACGAAACAATAAATCATGCAAAAACTAAATTATCTCAGTTGAAACGTGGCCGGTTCAAGTACAGTTGCGCTCGTGTATACCGTTCTAAATTTTTGTGACTTCTCTCCCCGAGTTATCTTTCACTGACACAATTTTTTCTTCTCTAGATACTTCACTGACGTAATTTATAGGTGGTGCCAAGCCGACAATGGTGGGAGGCCGCACAGACCATGAGGGTGCATTGGCCAACAACGTCAGATGGTGGAAGGACGTCTGGGGATGGCAACGGACTGAGGGGCGAGGCAACAATTGGGTTAGCCATCACAGCATCGAGGTGCCGGCGGCTTGAACACTCCGTGGTGCCATCCTCCGTCATTCCCCACTAGAAGAAATGAGGGGAAATGAAATGCGGCGACAGATGGACGCGCAGAGCAGAGCCGCGCTTCGAGCTCCGGGATGACGAAAAACCTACTGCATCAGTCTTAGTAGACGCTTGCCGCTGTTTGGTGTACGAAGAAACACAGGTGCCGTCGACGAGGACTCTCAAGGGCATGTGCAACCCGAAGAAGGAACATAGCAGATCCTCACAACGGCATTGTTGTTTGTCTATTCTCCTCAACCCTTATGATTGAGAACATCAGCAAGTTCTTCTCCTGATGCCTCCAAAGCCTACCCTGTGTATACGCAGCGTAGCAGGTGAAGTATGGCAAGCTGCTCTCATAGAGATAAATGGAACTGAAGCACAGAAAACCCCTAAGCAGCTGATTTGCACACCCGTGCACCTCTCGTAGCACCTTTAAGAGGAGCTACTCTGTCTTTAATTTACCCCTATATATTTACCTCGCGATCACTCAGTCTTCAAGACACTCACCCTTTTGGAGGACGTGACGAAATAAGGAAGGATTAGTAGGTGAACTATGGCTTGTATTTACTCAACAACACCTATGAAAATGAGCCCCCTATTTTTCTTGTTTCCTTTAGGGCGAGGAGAAGAGGAATGATAAATCTCAGTAAATCCTAAATTTCCATGAATAAACCTAGAAATTATAGAAATTGCACTGACAAGGCGTCGTGGCCCTTCCTTTTTTTAATTCTCTTTTATAGATTTGGAACACTACTGATCCACGGTGAATGTCAAAAACAAGTGGAGTATGACTCTGGTCGAACAGTTGGCGAAGTCCCAAGTCCTTTATTTCAAAAGTAAGGTCAGATTGTCAGTTGGCAGGATTCTTGATTATATTGCAGGCCATAACTATTACCGATACCAAAATGCACGGAAAGCGAGCTAGTGCTGGATCCGTCATCCAACAATTTTAGATTGGCCTTAGTGAAAATCAGGTATACACAATGTCCAAGTTGATGCTACTTCGCTGTAGTAACCTTTCTAGAACACATATCGACAACTTCCAATTGTTTGGCAGTGCGTTGACTTGAGCATTGGCACTTGTTGACTTTACATTTTCAAGCCCACCTTCAGTTTTCCCAACACAGACACATAGTCCATACTTAAAACCAGTTCGCGTTTACTTCAGTTGTATGCAAGGAACGCCCTTTGATCATGCTGTCGGGACCGAAATCTGAAAACAGAGCTCCCAACAAGTACAATGTCCTTACTTGTTTAAGGTTCCTGCATTAAGGATCCTGCTTTGCGACACGGTTTCTGAATTCTCTCGGTTGATATGTTTTGCAGATTGGGTTCCTCTAATGAATAAAAATAAATAAATAAATATGTTTTGCATATCTTCGCCCATCTGAAAACGAGCACCCAGAATTCAGAGCACATTGTATGCTCTAGATGCATATTGCGGCCCTGCAACTTGCCCCCTGTAGGTTTGGCTCAAAAAAAAAGAAATAAACAGGAGAGAAGATTTTAGAGCATTCCAGCCAAAGGGCGGCAGTTGGAGCTGCATTTGCCAGCTGATTGCTGAAATTTGCACAACCGAATCTGCATGGGGCGGCACCAGCTGACAGAATCTGCGGTGCCAGGTCGAGGCCGAAGAGCTTTACCGCCAATTGCAATTCACGGTGTAGGCGGGCTGCTGCTTCGGCTGCTTTTGTGCGACAGAGTCCCCGTGCTCTACTCTGATGGATGACACGGCAGCGGCGGCGTCGTTGTTGCGCCACTCCGTCGGCACGCCAGGCGTACCCTGACCGCCAGCACTACCTCGTCTTTGCTCATGGGAAGCTATCAAGCAAACAGTACCGTGCAAGATTTACCTGATCACGGACGAATTGTGCTTGGTCTTGTCCTGACGCCTCCAAAACCTAAACCTATGTACAAACTAGACACAAGTCGACACAACGTGTTGTGTGATTATACGTGACCCTTCAAACCACAGAAGCTTCGTCTTCTCCTCATCTAACACTAGCTATTTTGCACAGCTTGTAAGACTCTCAAGAGAAACACTCTGTTCTATCTTATTTGTATCTTATTTGTTTTCGTTCAACTCTCTTTTCTTTCAATAGTACTATATTTATAACTATATGCTAATAGCACAAAGCTTTGGGATCCTCACAACATTTTGGCCTGGCTGCTTCTCGTGTCGACACGTCACCCTTTTTTTAGGCTGTCTCGATGGGGCTTTGTCTGATTTCGACAGGCCTTTTAATTATGTAGGCTCTTTTCTACAGGCCTAATCGAATATGTTGTCTCGGTGGTCCGTTTTATATTGCCTAAGAGGCCGCGAGTCCTCCCGACCCGTGTCCGACCAAAGTTTTAGTGTCTTTTGGGTCATCTATGGTGTCCCTTTGGTTCTATCGGGAGAGAGGTAGCCCGTTGAACTTAACGTTTATAAATGCCTATTCTCATCTGAGCGCGGCGGAGGGCGCCGGCCCACCTAGTATATATAGTCGATGCATGTGGACAAAATCAAATGGAATCATAAATCGTGTACATCAATAGGTGTGAGAACGGAGCCTAGGGCCCAGCCCAGGGAGGGGCCCCAAAACTTTCTGCCCAGTTTACAACCTGTGTAGCCAAAATAACAAGCAAGCAAATAAATATTAACAGGCCGGCAGGCCCAAGCAAGCACATGGAAGCCACCGTCAGATCGTGTTTTCTACCTGGCCACGGACCGTTCGCTCCTGCCATCCACCGCCTGTTCGTCTTTCTTGCCGCGGTGCCGCTCACCTTCTCCCTTCTCCGTTGTAGTCCTTCTCCAATTCTTGATTTAATCTTTGAGATGTTTTGCCTCCGGTCGCAGTTGCTCGCTTGCAAAGGCGCAAATCTCTTGCAGTTGCTCGCTTGCAAAGGCGCAAATCTCTTGCAGTTGCTCGCTTGCAAAGGCGCAAATCTTTTTGTTCCTCTGCTGGTTGTTACGAGTTGGTGTCTTCGTGATTGGGGACTAGTTAAATCCTTGCCTATTAATTTTTTAATTGCGTTTTCCCCATACTTAATTAGTCCATGTTTTCCCTATCTAATATTCAAAGTTCAGGTTAGAGATGTAATTTTGCCTAGGAAATATCTGTTCGGCTTCTAATTAACAAATTGGCTATTTGATGTACGGAGAAGAATGTCTTAGATGTCATTAATCTTGGTACTTTCATTAAGGATTTTGCACAAGAAATGCTCGAAGGATTCTAATGGAGTTTTAGGGGTTTCCTTGTTCCATGAGGTGATCTATGAGCTCTATTTTTCTGTAACAATTTTCATTGTACTATTTTAATTTGTTGTTGAGAACCTATTAGAAGTTAGCCTTGTTAAGGACTAAGAAAGTTAGCCTTAATAATTGAATTACGTTTTTTCCCTTACCATTATAGAAATTTTTCTATTACATAGCCTTAAGAGCCCCTGTGTCGAGTTCGCCCTAGGCCTTTGAAAATATAGAGCCGGCCCTGGACCAACTACGTGACCAGAGCGCGGCCACACCGGCTCACGCACTCGATGCTGGACGCGAACACAAGCACGAACTCGTGCACCAGCAAGACTCGACACACGCACACACCATGGTCTAACACGGCGTGGTTTATTTTCTAACACTGCTGAGGAGCTCTAAGTGTTGAGCCAACAATGGTGGGCGGCCTCGAACGATGAGACTGCGTGTTGCTTGATGCCGACGACTTGGTTTGGTTAGTGTCGGAGGGCACGGGGATAGCAGCGGGTGAGTCTTGGCGGAGATAGCAGCAGTGGCAGTGCATCCATGAAACTACGGCGGCTTGGACTTTCTGTGCCCTCCTCTGCTGCCGTTCCTGACTAGAAGGAATGAGGGGGTAGCCAAACGCTACATGGGCGCACATAACCGAGCCCGGACTAGGACATCCCTCCAATCAACCATTTGCAGCTGTTCTGCATGCAAAGAAACAGAGGTGCTATCGAGGAGGACTTCCAAGAGTTTGTGCAACCGGAATAAGGGACAGAGCAGAAAATCAATACACTCTAGTCATTCCACGATTGCTCCTGGACCCTCATCATGGAAAACATCAGCAAATTCTTCTCCTGTTGCCTCCAAAACCCACCATGTAAGCAAAGTAGTGACAAGCTATAAATGTAAATGGAACCGACACACAGAAAAGGATAAGCAGGGCGGGTTTGCACCGCCGGTCACCTCTGGTGTTGCACTCTTAACAGAAGCTAATCTGTCTTTCCTCCCATTTCATATCTAAAGCATCAAGGCACTTATATACCACCCTTGTGCAGGATAAGAACCGAATAAGGAAAGAATAGTAGGTGAAGTATGGCTTGTATATATTTACCCAGCACTAACTTCTGAAGAAGACTTCAGTTTTTCATTTTCTCGGAAAAGGGAAGAAGAATGACAGCTTGATGTATATATAAACCTAGAACATAGTTAAATTACATTGAAAAAAACCTGTACCACTTTGTTCTCATCTCTTATTATAATTATTCTCTTTTGACACTTGGAACACCCACACAGTATCGAGCCATAGTGAATGAAAGACCAAGTGAACTCATGACTTGTGAAGCAGGAGTAGGTGAAGTGCCAAGTGCGTATTACAAACGTAAGGTCAGACTTCTCACTTAGCGGAGTTCGTGATTGCAATGCACGTGACACAGGCCATAACAATTACTGGAAGCCAAAATGTGCTTGAAAAGTGAACAACTGGATTCCAGTGTTTTGAGCAGTTTCATCTCATAGCAGAAGGCGCAGAACCATTAGGTGCCTAACAATTTTAGATTGGTCTTAGAGACAGTCAGGCATACACAAATGTCAAGCCTGATTAGCACATCTGCTCCTTTTTGAATGCATCTTTGACTCGTTTAAACATTGTAGAACTCACGTGCTTGCATCGGTAGTGTTGAAACATTGGTATCTGCGGTATGCTGATACTGAAGAAAATAAGTAGTTTTACAGCAGTTGAACAAGAAAGAAACAGAGAACTTACGGAAAAACCAACTTGTGCGTCAGAATAAATAGCCCCCAGGCTGCGGCCGGTACTTGCGGCACAATGAAATACTAACGATCTAATGGTTCTTGTAGGTTGGTGTCCATACCTAACCCTGGTCCTCTATTACAGCATGGTCCTTCCCATCGTCCCGTTTCTGAGGGTGTGTATGGTTGGTGCCTTGGGAGCCCACGCCTGGCCCAGGCATCAACAAGAGCCGCAGGCGTCCGAAATCGGACACCTGACGACGCTGCCTGACTCAGGCACTTTTCTCAGGTCACGAACGAAACTAACCCTGAGTCTCACCAGCCTTGGACATGGATGTGACATTAAGCTGCTTCCTTCAACATTTTCACGAGAAAAACAGTTGACACTGCAAGTTCTTCTCCTGGTGCCTCCGAAACCTACCATATATACGTAGCCTAGTGACAGTGTTAGGCTTAAAACTTATAGATCTGCTGGTCCCTAAAGAACATGCAGTCTCAAATAAGTTGAAGGCCCGTGCCTTATCGATGCAGGAATGGTTTAGAGGTTCTCATTTTACCTTTTATTGCAGAAGAAGGCCATTACAGCCTCGTTGAAGAGGCCCGTGTCTTATTGATGCAGGAATGACACCTAACAGAGCTAGTCCTCATTGCAGCTCCGATGAGCTCCTTAAGTGACAAATAACCCTGTTCTTATAGCACGGCGTGGTCACGAACCAAGACACCAGTATATAGTTGGTTGGATCCAAAGATTGTGGGCACATTAATTGTTAGGTTGTTGCATGTTATCAACTTTAACAAGCTGTAGAGACCCATGGACGAAGGAACATATAGGAGGAGTTTTATGGTGCCATATATCACTAGTATTATACTAGTGGTATCATGCATACCACTAGTATATACCGGTGGTATTAGAATCCGATGATCCAGATTAGTTCTCCTCCAACCATCGATACCATTAGTATTTCGAGTAGTATTAATAAGACTGGGATATTTCAGGAAAAAAATTAAATATTAGTGTGAAATTGGTGACGGCAAATAGCAAATTAGCGGTGGTGTAGGACGGCAACATCATAGGTGGCGGCAGGGCGAGATAGTTGGGAGATGGGGTGGCGATGAAATGATTTAGAGGGTGACGATGCAATGGAAAACAGACTGATAAAACTAAAATAACTGTATTACCCTTCATGATACTACTAGTACAATACTAATGGTATAGGGCACCGTAAAATTCCTCCTGATTTGTCTGCAGCGCATCTCCGGCAGCAACCCCGATATAACTCTGAATCTTCAAGACGCTTACCTTTGTGGGATCAGATAAAGAAGGTGAATTGAGAATTATGGTTGGTAGTGACTAAACACCACTTCTGAAGATGAGTTTTATTTTAATTTGTTTTTTTAGGGTAAAAGGGAAGAGAAATGATGAATCACAGTAAATCTCAAAACCTACATGCATAAACATAGAAAATTATAGAACTTACATTTGACAAAGCTTCCAGGCACTTCCCACTGTGTTCATCAGATCTATATGTCAGCCTCAGCCATCAGTGACAGAAGACGAAAAAAGATTAAGTAATATGAAGGAACTAGCAAGGCGCAGGGCAGCCATATTTCTATTTCGTACGCGATGTACGTAATAGCCTGCTACATACTGAACTAAAGAAAAAAAAAACTGGAAACGGATTAGAGAAAGAGAATGATCTTGCATATGAGCAGGCAATTCACGATCTACAGCAGGAAAAACTCGATGGACCTGTACGTGTCTGTCTACTGTCTCGAAGATCATTCGCTTCCGTTTCCGCTTCCGCAGTTCCGGCGACCGGTGTCTGTCTTCCCGTCGACGCAGGCAAGTGCTACGAACAACAATCGATATCGCGTCGCACACGCACAGGCGGCTTAGGCCACAGCGACAGCCCACAAACGATATGCATAGCTCATGGCCTAGGGCCCAGATAAGATAACGGATAACCCATTCGTTGCTCAGTTCGTCTTCGTCTGTTCCGCTGTTCGTTTCAGGTTGAGCTCGCAGGCCTTCATGGCCGAATAGGCGGCGGAAGTGCGGAACACGGGATTGAATTAATGGCATTGGCGGGAAAATCAAGGTATGGAGAGTGCTCGACCTCGTCATACTGGTAGCTCCGCCACTGGTCGCCACTCACTTTGTTCTAATTCTAGTTTTACATTTGGAACACACACACTCTCTCTCTCTCAGGGGAAACTACGGTGGGGAAGACCGCCACCTGAATTTTTCATTGCAAACGAAGTTTGTAAATGGTGGGTGCATACCAAAGGGTGACAGAAACAGAAAAAGCAAAGCAAGACTACTATCTAATTACAACTCTCCTTTTTTCGGCTGGAGCCTGATGCACTTCTTTATTATCTTTAGTACCAGTATAATCTCTTCCCCGTACCTCCCAAACCTATGAGCCCCAGTGGATTTGTGATAACCAAAAACATGTGTTCCTGTTGTGTACTGAAACAATGGCGTTGCAGGAGCCAACAAATCAGGCAAAAACCACATGGCCGCAAGCACGAACACTTTGAACACCTTTGTGCCTATATAGACTACCGATGCATGAAAAGAAAGTGAGCTAAGCAATTGAAGTGATGAGGAAGAAAGTATAGATGGAGTGCAAAAGTAAGACCGGACGTCACAAATCGCATAACTTTTATGATTGATTGCTCCCCAAACCCTGAATGCACAGTACTATTGCACATGGCATATGCTACTGCGGTGACCCAAAGCTCTGACTACACGAGGCTATCGACGACGCTCTGTTCCAGTGTGGGCGCTCTACTCGGATGCCGAGGTGACGCGGCGGTCGCTGGCCAGGCCTGGGCGCGCCGCCGAGAGGCAGACAGCGGCAGCGTTCCATGGCCGACCCCGCCTGTCGTTCGCCATGAACTGAACATCACCTTCAGGACATTGACGGCCGGCCAGCTGGTCATGTCTCAAAACGCGAAGAGTTTTGCCCGGCGCGACAAAACGCTCGCAACGGCGGCACAACGCTAACTTTCCTTTGCTATCTATGGACTGGACAGCCAATTGTTGCCAACACAGGATTCATGGCGATCTTTTATACCCGCGGTGGCGGTGCTAAGCAAGACCGTCGTGCGCACGTCCGCGGTTCGCATACTCATGACGACACACACACGCCACAACCCGGAACACGTCATGGTCGCGTTTATTTCCAACAATCACGTCTAGTATCAGGTCGCGCAGATGTGCAGAATTCTTCTACAGGATGTCATCCTGATGCCTCCCAAGCCTAAACCTATGCAGTTGCAACAAAGAAACGAACATTGCCATGTGTTCCTTCAAAGCAATATGTCAGGATCGAACAGACAACAAGCTAATTGATCTGTAAGCAGAACACTTGAAGAGAAATTGCTTCAGCCAGTTCGCATCCAAGTACATTTGGACACTTGTAAGCAGAGGTGGTTTGTGCTGTCGGTCACCTACACCCTTAAGAGAAGGTACTCTGACCCCAACCTTCAAGACACATCTATGCAAACCTTGTGAAGGGTAAAAACAAAATATGGACGAAATAGCAGTTGGAGTATGGCTCATATTGATTCTATAGTCTACTTCTGCAGACAGAGTTATTGTAGTTGGTTGGGCAATATGCTCAAAGGCTAAAAGGCACAATCTAACATCTGAACACTGCCGGCACCGTATTATTTTGACAAAATGAAATTCTACTGATACAGAACCAAATGGTATTACAACTTTATCTTGGCTTTCTTTTGAATAATTAAAAACTTGAACTATACATGCAAAACTAAATCTTCTCAGTTGAAACGTAGCCGATTCAAGTACTGGTCACACTATATTGTTCTAAATTTGTACTCACTGAGCAGCTTCAAGAAAACATGTTCTGTGACTTCTCTCCCCAAGTTATCGTTCACTAAAACACAACTTTTTCTTTGGGGGACTTCAGTGACGTAACTTAATTTTAATGCCACGTGGGGCCGACAATGGTTGGAGGACACACGAACGATGAGGACTGCATGGTCTGGCGACGTGGTTCTCTGTGGGAGGGCGTGTGGGGATTGCAGCGGACGAGGCTGGGTCAGCCGTAGTAGCAGTGGCGCCGGCGGCTTGAACACTCCTTGGTGCTATCCTCCGCCGTTTACCTCTAGAAGGAATGAGGGGAAATGAAATGCGGAGCACAACGGTGACTTAGACATCACTCATTTCAGCCACTTGCCGCTGTTCTGAATCCAAAGAAGCACAGGTGCCGTCAACGAGGACTTTGAAGGGCTTGTGCAACCCTAGCATGGAACAAAGCAGATTCCCACAACAGCATTGTTTTGCTACTATTTCTCCTCAAATTTTGTGATTGACAACATCAGGAAGTTCTTCTCCTGATGTCTCCAAAGCCTACCTACCCTATGTATACGCAGCGTAGTAGGTGGAGTACGGCAAGCTGCTCTGGTAGAGGTAAATGGAACGGAAGCACAGGTATTTTGCACTGCCGTGGACATCTGGTAGCTTTTTAAGATAAGCTACTTTGTATCTTCCCCATATATACATACCTCTCAATCACTCGATCTTCAAGACACTCACCCTTTTGGAAGACAAGAACGAAATAAAGAAGGACTAATAGATGACTATGACATGTATTTACTGAACAACACCTATGCAGCATAGTGGTATAGGGCACCGTAAAACTCTTTTTTTTTAATTTTGTTTCCTTTAGGGGAAGGAGAAGAAGAAAGATAAATCACGGTAAATCCTAAAATTACAAAATAAACCTAGAAATCATAGAAACAGAGTTGCCTACTTGCCAAGCATCCTCAGAAAAAAAAACCAGAGTAGCTACTTGTACTTTGTGACACAGTTTTTGGTTCCTAGGGAAAAAAAAATCTGTTTTGAAGATCTTCGCTCATCTAAAAATGAGCACCCAAAATTCAGAACACATTGTATCCTCCAGTTGCATATCGATATAAAGTTCAGGCTGGCAACTTGCTCGCTGTAGGTTCGAGAGTCGGCTCTGATACTAAATGTAACACCGGTAAATGCTAAAATTACAAAAAGAAACCTAGAAATCATAAAAAACAGAGTTGCCAACAAGAACGATGTCCTTACTTGCTAAGCATCCTACTTCGTACTTTGTGACACAATTTTCGTTTCCTCAAAAAAAAATCAAGTTGCATATCAATATAAAGTTCAGGCTGGCAACTTGCTCGCTGTTGGTTTGAGAGTCGGCTCTGATACTAAATGTAACACCCTGTGTCCAAAATTCGCTTACCCGCACAGTCTCCGCGCGGGGCGGGCACGCGCATGCACATAGCACCCCTCTTATGCTATCGTCATCATTTCATGTAAAAGGGTTAACCCGAAGGTATTGGAACAAACAAGGGTTATATGCTGACCCTCACCCACCTAAACAAACCATGTGAGACTATTCCCACAACCACACCACTTCTGAGCCTCATTGGTCGAAACCACTATTAACAGGCTACGAACGGGCTGAGGAGTTACAGGAAGACTGGAGACGGAAGCTGAAGTACGGGCCGAGGAGCTTCACGTCCCTTCGCAGTTCCCTGCGGACGTCGGCTGCTGCCTCGGCTGCTCTTGTTCAACAGAGTCCCTACGCTCTACTCTGATGAATGACACGGCAACGGCGGCGCGCCTATTGCGCCACTCCTTCGGCACGCCAGGCGTACCCCGACCGCCATCGCACCTCCTCTTTGCTCGTGTGAACTTATCTAGCAAACAGTATGGTGCTTAATGTACCTGGTCAGCCTCACATAGAGCTTGATCTTGTCCTGACGCTTCCAAAACCTAAACCTGTACAAACTAGACACAAGTCGATACAACATGTTGTGTGCTTATACGTGGCCTTTCAGCTCACTGAAGGTTCCTCTTCTCCTCATCTAACACTAGCTATTTTGCACATCTTGTAAGACCCTCAAGAGAGCCACTTTGTTCTATTTTATTTGTTAACTCTGCTTTTCTTTCAAGAGTACTATATTTATATTGTCGCTACATGTGGACGACGAAAATCAAATGGAATCATAAGACATGTACAGCAGTAGGTGAGAACTGAGATACGGTTTGGGTTTGTTGATCTAAGAGCGCAGTATTTACGAAATGAGTTAATAAAGTTGGTTGGACAATATATGATCAGAGCTGAAAGGGCACTCACACCTGTATTATGTGCATTATGTTACAGAAAGAAGTCCTGCATTCTGACCACTATCGATTCGAGAAAATAAATTTTACAAAGCGTTAATTAAAACATCTGAGGTTATTTGTCACAAGCTAAGTTCTTACAGATTAGCCATGTTTTGCCTGTATTGAAACATCACCATGTTTTGCCATTAGACAAAGACATATGAATTCGCTTTGCCTGCCCAGTTGTACTTCAATCAATATCCTCATATACTACTCTAACACCACATAGGTGACTGGAAGAGAGCTAAGACAGACCATGAACTTATCTGCTGAAGAGTAAGTGTGGAGCTGACAATGGTGGGCGGCCTCAGACGATGAGGCTGCATGTTGAATTGTTGATGCTGACTAATTGGTTTGGCTAGTGGAGGAGGGCATGGGGACAGCAGCGGATGAGTCTTGGACAGCCGAGGTAGCAGCAGTGCATCCATGAATTAACGGCGGCTTGGACTTTACGTGCCCTCCTGATCGGCAGCAGTCTGCTGCTGTTCCTCTCCAGAAGGAAGGAGAGGCAGCAAAACGCAGAGTCGGCAACTATCCATGGACAGATGGAGCATAACAGGAACTAGGACATCTTTCCAATGAATCGCTTGCCGCTGTTCTGCATCCAAAGAAACAGAGGCGCCATCGAGGAGAACTTTGAAGACGTTTGGCAACCCGAACAAGGGATAGGGCAGGCGATCAGAATAGCCTCGTCATTCGACCATTGCTCCTGGACCGTCATCATGGACAACATCAGCATATTCTTCTCCTGATGCCTCCAAAACCCACCATGTATGCAAAGTAGTAACAACCTATAGATGTAAATGGAACCGACCCACAGCAAAGGATAGGCAGAGCTGGTTTGCGCTGCCGGTCACCTCTGGTGTCGCACCCTTAACAGAAGCTACTCTGTCTTTCCCCTCATTCATATCTCGAGCTTCAAGGCACTTTTATATATACCACCCTAGTGGAGGATAAGAACCAAAATAAGGAAGGAATAGTAGGTAAAGTATGGCTTGTATTTACTCAGCACTAGTACTTCTGAAGAAGGCTTCCCTTTTTTCCCTCGGCAAAGGGAAGAGGAATGACAAGTTGATGTATAAACCTAGAACATAGTTAAATTACATTGAAAAGCTTGGTGACCCATACCACATTCATAAACCTACCTACTCCCTCTGTCCCTAAATAGGTGTCGCTGTTGAATTTTCGACATCACGTTGGACTACTTGTCTTATTCAAAAAATTTACAAAAATTTTATTTATTTTTTATAACTTGTTTTATCATAGAAGATATTTTAATCATGACATATTTATTCGAATATTTACATAAATTTTTTGAATTAGATGAGTGGACAAACTTGATGTCGAAAAGTCAACAACGAGTAGTGACCTATTTAGGGACGGAAGGAGTATTTATCTCTATCTCTCTCCTCTTTGTTTTTCGTGCACTCACCTTTTCTATCTCTCCTTAATTCTCGTGTCCAAAGCTAAAATGACATCTATTTGTGAACGGATGGAGTACATTCCCAAAACTAGAAATTGAAGGACTTACATTGACAAAGCTTCCTGGCCCTTCCCACTGTGTTCAGCAGATCCATATGTCGCCATCAGTGGCAGAGGACGGGAAAAGATAAGATGTGGCAAAATTGCAAGCAGAGATTGTGACCAACAAACAAAATACTTTATACATATATTCCCTCTGTTCAGAAATATAATGTACATCTAGTTTTGTCCTAAGTCAAATTTCACAATGAATCTAGTAAGGCATTTTCATGTTGTGGTCAATCTTTACGTTTTTAGATATTATTAGTCAAAACTAAAAACAGTTTGACATAGGACAAAACTAGATGTACACTATATATTTCTGGATGGAGGAAGTACAATACTATAACTGGCTAATGCAATTAAAAATTTAGAACAACTCAACGACAGGAAAAAATTAGTAAGGTACAGAGGAGCTCTTCAAAGTTCTAGCAATCCTGACGTTCATAACTAATGTAAAGAAATTAAAAAGGCGCAGGGCAGCCATATTTCTATTTTGTACGTGACGTAACAACCTACATATTGAACTAAAGAAAAAGAATCGAAACGGATTAGAGAAAGAGAATGATCTTGAATATGAGCAGGCAATTCACGATCTAGAACAGGAAAAACTCGATGGACTATACATGTCTACTGTCTCGAAGATCATTCGCTTTCGTTTCCGCTTCCGCAGTTCCAGCTAGCTAGTGGGCATCGATCCTCCGGTCGACGCAGGCAAGTGCTAGGGTTCATCCAAGATGCAGGAGTCAAACATGGATGAATAACAAGTTAACTGTTGAGTTGTATGCACTAACCAAGTCATCTAAAAAACTAAGCTGATGGAAGAAAGTGAGTAATAGGAGTGACGCAGCGGATTTTGCAGTCACCAGGACTTGAAATAAAACATCTGACTCTAATCTCATGGGAAAGGTGGGCAATTCAATTATACTCTAACACTCCTCCTCACGTGCAGGCTCCCTCAAGCCGCAAATGTGAACTATTGAAGTAGACATTAATTTATTTAATAAATCGTGCCAACAAGGATTCGAACTGGATACGCGTAGGTTGGATTGCCGGATTGCGCATAGGCAGACTGGCCATCTCGTCAATGGATTTTGGGCCATTGAGACGGCCCACAAACAACCTGTATAGCCCATGGCCTAGGGCCCAGATCGTCGTCTCTGTCTGTTCCTTCAGGTTGAGCTCGCAGGCCGTCATGGTGGAATAGGCAGCGGAACACGGGATTGAATGAATGGTGTTCACGGAAAAATCAAGGTATGGAGGCGCCCTACCTTGCCACACTGAAAGCTCCATCATTGGTTTTTTAGAATCGGGAAAATATTTATTCCAGCCTCTGCATCAAAAAATGCATGTAGCTACAACTATTACAACGAAAAACTGCTCCATTCCAAATTGCACGCAGGCTAGGAACAAAGGAGCAAGAAAACTAAACAAACATCTATCCAGCATCTGAGTCACCACCACCTCCAGGTCTTATCCAACCCAATCGTCGTGACACATCTTTTGCGACAATGAGCACTCAACAAACTTCGGTAATCCCCACACTTAGCCCTAGAAGAAGATCCGTGCACAGATCAAGGCCACCACCATCAAAACCTGACCATCCTCGCACAACTCCAATTTGCCGACTCTAGCTAGGTGCCTCCGTCACTCATCTCGGATCCGTCTAAAGGGATCACTAAAGATGGTCGCCACTCACTTTGTTCTAATTCTACTTTTACATTTGGAACACTCACACTGTGCCAATCCAAAGTGAATGAAAGAAACAAGTGGACTCATGAAGTCTATCTTCAGTTTTTTCTAACAATCCATAGTGGCCTAAAACCAGTTCACGTTTTCTTCAGCTGTAAAATATGCAAGGAGCGTCAGTCGATCATGCTGTCAGGCCCAAAATCTGAAAACAAAACCGCAAACAGGAAGTGTGTCCCTACTCGGCATTGTAAAATACGTGGAAGGTTGTGCTTAGAGTTGCCGTATCATGGGCCTGTCTCTTAGCAGAACCAGCTTTGGCTCCTCCTGAGTCTGACGACGTCCCTACTCGGCATTAAGCGTCCACCCCGGGGATGCTCTGGCCATTCAGTTGACATCTCATGGCGGATATTAAGAAGCAAGGGCCAAGAACTGAGCAGCCCGTGTCTCCTAGTCCCGTTCCTGCGGGGCTACTAGGTTTCGTTAGATCCTCATTTGAAGTTATCTGCTCCGTTCTGCGTGAGAATCTGGCCTCTGATCTCTGTGTTGGCACTGGCCGATCAAAGAGCTGGAGTTGCAGTAGTCGCTGGATCTGCTTCCAACACCAAAGAGCGTTTTGCCGGGTCCGTGGCCCCCCTAGCTCCCTCACCTTTTTAATCACTGTTTGAACCCAGCAGGAATCAATCAGGCACGAACATAAGAGTTTTGCCAGACTACGATCGAAACGCCCGCAACGGCGACACAACGCCAAATTTAAATTTCCTTTGCTCTGGACTCGACAGGGAACCCTGCAGCGAATAGAGGTTACATGGCAACCTGTTACACCTGTGGTGGTGGTGCTAAGCAACTGTCTCCTACGGACTCTCGTGCGCACAGATGCACGAATTCCTTTCGACGCACGCTCTAACCTGCGCTAACAAACTGGAACGGACTCGAACCATGCGACGCTCGCGCTAACCTGAACGACAAACACACGCCACGACCCAGAACGCACCACGATCGCGTTTATTTCCAACAATCACGTCCGGTATCAGGTCGCGCGGAAGTGCAGAATGATGAAGCACCTTCTACAGGATCCGATCCTGACGCCTCTCAAGCCTAAACCTATGCAGTTGCAAAAAAGAAACGAACCTTGTTGCCATGTCTTCCTTGAAACCAATATGACAAGATCGAACAGAGAACAAGCTATTCGATCTGTAAGTAGAACACTTGACGAGAAATTGCTTGAGCCAGTTCGCATCCAACTACATTTGGACACTTGGAACCGAGGCAAGAAACCAATAAGCAGAGGTGGTTTGTGCTGTCGGTCACCTAGCACCCTTAAGAGAAGGTACTCTGACCCCAACCTTCAGGACACATATATGCCAACCTTGTGCAGGGTAAAAACCAATAATATAGACGAAATAGAAGTTGAAGTATGGCTCATATTGATTCTAGTCTACTTCTGCAGACATAGTTACTGTAGTTGGTCGGGCAATATGATCAATGGCTAAAAAGCACAAGCTAACACACCTGAACACTGCCGGCACCAGTACTATTATTTTGACGAAATGAATTTAGCTTGTTTTTTCGGTGACGAAATGAATTTAGCTGACACAGAACCAATTAGTATTTCAACTATATATCGGCTTCTTGAATAATTAAAAACTTGAACTATACATACAAAACTAATCATCTCAGTTGTAACGTCGACAATTATATTCAAGTACCGTTGCGCTCACACTATATTGTTCTAAATTAGTACTCACTGAGCAGCTTCAAGAAAACATGTTCTGTGACTTGTCTCCCCAAGTTATCTTTCACTAACACAACTTTTTCTCCGGGAGACTCCAGTGACGTAACTTATTTTTGTCACGTGGACCCGACAATGGTGGGAGGCCACATGGACCATGAGGACTGCATGGCCCGGCGACGTGATTCTCTGGGTCAGCCGTCGTAGCAGCGCGCCGGTGGCTTGAACACACCTTGGTGCCATCCTTCCTCCGCCGGTTCCCCTCTAGAAGGAATGAGGGGAAATGAAATTAATACAGAGCACAACAGTGACTTATACATCACTCATTTCAGCCACTTGCCGCTTTTCTGAATCGACAAAGCAGATTCCCAAGTCCGTTTTGTTGTTCGACTATTTCTCCTCAACCCTTATGATGGACAACATCAAGAAGTTCTTCTCCTGATGCCTCCAAAGCCTACCTACCCTATGTGTACGCAGCGTAGTAGGTGAAGTATGGCAAGCTGCTCCGTTAGAGAAAAATGGAACTGAAGCACAGGTATCCCTATAAGAAGCTGATTTGCACTGCAGTGACTCGCAAAAAAAAAAAAATTGCTTTGCGGTGCACCTCTGGTAGCACCTTTTAAAGAAGATACTTTGCATTTTTCCTAAATATACCTCTCAATCACTCAATCTTTAAGACACTCACCCTTTTGGAGGACAAGAACGGAATAAGGAAGGAATAATATATGAACTATTTACTCAACAACACCTATGAAGATTAGTGTTTCAAAAAGCGGAGGAATTAAGTCGGCGGTTGAGCACTGCCTAGCACCTAAGCGTCGCTTAAGTGGTCCTACGCGTTTGTACTTTTATAAAATAATCTCAAAAGATAGAAAAAAATAATGAAAACATTGCATATTAACAAATCTTTATTGAAAAATAGAGGAAAATGCTTAATTAACAGCTTAGTAGAAAGCGGAGTAGTGAAACTCTGCCTAGAGCCTAGGCGGCCGCTTTTTTAAACACTGATGAAGATGAGGGTTTTTTTTTCTTTAGGGCAAGTTGAATATGAATGATAAATCAATGTAAATCCTAAAATCACAAAAATAAACCTAAAGATAATAGAAAATAGAGTTGCCAACAAGAACAATGTCGTTGCTTGCTCAGAGTTGCGGTATTAAGAATCCTATTTTGCGACATAGTTTTTGAACTCTCTCGGTTGATATGTTTTGCAGATCTGGTACCTTTAAATAAAAAAAAACTTTTTGCAGATCTTCACTCATCATCTGAAAACGAGCACCCAGAATTCAGAGAATATGCGCCAGTTGCATATCATATCAATATAAATTATAAAGTTCAGGCTGACAACTTGCCCCCTGTAGGTTCGGCTGCTCCTGGTCAACAAGGTCCCTTCCCTCTACTCAGATGAATGTCAAGGCAGGGCCGCAGGGGCAGCGGCGCTATTTATGTCACTCCGTCGGCACGCCTAGCATGACCCGACCGCCAGCGACACCTCCTTTTTGCTCGTGTGAACCTATCCATCAAACAGTACGATGCTAAATGTGCCTGGGCAACCCCACAGCGAGCTTGGTCTTGTCCTGACGCCTCCAAAACCTAAACCTATATAGTACAAACTAACACAAGTCGATACAACATGTTGTGTGCTTATACGTGCCCTTTCAAATCACAGTAGCTTCCTCATCTCTTCATCTAACACTAGCTATTTTGCACAGTTGTAAGACCCTCAAGAGAAACACCCTGTTCTATCTTATTTGTTTCCGTTCAACGTACTCTCCTTTTCTTTCAATAGTACTATATTTACATAGTCGATGCATGTGGACGGCGAAAATCAAATGGAATTATAAATCATGTACATCAGTAGGTGAGAACTGAGATACGGTCTGGGTTTTTTGATCTAAGGGTAGTATTTACGAAATGAGTTGATGAAGTTGGTTGCACAATATGATCAGAGCTAAAGGGCACTCTTTTTTTTTTTCTTTTTGTGACGGCATTCACTCCTGCGTTATGTGCAATGTGTTATACAAAGAAGTCCTGCATTCTTATCACTATCGAGAAAATAAATTTTACAAAGCATTAATTAAAACATCTGAGGTTATTTGTCATAAACACAGTTCTTACTGATTAACCATGTTTTGCCCGTATTGAAACTTGGAAAAAAATTAATAATATTGCAGCAACACAAACTAGCTGTTTCGTTGATAGAATTTTTTTACTAGAATTAAAACATGGGAGGTAATTCCGTTCTCCGTGATTAGCATTTCACCATGTTTTGCCATTAGTCAAAGACATGTGAAGTCGCTTTGCTGGCCTTGTACTTCAATCAATATCCTCACATACTACAATAACAGCATAGGTGACTGGGAGAGAGCTAAGACAGACGATGAACTTGTCTGCTGAGGAGTTTCTTTTAGAAAAGGGAATATATTGATTAATATCCCAGCCTCGGTATCGAATGATACATGTAGCTGTTTCTTAACTTGTCTGCTGAGGAGTTAGTGTGGAGCTGACAATGGTGGGCAGCCTCAGACGATGAGGCTGCATCTTGATGTTGAGATGCTGGCTATTTGGTGTGGCTAGTGGCGGAGGGCATGGGAACAGCAGCGGATGAGTCTTGGCTTGGGCAGCCGAGGTAGCAGCAGTGCATCCATGAATTTACGGCGGCTTTTGGACTTTCCGTGCCCTCCTCTGCTGCAGTCTGCTGCCGGTCCTCTCCTCACCAGAAGGAATGAGAGCAAGCAAAATGCAGAGTCGGCAACTATCCATGTGCGGACAGAGCAGAACTGGGACTAGGACATCTTTCTAATGAATCGCTTGCCGCTGTTCTGTATACGAAGAAACAGAGGCGCTACCGAGGACTTTGACGGGCCATGGCTGCTCGAACAAGGAAGAGAGTAGCAGATCGGAAACTCATCGTCGTCATTCCACCATCCCTTCTAGACCCTCATCATGGCCAACATCAGCAACTTCCTCTCCTGATGCCTCCAATACCCACCTTCTATGCAGTGTAGTGACAAGCTGAAGAGGTAGATGAAACAAAGGCCGTGAACCTCTGATAGCATCCTTTAGCGAAGCTTCTTTTGCCTTTCTCTCATTCACATCTCAAGCTTCAAGAATCAAGACACTTGAGAACCGAACTTGATTCGGTTGGTCAGCTGAGCTGGTGCTCAGGCTGCCCACCCGGGTTCGAGTCGTGGTACTCACCCGGGTGCCTCACCTGGGTGTGGTGGACAGAACCAGAGGGTTCCTAGCGCTACCACACCGGCCGGCGACGCGCTGGCGCCGATGGGCCCCTCTGTGGCCCATCTATGAAAAAAAAAAGAATCAAGACACTTATATATCATCTTTGTAGAGGATAAAACCATTTAAGGATGGAATATGGCACGTATTGACTCAACAATAATTCTGAAGGAGAGTTATTATTGTAGTGTTTTTTTTTTGGCAAAGGGAAAAGGAATGATAAATCATTATAAATTTAAGGAAGGAATAGTAGGTGAAGTATGGCTCTTATTGACTCAACACCACTTCTGAAATAATAGGTCTTTCTTCTTGGCACAGGGAAGAGGAATAGTAAATCATAATGAATCCCAAAAGTTCATGAACAAACCTAGAAAATAAAAAATACATTGAAAAAGCTTCCAGGCCCTTCCCACTTTGTTCTTTTTCTAGTTTATCTCTGTCACCCTTCACTTTGTTCTGTTTCTCTTTTCACATTTGGAACACTCACATACAAGCAACTGACCCAGATCAGTGAATGAATAAAACCAAGTTTAGTAATGACTCATGAGGAAGCATGGGTGAAGTGCCAAGTCCTGATTGCAAACGTAAGGTCAGACTTCTAAATTTGCAGAATTCACAAATCACAATGCACGTGACAAGCCATAACAGTTACTGGAAGCCGACATGCATGAAAAGTCAACCGTTACATATTGGTCTCTGTGAAAATCGGGCATACACAAATGTCAAGCTTGATAGTACATTCTCCGTAACGCCCTTTCTTGAATACATCTTGACACCTGGCTTCAACATATATGGTAGAACACACGTACGTGCTTGCATCAGCAATGCCGAATTGACGTCAGTATCTGCAGAGGTTGCGTGTATCTTGGCCTTTTTATTTCTCTGGACTCAAACGAAGCCTTTCAAAGACAAGGGACAATCACGGAGCTCGCCTCAATCTCGCGATCTGCTCTCGGCGATCCGCTTGACCCGGACCACGCGCTCCTTAACGCGCGCACCACGTTGCGGACTCGCAACGAAACACGACTCGTCATTCTTCTGCAACTCGATCGACGCAGCACACCTGCCTAACAAACCCTAACGTGCCCGCCGCAGCATTCCTGCTACTGCCAGACTCAGGCTCGACCTGGAACGCGACACAACGTGGTCGACCTCAACCTGCGACATACCTTCGCTGCGCACGCGTCGACACAACCAGGTCAAGGTTACAACATGAATGTTGACTACCAAGGGGGCTGGGGCAAGCCGTAAGCTTTGGAGTTGCAGAGCATATCGATTTCCATGCCGTGGCATAAGATCATCTTGACCCTCACCCTTGGCAAAGATCAGCACGGTCTTCTCCCGATGCCTCCAACACCTATCCCTATACGGAGTATAGGTGTCAAGCTGTATAGAAATAAATGGAACTGAAGCACTGAAAACTACAAGCAGCTGAGCAGCACTACTTCTACGAATACAAGGCACGGCGCTATATCTTTGTCCTTCAAGTTCAAGGCACTTATATATGCTACAATTAATTGTACGTGGAGGAGAACAACCAAATAAGGCATTTTAGGTGAAGCATGGGTCGTACTGATTCAAGTCTACTTCTGAAAAAAAAAAGAGTAACTGTAGTTGGTTGGACAATGTAGTTAATTTTCTAGAGAGAAAGATGGTGTGACATGCATATGAGGCGGCAGGTAATGCTTTTGCATCCTGTTGCCATAACACCAGCTTTTCGTTATATCGTGCTAAGGGTCAACCTAACTTTGTCGAACTAGCTATCACCGGGAAGTGACGTCCACAATGGGGAGCCTCCATGCAATGCACAGTCCTGATGCCTCACGAGATAGTGGCGCCACAGCCTGGAGGAGCTGGCAATTGCTGCCGTTCCCCACGAGAGGAGTGACGCAGAATGCGCATCCACTCATAGTATAGTAACTATAGTTGAGGCACTGACATCTCCTCAACCCGCACCGTTATTCTGTACATGAAGAAACGGAGGCGCCTTCTGCTGGAGCCCAACGACGACCCTCTCGGCTGTGCACTCTCGCGACGCAGACGCAAAAGAAGAAGATGAACAGTAAGAGATTTTTCGGGCGACAAACTCGCCTGTACCTTAGCATTTTTATTTCTCTCGACTCAACGAACAACGCAGGATTACAACGGCCTTTCAATGACCAGGGATAGATACGATCATGGAGCTCGCTTCGCACAGGTCGTTCACATCTGCCTGACAAAGCGCGACTAGTCAACGCGCAGTTCTACTGCAACCCGGTCGACGTAGCACACCTACCAAACAAACCCTACCGCGCCCGCCGCAGCATCCCTGCTGGACTCGGGCTCGACCTGAAACGCGACACGACGTGCTCAACGTCAACCTGCGACACACCTGCGCACGCCTCAACACAACCATGTCAACGCTCTTGCAAATACCATCTATGTGGACTACGAAGGGCTTCTGGAGGCCGTAAGCTGGAGAGTAGCACAACTTATTGAGTGCCTTGCCGTGGCATAAGATAATCTTGACCCTCACCCTGGACAAGATCAGCACGGTCTTCTCCCGATGCCTCCAATACCTATATCATGTATGGAGTAGTGACAAGCTGTAGAAATAAATGGAACTGAACCACTGAAAACTGTAAGCAGCCGATCGAGCAGCACTACCACACTCTTTTAAAGGAAGCTGCTATATCTTTGTCCTTCAGGGCACTTATATTTCAGGTGAAGCATTAGTCGTACTGACTCAGTCTACTTCCGAAAATGAGTAACTGTACTTGGTTGGACAATGTAGTTAATTTTCTAGCTGTCATATCTATTAATTATCCACTGTAAAAACTGAAAATGCATCTGTGGGCATATCACATTTGGCGCCGCGTGCCCACTCTCTTCTTTAATTTGTGTGTCCGTTTACTTTGAAATGCGAGCAAGATGAGTTATTACACGGACTCACAGAGTTGTGGCTGTTACATTTCTGATTACTTGAGGATGAGAGGCAAATTTTGATCAGTATGAACAAATTATGATATCCAAAGTTGCCAAATCTGATTACATTATTTAGGTGAACCAACCAAGCAGGGCCTCCGGTACGAATAATAAACTATTAACATCTTAGAATCATGCACTAGATCGAGGCAACTGCTAAGTTGTAGCTACTACGCAGGATTGATTGGTAAATAGTATGGCATTCATTCAACGTGAGATCGACCTTCTGAAATGATGTGGCACGCGGCCAAATGGATCAGGAACAGACCTAGCTCGATCTGCATGCGATCGGTTTACATTCGAGTGGGTTGACTTCTGATGAGGATCGCGGCGCCAAAGATCGGCCGCCGGATGCTGTCCAACAGTCTCCCTTCTAAGTTCTCACTGCCCCATGGGGCAACACGCAATTGGCGCAGGAGCGCCAGACACTCCATTCCTGGGTAGTTGCTACCTTCTGCTTGCTAATGAGACAAATATGCCAGATCGGTTGAGAGTGCAAACACATGCATACAGATTGTCCTACAATACTTGCATGGTGTGCACTCCCGATGCCTCCAAAACCTAACCTCTACACACACGGGCAGTGACTACTAACCGTGCAATGATAAATGGAAGATCGAATTACAAAAAAATTGTAAGCAATTGGCATAGATCTAATGTGCACCTATGGTCACTAGTCGGTAGCACCCTCTAGGGAAACTACTTATATACGTGCTAGCGGAGTATAGGTGATAGAAGTAATATGCATGCGAATATGTGTCGTAAATTGATTGGTAACAAAGGTTACAATATATAGACCCGGCCGGAGAGGATCGACGGCCGTGATCGCATGCCCTCGCGCAGGAGATGCGGATGGCGGCGCAGCGCGCACGCTAGGGTGGAGAGAGCTACAGCCCAAAGGGCCTGTGTTCTACAATCTAACAATAGGAACTGAATAAATACTGCAAAGGCGTAGTTGGCGAGTAAGGCTTTATTGATTCAGGACAACTTTCTGAAAACGATATAAGTATTGTTGCTCACTGGACAATGCATGATCAGAAGCTAACAAAACACACTCGGGTATACTGAAAGAAGTAAACAGCCCGACCAGTATTATTTTAAGAAAATAAATAAGATTACTTACTGGGAACCATTTTGGGATTGCATATTGGTACTTTATGTTAAATAGCCCGTTGTTCATTAATGGCAGATTTTAGTTACCTCATATTAATGTCGATCATCCATTTTGGTTATCAAAGGGAATAGTAGGTGAAGTATATGGTTCATATTGACTCTATTCTACTTGTGAAGGCGAGTTATTGTAGTAGCTTGGACAAATCAATCGGAAGCTAAAAAAGCTCCAGCTAACTCCTGAATATATCGCTCAATTATAAGTGCTATCTTTTTAGAAAAATAATAGCATGTTCGTGGAGATCCAATTAGTATGTACTGCAATTTTATCTTGACTATCACTTGTGCGAATAATCAAATACTTGAATATGTTCCATGTGGGAATAAAATATTTTAGTTGAAACTGTTATAGGCTTTTCGGAACACACACACAAGTGATCAAAGTACCCGAGTCACAAGTCCCTCAGCCGTGACAAGCCACAGCATGCTGCAGTCGCCATGCCAACGGACTGCCCCATGGTTCGATCCGCTACGCCGACGTCCGGCAACGTGAGCCACATGCGACGCATGGCCACAGCCCTTCGATTGGCCTGCAGCAGCGTACTTGGATCCCGGCGCCAGAGAAGACCAGTCATCCTCGCGAGGCAGATAAGAGAAACAGGAAACCACGGCCCCGCCATGCATGCAGGGCCCTCCTCCGTTGCGATGAACACCATTGGCAGAGGAACAAGTGAGCGGACGTGAAACGCAGGGATACACTTCCGCACAGAGCACATCAGTTGAGGCACCGACATCTCTGCAACCGTCCGCCATTGTTCTGTGCGTAAAGAAACGAAGGAGGACGAAAGCTGTAATCTTGCAGGACTTGGCTGCGCGATGCACCCGCCTTGCCCCTCATCGGTTGCTAGGTCAGCAGGGTCTTGTCCTAATGCCTCCAAAACCTATCTTATACTCTTTTTTTTTAGAATTAACCTATCTTAAGGTAGTTACAAGCTGTAGAGAGAAATGGAACCGAAGCATGGAAAACTATAGTAAGCACCTGACGTGCACTACTGCATGCGGACCACTGGTGGCACACTCTTACTAGAAGCTACCATATCTTTTTCCCTCAAGACACTTATATATTGTACCCCTACGGATGATAAGAACCAATCAAATTAAGATGACATACATAGATGAGAAGTACGCCTCAGACTGAATCAAGTCTACTTCTGAAGATGAGCAATTGTAGTTGATGGGGCAATATAATTATTAAATGGTTAATAAAAGGCACTAGCTTACTCCTGAATACTGTGCAACTACGGAGCCTGAAGCTATTCATGTTGACACACTGAATATACATACACTACCCACTCAGAAGATCAGGATAAATAAAAGAACCCACAACTCGTTCTTGTACAATAGTATGTCAAGCCTCAAGCTGTTTTGTGATTCGTTTTGATTTTCACATAGGATGAGTTGTTATAAGCCAAACAATAAATTTACATGAAACATACTAGTCAGGAGTCAGGACAACTGCATCGCATAAATCAGATTATTGTTAGCTTGGTAGGTAGCTTACCAAATGATGGTCTACTCTAGCATTGGACTTCTTTCTCGTAATCTAAGTGAAGCGAAGAGAATTAACGATGTGGAGTTTGCAGCATGTGAAGAGAATTAGTGACTTTTTTGTGAGAAATATTTTAGTACTAACTCGTAACAGCTCATTTTTTTTCTCATGGACAAGTGAACCTACAAAAGTGTTGTGATTTGATTCATCAAAAGCCAATGTTGCCAACCGTACGCACTGTTGTTGCCGCTGTGCCTTCTGGACCTGTTCCATCAATTCTCTTGTGCCATATTGCCTACGTATTCTTCTTTAAACATTCAAACAACTCTGAACATTTTTTGTGCATTCTATATGTAAATTAATTTGGACGTTATTTGGAAATTTTGAATAACCGAATGAGGTTCGTCTTTGCTGCTCCGTCTGACGTTTGGCCATGTGGGTGTCAGTGAAGCTCCAAGTCATGCATATTCGCCGAAGCATTGAGCAAGAGTATGTGAAAGGCAGCACACAAGATGTGAGAGGACACTGCCTTATGATGCATAATTTAACGAGAAGTGACATTTATATGCTTCCGTACCGACTACTCAATGTAAACCATATATGGGTCCCGTTCTAAGTGAGGGAAGGATACAAGAACGGTAGGTAAACAATTTATCACACTTCATCTACTCTTATATTTAAGAGATTAACTCGATTTATTTTGTCTATTTTTTCATTATTGCATCGGTAGTATATGTTAGCAATAATCTTGACATGGTTGTGTGCGTCGCGTGTGTACGTTGTCATGTTTGTATGTTCGCGTCTAAGCAGTCTACTGTTTATCTTCTTCCTTGCGACCTGTGCGTGAGTGAGAGGGAGCGAGGGCGAAGCTGCGAGGTGTTCCAGGCTCCAACAGTATAGATGATATGTTCGGAAGATACAGTGGAGCGCCCAACAGATTTTTCCGGCGACGAACTCTTCCGGCGACGAACTCACCGCCTTTTTATTTCTCTGAACAACTCAGGATTACAACGGCCTTTCAAAGACCAGGGACACGATCGTGGAGATCGCCTCCATCTCCTGATCCTATCGCCGATCCGCTCCACCCGGACATGACGTGGTCCTTAACGCGCGCAGATCGCATCGTCCACACCTGCCTAACCAAACGCGTCACGTCAACGCGCGCACAGTTCTGCTGCAACGCGCTGCCGCAGCATCCCTGCTGGACTCGGGCTTGACCTCGAACGCGACACGGCGTGCTCCACTGCTACCAGCGACACACCTGCGCACGCCTCGACACTGCCCTGTCAAGGTTATGGCTAACTCCATCAATGTGGACCACGAAGGGCTTGTGCAAGTCGTAAGCTTTGGTGCAGCAGAACATGAATAACATTTTTTCATTACCTCGATTCCATTATTCGAGTCACTTGCAGTTCAATTTTGATTTATCACTCAAAAATACAATTAATGAAAATAAATAACTAAATATGGTAAATAGATCTTGAAATGCACCAAATTTCAACATGATGTACAATGAAGTGTATATGGGTGAGGGAAAAAATTTGGTTGGCAAAATCTCAAAAAAAAAAAAAAGCTTTTGCCGAGTGTCTAGGTTTGACACTCAGCAAAACATACTTTGCCGAGTGTCACCAAAGTGGACACTCAGCAAAGCCCCCTCCCGCCGTCAGCAGTAACGGCCGCGTTTGCGTGTGGGGCCTGTGCTCCACCTTTCCCGAGTGTCTGTATTTTTGCCGTGTGTGTCGTCGATGGGACACTCGGTAAATATGACTTTTGCTGAGTGTCTACCTTTTGCTGAGTGTCCTGGTGCCGACACTCAGCAAAGGGTACCTTTACTGAGTGCCCGAAATGTTACACTCAGCAAAGGTTCAGACACTCGGAAAAAAGGCGATTTCCGGTAGTGCAAGCAATGCGACGTTGAAGCCGTCGAGACTGGCCAGGTGAAAAGCAACACGCGGAAGGTTTTTCATGAGCAGAAAAAAGTTGAGGCCCTCGAAGCACCAAAGAAACGACGATCGTCCGGAGCGGCCGATGAGCAAGGCAACGTCTCCATGTACAACAAGAAGTTGAAGCCGTGGAGAGCTCTGCCGGGTGAGCAACAACTCCATTGAATGAGAATAGAAGTGGTAGCAACCTGGGTGTCTCGATTGCATCGAGGTGGATGGAAATTGTACCACGGAGGGCATTGCCTTCACGAATATAATGCGGGATGCGGCCATGGCATGAAGCTTGAAAGAAGCGAGCAGAAGAGATTCGAGGCCTCGAAATCGAATGCCCTTTGGTGGAGTTAAGATGTGATCAAGTCATTCGAGAGTGGCTGATGATGAACTGGCACATGATTCGTTTTCCTGTTCCCCTGAACATGATGGTAGCTACTAGCTAAAGATGTAACAATGGACTGGGGAGTTGTGTTACAGATCAGCCCAGCCAAGCCCCCTGCTGAATTATAGCGTTGATCACTAGCACATCGTGAGAGGCAGCAAAGCTCATCGAAGCGAAAGCAATTCTAAGCATCACCCGCGGAGGAAAGTCTAACATCACGCACAGACCGAGTGCTTGGGCCAACCATGTATGAGTGACGCAGCCAAAGGCTATGTGGTCAAGGCAGAAGCAGCAGCAGGAAGTGACAAATATCAGATGAAGCCCTGTAATTTTCCTTTCTTAAAACGTTACTGACATATGTTCCCTTGCCAATTTGGGTCGATCAACATTGCTCTCAAAACTTAATACTACATCAGTTGTAGTTCAGCACAAAACATACTTGATTGTACATTTGACTTGATAAAATCTTACTTTAGAGTTCTAGAAAGTTTAATCGGGTAAGCAATCAATTTTCAGTTTCCAGTAATTAATTTTGTTTGTACTAAAGTGTTCAAACAGTTTAAAAAGTCTTATATGTTTCTTATGTGGTTTAAACGATTCCATAGAAATGGACTTATAGTTTGTGGTCTACAGCTGCAAGTTTTCCTTCCATAAATACCCGAGGAGAAAGAGTGTAAAGAAAACTGACGACTTACCAGCGCCTCTCGCGGCCAACCGGTCAGATGGCTGCGTCCTCACTGCACCGGCCTGGGTTCGAGCGCTGGCTCCTACCTTAAGTAATTCCTTGGCTGGCTGGCTGCCGACCAAGGGTTTTTTTAAAAAAAAAAACTGACGATTTGCTTAGGACTAGCGATTTGTTAAGGTAGAAGGAGAGGTTGATCATCTGTTGAATGCAATATCTGCTGTTCAGCTGGCGTTGGACTAGATATTTGGAGAGGTAGAAGGAGAAGTTGCCACACCAAAAACAGGCACGACAAAAAGTTGATTATATATGCCAGGTGGCCAATCACAGATAGGTAAATAGTGATAAACTGCCAAGGTTTATGGTGCATGCCACTAAAAGGAGGCATTTTGATTACGTAATAAAAAAATTCTTAATTATAATAATTCTAGCCTACTTGCGCGGGCCATCTATCACGGTTAGGGTATACAATAGAGAAAAGAGTCATGGTGCAGAGAAAGGAGATGAGATGAATGTAGGACTGGGTGGTCAATATGGGAATAAAAAGGCAAACGAATCAGGAGACCCAAAACGTCGATGCCTTGCAGTACTCATTTCATACCAATGATGGGTCTTTGCTGGCCATCGTCTCACAGAGTCACAGTTCTCGAGCTTGACCGTGCCAACACTAAAAAATATGCAATTGCAAGCAGACAAAGAATTTGTTGTGGCGGTGCACGAGACCATGGCGTTAGGTATCGAGTGTACGGTGCAACCTACATTTTGGTCAAGTTGGGACGATATACGGATGAAAAGGTGATTTCACAAATCAAAGGGCGCCTTAAGTGCTTAGCGCACACGGCCGAAGGAAAGCAGGGGGTTCCTCTTTGTGAACTGAAAGGTCGATCCAATTCTCATAAAAAAACTCTATCCTGCTTGACTTAATGCATTTTTGAAATTCACAAATATGATCATTGGCAAACCTTTGAAAACAATGTACAACGTATGTCATTTTTTTTTTGTAAATTTATATAAAAAAATCTAGCCGCGCAATTTGCGCGGGCCATCTTGCTAGTTCTACACATATGGCAAGCCATGTAACACTGCGGTGCACCTCAGATAGCAGCAGCTAAGACAAGCTACTCTTTCTTTTTTGCACCCATTTTCCTCTTAAACTTCAACACCTTTATATACCATACTACCCTAGTGGCGGATAAGAACCAGATAATAAGGACGGAATAGTAGGTGAAGTAGATGGTTCATATTGACTCTATTCTACTTTTGAAGGCGACTTGTATGGTAGTTGCTTACAAATCAATCAGAAGCTGAAAAAGCTCTAGCGAACTCCTGAATATATATATTGCTAAGTGCTATTTTTGTTTTGAGAAAAATAATAGCACGCTAGCTGGTGGAGAACCAATTAGTATGCACTACAATTTTATCTTGACTATCATTTGTGAATAATAAAATGCTTTGGAATACGGTCCATGTGGGAAAAAGAAAATCTGGGTTGAAACTGTGGCTAGTCTTTTCAGAACACACACACTCACACACAACCCGATCCAATCCCGGCCAACCAGCTGAAGATCAAAGTACCCAAGCCGTACGTCCTTCAACCGTGAGACACGCCCGAGACGCCGCCCTGCCAACTGCCTGTATAGGATGGGCAAACCACGGCTGAAATAGCCTTCATGCTGAGGTGCGGTAACGTCGAGAAGTGCAGCGACGTCAGCATATATGGCTTGATCCGCCACGCCCAAGTCCGGCAACGTGGGCCACAGGCGCCGCATGGCTGCAGCCCTTCGACACGCCTGCGGCACGGCGCTTGGATCCCGGCGCCGGAGAAGGCCAGCCATCCTTGCGAGATCCAACAGGAAGATGAAAAAAAGAGGAAACCACAGCCCCGCCATGCATCCAGTGCCCACCTCCGTTGCAAGCGACGCCATGCCCACTGGAACAATTGAGCGGGCGTGAAACAAAGGGGTAAACTGCCGCACAGAGCACATCAGTTGAGGCACCGACATTTCTGCCACCGTCTTCCATTGTTCTGTACACAAAGAAACAAAAAAGCATGAAAGTTGTGGCCTTGCACAACTTGGCCGCGCCTCCAGATGGACTTGAACCTCATACCGGGCTAGGTCAGAAGGGTCTTGTCCTGATGCCTCCAAAACCTATCCTATACATTACTCCCTCCGTCCCTAAATAGGTGTCGCTGTTGATTTTTCGACATCATGTTTGACAATTCGTCTTATTCAAAAAATTTATGCAAATATTATAATAAATATGTCAAGATTAAAATATCTTCTATGATAAAACAAGTTATAAAAAAATAAATAAAATTTGCGTAAATTTTTTGAATAAGACGAGAGGTCAAACGTGATATCGAAAAGTCAACAGCGACACCTATTTAGGGACAGAGAGAGTAGGTATAGTGACAAGCTAGCTATAGATAGAAATGTGAAACGGAAGCACAGAAAACTATAATAAACAGATGCGTGATCTACTGCGCGCCTCTGCTCGCACACTCTTAAGAGAAGCTACCATATCTGTTACCCTCTCAAGACACTTATATATTTATCTGATGGATGATAAAAACCAAACAAATATATATGACATATATATAGTGGATGAGAAGTATGCCTCATACTGAATAAGTCTACTTCTGAAGATGACCAATTGGAGCTGGCGGCGCGATACAATTATTAAATGGTAAAAGGCACTAGCTAACTCCTGAATAGTACTGTTCAACTATATATACATCCTGAAGCTGTTCATGTTAACACACTGAATATATATACCCACTCAGAAGATCAGGATAAATAAAAGAACCCACAACTCATGAAGTTTTGCTCTTATGGTTGTTATGTAGGCCTGCCCCTTCGAACCACATGGCGAGATGTGTTAGTTTATACAATTGATAGGCATACTTTTGGGAGGCATTGGGATTAGATTCTGCAGGAATTGTGTCAGACCCCATTTCTGGAATCTACTGTGCAACCTGTATCAGTCCCTGGATCAGTAGCTGATACGCACAAGAACACAGATATGATAATCAAAAGCATACTTCGAATAGATAAATAAGTAAGATACCTGATATAAGACCCTTAGTGGTGGTACGACAAGGATTCAAAACTATCCAAGCCCATCCGACTCACTAGAGGTGAAGCAGACAGCGGAAACCATGGCCCAACGCCACAAGCAGACTTGAGAAGCAGAACCGAAAACCCAATCGTCGTCGTTCTCTACGAAGTCTTCACCTACTAAACCAACGATTGCAAACACGTGAGTACATAAGGTACTCAGCAAGCCCTACACTACACCAAGGTATATATACATGCATATTTGGTCTTAGCAAGGAATAGGCTGTATGGTTCATTTTGCAGCAAGCAGATTTTATGCAAGGTTCACTAAAGCAAGTGAAGGAATTCTTAGATAAAACAGAGAAGTAACTGTCAATATTTTAGTTGGTTGGCCCTGGGGGAGTATGAAGCATTCCCGCCAGTTCCCAAGTTTTAGTTGGGCCTTCTGACCTCAATGGTCATACCGACCCGGCACACTTGCCATCACTTCCAAATCACGAGCAGACTACTGCTCACTCACACTTCAAGGAGTGAGAGGTGGCTAATCATATCGAACTTAACATAGATGCGTCATATGCCGTGACAACGTCCATCCGGATGAATTTTACACTCTGCAGAGGTTGTACATCTTTTCCCACGGGCTACGCACCCTTAGCTAGAGGATACGTAACGCCTAATCCATCTTCTCCGAGTAGTCTCACAAGTCCACCACGAAATCACACCCAGGGGCTTGTGACATGAAAGGTCACTGTGACTTGAAAGGTCACTGGCACAATGCTCAAGGTACATCATGCTCCTGTAACAAATAACAGGATCCTGTAACGAATAGCAGGACATGCGATATTCCCGCAACTGATAGCGGGATTCCCGTAACTAATAACGGGTTCCGCAAGCCGGGCCACGGGTACGTTTCCCGCGTCTTTTCCTGAGCTTTCGTTGCCTCTACTGGCCTCCAGATGGAACTTGCGAGAGCACCAAGAAGGTAGGGTAGGTCCTTCCCATACAGGTTCCGTGGTTGTACGAGAATCATCTTGTTAAAGGTTGATTGAACCGGTCCTTATATGGCCGGGCAAGCACCATGTCCCACACTAGGGGCCTATCACAACATCACAATTCACTAATGGCCTTGCCCGCAGTCCAACCCATCCCATCACCGTCTCCATCAACATCACCTAACACAGTTGTGCTACTCCCAACCCCAATTATCACACACACCACCAAACTCATTTCACACATTTGTAAAAGCATATATATAAGTACGGTGTGGCAATGTAGAAACATTGCGAGGGGTCCTAAGCAATCTAGTAACAAGGTGAACGTGCCATCATAGAAATGATGGAACTATCCTAAGGTTATCAAGGTGACAGGTAAACAATGGTAAACAAGGGTTTAGATATCAATGCCTAAGTAACAGACATCAATATCAAATAGCAAGTAGGACCATAACTACACAATCAGTAAAATAACAAGTAATGCATAGTACGAGAACAGGCCATATAGGTGCATTGCGAAACAGTAGGTTCAATCATGATCAAGGAGAAATAGAGCTTGCCTGAAAACGATATCCTAATCTTCCGATTCTTGGTCCTCAGATCTTCTATCGAAGTTGATGTCTTCGAGTCCTCCTCTTAAGCTTGTATCTTCTGACTCGTCATCGGGCTTGGATTCTTCAACTCATCCTCGAAGCTTGGATCTTCTAGATCTTCCTTGAATTCTTCTGGCTCTTCCTCGAATCTCGCGTAAGCTAGCGCATAGAAACAATACGTATAAACAACTACCGCAAAAGAAATAAAGGTCAAAAGGAACCAATAAGATCCGACTGAACTCCAAATAATAACTGATAGAACACCGAAGAAAGGTAAGATACAAATCATGTATGATGCAATAGGTTTTACTTTAGAAGGGTTATCATTATCATAGGAACATTATTTGGGACAATGCATCGAGCTCTAGGGCTTTTGTTGTCAATGAGGGATGGTAAACAGATGAGAAGTGCATGAGTGTATGTGAAGGTGGAGACAGGTGTGTGCACATGTTTATCATACATTTGTGGCACTAAGTCTTTATATAGGTCGTAGCCTGTATAAAGGTTCATGCGACACATGTACGAGGTGCAAGGTGTGTTACTTAATTACTTACTTATAGATTATGATATTACCTAATGGTGATTAGCTATTGTATTATCTACTAAGTTAATTACTAAGACTAAGCTACTAGTTATTTGTCATGAGCGGAGTGCACGACTGTGGTACGTGTACGTGATTATGCATGGTATGATGCACGGTTGCAAATAAAATACAATTAATTAACCGATAAAGGACGAACTAGCAATTAAGATAGCAACGAACAATAACTCCAATAAAACTCAATGAAAGATAATTTATACCGAGATTAGTAAACCAAAAGACTAGGTATAGGTCGGTGGCAACATTGGATTAAGATTGATTGAGCGATGGTTGAGCTAGGTGAGTGTTGCGGCTAGGTGAGAACAACGGGGTTGTATACTTTGGTATGGAATGATACAATAAGATAGGTTAAGCTCACTATCAACGTTTAAAAAGATGAGCGAACATATGTGATATGCGGGATCAACGACGTATGATGAAGTTTGGTGTGAGAGGGATTTAGGGTATTGATGGCATATAGATATGATCTAGAGCTTCAAGATTAGTACCAAAAGGTACTACGCGTTTTTATGAACGCGTGAGCGCAAGAATCGCTCGAAACGGAGTTACGGATGAAAAGATATAGGCATTTAAAGATTCTAGGGGCTTATGTATAATTACAGCAAAGTTCTAGGGACCTATCTGTAATTATGGAAAAGTTTAGGGGGCTTGGTGTAAAAAGACAGGGACTAAAAGATAATTAGTATAGGGTCTTTTCTGTAAAAAGACTGGACCTGAACAGAATTACGGAGAAGGTTAGGGGCTTATATGTAAAAGTACAAGTCCCTGGATTTATTGGAATTATTTTTCTAAAGGAAACTATTTATGACGTCATGCTGACTTAATAAATAAGAAAGGGTTTAAGAAAAGGAAAGGATATTTAAATGAATTGCTGACTGTGTAAAAAGGAGGCTGACGTGGCGCACACGTGGCGCAGGCGTGGCTGATGACTGGACGCTGACTGGGATTAAGTGGTGCCACGTGGCGGGCGATGATAGGCTGGCGAAGGGGTACATTGAGATCTAATCTTGGCCGTTGATCTGGGAATTGACGGCGAGGGAGGTTGGAGGCGGCGAGCGGCGGCCGGCGCTGAGGGCGACGGCGGCGCCATGGCCGGGGCCCGCCGGAGAGGCCGTTCCGGCGCTCCGGTGGCCTAATCTCGACGGGAAAAGGTTCGGAAGAGAGAGGAGGTGAAGGGGAGTGCACCTGGGGGTTCAAGAGCGTCGCGCGAAAGGGCGGGGACGCGCGTGATGTTGTGGCGCGGAACGCGTCGGCGGCGCACGGTAAGGGAGCGCTCCGGCTGGCCTCGCGCGAAGAGAAGGGGCGCGGACGACGCAGGGAGACTCGGCGTCGCCGATGCACGAAGAAGAAAGGTGAGAGGAAGCTTGGAGACTGCGAATCGACGCGGCTAGGGTTTGGGAGAAAAATGGGGAAAAATCTGGAATTGAGACTGCTCGCCGCGCGAGAAGGGAAGAGGAGAGGATGGCGAGGGTGAGGAGGCGAGCGCGGACCCGTTTTATAGCCGAGAGGAAGGAAAGGATAAGGGCGACGGGGAGCTTCGAGGTTTATCAGTGGTCATCGCCATTTAAGGCGGCGGTGAAGAAAGTACAGCAGGGTATGGGCTTCACGTTGGGGCTGCGCGTGGGTGACGAGCGCGCGGTATGGCTACAGAGGCGAGGAAAGCGACTGGTGAGGGAGAGAGAGAAGTCGGCGGCGATGGCGCGCGAGAGGTCGAGAGAGAGCGGCTGAGCTGGAGGAGGGAGAAGGATGCGGCGGTGTGAACGCGGGAGAGGTTTGCGGCGGCTTGTCGTGGCGCGGTTGGCGGCTAGTGGTCCAGCGCGGCATCGAGCTGGAGCGGAGCGGAGGCACGTCGGCGGCGGCGTCGGATGAGCTCGGGTGAGCTGGAGGTAGAAGAAAGGAGAGATAGGCCAGGCTGGGCCAAGCTGGGCCGGGACGGGCTGGAGCGGGAGATGCTGGGCCTGAACGGAGGAAGAGAGAAGCTGGGCCGGGGAAGAAGAAAAAGGGAGAGGGCGGCCCGAAAGAAGAGAAGGGTTTTTCTTTTACTGGAAATTTTGGATCTAAACAAATTTGAATGGAATTCAAATTTGCCAGAGGGGATTAAGACAAAAAGCACTCGAAATAAAACAAGAAATTCCCAAAATGCATATGATGGGATTTTTGTGCAGTTTTAAATTCAAATCTTTGAAATTTGAATTGGGATTTAACCTACTTTAATTATGTTTGTTTTAAATTCAAGAAAGCTTCAAAATTTTAGTGTATTTTAAATGGAACAAGCACTTGAGCACATGTATTTATATTTCAAAAATATCCCATTTAAACCAGGTTTGAATTATTTTAGTGAATTTTATTTTAAAAATTCATGGCAAGGTAAGAGTTAGAAAAAGAAAAAAAAATTAAATTTTGAGTGATTTTTATTCCTTTTCATTTTTGATTTGAAATTTGGGGTGTTACAAATTGCCGCCGCTGTACGCGAGGACATAGATGTGCGAGTGCGAGCCGGCCTCTAGGCACAGTGCTGCCATGCGATGGCGTTGTCGTGGCTTGATTTCCAGCATCAACGGCGGCAAAGTCTGGTTGCACGGAGGCAACAGGCAGCTTCGCTCCAGCGCCAGCTCCCGTATGTAAGTTCGACCCGAAGAAGGGAATGCACTATGCACATGCAGACCCGCGTGAAACGGATAGGGAGACAGAGAAACAGTGTGTGTGTGGGTGCCGTGGAGAGTCTGAGCGCGAGACAGGCGACTGACGAGTTGTGTCTAGCTAGTTGTACAACTGTACGTTCACCTCTGATAGTAGCACCCTTAATACATGCTACTCTAGTAAACTCTGTTTATGTTACACCCATTTACCTCTCAAACTTAAGGACGCTTGCTTGTATGCCACTCTTGTGGATTGTAAGAACCAAATAAGGATGAAGTAATAGGTGAAGTATAGCTCATAATGATTCTAATTTACTTCTGAAGGCGAATTATTGTAGTTGGTTATTAATTGGACAATGTGATCAAAAGATGAAAAATCACTGGCTGACTCCTGAAATGCTGCTAAATCTGTCCACACCTAGCAGCTTCAAAAGAAATCTTGTTCTGCGACTTCTCTCAACCAATTCTTTTTCACTGACACAATTTTCATGGTTAGGTAGCCGTGCAATATTTCAAGAAATCAATGACTGAATATCGTGAAATGTACTTTTTATAACAATGAAGAGTCCAGACGAAAGGGAGACTCTCCCAAACTCCCATCTGGGCAGGATCCACTCATTTTTGTTGCACGAAGACACTTCCTGGGCACCAACTGCCTGAGCAGTCACCGTCACCACGCTGTGCCTCCTCTCACAGAGAGAAACACAAAAATAACTTGGAACCTTTGTGTCTACATGGCACAAATGGTGACAGCTGCTGCCACAACAGCAAGTAGGCCGGCCTCTCTACACCAACTTGGCCATCCACCACCAAGTGAGGGCCCTTGGTCCTTGCTTTTGTTCAATTCGCCGATAAGTGGAAGTGCGATAGCACAGAAACGCACCTTATCCCCTGCTATATCTGATCTCTTTATTCCTAACGCCTCCCAAACTTAATTAAACCTATGCAATACGCATCGATAAGTACATTTAACTGTGTTATTTGAACTAATTCACAGTGTTATAGGGGCAAGAAATACAGAATCAAGCACACTAGCTTACTAGCATTCGACATAAATTCTTTTTGCCCACATCTTTTTTCCTTCAGTGAACACTTCCATTCCACCGCTTGAAACAGATGTACATATATATATATATACTACTATGTTGAGGATGTAAAGAAATGGATAAGTTATAAATCGTGAAAAAGAGAGTAGGTGAATTGTGAGCGGTATTGTTTTAAAACTCTTACCAGCCTCCAGCTTGCACGTGCTATTCATTCCAAGAACGATTGGAAGAGGACCTGAAATCCATTTATCACATTCTCATCTATTCTTATCCCTTAAGCTATATATTGACTCGATTTATTTCTCTATTGCTGCATTGGTAGTATATATATGTTCCAATCGATGGAGCTGGGACCAGAAAATGGCACGACCGCCGAGCTGAACAATATTGGAAGCAGCACTTCTGTCCAGGATGGCTGCAATCGCAGGCGTTGGCCACTGGCATGTCCTCGTAGCTTGGTTTTCCATCCTCGTCGGTGGCTAAAGGCGTTTCCACGTCGGCGGCAGGCAGCCCAGCTCCACCGGCCAGCTCCCATAAGCTCCATTCGAACTTCGAAGAGGGGAATACACCTCAAGACCCGCACGAAATAGATTGGGAGAGGGAGTGTCTGTGGGCCCAATAGTGAGCGCTTCAGCAAGTTCTAGTGTTTTCACAACACGACGACATCTCTTTGAACTTAGGCCTTGTTTGTTTACTCCCCAGCTAGATTATATAATCCAGCTTATTTTCTTCACAAGTAACATGCACGATCGATGTTGGGGAACTCCAGCAATGACTGAGAAATGTACTATGTTCTGCCCAAGCCTCACTGTGTGCTCTTGTCCTCTACGCCTCTACTTCATGATCTATCCATTCAGTTGCAGTTATCCTTGAATGACGTTCTTCTGAAAAGAAACAGTATATGACCTTGTTTACGAAAAGAACGCTAGAATTTAGTTTAGATGATCGTACTCAGAGCAGATCTGCAGCAGTTTTTGCAAGGCGGGCGTGCTGCGCATTTCTGTTCTACTCTGGACTAACACGTAGCAAATGCAGCATGAAGGACCCCCTGCAAAACTCTTTGCATGCTGTGAGAAGGTATCTATGAGAGTGAACATGCATGACTTTTTTTTTTTGAAGGAACATGCATGACTTGGAAGCCCTAGACTGTGATAACTGCTGCCACACCACACACCAGCAACTAGGCACCGTCATCCTGGCCCCTGGCACCATTATTCTGTACATGAAGAAACGACGGTGCCGTCAATGTAGACTATGAAGGGCTTGTGCAAGACCGAGTTAGGTTTCCAGCAGTAGGTTTTGACAACTTTGCCGTGGCATAAGATCATCTTGACCCTCACCTTAGACAAGATCAGCACGGTCTTCTCCCGATGCCTCCAAAACCTATCCTACACGGAGTAGTGTCAAGCCGTTGAAGCACTGAAAACTGTAAGCAGCAGAGCTGCACTACTATATATATATATATATATATATATATATATATATATATATATATATATATATATATATATATATATATATATATGTCTAGTACACTCTCTTTAATGGAAGGTGGTATAGTCCTTCAGGACACTTATACAATTTTACGTGGAGGAGAAAGTATTACAGTGCCCAACACCACTAGTGTTATATTAAAGGTACCATAAAGGGTAACACGGTCATTTTAGTTTTATTGGTCTGCTTTTCGTCACGTCGTCGCCTTCTAAATCGTTTCATCGCCAACCCCTCGCCTCAAGATCTCGCCCTCGCCACATATGATGTTGCCGCCCTACACCGCCACTGATTTGCCTTTTGCCGTCATCGATTTCACTGGCATTTATTTTTTTTCCTGAAATACCATAGTATTTTAATACTACTCAAGAATACCACTAGTATAATAGTACTGGTATTGGGCACGTAAAACTCCATATTATATATAGCATAGAAGTATCAAATATGATCGCACTGACTCAAGTTTACTTCTTAAATGAGTTATTGCAGTTGGTTTGAAACATGAAACACATTCATATGAAGTTTTTATTAGAAGGTTAGCAGCACAAACTAGATGGTTTGTTTCTTGACAAAATTTTGTATTACTTTCCGTAACATCTTCAAAATAGGTGGAGATTGTCCACTTATTCTTAGAAATTTTTCTATTGTCTTTTTGGTAGGATGTTGCTTCAAGCATCTCGCGTCATTTCTAAGTATGAAATTTGCAGCTTTTTTCTTTTATTTACTTTCTTTACTAAAATCTATCCTTGTATTATCTTTCTCTCTCTCAATGTTTTCTTGCTTCAATGAGGAATTGCCGTCGATAGTTTATTCTAACGTTTTTTTTCCCAAGGGATGTTTATTCTAAATTAACGTACCGTTTCACGTCAATCAAAATCCTCATTCGCTACGCTCACACCATGCACTTTGTTGATTGATGGGTGACGAATATAGCTCCAGTGGAGGGTGTGGAGAGAAGATGACGAGACTGACCAGGGATGGGGGTGGCAGTGGACGAGCTAGGCAGCGTTGACGGCAGAGGCGGCGACGGCTGGCTTGGGATCGCAAAGATGTCACTTTGTCCTCCATAGCAACCCGCCATGGTTTCTCACCAAGACAACGAGGCGGCACATCGTCAGCTGAGACACAAGAACTCCTACAGATGGAGTTGCTGCGGACAGGACTTTATAGGGCTCACGTAAGCCAAAGCATAGATGGAGCATGACTTCACCATAGAGCCGTTCTGGAAACGGTTTTCGACCCTTATCCTGAACAAGATTATCATAGGCTTCTCCTGGTGCCTCCAATGCCTATCCTACACCTATGGCAAGCCGTGCAACACTGCGGGGCACCTCGGATAGCAGCACCCTTACGACAAGCTACTCTTTCTTTTCTGCACCCATTTACCTCATAAACTTCAACACCTTATATACCAACCATACTACCCTCGTGGCAGATAAGAACCAGATAAATAAGCGCGGAATAGTAGGCCAAGTATACACCTTTATGTACTTCTGCAGGCAACATGCAAGTTATTGTAGTTGCTTAATCAAATCAATCAGAAGCTAAAAAAGCTCTAGCTAACTACTGATATTGCGCAAGTTATTGTAGTTGTTTAAACAAACCCTTGTAGTTGCTTTCTTTTTTTTTTTTTTTGAGAAAATTAATAGCACGCTGGTCTGGTGGAGAACTAATCAGTATGTAATGCAGTTTTATCTAGACTATCATTTGTGAATAATCAAATGATATGTTCCGTGTGGGAAAATATCTCAGTTGAAACTGTTATAGCCTTTTAGGAGAGAGAGCGCGCACATACACAGCCACGGCCGAGACGCCGCCGTGCCAACAGCCTTACAGGACGGGCAAACCACGGCTGGAATGGCCTCATGCCGAGGTGCTTCATCTGCGTGCAGCAGCATGGCTTGATCCGCATGGCCACCGCCCTTCGTCGCCCCCGCGGTAGGGTGCTTGCATTCCGGCGCCGGAGAAGACCGGTCATCCCCGCGAGATGCACCAGGCAGAAGCGAAAAAGAGAGGAAACCACGGCCCCGCCATGCATGCAGGGCCCTCCTCCGTTTCGACGAACATGATTCCAACAGGAATAAGTGAGCGGGCATGAAACGCAGGGATACGCTGCCGCACAGAGCACATCAGTTGAGGCACCGACATCTCTGCAACCATCCGCCATTGTTCGTTACGTGAAGATACGAAGGAGGGCGAAAGCTGCGGTCTTGCACGACTTGGCTGCGCAATGCACCCGCCTTGCCCCTCATCAGTTGCTAAGTCAGCAGGGTCTTCACCTGATGCCTCCAAATCATATCCTATACATAAGCATAGAATACTATTATAAGCAGCTGACGTGCACGACTGCGCACCTCTGGTAGCACACTCTTAAGAGAAGCTACCGTATCTGTTACCCTCTCAAGACACTTGTATATATACCCTTACGGATGATAAGAAACAAACAAAGGTGACATATAGCGGATGAGAAGTATGCCTCGTACTGAATTAAGTCTACTTCTGAAGATGACCAATTCTGGTTGGTGGGGCAATACAATTATTAAATGGTAAAAGGCACTAACTAACTCTTGAAGCTATTCATGTTGACACACTGAATATATATACTACCCACTCAGAAGATCAGAATAAATAAAAGAATCCACAACTCACACTGTTTTGTGATTCGTTTTGGTTTTCACACAGGAGGTTTTGTTATAAGCCTAATAATAAACTTACATAAAACATACTAGTCAGGACAACTGCATCACATAAATCAGATTATTGTTAGCATGTTAGGTAGCTTACCAAAAGATGGTCTACTATATATAGCATTGGACTTCTTTCTCGTAATCTAAGTGGAGCGAAGAGAATTAACGATGTGGAGTTTGCAGCATGCGAAGAGAATTAGTGACTTTTTTTTTCCAAGAACTGTTTTAGGAACTCGATCGTCAACTCATTTTGTCTCGTGGACAAGTGAACCTAGCTACAAAAGTGTTTTGATTTGTTTCAGTGGAAGCCAATGTTGGCAACCGCGCGCACTATTGTTGCCGTTTTTCCTTCCAAACCCGTTCCATCGATTCTCTAGTGCCATTGCCTACATCTTCTGTCCACCAACCACATGAGCGGCTACCGTCACTCCTCCATGCTCTTAGCAAGTGGCTTACCATCCGCTGCTGTCTCAACAACTGTTGCACCCCCATCGTCGAGATCCAGCTATACTCCAGGTCCTACTATTTACACCTTCACAAAAAATACATTGACTTCATATGACACATATAGTGAGGTGTGGAAAAAGTACATCCCATGTGAAAGTTTGCATACGATGGCTTCGCTTTTTCAGAAAAGAAAGTGAGCTTCGCTTTTGAAAACATCCTAAAAGAGTGTGGAATATAAAAATATTTTGTCATATTATAAGAAGAGAGAAACACAAAAAGAATTTCTTTAGTCCAAGTGACCCTAGATGGTAATAGCTGCTGCCCCACCAGCAACTAGGCCTCTCTACCCGCATCTTGGCCATCGTCCATGGTGTAGCTATTCCACCGAGGAAGTGAGGGCCCTTGGTCCTTGCTTTTGTTCAAATCGACAATCAGTATGTCCCGACTCTAGAATCTGGATACGTGGTAGAGAAATAAAACAGAGTTGCACCGAATTTGCTGCTATATCTGAATTTTTTATTCCCGATATACCTTCCAAAATTAATTAAACCTATGCAATTGGCATAGACACGTATATGTAACTGTTCTTAAATTTAATCTACTTTCGGAGAATATGGGGGCAAGAAATGCAGAACCAAGCAAACTAGCTTACTAGCATTCGACTTAAGTAATTTTTGCCCACATCTTCCTTCAGTGAACACTTCCACCATTTGAAACACATGCACATAATATACTACTATGTTGAGGAAGTAAAGGAATGAATAAGTTACAAAAAAGTGAAAAAAAAAGAGGTGGTTAATTGTGAGCTGTATTATTTTAAAACTCTTTCTGAGGCAAAACATCTGGTTACATAGAAAACGTGGGTAAACTGTCAAAATCTCTGAAAAGAAACCTACCAGCCTCCAGCTTCCACGTGCTATTCATTCCAAGAACGGTTGGAAGAGGACTTGTACTCCATTTATCAGATTCTCATCTACTCTTATCTTTAAGCTATTAACTCGATTTAATTATCTCTCTATTGCTGCATTGGTAGTATATATATGTTCCAATCGATCGATGGAGCTGGACCAGAAAACGGCACGACCGATTTCTCTTCCGCTAGCTAGTGTGGACGTGCAGAAAAGCGTTCACGTTTTGCTCTTGTTAGGGTGGTTATGTAGCCCTGCCCCCTCTAACCAGAATCTCTTGAAAAAACACATGGCGTGGTGTGTTTGTTTATCACAGCTGATAGGCATAAGCTTGAGAGGCATCGAGATTAGATTCTACATTGCCGTTGCTGTAATCTGTGGGCAAGCCGGCCTCACGCCGCGGTGCTGGCGTGAGACGCCATTAGAAGCAGCACTTCTGTCCACGACGGCTGCCATCGCAGTCGTTGGGTACCGGCACGTCCTCTTAACCAGGTTTCCGTCCTCGTCGGCGGCTAAGGGCGCTTCTACATCGGCGGAAGACTGCCCAGTGCCACCGCCAGCTCGATTAGAAGAGGAGAATACTCCTCAAGACCCGCGTACAGAATTGGGGAGACAGAGTGTGTGTGGGTCGCAAGGTGAGCTTCAGCAAGTTCTGTTTTCACAACACAACGGGGTCTCTTTTAACTCAGTAAAATGCACGATGTTGGTGAACTCGAGCAAGGATTGAGAAATGTTCTGCCCAAAGCCTCGGTGCTCATGTCCTTTAGGCCTCTACTTCCTGAGCCATCCATTCAGTTGCAATTATCCTTGAATAATGTTTCCATGAAAAGGAACAATATATGACCAAGTTTACGAAAATAAAGCCAGAATTTAGATGATTATACTAAGGGGAGATCTGGAGCAGTTTTTGCAAGGCGGGCATGCTGCCCATTTCTGTCAACACTGGACTAACGAGGCACATGCGGGGACTCCCTGGAAAGCTCCTTGCTGTGAGAAGGCATCTATGAGAGTTGACATGACTGCATATGTGTTTCTCCGGTGTCTCGCATCCCCTAGACCACAATTTTGTGAGTTTCGACAATCCCTAAGCTAGGGAGCTCCCTAGTATATCTGTTTGCAAGCAATGCAATCACCAGAAAAACAATCTAATGCACATGCTTCACGTATCTAACCAATGAAATTGCGATAAAAGAAACACGCCAAGTTTAAACAGATATATATTTTGCTAGTGAAACGTATATATTTCACTAGAAAAATATATATTTCACTAGCACCATGAACTGAAAATAGAGTCGCTTCATTCGTAGTTCAGAAACTAGTTTTCTAGCTTTGATTGGAACAATAGCGTTGAGCTCGTAGTGTTCTCCACCGCAGTCCACTGGTTTTGCAGGAAAAGAACACGGCCGCACAGAGAAGAGTAAAGACAATCGACCGCCGGCAGCTATTATTATGTACATAAAGAAAAGGAGATGCTGTCGACAGGACTTTATACGACTTGCTGACGCCAAAGCAAACCGCAAAGGCCAATCACCAAATACACAGTTATAAAATAAAGATTTTAATATAATTTGGATTTCAGAAACAAAAAAAAAACACCAAATGGACTAAATTGGAAAATGACGTGTGCAAAAATATTCAGTTGAAGAAACAAAGATGGGAGAAAACCAAAACTGAAAGATGTGATAGCCGGAGAACATAAGCCATTAAAGCGTAAGTATGCAATGGTCGCGGCTGTTTGTAGTTCCTCTTTTCCTCCATCCTCTCCGAAAATAAAATTACATCGAGTTCTCTAGAGTTATCAAAGAAATTAGGCTCAAAAGTGACAAAGAAAATGCTACCAGCAGATGAATTAATTTGTCTACGGCCAGCAACTCCACTACTGCAGGCTTTGATGATCCGTATACGTATAGGCCTGGAGCATTTTCCTCTTTAGTTCGCGGCCTCACCCATCGCGTACTCCTGATCCACGTCAGTAAATTTTTCCCTGATCGATCGATTTGCATCAGCGCGTTTTTACAATGCCGGGTAAACTTTCAACCGGTGTAGATCGAACGTGCGTACGGTTCTGATTCGCGTGGCGCTCTCTGCTTGGCACCGTGTCCGGCCCCGCCGTGTGCGCGCTCTCTATTGGCCGCTCCCACGCGGTGCGGGCCTAGAGTTATGGCGGTGTTGCAGAGTGGCCGACGTAAATGCGGGTGGGTGAGCCGTGAGCGATCTCTTCTTCTCTTCTCTCCTCTGCCCCCTCGCCTCCTCTCCTTCCCTGCCTCTCCTACTCCTGAAGCACGGGGAGGTACCAGTGTGCACGCAGGCAGCGGCGCCGATGGCGGCGGGCCGGATCTTGCGGAGAAGAGGCGCTCTTGAGGATGGCGTCCAGGGGGTGCGAGGGCAGGAACCTGCCTCCACGGATCTACCGAGCTCTCCCTCGCCGGTCAGCCGTCACTTCCTCAAGGACCGCGTCCCCATCGACGAGGAGCCTCACGAGATCAAAGATTTCGTTCCCCTCTTCTGCTTTCATTTTTTTTTTTTTGGGCTCCATTCTTCCCCTCCTTTTGCAGATTGATTCGTCTTTGAGGATTTAGGGTTCATGGGCTCCTGTTCCTTTGGGTGCTAGGGTTCGTCTCCTCCCATTTGCTGTCGTTTTTTTAGGTTGCTGACACTTTTGGTTCTTTTCTTTCTTGCAGCTCTGTTTGGGTTCTGGATTTCTAGGTTGTGCAGCCATGGGGGGCTTCGGATGAGGTGAGTTTCTTCTCCTATGTTTTGTTGTGTATCTCCTTCCTCCATTATTTATTTTACTTTCTGTTTGCACTCACATATGTGTGTTCTTTGCAGGGCAACATTCAGCCGAGGAGGTTGTGGGATGCATGACGGCCGGCGAGCTTCCTCCTCCTCATTGCCTCTCTCACTGTCCCAGCGGCCTCTGGTACCCTAAGTGATGACAAGGGATTAATAGCAATGGAGTAGACTTTTGCGGGTACCAGTAGCATTTTTTTGTGCTCAGTGTGCTTAGGTACAAATCAGCGGTGCTAGGGTTGCATCTTCATCAATATTCTAGCCGTAAATCAGTGGAGCCATGTTAGGATCAGTATGCGTGCCCGTGCTTCTTGGCTTCATACCATGCCATGTGTTTCTTGCTTGGTTGATTGCCTATATTTTGAATTCTGCATGTGGGTGATGGTGATTCTTGGGGCTGGAGATATTATTGTCAGTGCAACATCTTTTGAGCTACTTGACTTTGGAAGAGCTGAAGTTGTCCATTACCCGATAATTCAGAATGCTAATAGAGAGTGATTTGTACAATGCTTCTGCCTCCTCTAATTTATCAATGGTGTCATTTTTGTGTGACAGGTACCATATGCTCTATAAAATGATTTTTATTTTGTTTGAGAACCACAATGAAAATAATTCATGCTAGAGGTAGTAAGCCTTGCCAGCTAGATAATCATATCTTTGTGATTGAACTTTAAATTGGATATGAAAAGACTACACTTTAAATCCCTTTCAGATTGTGTTTGTCTCCCTAAACATCCTTGGATTCATTGATATAGATGACATGCCTATCTCTTTTGAATGTGTGAGAATTGTAATAAATCTTAAAATTTATCTCCCTGTTGTGTTGTGTTTAGTTATTTGCTGTGATTTTCTCAAGATTGTGGGAAAAAAACGAGACAATTTTCGGATGTCCTGATTCCTCTTGGGATGAATTTAGAGATTAGTAACAATATATTTTGTTGATAAACAAGAATCTGTATTCTTAGTTCAACTATCTTTTGGAGCTTCCTGTGATTTCCACTTCTTTACCCAATTTATGTATCAGACCACGAAAAGTAACATAATACGCGCACTAAGATTAGTAACATGATATGATCAGACCAATGTTGACTTACTACTGCAGGTTACCATTCGCCCGATACTTTGGACAATGGAATGTCTGCTCGGTCCTTGTTATAACCAGTCTCCTATAAGAATCAATGCCTCCAATTATATTCTGCTGATGACCTTCATGCAGCTGTAATCAGGTGTTATTTATAATATAAACCATAATGGCATTCCTATTTAACATCACAGTAATAAAAAAAATGTATTCTTCCCTACTCTTTGCCAGCATGTTATCTCTTGGAGCACTTATTTTTCTGTTGATGTTCTTTATCAGGGTTCTTACATGCAGTTGCCAGTACTTGCCACTCCTACTTCTGGATTACAGGGGAAACATAGTAACACGGTGTTTTGGCGAAACATATAGAGGTTGGTAATATTCAGTATTTTCCAATAATTATTGTCATTTCAGGCTTACCTCAATGAACTTATTTGTACCGTGATGCTGGCATTCTATGTTTAAGGTCCCTATCTAACACCATCTTATTTAGATTACATCGTGTTCTTGGAAGCTTATCAGATTCATATGTTTTTATTTCTCTATTCTGTCTGATTCCATAGAATGACACCAGTAATTGTGCCTTATTATTTGGCTAATAGGACTAGAAGCATTTTGGACAGGTCAAAAAGGAACAAAGATATAGGCAAGGCACATGTTCAGGCAAAAAAGAACATTTAATTTAATAGTTTCAGAGGTCGATCTTATTTTTTTAGAAATCTGTCGTGCCTAAGAAGTTTTCTGCAATTCAGTTCCATTGCATCTACGAAATCAGTTTTGTCTGATTGAAAAAACATCCAATTGATGTTGTTGATTCGTCTATTAAGTTTCGGTTGATGTTCCTGTTACACTGGAGACTGAGTTGCTGACAGCTCCATCAGTCACAGGTGTTTCACCATATTCTATATAACGATGTGAGTTCCTGGTTATTTCTTTTTGCTTCTCTGTTAATTTCCTACCGTCCAGTGCATAATGTTACCACATAGAAAGATCAATTTAGCTTGACATAAGGTCCTATTGGATTGGAGACAGTTTGTGATAATATTCATCTGTGTAGTTCACAAATCTTTTGTGTCGTTGCCCAGATTTAAGTCATAGCTGATTCTAATTTTTACATGCTAAATGTTTGAATATTTGGCTCTATTGTCAGTATATGGTCTTGCTTTAGCACAAAAAATTTGCTTCAGAATCTAACGAATAATCCACTTATGCATTCTTTTTAGCTTTCTTTGGATTTAATGCTTCCAGCAAGGTTTAATATATTTTCTTGGTGCAGTGTTTAAATGGCAATCATTCATCGAAGGTATGTTATTGATATATAAGTTTTCCTTTCCGAAATAAGTCACTGATATTTATTCCTGTCATCATCAAGTATGTTCAGTATTTCTTTTGTATAAGCAGATATGTTAACATGTTTAACTCTCTTGCTCATCCCAATGCACTGAATGTTTTACTTATCTTTCAATGTTTTGTACTTCATTGAGCCAACACCACTTCCAATATTGCATTGTATTTTCCAAATGGAGAAAATTAACTCCTGGTATTTTGCTGATTGTTATGAAGCCAGCATGTATTGGTAGTTGGCCTAAATTACTGCCTGTGTAGCAATGGCTGTTACTTTGACTCTTATACCGCCAAATTTATGTATCTACTTGCTAGATTTTTACCATCGTTTCTTTTTCTCCCCCTCCAGTTGCATTCTAGATTATACCTTTTTGGAAGATCATATCGGAGATAGGGAGGGTGTATTTGGCGGTCATCTTGAATACACAGTTTCTTTCGAGCAACATATAACCTGATAAAATAGAAGAAAACTCTGCGCACTGTCCAAACAGTTTACCTTTTCTGTTGTTTGAGTTGAGAGTCTTATAACACAATGCAATAGGTAATATGTCTTAGGTTTGTTACCGTGAAGACCAACTGTGATTTGGATTAAAAAAATTTAGTAAATGATGAATCTACTGGTGATTTTATTAAGATTCGCATCTATCAGCCAGTGAGGGTACTTAGTGGAAATACATTTGTTTTTGGATTCGCATATATCTGCCTTCATTCTTTCTTTAATTGCTATGAGCAAACATTTCCTTCCTGGTCCTTCCAACTGTTGCATGTCTTTTTACAGGTCAAATGGACACTTGCTGTTGGAGTTGTAGTGCAGATGATCATACTACTGTGTGGGTTAGATGACCGTCTGCAGCTACAAACAAGGTATTTGTGGGTCTACCTCTTTGAGGCTGCCACATGCACTACTTTTGCATCGTTGTTGTGTGAAGATATCAGTTCCTAATGGTACCAGACTGCAAGGAAGAGTTCAGAGCGGTACCATCGCAACGAGAACGAAGTGTTGAGAAAGCAAGGGCTCTACATGCCCTTTTTTTTCCCTTGCTAACTTCTCTCTATTTTTTTTTAATTGGCGCGTGTTTCTCTTGCATGTTGTACGATGAGTCACTTGGACTATGGTCTAGCAACATGGCGTTGCTGATGTGGTTGTCTACAATGACAGGTTGGTATTATCTTTCCTTCTAATTCTCTAATTTCGATGTTCATTTCGTTTCCTCACATGGTGTATCATGCTCTGTTATGATATGAGGAGCCGCATGTGTGCCGGTTTGTCCTATGATGATATGCAAAGCAATGACATTCAGGTGAAAAAACTGATAATATTGTGCATCATATGTCTCTTATTTAAAAGAGAAACTTCGCATCAATTAAAAGTTGTTCCGATTGATGATACTAAACTCTTTAGTCTTTACCATAGGTCAGTTGAGTCCCTGAACTATTTCTCAAGTGTCAAATTCAAGTTATGGCCTTATGTGGAATATAAAGTTTTGGTTGCATTTTGTTTTAGTCTCTGTACTGATACTCGCCTTTCCTGTATCCCCGTTTACTGTGGCCAACATGGTTTCTGTAGATTTATTTGACCCTCTCCCAGTTCCCGCAACAATTGAGCACAGTTGATTTCACTCATTAAGTAGAACCGGCTCTACAATAGTAAGCTGCTTTCTAAAATGGCGACTTCTTTATGTTGAAGCTAAGAGTTCTTTCGTAAAACTGTCTTTAGTCTTTCTACGAGCAGCGCACCATTTTTACATCCTCTGTTCCTGAGTCAATCTATGGTTACTCTGAACCATTTCTTATAATAAATCTTCATTGGGTGAAAAAAAAATATGTAACCGCTCCCTTTTCTTTTACGCTCATGTGCAACCATGAAATTGTAGCTTCATGATATTATGTTCAGTTGTTGCCACATTTTTCTCTCAAGATGCTATTCTGAAAAATAGCATTTTCTGAGGCTGCTGATAAAGAAAGAAACTGAGCAGCATGAAGGAAAGTTCATTTTTCAGGTACACCTCTCCATTTCCTTCTGCATGTTTAATATTGTAGCACATCCCTTCAATTTGGTGAAGTTCGTATCACCATCCTAGATCACATCGCTTAGGACATACTACTGGGAGCGGATGTGCTGTACCTGTACTGCAAATACCGGTGTTGCATGGTAGTGGCCAATGGAATATACCAGGATGCAGTAAACGAGGATGCCAAGGAACCCATCACTTCTAATCATTAGCTACAACTGATCATGTAATCTAGCAACTACTATTTAGCTGGAAAATAGAAATTATGACCTGTCCAGATTGGTAAAGTGAATATGAAAAATAGTTCTCTTTCTTTGTACAGAAATGTAAATATCCTTTTCACGCGATTCACATATGCGCCCTCGGTGGCTAATTGCTGACGGCCACCATGAAGGCAGCGATTAATGAGGTGAGTCCTCCCCACTTCTTCCCCTAAATCTATTTTAGTTCAGCCCCGTCATCTCGCAACATTTTTTGCTCTGCAGTATGTTTTCTCCAATAACTGAAACCTCTTATGTTGCCAATTGGAATCGTATGCTCCATGCATATACTCTGCAGATATCGGCCAGCTGACCGATGTTGCTGACCGTCTCAAAACCAGTGTTGCCAGTGTATGCTGCATTCCAGATGATGCAACTAACCGTCTGATCGCTACATCAACCATCGAATGCATCAGCAATATTAAGCAGCACCTCACTCAGGCAGCCAGCCAAGCATCAATGACTCTCCAGCAATATGATTCATCCACGATACAAGGTCTCAAATGGTTCTACTAGAGTTAAAAATCCGCATCTGCAAGGGCACTATGTAAATAAAAATAGTAATAATGTAGCATTTTAGCTTTATGGTGTCTAATGTACTCTTGTACCAACGTCCTGTATAATTATTAGTGTTCTCTCTGCCTTTTTCCCTAATGCTGGCTTTGCTGACCTGCCAATTATTGTCGCCTGCTACACACAAACAAAAATCCTGTCACCTTCCATCGAATACAAAATTACTTCGATGCCGTACGCCAAATCATAACCTCAAACAGCTTACATCTGCGCATATACAGCGTTGCATACTGAAACAGCATGTAATTTCAGACAAGAGCTGGCTAAATATATACGCAAACTCAAATAAACATTCAGAGTTTCCACTACACCATACCGTTGCAGCAACCTATTTACAAGCCACATATACATGACCTGAGCACTAAATACAGATAGAGGTCTACAAAATCACACACCATAATATACACAACGTATACACAAAATATATCAAACACCAACACAGCACTTCCTTCACTAACGGATTTTCTGGTATCAAACACCACAGCTTCTTCCTCTGTAAGACACCAGAACGCATTTTTTTTTTAACTCGGTAATGACACAGGCCCAACCCAAGGGCCCAACCATCTCCCATCGCACCACCTGTACGCAATATTAGTGCTCAAAAAAAAAAACCTCTACGCAATATTACAATGCGACCCTTAATCTACCATGATTTCCTTCGCTTCTACGTACCCTGCTTTCTCCTCTTTTTTTCCCCCATACACTCACTGTCGGCTGTTACCATGGTACCCCCAACATCACAACAGTTTCTTCCCGGTCCACGAAACGATCACAAACATTGGCAACGCCCCATCATCGTCGTACAGCGCGCGATAGCGCGCTGCCTACCACTAGTTGCATCTAGCTAGTCGACTGAACCCATCTGCCATAAGAAAATTTCCTACTGCAAGGGATGGCCTCCCTCCGTTCGTCATTTGTTGACGTTCCCGGCAGCATACTCTTGTGCTGCTCACGATCCAAAACTTTTGGTTGAAACGTCAACGAATCATGAACGGAGGGATTATAAAGAGCATGACAAGCCGTGTGGTAAACATAAATAATGGAACCGACTAGCACTACTGTGCACCTATATATGATATCAGCACCCTTAAGACAAGCTATATTTTTTTACACACATTGACCCCTCAAACTTCAAGACGCTATGTACCACCGTTCCTGAGGATAAGATTCAAATACAAACGGAATATTAGGTGAAGTATGCGCCTCATATTGACTCTAGTGTACTTCTGAAGACTAGTTATTGTTGTTGCATTGGTTGGACAATGTTATCGAAAGCTAAAAGACCGTCCAACTCCTGAATACTACTATGGGTGCTACTATTTTCAAAACAATTATAGCACGCTGGTGGAGAACCAATTGGTATTGCAATTTATCTCCAATGTTGTTTATGAATAATTAAAAGCTTGGGAATATTTTCCATGCAAAAAAATTACCTCAGTTAAAAGTGTTCTAGAGTTTTTAGAAAACACACACCGCCGATTAAACAGTTGAGCGCACAATATTGTTCTGAATTTGTCCACACCTATAGCTGCTTCAAAACAGATCCGTAGCGTTACTTCTCTTTCCCGGTTCTCTTCACTGACACAATTTTGATAGTTTCTCCGCAAAAAAAAAAATGATAGTTTGCCACTCGTGCTAAATATTTCAAGAAGTCAATAATAGCAGCAGTGCATCCAGGAAAACTCGGCACTCGGGCTCGCCAGTGGCGGACCTGCCTTGATTCAAGGGCATTCAACTGAATGCCCAAAAATTTGTGCAAACAATGAACTATATGTATGTGCATTTAGCATGTATATATATGTGCAAGAAATTTGCATCAAAATCATGTCTCTTTGAGTGTAAAACGTAGATAATCAAGACAAATATCATATATTTCATCCTTATTTTTGAAAAATATCTTATCTATGAAATTTTTATCATTGAAAATCTTTTGCTGCCTTGCATGTTTGAATGCCCAGGTGCTAAGCTCTGGGTCCGCCACTGGGGCTCGCCATGCCCTGCAGTGCCCTCATCCACGTCCGGTCAATTCCTCTTCCACAAGAGGACTTGACCGGACGTGAAACGCATCGATTCACAGTCACTCAGAGCGCAGTTGAGGCACCGACATGCATCCTGCAACCGTCGGCCATTCTTCTGTATATAAACCGACGTGCCGTCACGTTAATGAAACCAATAGCTGTACCTTCTGATCGCCTTGAGTCTCATCCTGGACTAGATAAGCAGGGTCTTCTCATGATGCCTCCAAAACCTATCCTACGCATAAAGTAGCGACAAGCTAGCTGTAGATAGAAATGAAACGGGAGCATATAGACACTGTAAGCAGCTGACGTGCACTACTGTATTATTGCATCTCTGTTAGCACACTCTTAGTAGAAGGTACTACATTTTTCCCCCTTCAAGACACTTATATAGCACCCTGAAGCTGTTCACGTTGACACTCCAAATAATATATATATAGTGAACTAGTATTCTATAGCCGGTGACATAATAACTTATTCTGTGACCACTTCAGTATAGTAATTTACGACATTCGCCTAAAGTGATTTACGACATTTGCTACATGATTTACTACACTACTGTATTATTGCATCTCTGTTAGCACACTCTTAGTAGAAGGTACTACATTTTTCCCCCTTCAAGACACTTATATAGCACCTTGAAGCTGTTCACGTTGACACTCCAAATATATATATATAATATATATATATATATATATATATATGACAACGCTATTTAGCAACCCGGGTGCTAAATAGTATTTAACACGCCAGTACTTAACGATCCAGCCCACTCAAACTTCCCGCAACCATAAATCCTTTCCCACAACAATAAATCTTTTTGCCCGCGACCATAAAACGTCTCCCCGCAGGTGTAGAAACTTGGAAGCCATGTTCCGCAACCATAAAAGTTTTCCAGTTTGATTTTTTTATCAGCAAAGCAGGTCCTGTTGAATAAAATTTTAATGGTCTCATATCTGTTTGGTCATGACCGACTTTTCTGTGTGTAACGAATCTTCTTCGTGTACTCAAAGCCATAAAACTTTGACTATTTAGGTAGTGCGGCTACTAAGGAACTCATAGTAAATATACTAATCTCCATGTGTGGGAGGCAGGAGCTCTTCTAGGCATTTTGGCCTCCGTGGCCCTAGCTCCCTGACGACACGTGCTATTCCGGCGGGTCCCAGTCGCCTCTGTTCAGTCATTCGGCTTCTCTAGCGTTTGCCGACCCGTCCTGCTATTGTTTCGACCTACGCTGACCCTGGTTTCCTTGGCCCGTCTTTCCTCGACATTTTAAGGCCCGCTTGCGTTCCCAGAGTCGCGATCTCGTGAAAGGAGGCCACCGTCGGGATCTCGGAGCCGCCCCGATGTCGCCGCGAGCTCAGGAGGAAGGCCGCCGCCGTGCCGCCGTCGCGCTCATCGGGGAAGGAAGGATGCAGGTGGTCGCCGCCGCCACCGTCGGACCTCCACCTCGGGTAGCCACGCCGCCGGATCGGGGAGCTCAAGCCGTGGAGCTCGGGGAAGGCCGCCGCCTTCTAGACCGTCGTTGTCGCCGTCGGATCTGCGACGCGAGCAGGCAAACTCCACGGAGGATGCAAGCGGTGCACAGGGGCCCGTCGCGGGCTCGCGGCGCGACGGCGGGCTGGCGGCGCGGGGCGGCGTTGCGTGGTAGGGCGGCGCGGAGGCAGACAGGCAGCGCGGCGTGGCATTGCGTGGCAGGGATCGGGCCAGTCGCGGTGGAAGTCGCGCGCGGGGGCGCCGTCCGGTGGGACGAGCCATGGCGGCAGCAGGCCGGGAGCGCGGGTGCGCAGGCCGGCAGGTGAACTCCATGGAGGAGGGAGATTCTTGCCGAGGGATGGCGCTGGGCGTCGAGGTGACGCTGTGGTCGGAGCAGTCGGATGCCACTGTGCTTCGACGGCAGGAACTGTCCCAAGGCCGCGACGGCAGCGAATCGAGACGCTCTGGTCCGGGAACTGGGGCGCCAGCGGCCGGAAGGGGTACGCCAATGCCACGGGCGCCCAGGCAGTGGATGCAGCTGCGCCGGAGCAGAGGAGCGAGCGAGGAGGAACCGAGGAAGGCAGATGAGCGAGCAAGGAGGAAGACTTGCCTACTTCTGCATTTTGGGTTGGATTGGAGCTTGGATGCTCCATTTTTTTTTTCATTTTGCGAGGGAGGTTGGATGCTTCATGGATGAGAAAATGATGCGAACTTGGATTGGAGCTTTGCGGAGGTGCATCATAATGGAGGAGGCTCGGTGAGGAAGAAAGTGAATGCAAAAGAGAGAAAGATGGGGTGATAACGCTGGAGGCGGAGTGAACGGGGAAGAACCATTGACTGAGAAAAATATGGACCAGGAGTGGCCACGTCGTTAGCTCTTCAGAACTTGCAAATAAGTCCTTAACTCCTATCTATTCTCATTCCAAACAAACCTTTTAATTGGTGAGTACAAGGCCTTTGCATTTTTGCAGAACAAGCGACTGCTCAGACAGCGTGCAATGCATGCAGCGAGTTGCCATCTGCCAGACATCAACGCCGAACAATACGAAATATTTTTCTCATCTCATAAAAAAAAAAATACCACAACATCGCGCAGTCCTAGTAAATACATTCTTGCAACCGTAGGCATTTTATTACTGAGGATTGAAACTAGAATTTGGGTAGATTGCAACCGTAGACATTTTATTACTGAGGATTGAAACTAGGATTTGGGTAGATGGTTCCGTCGTGATCCATGGCGTACATGATTTGGAACCGTAAATTTTTTTTTTTAGTTCGTTCAGCCGTATATGTTCCATCTATTCCACGCTCACTTTGTCTTTCAAAGATAATAAATGTTCTCACAAGTCACAGCCATGAAGCTTGATGTCTTTTGACCATATACATACTTTATTATTCTTAACAATAGAAAAAAAAGAGAAACATATGACATCCTAGGGAGGGGATCCAAGACTGAAGAACCACAAGCTTTGCCGCTGGATCAGGTAACAAAGAAGCTCCTGAGGTGTTGAAGCACAACCTTTTGACCATGCCTATTTAATTTGCCACTGAGTCACACTTCCTGCACAAATCAAAACAAATATGATACACAAAACTATAAATTGAAGCTATGGAAAAAAAAGTGAAATTTTAAACAAGATTATGAAGGCCTAATACAGAGTTATTAAGCACCAAGTGCACACAAGTTTATTGTAGAACAGCTGAACACATGGTAAAATGTCAAAAATAAATCTTATAACGGAAGTGCTACATGCAAATAAAAATAGCCATGTGTTCTTGATCACTCAGTGTATTATTTGAACATTTGTCATAGTTCAAAATATAAACTTCAGTGAACATAAAAATTCTGGAAGTGGAACCAAAAAAAAAAGAAGCACAAGTACAACCTTGGCCTGTACGAAGATATATATAGCATCTTGCTAGCTTTCATCCAGAAATATTACATGATTGGGCTTCTCATAGTGATACATGAACTAGATTAAACCAGCAGGTGATTTAATTATATATCTGATTGTGGCACTATAGTCAATTAAACACCACAGTAGGGGTTGGTAGTTTGATGCATCAATTGCTTTAAGTCTGAATAAAAATGTTGTGCATGAGTCTATCAATGTCCTATATTCTCAGCAAGAAACGGAATAAAATACTTTCACTAGGCACTTGAAAATGCTATGGTCATGTGACCATCCCACAAGTTCGTAATGTGCTGGGCTTGTAACATAACAAAGAGGCCAAATGGAAAGGTAATGCAGTCACATGTAGCTGCTTCACTGTAAGGCATTGTTTAAAATTCACCAATCATTATTTCAAAATTAACGAAGTCTTCATTCAGCAAGTATTGCAATGTGGCATAACTAAGACTGAATTATCATGCTGCCTGCAGATATACATTTGGTTCACCACATGTGAACCATTAAAAAAATAAATCTGGGAGTAAAAATAAAAAAGAAAGCACCAGTACAACATTGGCCGCTTGTTAGATGTGTCGCAACTTGCTAGATTTTATCTAGAAATAGTACATTATTCGACTTCTCGTTAAAAGAACCAGATTATGATCACCAGATTGAATATCACCTGAACTTAAATTTTACTATTACGTACATGAACTAGATTACACGGTTAGCATCAATATATTTTATGGTTGGCCATGATGCACAAATCCAAGTACACACAGGAACAATTATAAAGGAAAATACCAGGGCCAGGAATCGCACGATGAGATTGTATTGGAGCCGGCGCAGCATCGCAATCAGAAAATATGAATTCAAATACGCCATTTGGGTCAAATGTATCCTCGTGCAACCCAATTTGATGATGATTTGAGACTCTTTCTTGCACTGGATCGTTGTGCACATCAGGGATAACAGGTGTTCCGTGGTTTAGTTCACTGTCACGTACATGAACATGAGAATCTACATAAAGAATTAGGCTTAACATTAGTATCCTGCAGTAGAGGTGTAACAGCATCAGGTTGAGGCATGGGAAGATTTGAAAAAAAAAAAACCCTTAAGCAACAGAAAACTTGATTATAGAAACGTATTAAATTAACATTATGAAAAAAGTGGCATGTGAGAATTAAGTGTCTATAAGACAATGATTGAAGCATCCACCTGTGGTAAAAGTTTAATTCTGTATTCTATTAAAAACCTACTGACAGTGCACTGTAACAATTATAAATTGTGTGATAAAAAATTGGCAAGATGTAAGGGGCAGCTATCTAAAGATATGGCTTGACAATCATTCATATGAGATTTATGAGCATTTCAGCATGCATCTGACACAAATAAATATGACGACGATGCTGCAGTAATGGCTCCTCAGAATGTATTCTTGACTGTTCATAAAGGCAACAAACATGGTGCTGGGATCTTGTCCGATATCCTCCACTAGTGAATTATAAAATGCACAAAGTGATTAACATGAATCAAATTCAGGATGGTGGAATGAAGAAACAGGCTGACAAGTGCCTCACAGTCAAAGATCTAAAGCAATGAGGGGATTTGAAATAATCACCTGGACTATGGAGCTCGGATGCCTCCCAACCTCTGGAACCTCATCATAACCTCTTGGTCCATCCAAATGTTGGGAACGCATAGTGACGGACCCAGCTGGTTGCTTGGGTATTCCTAGGAATACCCAACAACTTTGCTAATTTTTTTACTAGGTACAGCTGTGTGTAGTTGTGTAATAGAATTTGCAAAATTCTGGATTTTGTTGGATCTTGAGTGCAAAACGACCAAACAGGCCAAGGCCTGGCCTGCGTGCTTCCCTTCCCTGACTCGCGCGACTGCCATGAAGACAGCCAACCCTATATTCCTCTCTCTTTTTTTCCTTTTTTTTTTGCTCGTCTAGCTGGCTTGGGAATACCCAAGTTCTAACCGCTGCGTCCGTCACTGGGAACGCAACCATCAGCTTCTACACATCACAAGCACTGAACTTGAACGCCAGAAACCAAATCCATGAATTTCAAGACATCAAATCGAAGGGAATAGGGAATTGAGAGATGCTAACTGGTGTAGCCTTGGACCCACGAATCCAGCCCCAGATCCACCCAACTCACTGCCACACACGCTGCTCCTTCGAAAATCCACGAATCGAATCAACTAGAAAATAAAACTGAATTGAATCAGAGGTGAAATGCATACTCACAGCAGGAGAATCGGAGTTGAAGAAGGCCTCATGGTTGCTCGTAGATGAAATTCGCATTGGGATGAAGGCTGAAAACGGATCGAGGACCCCGCCCGCCTCAGTCAACTCTGCATCGGGCACGGGGGGCACTGCCCCGCCTCCAGTAGTCGTCGCGCCGCAGGGAACAGCGAGGAAGGGGAATCGCCGACGGGGACGGGTAGCCGGCAAGGATCAGCCGGAGTTCACCGGGGATTGGGATGGCGCGGCCATATCGCCGAAGAGAGCGGTGGTTGAGCCTTCCTGGAGAAGAATCGGGGAGAAAATGGAAACTCCCTCGGTAAACCCAGCTCCTTGACTGTGTGCGGTTCTTAAGATTTGGAAACTGAGGTGTCAAAATAAAATTACTGGGTAATAAAGATTTGAGCCAGGTGCGTGTGTCTGTGCCTCTGTGGTGGGAGGAAAAGTTATACGGTTGCGGGTTTGAGTCGCAAGCGTGCCTGCGAGAGGAGGAGAACATCTCCGGTGTTACCAACCCTTAGGGTGTTACCGTGTTACCGATTATTGTAGCGCCTCAAATATGCAACAAAAAATTGCAACAAAAATATGAATGGATAGCTCATGCAACGATCTACAATTCATATTTTTGGTTGAGGTGCAACCGAAGCTCGTGCAAGAAGATACAAAAAAGAGAAATCAGACTGTGATAGTGCGGGTTGAAACTGTTCATCACGAACCCGCAACCCGTTACTATTCAATGTCTGATTTCTCTTTTTTGTATCTTCTTGTACGAGCTTCGGTTGCACCTCAACCAAAAATATGAATTGTAGATCGTTGCATGAGCTATCCATTTATATTTTTGTTGCAATTTTTTGTTGCATATTTGAGGCGTTATTGAAGTTGGTAACACGGTAACACACGAACCCGCGGTAACACCAGAGATGTTCTCGCGAGAGGAAAGATTAATGGTTGCGGGATTTGACGCGGGTTGATGGGTCGACCGGTGGTGCAATGGGCCGGGTGGGTCGGTGGGGTGCTAAATAGCTTATTTAGCACCCTAGGTGCTAAATAGAGTACCTATATATATATATATATATATATATATATATGACCTATTATTATATATATGATATATATATATATATATATGACCTATTATTCTATAGCTAGTCATAGAATAGCTTATTCTGTGGCTATTTTTATCGTAATTTACGACATTCGTGTATAGTGATTTACGATATTTTGATACGTGATTTACAATACTTTTACCATGGTCTTTGCTTGTAACACGTGTGTGAACGCAAATGTCGTAATTTTGCTTTAATTTATCTTAAATTCGTGATAAAATTATCGTAAAACTAAAGTGGCTATAGAATAAACTATTTTATAGCCGTCTATAGAATATACTCTCTGTATATATATATAGTAGCGACTCTGAAGATCAGTATAACAAATGTAGGTCAAACCCTGAAGCTGTTTTGTGACTCATTTTTTTTTCACATAGGTTGAAGTTGTAAGCCTAATAACAAAAATTACATGAAGCATACTAGGCAGGAGAACTGCACCTCATAATTAATAACTCAGACAATTGTTAGTTTGTTAGCTAGCTTATCAAGTCATGGTGTCTCAAAGTGAAGCTTAGAGGGCTAATTAACAATGCGGAGTCTACATCATGTTTCTATCTCATTAGTAACATTTTTTGCAAGCGCTATATATATTTTAGTAGTATCAACTAGCCAGTGAAACTCCGGGCGTACATGAAAGACAAGCTCAACGTTATTCTGCGGTGATCTTTCTACAACTAACACAGACAATACCAGTAATTATACTCGATCCATTCTTTGTGCTGTTACAAAGCTATATATAATACTATAGTTTCTGAACTATGAAGCGACTCTATTTTCAGCTCATGGTGCTCAAAGGAAGTCTGAACTCTGAAGCACTGCTGATCACCATTGATTGGAGAAAAGAGTTTTACTAGTACTTAAGCACATCTGAAGTTATTTCTCACAAAAACACACTTATTAAATGTTAGCAATTAATCATGCATCTTTTACCACTAATGAAACTTGGAACAAGAAAGAAAGTATCGCGCGACAGCACAAACAAGCTGTTGGCAGAACATTATACTTCTTTTAGAACCATCCGTAAAATCATTGGAAATTTCTGATGTCACACGAAAAATCATTATCACTTAGGCATCGATATTCAGTACATCAGTTAGTATCCTGATCATAGACTACGTTTACACCACGTAGGGCTAACGACCTCTGACGTACTGCCGCGGCTCAAGGGCCCGCCTGCCCGTGACCCCGTAATGCCAGTAGGTACATCAGCTGTGAGGCGCCGGCGTCTTGGGCTCCCTATGCCATTGTGTCCTCTGCTACAGCCCGCCATGGTTTCGCATGAAACCAACGATACAGCGCGGGGTAAAGTTCAGGCACAAGTACTCCGGCAAATGGACCACCCACAGCTACGCTGTACGCGAAGAAACAGAGGTGCTGTCTACAGGACTTTATAGACCTCGCGCGGGAGCCAACGCAAATCTGGAGACTCATTTGACCACTTGGTCAGATATGATTATCGACTCTCATCCTAGACAAGATCTGCATAGGTTTCTCCTGATGTCTCCAAAGCCTATATCCTACGCATAGTGTATGACAAGCCGCGTAAACGCAAATTGAACCGAAGCATATGAAACTGTAAGCAACCGACTAGCACTGCACTGACCTTTGATAGCTGCACGCCCTTATAGCAAGCTACTCTGTCTCTACACCCATTTACCTCACAAACTTCAACACGCTTATATACCATCTTTGTGGAGTATAAGAACCAAATATGGGCGATATAGTAGGTGAACCAAATATTGACTTTAGTCTGCTTCTGAAGGAGACTAGTTATTGTAGTTGGTTGGACAGAAAGATCAAAAGCTTAAAAGCATTGGTTAACTCGACTGCGCAAGTGCTATTATTTTGATCGCTGGTGGAGAACCAATTGGTGTTGCAACTTTGTATCCACTGTCGTTTGAGAACAGTTAAATGCTTGGGAATATGTTAGCGGAAAAAAAATTCTCAGTTGAAACTGTTATAGATTTTTCAGAACACACACACACACACACAATTCAAAAGTTGCACACACTTTACTGTTCTTAATTTGTCCACACCTAGCTGCTTCCAAAAAAAATAAATGTTACTGTGAGTTCTCTCGCCAAGCTAACTTATCTTTCACTGACACAATTTAGATGGTTACCTACCCGCCATGCTAAATATATATATTTCACTGACACAAAAAGAATATATTTCAAGAAGTCAATAACTGAATAGTATCATAACTTCTTTCGGGAAACTATGATTTGTTGGGTGGTTTCTCAATAGTAGAGTTTTCTTTTCTTTTATTTGCTTCTTTTTCCATAGCCTACGTGCATTTTGGAACGGAGCATCTTTCGTCGTAATAATTGTAGCTATATGCATCATTTTGATGCAGAGGCTGCAATAGCAATATATTCCCACTTCTAAAAATAACTTCTTTCGGGAAAAAAAATAGGAATTTTCTAGCAATAGGGGTGGTGCAGCCAGGAGAAGCCCTAATGCTTGGGCTCACCATGCCTGCTGCGCCCTCCTCCGTTGCAGTCGATGTCATTCCCGCAAGAACAAGCTAGTGACCATACATTGCCGCACAGAGCACACCCACTTGAGGCACCGCTATTCCTGCAACCATCCGCCATTGTAAATGTGGTTTCTGGTTTCGCAAATAATTTTCTTTCCCAATTCAAATGTTGGTATATTGTCTTGTTGTACAAATAAGTTCCATGTCGTCCCACGGAATGTCAGCTAGGATGATGATTTTTTGTGACTTGGTGTTTTATCTCCAGCTTAATTATTGTGTACTGGTCACCATTGTTGGGGTAGCGCTAGCAGCAGAGAGCATGTGGATGGCAGCGTACGAGCTAGTATATCATATGTGGCGTGGCAAAGGTTTCTAAGATGCAGCCAGGAGCGGAAGTGGCTTGAAATCGCCATGCCGGCGGTGCCCTCCACCGCATTTTGCCACGTTTTCACACGCAAGAAGGGTGTGAACGCGAAACGATGGTATACTCGTCCACAAACAGCAACACCTATTCTGTGCACAAAGGAACAGAGGTGTTGTCCACAGGAGTTGGAAAGGCTCGTGGAAGCTGAAGAAACGCTAGAGCAAAGACGTTGCTATGCTGGCGAGCAATATGTGATCTCTGGTCCTCATCCGGGACAAGATCATCAGAATCTTCTCCTGATGCCTCCAAAGCCAATCCTACTCAGACAAGCCGTATAGGGATAAACGGTACACTGTACTCTTGCGGTGACACCCTATTCTGTGCCTCTGGCAGCGACACCGTCATTAGCTACTCTGTCTTGTTTACACCCATTTACCACTCAGACTTCAAGAGGCTTACATACCACGCTTGTGGATGGATAGGAACCAAATAGGGAAGAAATAGTAGGTGAAGTATGGCGCGTACTGACACCTCACCTGTCTACTTATGAAGATGTTTTTTTGTAGTTGGCTGGACAATATGGTTCAAAAGCTTCGTGGTGTAGTTAAAGAATATGATCAAAAGCAAAAACGCACTAGCTAACTCTTGAATACTGCGCTGCGCAAGTACTATTATTTTGAGAAAATAAATCCTGCTGACACAGAACCAATTATTACTGCAATTTTAGCTCGAGCATCGTTTGATCAGTAATTTGTCCTCACGGAGCGGCTTCACGAGAAATGTGTTCTATTACTTCCCTCGCCTGTGCTCACTCACTGACAGTTGTTATACGTAGTTATTACCTGTCCTCAACATTTCAAAAATCCAATAAATGAGGATTGTAACTTCATTTTGAAAAAAAAAAGAGAGATGTTTTATATGAAAATAGCAAATCCTTAGATTTATCTTGGTGAACATCAGGCACACACATACAAGCACAGGTTATTTGGCATGATTTCATAAAACAAAACCCAAACCAAGCAGTTTTGGAACTTTTATTTTTTTCTTGAACAGTGGTGAGCTCCCTACTATTTTTAAATTAAAATATTTACATGGTACATGGCCTTAGGCCCAAAAAAAACCATAGTAAAGAGAAAGACTAGTTTAAGTTACATAAGCAATCCTCCAGGAAAGAAATTGATGACGTGCAATTTTAAAGGAAGTGATATTTACATATGTCTCTACTGACTACTTAGTGTAGACTCGAAATTTGAGATTAGGCTAAGGTCATATGAGTCCTATTCCGAGTGAGGGTAAGGATTCAACAACTGTTGGGAAGAGGACATGTAAACCATTTATTACACTTCATCTGCTTTTATCTTTAAGCTAGTAGCTGGAGTTTTTTTTTCTATTTTTAATTATATGCATTGGTATAGTATATACATGTTCCAAAAGATAGAGCTCGATGAGAAAAAGGCACCACCGGTTTCTCTTCCGCTATCTACTACTCCCTCGAACCACATTCCTCAAAGTACTCATGTGCACGATGCGTTTATTTATCACAGCTGATCTGATAATCAAAGGTTTGGGAGGCATCTGGATTAGATCCTACCGGCACTGCCGCTGCTGTACGCGATGGCAATTGTGTGCGAGCCGTCCTCCCGCCGCGGCGCTGCCGGGGTACCGCAGAACCGCTGCTAGGCTCGATCTTTGGGGAAGTTAATTTCGTTCCGAGATCTGGCTGGAGCTTGTCGAGCTTGACAAACGCCTATAAAAGGAAGCTGCTGCATTCTTGAACATGGCGCGCGAGGCCATCGAAGGATGCATGGGTGGTTCTGCTACAACACGTTTGAGTGACGATGAGCATGCCTCCGGGTCGCCCAGCCGCCGCCGATCCTCTCCTGCTGGAAGCACAGCAGCTAGCGGAATGGTCCGGCCGGTGATGCCGACGACCCACCAGCCCGCCGTGGCGGGAAAGGCTTCTTGTGGCTCACGCTCCTCTGCTTTGCGTTCCTCACCTTCAACAGCGGGATGGCCGTGACTATCGCGGGACCGTCGCCTTCGTCGCCTTCTTGTACCTGGACCTCCTCTCGCTTTTCTACTGCCTCAAGAGGTACGAGGAGGCCGAGGCCGGGTCGCAGGACAGGGGACGCCTCAAGGTGGCCGTCTGGAATCACGAATCTCCGCAGCTAGGAGTGATTCCATGGGAGCGCTGCCGGGGTACATACATCTTTGGGGACCTGCAAGTCTTCGTGGCTTGCTGCCCATCCACGTCGGCAGCTAGGAGTGATTCCATGGGAGCGGCAGGCAGTCCAGGTCCATCGTCGGCTCTCATAAGATCGATTCGTTGAGATGAGGGGGGTGCACATGCAGACGCGCGAAATGGACACATGGAGAGCGTGTGAGTGGGTCACGCTGTGAGCCTTCGTGATTGGCGACTGCATGCAGAGCCATCAGCATCTCTAGCTACGATGAAAAGTCCCACTCACAATATGCTGCAGCCTGCAGGAACCTTCGGAGCTGCCTTTCACAGGCTCACAGCACCCAGGCTGGCAGAGAGTAGTTACCGCTGCCTCGTACATTTATGTAGCCCGTATGTAACAAATACGGTACTACGTGGAACGTCATTGCAAATCATGGAAATAAAAGACAACAATACAAGTGCCTCAGATAGACTTTTTATTAAGGAAAAATCTAATCAGCTACTAGTAGCTAGCTAATCAAAGCTAGCGACCAGGGTGATTTCACCAGAACCACGGCCGGACTGATGGTGGGAGCCGGATGGCAGGCGGAGCGGCGCGATTGCAAGGGTGCTGCAGAGTGCAGGCCACGTCCGCGGAAGCTGCAGCGGAGCATGGGAAGGCGCCGGAGGCCCAAGAAGCTGTGGGCTGGTCGGGATGTGGACAGGGGTGTGTGGTCGCTAGCTCCCGCTAACCAGCAACCAGTAGCTGGTTAGTTGGGTCCTTTTATTAAATAAGTAGAACAATGTAAGCGGAAGCAAAACCGAAATAAAAGTTTAACACACTGGACCGGTCCAACTAATAAAATTATTTGGCTCCAAAGAGACTATTAAGATGAAAGCCACGACGCTAGTAAATCAGGTGTCACCCATGCCCCGTGCTCATGCTTCTACTCCATTAACCTTTTTACCTGGAACAGGAAAACAAATGTGAGATGGAAATCTCAGCAACTAACCAATCACAACAAGAAAAAGAATAATGTTGTTGTAAGTATACGAAATTAGCAAATCAATGAAGATTATAACTTCATTTCGAAATTAGCAATCAACATTTCAAAATTCCAATAAATGAAGATTATAACTTCATTTTGAAAAAAAGAGAGATGTTTTATATGAAATTAGCAAATCCTTAGATTTATCTTGGTGAACATATGGCACACATACAAGCACAGGTTATCTGGCATGATTTCATAAAACAAAACTCAAACCAAGCAGTTTTGGAACTTTTATTTTTTCTTGAACAGTGGTGAGCTAGCTACTATTTTTTAAATTAAAATATTAGTAGGGAGCGCTCCCTAATATTTTTTAAATTAAAATATTTACATGGTACATGGCCTTAGGCCCAAAAAGACCATAGTAAAGAGAAAGACTAGTTTAAGTTACATAAGCAATCATCCAGGAAATAAATTGATGACGTGCAATTTTACATGAAGGGACATTTATATATGTCTCTACTGACTACTCAATGTAGGCCCGAAATTTGAGATTAGGCTAAGGTCATATATATGAGTCCTGTTCCCAGTGAGGGTAAGGATTCAACAACTGTTGGAAGAGGACATGTAAACCATTTATTACACGTCATCTACTTTTATCTTTAAGCTAGTAGCTGGCTTTTTTCTATTTTTAATTATGCATTGTAGTATATACATGTTCCAAAAGATAGAGCTCGATGAGAAGAAGGCACCACCGGTTTCTCTTCCGCTAGCTACTAGTAGTAGATGTGCACAAAGAGCGTCAGCTGTGTAGCTCTGCTCCCTCGAACCACATTCCTCAAAGAACTCATGCACGATGTGCCTGTTTATCACAGCTGATAAGCATACGTTTGGGAGGCATCGGGATTAGATCCTACAGGCACTGCCGCTGCTGTACGCGATGGCGATTGTGTGCTAGCCGTCCTCCCGCCGCGGTGCTGCCGGGGTTCGCTAACCGCAGAAGCGCGTCTGTGGGGACCTGCACGTCTTCGTGGCTTGCTGCCCATCCACGTCGGCAGCTAGGAGTGATTCCATGGGAGCGGCAGGCAGTCCAGCTCCATTGCCGGCTCTCGTAAGCTCGATTCGGTAAGTTGAGGGGACTGCACCTGCAGACGCGGGAAATGGATAGGGAGAGAGCTAGAGACAGTGTGCGTCCCACGGTAAGCCTCTGTGCGGGAGCCAGATTGGCGACTGCGGAGCCCTCTGCATCTCTAGCTAAGATGAAAAGTCCCACTCACAATGAGGGGAGAGTACACAGTTGCTGCAGCCTGCAGGAACCTTCGGACCTGCCTTTCATACAGGCTCAAAGCACCCAGGCAGTCGGGTGGCAGAGAGTAGTTACCGCAGCCTCGTTCATTAGTCAGGTGCCCCCTCTATTGTTATCTCTGTGTAATCAGTTCCATTAATTTCTTTATCTGAGGAGATGGAGCGGATCAGAGCTGAACCTTTTTACAGAAATTGTTTTAGAAATTTAGGTGATCATCCTCACAGCGGTGCCCTCAAGCTCTTTTCGCATGGATACATACCTCATTTTGTGATCGCTTTAATTAATAAACTGTTAGCTGTTGTTTCGAAAATAAAACCGTTATCTTCTATCATCAACTTGAGTTACAAATATGCCATGCTGCCCCATATACTCCCTCTGTCCCTTAATGTAAGGCATTGAAGGGGCGTTGATGGGGCCCACTATTCTTCCCCTCCCCTCCCCCGTCCGCTCGAACCTTATCCTCTTCCGCCTCACAAAAGCAATTCCACTTCTGGTAGTTAGTAAACGTGCACAAAAGCATTCAAGTTTTTTGCTTACGGGGGTTATGTCATATGTGCTCAGTTTGATTTTATATCTCCCCTCGAACCACATTTCTTTGAAACAACACATGACATGATGTGTTAGATTATCCCCATTAGTATATTTGAGCTTGAGAGGCATCGGAATTTGATCCTGCAGACCATGATATTAGGCTTGTGCTCTGCTTTTCAGATGCACCGAATATATCAACCACGTTGTGATCAAGTTCAACTATGCCCTGAGATACATGTCCAGCGAGTTCATCCGCCATACTTGTTTTATTAACAAATTGGTGGGATTATCCATATCGTAGTACTCAAAAAGCTCTTTATAGCAATCACTCTCTAAACGAGATGAATGATATGTTGGCAATTTGATTCAATTGCTCTCATAAAAATGGCTAGGAAATGAAACACTTCCATTTTTTCTTGTGCACCAGCCGCATTTTGCGTAATGAGACCGCGCTAGTTCCGTGGTAGTTTCGTGCTTCAGCAAGCTTTAGCTACGCAGCTTCTTGCAATCATGTAACCTCTAGAATTTAATTTTGTCACTTTTTAAGTTTGAATATATAATGTTTGTATAGGGATATGGGGATATGCAGATTACCCAGATTACACTGTTTACTCAGAGCAGAGACCTTTCGGCCGGGCCAATAATCAGCCTAGAACATGAAAGATCAGAGCAGAGATATCTAGAGTCGTATAACTTCTTGCTAAGCATGTTATAAAAGATGTTAGCCTCTTTCACCAACTTCAATTAGACGCGTCCTCTCCTCGTGGTTTCTATTTGGTTAATTAGCTGGGATCATGTGTATCAACTGTCAACGGGCAAGTAACAGCTAATTCAAAGTTGCATGTAAACCACTTATCGTAAGGTGTATGAAAAGAAATGGAGGGGTTACAACTCACGAGTTCCATAGTGCGACTCCTGTCTAAAGCATGTTATTATTGATAAAATCTTTTATATATGGAAATCCTGTCCTGAAAGAATCCGACCGTTCCACACTGTCACATGAAATGCTGGTATCCTGCCAGCCTTGTCTACGTAGTAAAAATAAATAAAATATAAAATAGACCACCAACACACCTGCTACCTGATCTTGATGCTGTGCATTTCCCTGTAAATTTCCATGGTAAAAATGCATCTAGGAAACCGGGAAGGAGAGTCAACCGCGTGCGCCGCGTATGTATTTTTCCGAATGTCTCCCAGTCCTTAGACAGTACCTACTGTTGTGTATCGTGACAACGCCTACAGCAAGCGTGCATGTGACTTGTTTTGATCTAGAAAGTACTTGTATACTACCGATGCAAGCAAGATACTGCTTGGTGGAATAGTTGTCGCCACTCGCCAAGCAAGATTGCCCTGAAGACCCAGTGTCTCCGCACTCTGAATCATATAAACAGCGGTAATTCAGAACATGTGCAACGAGCCACCACTGTCTGAATTGGCAAATGCTCTGTTTCTAAAGACGTGTTCAGAGCAAGAGATCACACAACACCAATTGGAGTTTCCATTTGCTGGTTGGTGATGAGCAGTCTTTAGGTTCGGAAATGAAATTATTCGTTCAGACTATGTGCACAACGGAATGAATAGCATCCCATGTCAGTGCACAATGATTGCAATCTGACGCCCGCCACTGTTCTGTACACGAAGAAACGGAACGCCGTCAATCTGGACTTCGAAGTGCTAGTGGAAGCACAGACACAGCAGAACCTCGCAACCCCCGTCCTTACATCACTGCTTCTCGATCCTCATCATGAACAAGATCAGCACAGTCTTCGATCTCCTGGTGCCTCCAAAACCTACCCTCTATACGCAACATAGTGATGATCTGTAGAGATAAATGAAACCGAAGCACAAAAACTTAGAAGCAGCTGATTTCCACCGCCGTGCCCCTCTGGTAGCACCCTTAAAAAGAAGTTGTGCTACCCCATGTCCGCACCTCCCCCCTACATACCACACTTGTGGAGGTCTGGCGGATAAGAACCAAATAAGGAAGGATTAGTAGGTGAAGTATGGCTCGTGTAACTCTACACTACTTCGAAGAAGTATTATTGTTAGTTTTTTCTTTCGTGGTAAAGAGGAGAGCAATGATATTAAGCTAAGGTCATATATGGATGATGTTCCAAGTGACGGGAACGATACAAGAAAGAAAAAACTAGTAAATCTTGAAGAAGAATTATTGTTAGTTTTTTTTTTCGTGGTAAAGAGTTCGAACAGAAAATGGCACGACCGGTTTCTCTTCCGTTAGCTAGTATATGTGCACAAAAAACGTTGAAGTTTTGCGCTTATAGCTGTGTAGTTCTGCTCCCTCAAACCACATTCCTGAAAGAACACATGCATGCATGATGTGTCTATTTAATCACTGCTGATAGTCATAGGTTTGGGAGGCATCCGGATTAGATCCTACAGGCACTGCCGCTGTTTCGCGATGGCATTGGTGTGCGAGCCGGCCTCCCGTCGCGGCGCTGCCGTGGTACGCGAACCGAAGCGGCGCTGCTGTTCGACATAGCTGCCATCGCCGTCGTTGGGCACCGGCAGGTCCTAGTGGCTAGATTTCCATCCTCGTCGGTGGCTATGTTTGTTTGCATGTTTGCAGCAGGCAGCTCCACTCCACCGCTGGCTGTCATAAGCTCGATTGGAAGAACAAATGGGACTGTACGTGCAGACCCCTGCAATGGATATAGAGTGTGGTCATGATTGCAGGTGACCATCTTCAGAGCAGTGCCCTTGAGATCTTTTCAGTGGACATCTATCTATTATATACATAATTGATCAAGAATTGAAGCCTCCACGTTCGCTCTCAAGGTCTAAGAGCCTCCACGGTTGCTCTAAAATGCTAAATTCTCACGTTAATCCGAGAAAATAAGAAGAAAAAAATTACCCATGACTGTCATTATGAAAAAATTAGTCACAAAACCCCCTATATGGGTCACAAATAGCTAAATTCGGAATAATAAAAAGTAGCCAAAAATACCCCTCGAACATGTTTCTAAATTACCCACCATGCCATTATGAGTCAAAAAATAGCTAAATTCAAAATAATAAAAAATAACAAAATACACTTCACACATATTTCTAAATTACCCGTCATTCCATTATAAGTCCAAAAAATAACTGATAATAATATAAAATTTATAAACTTATATGTAGGTATTTCATGATATTTCAGAAATCGCCTGCTGCCTACTCGTAATGATGCTCAGCTAGTTGTCGCCTCACTTGTTCCTCTAGTACACTTCTACCAACTTATTATCCGTCCCGCCTACTTGTCGTCGACTCCGGCAAGGGCTACTATCTTCACGCGTCACCTTCGATCCCCTCTCGCCTTCCTACTGGTAGGTTGGTCATCTTGTTGTTCAGATTGCCTGCTCGTCGCCCTCTCGTTCAATTCTCTTCCCGTCCTCTTTTCTAACTTGTTTTCCAATTCTCTCACTCATCCTTACTCTGTCATCGTCATAACTTGTTTTTCAGCTTGCCTAACCATCACGTCATATTTAGCTATTTTAGACTCATAATAATATGGTGGTAAAATTGGAAATAAGAATTAGAAATATTTTTAGTTATATTTTATAAACCGATTTTAACAATCAACTCTAGCCGCGTAAATGTGCGGGCAACCATACTAGTTCATTTAAGACCAATTTCATGAACTGTTGTTGTGTCAACCAAAAAAAAAATTTGTTAGGTTCTCTCATCAACTTTATATTTCCTTTAGTTCCATCCTTAAAATTGGTGGAGATTTCTGATCAAGTCACGCTAAAAGCCATTGTTGCTTAGACCTCGATATTCAAAATCCTTTGTATCGTTGTACATCTGTCAGTATCGATCCTCATTTACTACACTTACACAACGCAGGCCGATCGATGATGAGAAGTGATTACCACGCGGGGACAGATATTATTGCCGGGGCATGAGATGAACGAAACAGGGGGCAGCCGGAGCAGTCGTGACCGGGAATGGCAGTGGACGAGACAGCATGGGCGGCGAAGGTAAGCTGGGGCGGAGATGGAGCTAGAAGGCGTCGCGCCGGCTTGGGCTTCCCATGGTGTCGTGCTGTACGCTGCAATCCATCGTGATTTCGCACTCAAACAAAGAACAAAGCCGTGCAGCGGAAAGACGAGACACGAGCACGCCACTACTGCAAATGTCGGCCGGCCGTAGGTATTCTGTACAGAAAGAAACGGAGCAATTGTCGACCGGAGTTCATAGGGCTCGCGAACCGGAAACAAGGCTGGAGCGACATTGAACCACACACACGTATGATAATATCTTGTTGACCCTCGTCCTAAGCAAGATCAGCATGCCCTTCTCCTGATGCCTCCGAAGCCTAAGGTGTGCAGAGAGAATGTCAACAAGCCGTGTAGAAATGTGTATAGTGGAGAGCGATGAATGGAACCGAAGCATAGGAAATTGTAAGCGACAGACTAGCACTACTCTGCACCTCTGATCGATAGTAGCAACCTTAAGACATGCTACTCTTGTTCACTCTCTTTTTCTTACACCCATTTACCTCTCAAACTTGAAGACGCTTGGTTATATGCCACCCTAGTGGAGGACAAGGACCAAATAAGGATGAAATAGTAGGTGAAGTATACCACATGTGGAGGAAATAAAGAAATGAATAAGTTCAAATCGTGAACATAGAAATCGGTATATTTACAATAGAAAACGTGGGTAAATGTTAAAAATCACTGAAAAGAAACCGACCAGCCTCCAGCTTGTATGTGCATTCATTTACGGTTGGAGGATGACCTGCAATTCATTTATCACAGTTTCATCTACTCTTTATATCCTTAAGCTATCAACTCGATTTATTTTTCTATTGTTGCATTGGTAGTATATATTTGTTCAAAATGATAGAGCTGCAAGGAGAAAATGGCACGACCGATTTCTCTTCCGCTGGCTAGTGTACAAAAAACTTTCAATACTTCGCTTATGGCCATATGTAGCTCTGCTCCCTCGAACCACAAGCGCTTGAACTTGAAAGAACACAAGGTGTGATGTGTTTGTTTACCCTGCTGATAGGCATGGGTTTGGGAGGCATCGGGATTACATCCAGCAGGCGCTGCTACTGTTTTCGGCGATGGCATAGGTGTGCGAGCCGGGCCCCCGCCGCGGCGCTGTTGTGTGAGATGCCAAACACAGCAACGCTGCTGTGTGAGATGGCTGCCGTCGCCATCATGGGGTACCTGCACGCCCTCGTGGCTCGGTTTCCAACCTCGTTGGCAGCAAGAAGTTCTTTCATGGCGGCGGCAAGGAATTGCCTGGCAGAACCGAGCAAAATGGATAGGGAGAGACACAGAGTGGGCCCCACCGCGAGCCTGAGGCAGTGAGCAAGATCGGGAATTGCGGGACCCTGTGCTAGCTGAAACTGAAATGTAAACTTTGGACCTGTCATACAACTGGACCCAGGCAGTCTGTTGGCGGAGTGTATCAACCGCAGCATTCTACAATCATGTTCCCTCTATTATTTTCTCTGTGTAATAATTTATGTTAGTTCTTTGTCAGAGAAAATAAAGCGGAGCTCGTGAACCTTTTTACAAGAATTTTTCTTTCAGGTGATCATTCTCATAGTAGTGGCTTCTAGCACTTTTCACATGGAGTGGACATCTCATTTGGGAAAACCTTATTAACTGCTAGCTTTCAGTTACAATTACTGAGATCATATTGTATCTGACAACTGACATGTAGCATAAACAAAATAAAAGTGGCATGTAATAGCTATTATCACAATTTTCAACCTCCTATCATATAGTACTCACGAGAGTGGCTTCAATTAATGTACAGACATCACGAGAGTGGCTTCAGTTAATGTTTCCGGTAAGACTGCTTTTCGCACCCCATCTTTGTTGTCGTCAAACAACGGAGCGGCTTATCATCCATGGCCTTTTTGCAACATTGGAAGTGACAAACTCAATGAAAGCACGAATTTGTTGACCATCACTGCATGTTCTCCTCCCAGTGCCTCCCATTCGTTTCTTTAGGCCTAAATGTCACATCAAAACTAATCTTGCTATTTAGGCGTCTTAAATAAGTCTAATTACAAAACTTTTTTACAGATGTGCGCTAATTTGCGAGACGAATCTAATGAGCCTAATTAATCTATGTTTCGCTATAGTGATGCTACAGTAACCATTGTCGAATCATGGCTTAATTACCCTCGTTAGATTCGTCTCGCGAATTAGTACAAGGTTCTGCAGTTAGTTTTTTAATTAGACTTTATTTAATACCCCTAAATGATAAGATTCTAGCAGGCTTAAAATTAGGCCTAGAGAAACGAACACCCCCTTAAAACTACTCAGTTGCGATGGACATTCACAGCACGCACGCCAATGTGGTTTTCAGCCAACTCTTTCCTATCTATCCGGAACGCATATATACTACCAACGCTGAGGAAGCAAGAAATATATTTGAATGCTCAAGAAGAGTAGATAAAGGAGTTTATAACCATCCTCGAAAAAAGGAGTTTATAACCAATTGAGATGTATTACTCAACAATTATGTTGTTTCACTGGTGAATATGATCGAAGGCTAATTAGAATAATGCATGGAAGAAACCTAGCACGAACTCCAGCATTCGTGAGGCTACTTTAAAATGTTAAAAACCGAGGAACATTGTTCTCATGAAGAAAGTTCCTTTATATATAATATATATGTGCATATACTGATAGAAATAGATACCTGCAAAAAAAAAAAAACCACATGTACGATTGGATTATTGACACTAGATCTGCAATTGCACGCCCCACTCTGCTAGTTAGCCTTACAATACGCTACATGTAAATCATAACTCGCACCGTATTTTCCAAGACCAAGAGGCCTTTATGGCTTAGCCCGTGCAGTTAGATGTGTCCTGTCCCCGAAGAGATGACACGAATTTACAGGGAAAGAAAAAAGGACACTTTCTTACTCTTATATCTTCCTCTGAGTTGGTAATATATATGTCACAGAAGGTAGAGTTGGATGAGAAAAAGGCAGAACCAGTTTCTACCCCGATACACATGCGCACAAAAGATGTAGTGCTGTGCTTACGGGGTTATGTGGTTCTTCTTAATTTTGTCTCGCCTTGAACCACATTTCCACTACAAGAAAATTACCCTGGCACCACGGCTCAAAAGTGTTGCAATATGGGTATTTTTGATGCAATATTAAGCAATTGCAACTAAATATAGGCGTTGGGAGGTGTTGCAAGTGCGGCCGATGCAATAGGGTATCACAACACCATTTTGACACATTGCCATAACTTTGGTGTGTTGCAACGACGTGTGGTGTGTGGCGATAGCCTGCACACGCAACGCCACAATCGTTGTTGCTATAATGGTTATTGCAACAACGTATGGTAGAAATTTTGAATTGAAAAACACGTTTTAAAAATAGCAAAAATATTTTTTTAATGGGGGGAGGGCCCATCAACCAGCCCATCCGTTACCATCATCAAGTCGCAAGTGTGGCATTTTTCACACACTACGCGGCCGGCAGGATTCGAACCCACAACCTCCAGCTTGCACATGGAGCCCCTCTACCACTACACCAAAGCATCACATGTGCCCATGTTCTGTTTTGAATCCAAATATATTAGATTAAACCAAGTGTCAAGTGTTTGTTGGAGGCCCTAAATGAATTCAAATAGAAAAGTTGTCAAATACGTATCCGATCATCTCCTGTGTACGCATCTTTTTTGGAACCCGCAGCCAAACTGGCATGGGTGCCCAATTAAAACTCCAACGTGTGTCAAAATTCCAAACATTGATTAGTTTTTGGAGCTGCACGACGATGATCCATGACAAATATGTACCGTCACAGAATGGCAGTGTTTGTGATGCACACTGATAGATCGTCATAGAATAACAATGTTTGTGACCTTCACTTGCAGATCATCATAGAATGATATTGTTTGTGACGCTTTTTTTAAACGTCATCCAGATTTTGTCATGGATCAACAAATTTGTTGTAGTGTACAAAGTTTCATAACTTTTCGAGATCTACAACTTTCATTTTGGTCGTTTGTCCATCCGAGGTCGTTTGAAAGTTTTGAATTTTAAATTTGAACTCTTTCAAACTAAATTGCAACACTACATAATCAGTGGCAACGATTTTGGTTTTCGTTGCTATATCTAAGGGTTATTGCAACGATCCAGGTTTGCGGTGCTATATCTAAGACTCTTTTTGCAACAATTCAGATTTATGTTGCCATAACATAAACTTTTGGCAACACACAATAGCACTAATAGCAACGTTCTATATTCGTTACGACATTCTCAACTATTGCAACCATTAGAAAAAACATGGCAATAACTATGTCGTAAATGCAACACAAATTTATTCGTTGCGATATATAGTAGCTATTGCAACTATCAAAATTTAAATCGCAACACTACACAATCAGTGGCAACATGTCCTTCTATTGCAACTAAAATTGACAACTGTCGCAATAGGCTCTATGTATTGCAACCAATATCACATTGTTGCAAAAAAATTGGTAGCATTAGCCCTAAAACCTTGTAGTGTTCTTTGAAAAAAAATAATTACACGATGTGTTTGTTTATCACAGTTGATAGGTTTAGGTTTGAGAGGCATCGGGATTAGATCCTGTAGACAGTAACAAAGTCTTGGTGCTTAGGTTCTCTTTCGCACGGCGCAGTGTGCCTTCGAGCATCCAATGTCTGCGTGGCTGTCTGCCAATGGGATTCAAATTACAGAGTGGCTGATGTAAGAATAAATCACGCCTCTGGCTGTACCTGTAGTTTGCGTGTATATATCGCGTGAGTTTGTGTTCGTTCCAAACTGTAATCGCCGGCTAGCTGCGAGTGTGTCTAGTCGAAGCGTGTCATGGCCGGGAGCGTGTCTTTCCAGGAATGAGTCGCGGTCGTCGCTCCCGGATAGCTATAGGCAAAGAGTGGTTAGAATGTGCGCGCATGAGTAGCTAGAGAGGCTCGCAAGGAGATGGAGCCGGACGGAGCATGCGCATTAGAGTCGGTCGAGATTGTTGCTCGACGCCGCGTGGCCTGGGCTATATAAAGCCGGCATGTATAATTGATGTGCGTCAGTTGTCAGTTCAGCAAATAAACAAGCCAAGATATTTGACGTTGGCCGCCACGGCGTTCGTCGCCATTATCGTGTGTTTGAGCTCTCCACTTCGTGTTCCTGTGTGCCAGTGAGATCGAGTGATAGCTGGTGGTTCCAACAGCTGATAGTTCACCTACACATATTATTCTGTCTACTAGAGCTTAAACCTATTATATATGGCAACCAGAGCGTAAACTATTAGGAACTAGTGACAATAAAACAATATCTTCGGCTTTCGTAAAAACAACATGATCATGTAATACAGTGCATAAGTGAAGGCCCTGAGGGTCTCTCTCTGCCCCTCTGTTCATGACATTCAAGGAACTCCTTAAACTCCACACTTCCAGACGTCATTGTCCGACGACAAGGATGTCTGCTGGTTGCGATGATCTAACTGCATGTCAAGTCTCAAGAGAACCACTGCAGTTCATGGGTTACCTGTACAGAATAGTCAGTCAACTTTTGAACAGTCTTCTTCTGATGCCTCTCAAACCTAAAACTACGCAAATATATTGCATGGCTTATTTCGTTTGGAAGCTAAGGTTCACGCCAGAACATGTAGAACAACCTATATATATACTTGAATACTTATTACGTCCACATCTACTGATAGCTAGTTCGAGATCCAGTGCTCTGTGTGTGTGTGTGTGTGTGTGTGTGTGTGTGTGTGTGTGTGTGTGTGTGTGTTATTCCTAAAACCACCAATCAGTGAGAAATGCGGAATAAAATTGAGTTATGATCGAAGAGAAAGAATAGGTAAAATGTGAGTGTGTACCTTATGAGATCAGAAGCAAGAACAAATAAAGAGAACAGATGGAAACATGCTGTTGTCATGCACACTCACTGAATGCAGTATTATATTCTTATGAGATGAGGCGGCCCAAAACCATTCATGTCTTCGCAAAAAGAAAGCTCAATGGTACGTTTACGTCATGTGGTCCTTCTCAGCTCAGTTTAGTGCACTCGACGTACTGTTACTTGAGCGATGCACTGTATACCTACTGCTACGAGAACCAAGCGAACAGTACTTTGTCACGAACAGACTTGCAACCACTGGAATAAAAGATAAAATCGTTAGTAACCGACAGTTCGGGAGCTCAGAGTATCAGTGCATAGTTGCCTTGTCTTCCTACATGAGCTTTTTCCAATGCCTCCCAGACTTATAATTTGGCCATTTAACAAATGAACAAAGTAATGCTCTTACCAGAATAACAAATTTAACTGGAACCACTATACTACTCCATGTTGCCCACACATATCCAGCTCTACTGTATAACAAAGAAAATGGGCCGTGCCTTACATCGTCATCTTGTAACTTGAATATATACTACCCATGCTGAAGATGAGGAAAAAAACTAGTTGGTCCTCTTTGATAGTCCTCTTTTAATAAGGTTGGTAACTTTAAAGCAAATCTGATGTAGAACAACCGGTTGATTCAAGTAGAAGGGTAATTTTATGTCTTAGAATCTATTATATATATTATTGACTAAGAAAAGAAGCCTCCACGTTCGCTCTCGAGGCTTAGAAATTCCCACGTTAATCCGAGAAAATAAGAAGAGAAAATTACCGACCACTGCCATTATGAAAATTTAAACAAAGCAAAATAATTAACGAAGTGTAAAAAGCACTTTTAACATTACAATATTATGGAACTTTTAGACCATACACTCATAACTTTTGGAAAATAATCTCAATATATAAACATATATGATGGTTAAAATTTAAATAGTCTAATATTATGTTAACTAAATATACATGCGTGATAGATAGAATTGTACATATCACCGAACCATACACTCATTAGTTTTTGAAAAGTATCTCAGTATATAAACCTATATGATGGTTAAAGTTTGGATAGTCTAACCTATATGACCTTCCAAAGCTCTGTACGTGGACAGCCCAACTACGACGGTCATCCAAAATCGAAACGATGCTTGTGGTTTAGGCTCTCAATATACCACCTTCCTATCGTCGGCGGGCTTTGAGGCTTCTTGGAGCTTCGGGTGTGCCACCACAATTAGGCCAGTCTCAATGGAGTTTCATAGTAGGTTTCATAAGCATTAAAATGCATGCCACATCAGCAGTTTTATGCGGAGAGAGGAAGAAGAGTTTCATTAGAATAGAGAGGAGTTTCATCCCCATAAAACTCATCTGGCTTGTTTACCAAAATTTCAGTCTTGATAACAGTGCAATGAAACTGTCCACTGAGGATGGCCTTATTGAACCATCAGTGCTTCGAATGGCATGCTAGTCAGATTAGTTGTGTGGCCATACCATAATTAAGAACCAACAAAATCTCTGTGTGTCTTGGCCGTGGATCGCTGAGCTCATGCCCCTGTCTTGCATCTGTGTGGCAACTCGTGAATCATGAGCATGTATTTTGAGATTGCAGTCACCGTGACCTATGTTGGACGTGTTGAGTGGCGACTGTTAGCATGCGCCATAAATATGGAGCAAAGATTGGGATGGATGCATGCACAACGCAAAGAAAATTGATGCAGTGCTTATGTGCCTTTGAATTCTGGATGGGTCAAGTCGGTTCGTATTAGGCTAACTAGTATGGCTGCCCGCGCATTTGCGCGCCTAGAGTTGATTGTTTTCATAACAATAATAGTATAAAATTTATAAACTTGTATATAGGTATTTTATGATATTTTGTAATAAAATTTTATATGCTCTCTCCTACGGTCGCATCCACCTCTTGCTCGTAATGATGCTCAGCTATTTGTCGCCTTGGCTTGTTGCCCGGCTCACTTGTTTCTCTAATACACTTCTGCCAACTAGTCATCCGTCCCGCGACTCCCGCCTACTTGTCGCCCACTCCGGCAAGAGCTACTATACCTTCACGTGTCACCGTCCCCCCTCGCCTTCCTACTGGTAGGTTGGTCATCTTGTTGTTTAGATTGCCTGCTCGTCGCCCTCTCGTTCAAGGCTCTTCCCGTCCTTATTTTTAACTTGTTTTTCGGTTCTATCACTCATCCTTACTCTGTTATCGTCATAGCTTGTTTTTCAGCTTGCCTACTCATCACATCAAAATTTAGCTATTTCAGTCTCATAATGATATAGTGGGAAAATAAAAAATAAGAATTAGGGATATTTTGTTCGAGAAAAAAAAGAGTTAGAGATATTCTTAGCTTTCTTTTATAACCCACATTTAGTTTTTTTTACTTATAATGGAATTACGTGTAATTTAGAAATAGGTGTGAAATGTATTTTTGTTAGTTTTTATTATTTCGAATTTAGCTATTTCTTGACTCATAATGACATGGTGGGTAATTTAGAAATAGGTTTGTGGGGTATTTTGGCTATTTTTTATTATTCCAAATTTAGCTATTTTATAAATATTTATAAGGGGTTTTGTGACTATTTTTTCATAATGGCAGTGGTGGGTAATTTTCTCTTCTTATTTTCTCGGATTAACGTGAGAATTTCTAGTATTTTAGAGCGAACGTGGTGGCTCCTTTTTCTCGTCAATTATATATATAATAGATATAATAGAAGATTGATGTTTGTGGTGGGTAATTTACAAACTAATGTAATACTGCGTTTGGATGTTCGCATTGAGGGTCCGGAATTGGAATTGGCATTGGATAGCACCAAATGCTGCTGTTTGGATGGTTTAGAATTCGGCATTGGAAATCATCCTCAATGCCGAAGCGGTATTCGCTACACACGCACCCCCTCGACCTCAATACAGAGCCGTGAGCCTCTGCATTGGGCGGAATTGGAGATGTGGTGGGCGACGGGCGCGAGGCGAGCATCCTCTTCCCCATCTCCGGTAGCTCGGCGCCCCCTTCTTCTCCTGCAGCGCCGCGCCGCGCTGCCCTCCCATGCCTCCCTTCGCAGTGAGCCCCGCGCCGCCAATCCCCTGCCCCCTCTTCACGGATGCGAGCCCTATGGGCTTCTCCATCTTCCTCCACAGCGGCTCTCCGACACGCCGGATCAGGAGGAGCCGCGCCGCCCTCCCCTGCCTCGCTCCTTGGATGACCCACGCGCCGCCGTTCCCCTGCCTCCCTCCCGGCGAGTCCTTTCTTTCTCAAGGCCGGCACCCTCTTCTTTCTCATGACCGGCGGCCTTCTCCGTCGAGGTGTCGGTGGCCTAGGCGAGCGCCGCCGCCAGCATGGTAGAGGCGAAGAAGATGGCCAGAATCAGATGCACGGTGTGGACATCCAAACATGAATTGGTATTCGCCACCTTCTTTGATTCCATCTAGCAATTTTATCTACATCCGAACAATGGCTTTGGTATTGTAACATAATACCAATACCAGGCTGATTTGGCATTCAACCCAATTCAATGCCAAGGTCTCCAATATCTACATCCAAACGGAGCCTAAGGGTATTTCAGGAAAAAAAGTTACAATGGTAATGGTGGGTATTTTTTAAATATTTATAGTAGTTTTTTGACTAATTTTTTCAAAATGGTAGTGGTGTCATCTTAAAAATTAAAAAACATAAACATAAATTGTCTTAAAAAATGTGAACGAAAGATTAGCGAAATCTCAGTTACCCGAGAAAATTTGGGTTACCTATACACCATGTAATTGGTGTTGCATAAGTTTTTTTTATGTATCTTTAATACCCACAATGATCGATTTGAAAGGATTTCAAGTATAGAGATATTTATCGAGAAACTATTGCATTATTTTGATGGTTGGTGGTCATTATGATCAATTCATTAACAACACACAAAGATATTTGAGGTTCTATTCTCTAGCGATGAACTGAGTTGAACCACAGGGCATTAGATTTCCTTCAAAGGGACACATTGCTAACGTTGAACATCCAAGAAATCATCATCAGGAAGGAGCTGATCAGCTCCTGGCATCAGCGGCTATACTCTGAGTCATCTATGTAGACCGTTGCAAAAAGCATGTGTCCCAATACGAGTGCTTTACCCATTTTCAATAGATCCACCATCAATATATTTCCGAATGCCTCACAAACCTATGTATCGAAACCGATGACATAATCTTGGTGTCCATATTTTGCATACCAATGCATACATGAAAAACACGACTATCGATGTGTCTCTTGATTCATCTGTTCCTCCTAGTATGTGCAGTGTTTTGGGTAAGTTTTGTTTCAAATCTAACCTACTCACAATGATTTTACTGGTTGGACGCTTTACTCATCAGTTTATTAAAAGTAGGAAGATACGTCAGAAGAGATTTCGTAACGAGCTTCTAATTATGAGGCCAATACAGCTATATTTTTGCATAAATATTATATTGGCTTATAATCCCTCACGGCATTCAATTCAATTCCCTCAACGAACATGATAGTCACGCCGATATTCAAGAACTTGAATGGATGCAAAAGCCTAAAAAAGAGTGAAATGCACCGTGGGTCCTTAAACTATTTAAGGATTCTCATCTAGGTCCATCAACTTTCAGATCGTCCACTTAAATCCATGAACTATTTAAGTAGGTTCGTTTGGGTCCAAAACCCTCCAACTCAGATGAAACAGCGGACTTGGCGTTTCCGGCATGGACAAAAGATCATGTGGCGGTTCATATTTATAGTAAACCCCTTAAATTTTGTCTTATTCCTATTCAGAAGTCCGTGTCCACACTCGCGGCTCGATGTCCCAGCTTACAGACCATATGACTCGCCATTGATTTCTCCCTCTTGGGTGAGCTAGAGTCTAATACGTTTCTTATACCCTAGCTCTTCTCCGTGCGCTCCTCTCTGAACAAACCGCGAGTAATCTCTGCCAAACCCATAAAAGTTTAGATTTCCCACCGTCATCTTCACCCGAGCCCATCCTTTCAAAGCTCGCAGCTTGTCGCAAGTTCTGTGTGCATGGGAATGAATGAGATGGGGCTCATATCTAGGCGGCGCGCTGTGAGGATTGCATGTGCGATTCAGGCGTGTGGAATAGAGATCACCTCCACACACATCCGGTGTTTGTCAAAGCAATATTTATCGCCATCAGGAAGTCAAGAGCATGATAGCGAGAATGAGAGAAAGCTCGAGAAGCTGCCTATAAAATTGTGTCATGTTGTCATTAGCACGTCAGCACAACTTAGCTATATGTAGATAGGTATGGACCCAAATGAACACAGTTAAATAGATCATGGACCTAATTGAACGATTTGAGAGTTGATGGACCTGGATGAGAATCCTTAAATAGTTTAAGGACCCACGGCGCATTTCACTCCCTAAAAAAAGTGTGCCACCAAGACAAATATACATCCCAACTATGTCTCACACTGATAATCTGGAAGCGTCTCGGACCACATTTCAATCAACATTTGTCTCGATTCTACTGATAATCCAGTGAATGCGTCATTGGCTAATTTCAATCACTTATTTCTTATCTCTGCTTTTTTTTCTTTAACCATCATGCCGACGTTCTGGGTCCATTCCGTCCCGGCGCTCAGCACGAGGACACGGATCGCCGGCAGCGTGGCACGGAGCGCCTTGGAGCCGGCCACTCATCCAACTCCGGCCGCGCGTCCAGCTCGGCCACGGCGAAAGGCAGCGATGCTGTCCACCTGAACGGCGCGCTCCACGACGCAGCAGGCTTGCGCAAGATACTTTCGTGCTGGACGGTAGGCGGGCGGCTCCGATATGATATCTTTTCCTGATGCCTTCCATGCCTAGGTAAGTAGGTATCATGATTCACGCATACAGAGTTACACAACACCTGTTCCTCTAACAATGCTTCATGAAAGCATCACAACTACAAGGACTTTAACAAAAGAAAGAAAAAAAAAGAGAAGCAAATTGACTGAAAACCATGAATCAATATATATGACTGATTAGTTGAGTATATATATGTGGACATAACTCATGTAGAAGAGTACCGTATGACTTTTCTTATGTACTATATATATCCCTACAAGTATCGAGAAGCCTATACAAATTCAGTATTCACACTGTGTCTTTAGGAATTTATTACTTCTGGATCCTTGGCTAAAATTTGCTTATTTGGCATTCTCCTCACACCTATCTGTAATATATGCTACCCACTTACGTTCTCGAAAAAATATACTATTCGCGTAGAAGATCGTGATAAGAAACAAAAATGCTCATGAGTATATATTTTTCTATAGTACACAGCATTTGTTTAGTCGGTCTGTGGTCACAAATGTTGTCTAGTTTGAGCTCATTCAACTGGAAATTAGTTATTGTTTGCCAAGTTCTATGAATAAAGTAATATATAACTGATTAGTTGGAGAACAGAAGATTGCTCAACCACTAATCCAGTATATTATTGATACGTTGAAAATTTGTGGATCCACAATTCAGTTTAATCACACGTTTGATCTTGCATGCTGTTTCCTTTGAGTTCACTACGGAAACCCGACGTTTGACTAGTGTTTTTTTCTTTGTCGAGTGTATTTATTCAGGCACTCGGCAAACAAGGTCTTTGTCGAGTGCCAAAAAAAACACTCGGCAAAAAGATGTTTGCCGAGTGCCAAAAAAAACACTCGGCAAAGTTTTTAATCTTTGCCGAGTGTTTTTTTCCACACTCGGCAAAGAAACACCTTTGCCGAGTGTCAATCCCTATACTCGGCAAAGAGCCCTCTTTGCCGCGTGTTTTTATTACATTAGGCAAAGAATATTTTAATTAATTTTTTGAGGCACTAAATTGATTCAAATTAAAAAGTTTTGAACTACAAAGTTATATAACTTTTCAACATCTACACTTCTTATTTTGGTAATTTTTCATTTGACAAAGCGCAAGTAAATTTGTTCACAAAATCTACAGCTCCCGTATAGTTTCCCAAAACATAAAGAGAGATATTTGAATTTGTAAACAATGTTACTACCATTATTTTGGATAAAAAAAGACCAAAATAAAAGTTACAGATCTTCAGAAGTTACACAACTTTGCTGTTGAACACTTTTTAAGTTGAATTAATTTTTTCAACGAAAGTATGTTTGAATTTCTCAAATTTCAAATTTTGAATTTTTCAAACGACCTCAGATGGACAAACAACCAAAATGAAAGTTGTAGATATCAAAAAGTTATGAAACTTTCTAGTTGACAACTTTTTTATTTGAAATCATCTTGTCAACAAAAATTTAGTTTGAAAGAATTTAAATTTGAAATTCAAATTTTGTAATGACCTAAGATGAAGAATCGACCAAAATGAAAGTTGTAGATCTCGAAAAGTTATGAAACTTTGTAGTTGAGAACTTTTAATTTATAGATCTCGAAAAGCTATTTTCTTCGGGTGTTTTTTCGATTAATATTTTGCCGAGTGTTTCTCTTTGCCGAGTGCCACGTGGGCTCTTTGCCGAGTGCCCGACATTTGGCACTCGGCAAAGAGCTCTTTGCCGGTACCTGTTTGCCGTGTGCCCTTTGCCGAGTGCAACACTCGACAAAGGGTTTGCCGAGTGTATTTAGCCCTTTGCCGAGTGCCCGCAATAAAAGAAGTTGTACTGCATAACAAGTTGTGATGAACATGAGATTGAGAGACGTGTCAATGCGTTCTCAGATTAATTTTTAATAGAAGATCAATTTCTCAGTTCTATTCTTTTCCATTGAAAAAATATATCATCCATCTTCTTGCGAGAGACTGCGAAGTGGCTCGCCATCTCATCATTCGCATGAATGGCTGAAGTACGTTTTCAACACAGCCATCGCTGATCCAACAGTCTACACGGCTACATCACGGCTAATATTGTTTGTTCTTTTCTTTCCACTGGCCATCAGGTACTCCGCGCTCCACCGCCCCGTATTATAGTCAGTGAACTGCATATTTCTTTTCCAAGTGCCTCCCAAACCTACATACTGAGTGCACTTGGCATAGTATAGTGTTTATGTTCCAAGAAAGCAGGGCATTGCTATAAAAGGGAGAGGTTGATGAAGAGAGTCTTGAACACCATATCATATTTCTCAAGCATGGCATGTGAGAGATGTGTTTACGGATTTAATTTGTGCAATGGTCGAGAAAAAAAAGTGGTTATATTTAATATGCATGCATCACAAAGCAAGTGGTTGTGTCATAATAAATGGCTTCAAACCTCCATTCATCACAAAGCAAGTAGTTGTTACAATAAATGACTTTGGTGTGATAAGGCTAATCTTTTCATATCATATTTTTCGAGAGTGCCGCATCAGCTCTTGAGGTTTGGTTTGATAGATGAAATGCCCTCTTTCACTTTAAAATTTTATTTCACAGTTTGATACACAAGTCATAACATTAAATTGTTGTGTTGAGATTGGTCAAAACATGTTGGGATGAAACTTTATGCTCTCAATGGTATTTTAGTTGAATTTGGATTTTAGTTGAGTTTCATGCATGTGAAACAGTGCTAAATGAGTTCCATCCCCATAAAACTCATTTGTGCTATTTCATCATAATTGCTTTGCCATATCATTTTTTTTTTGCCGATGTGGCATCTCATTTAGTGCTAATGAAACCCCCTATTAAGACTGGCCTATGCTGTACTCGCACTACTTATCTGTTGAAAATGAAAAGAGCAAGTTTGTCAGCCCAGTATGGAGCACCACCTACCCAACAAGGTACGTATACAAAATTACAAGCTCCCATTTATACCTATTTTGGAAAAAAAAAACGTCATGGCAATATTTTACTTTAATTTTTAATAATTATAGCACATTTCTGAAAAATTGACTTGCCAGCAAGTGGCATTCACAATAATGGAGTGATGAACTCACACTTGCTGCATTGGAAACTCAATTAGTAGCATGCATGGTTAGTTGAAACAGCATAACAAGATCTATATATATGAACCCATGGACAAGAAGGATCCAACTACTACTAAAAATGGAACCTCGACACCATCTATCCTATTACAAGTTATTTAGGTTTGAGATGTTGGAGCAAACCAAATTGAGTGAAATTGAGATGCTGGAGCTCTTCATTATGCGGTTCGACGAGATCATGGTGGCCATGTTAATCTTGGTTGCCGTCTTCTGGCTGCTTTGTAACATGCCCAAGGCCGTGCAGAAATGGCTAGGCTTCTTCACCGTGGCCATGTCCACTATGTTATATGAGTGCTCGATCCTAAGAAGTAACGTGCTCTCTCCTCACTCGAAATCTCTAGTTCTTTGTCAGTCTTTTACAAATTTGCAGCTGCCTGTCCTTTTGTTAATGTACTGTATCATGGTTCAGGTAGTTCTTAGCTAGAGATGCTCAATTCGTAGCTTAGCTTCCTCCAAACAAACACAAAAAATGTAGCCATAGTAATTAATCTGGGACCGGCCCATTTTTATTTTGTAGAGATTGGTGTCGCCCCTATGTGGCTACCATGACTGAAGCAGGTGGTGAAGCCGAATTTTACAAGATGCTCCAGGAAAATTTCATGCAAATTAATACTGTATGGAGCCGTCCAGAAAACCTTAAGGTAATGTCGAGATGGTTATTAAGAATGGAGAGGAAGTACGCACCTCCAGAGACATGGATCTTTGCATAGGTGCTGGCTACAGCTGATCAATCAGCGGACCACATTGGCATTCAGGTGGTTATTTGTACTACAACTTTATTCGAGTGTTTCTAGCTGTTTATGAAATAAGTATGTATTTTACAAACAAAATTTGCTCCACAGAATGCACAGGGTAGACAACCTTTATGCTTCACATGTTTGGGACCCAGTGAGGCAGTGAATCTTCCGCTTGGGTGGCAAGCTTTGCATACGACTGCATCCTTGACACCACACGCCATGCTTCTTCCTCTCCAGCTGGTGCATGAGGTGCTGGAGTGGTTGCATCGCGTCGCGCCGCGCTGACACGGCCGGCGAAGGACGTTCCTATGTTTCTTTTCAGAGGTTTCCATTTTCTAAAAAAAAAGGTTTCTTTTCAGAGTTCCCTTATTCCTGGGGAAAAAAAATCAAGTGTTGGGTTGTTCAGCAAACATTAACAAACGCGATTTGATACAACTCTCGGGAAAAAAAAATTGATGCGACTGTGGTATTACTACCAGATTCACACTTGTTGGCCCATTTCAAAACATAACAATTAAAAATATATTCTAGGAGAGTACACATGTTGGCTGGAGATGTAATAAACAGCTATAAATTGCAACTCTATTACATGTGTCTTCTGTTCTACCGCGGCTATACACACATGCTTTTTAGGAGAATTTTCTTGTGCTGGGTTAACAGTGCTTGGAGGGATCTACTTGGTACCTTTCCTTTAAGTTGTAAGTTCAAATAGTGGTCCCAGTACCACTTAGAGGATCAGGTGGAAGGATAGAAAAATAATTTTATTTTCTGATCAAAGTAGAGGAAAGGGTAGTTTATTCTTGATTGCTGAACTGATGTATTTCTGAATTTCATTTCCTTCTTAAACTTGAAGAAAAAAGTCTAATTTACTTTCCCGACCTATGATTTGTGTTCAGATAAACCCATAACACAATGATTTATTTTATTTTGTTTGCAAGGGATAACATAACACATTGATTGGTTTACTCAATCCCCTCAATTTGCTAAATAGGCTTACTTTCCACCTTTTGACACTAATTTAATCTGGCTTTTGACGTGACCATGGCTGGCAGCGGTTTTTCTAAGTGCTAACTAGCGACGACACCTAGACCATCGACAGAGTCCAATCCTTCTGTTCATCTCCGTATGGACAACAGCCTCTGTTCCCTTCCCTTCTCATGTGTGAATTAACTGGTAACAGGGCGTGCCGCGTGATTTCTCAGGGTACTAATGCCATTTTGTAACTGAACCATCATCATGTTCATTCAAGTACGAGACGTATTGGACCGCGGTTACTGATCCCGACTGCAGCAGTTGGAGCAATGACCACCAGATGCTATGCTTCCAATGCAACTCATCGGCATCAAGAAGAGCTAGCGCGAGGTCGACATACTGTGCATTTTCCTGCTCATCATCCTTGTAATTAATTGTTTGTCTGGCTGCTCTGCAAGACCGCAACGCCAATGACGAGCAATTGAGCCACCACAGGGGGGCAGATGCACTGGTCTGTTTTGAGATGCTGATCAAGCAAATAAGGCCCCAACAAATGATTCCATTCTACTGTAGACTAGGACAGCTTGACTCCACTCTGTTTCCAGCGTTCTGCTGAACTACCGCAAGCCTGGTCTCCGCCCCTGGAGAATGGTTTCAAGAAACTGATACAAGGTGGGATGTTCCACCACCGGTTGTGTCCCGTGATGCCTGATCCGACGGCCCATAGTGCACCGTAACACGGTAGCACCTGAGAGTGTGGTAACACCTGAATCGTTCTACTCTGTCTCACTCACGGATCAGTTTCGTGACGGACCAAAAGCCTCCATAATCTCTGTGAGGACATGGGCATGAAAGAGTCTCTTTTTTGCTGATGCCTCCCAAACCCAAACAGACATAATGTTGTGATAACACCAAAGGCGTCTAGCATGCTCTGTTTTCTTGCTAAGCGAAGCAACGCAGAGGCATATATAACTCCTAAGAAAACAAGAAAAAGCTTCAACTCTGTTGCACATATATATGCACTGGTTCCTGCAGAGAAATAGCTAATATGTCTTTCACCTTATTTTATATACCTCCTTCTCACTTGAAACACTTTTGTACCTCCTTCTCACTTCAAGTGGTGCAACTTTTCTCACTTGAAGAAGAGCTGGCGCAAGGTCGCCATCCTGAACATTGCCGTGGTCATCATCATCCTTGTAATTGTTTATGTTGCTGGCTGCTGCGTTCCGCAAGACCGAAACGCCAATGATAAGCAATTGAACCATCGCAGGGGGGCAAATGTACTGCTACCACACAATTGACTGATGCAAATTAACACGAAATTGAAAGATGCAATTGAACAAAGAACAGATTTAAGCGCAGACACAGGAGCTCGAGTGGAGCCAAGGCAGAGCATGAATTTGTACTCCGCCTTCGTATGATCTTGATGTAACAGGAAATGACACATGGCCTGGCTTGAGCTGCTGAGCAAAAACAAGGCCCCAATGCATTACTCCATTCTATAGTCTAGGTAAACGTCCGGCAGCGTTACGCAGCACAACGGGGAATTGGATAGGGGAATATCTCCAGATGGTCGGTGCCAGTACTCTGAAATCCCCATGTCTGGTCTCTATCTCACTCACGGGGACTACTCTCACGGGCCGAACGCCTCCATAATCTCTACGAGCACATGGACATGAAAGAGTCCCTTTCCTGCTGATGCCTTCCAAACCCAAACAATCCTATACCGTTGTGGTAACAAAGGTAGCATGCTCTGTTTTCTCGCTAAGCGAAGCGACGCAGGCGTAACTCCCAAGAAAACAAGAAATAAGCTTCGAATCTGTTACACACATGCATTGTTTCCATGGTGTCACACCCCAATTTTTGCCCATAATTAAATTTCACTAAAAATTTGAAATTTTTCAAATCTAGAACAAATTAAAATGAAGTGAGTGATTTAAAGTTAGCCAAACCACCTCAATTTTAAAATTTTTCATTTTGAAAACTTGCACAAAAACCTCATCATATGCATTTGAGGATTTATTGGATTTATTTTGAATAATGTTTGTTTTTCTCTTTTTGGTTTGAATTCGAAATCCTTCCAAATTCAAATTCTGAGAAAAGATCAAATCTTTTTACCTTCTCGGGCCGCTCTCTTTTCTTTCTATCCCGGCCGGCCCAAACCTCTCCTTCTCTTTTCTTTCCCTCCTGGACCGCAGCCGCCCCCGCCCACCTTCTCTTTCCCGGCCCAGCCTGCCAGCCCGCCTCCGTGCCACTGACGCGTGGGCCCCACCCCCGTCGTCTCTCACCTTCAGCCGGCGCGTTTTGCGCCGCCGCCCATGCCGCCCTGCCGGCTCCCCGCTGCCTCGTCCCATCCCAGCCACAACACGCCACGAGGAGCACGTGCCAACTCCGTCGCGTCCCGTCGAGGCCCCACTGCCCATGCCCCTTTTCTTGACGCCCGCGACAAGTCCGGCCACCGCCTTACTGGCGCCGCCGCCCTTCCTTCCGTGACGCGCGCGCCAAGTGTGGCCGCACCGCCTCACCATCACCCAACACCGCCTCGCGTCGCCGTTAAAAGGGCACCGAGCCCCCTCCTTTCTTCACTCAGCCGAGCTTCTCCTCCTCTTCTCTCTCTCCACCTCTCACCGAGCTAGTTCCGGCCATCTCCCTCGACGCGGCCGCCTCCCTTCTTCCTCCGGCCTCGTCGCGTTCACGGTGAGCATCCCCCGTCCCTCTCCTTCTCCTGCGCCCCTCCAATTCTTTCCTCGTTCCGCGCGTGAGCCCCTCCCGAGCCGCAGCCGCCGTGCATGGCTCTCTCTCGCCGCCGGCTGCGACTCCGGGCGCGTCCCGCCGAGTTGAACCCCACCTCACCCTCGCCGCGCACGCACGCATCTTTTCGCACACGCGCAAGCCATCGCGAACCCCCCTCTCGCCTTTTCCCCATCGCAACGCCGCGCCGCCCATCTCCGACGAGCCCGCTCCACCGCCCCACTTGCCACCGTCGACGACATCACCCACCGGACGATTCGCCGTCGCTCGCTCGTCCTCCGCGATGAGCTCCCGTCGCCGTTCCGCCCCCCTAGGTGCCGGCGGCGAGGATTTCGGTGAAGCACCGCCGCGCGTCCCCTTCCCCTTTCCTCCGCCGCGCTTGACCCAGTCCGCGCCACCATCCGACGTGGCGGGCCACGTCACACGCACGGGCCCGCCCGTCAGTCTCTCTCTCCCTCTCTCACTCAGCCCCGTGCACTCGGTCCATGTGAACCAAAGACCATGAACCCCCTCGGTTCATGGTGCACCGAGTCCACCATCTTTTCCCATTCAAAAACAATTCCGAAAAACCTTGAAATACCGGGCCCTGCATTCTTGCAGATAAGCCCTGATCTTTCTATTAATTATGTTTAAGTCCTGCCTTTTTACAGAAAAGACCCTAAACTTTTCTGTAATTACCTTTCAGCCCCTACCTTTTTGCACCGAGACCCCTGGAATTTCCCAAAATTACAGATAGGTCCCTGTCAACTTTCTGTTTTTACCAAAAAGCCCTCATAATATTTCTATTCTTGCAAATAAGCCCTCAGATCCCCTGACCCGTCTGTCAGCCTCTCTTTCCCTCAGGAAAATGCTAAGTGCACCCGGCTAGTGTACACACATTTATATTCCGAGCAATTTCCAATATCAGAAAAATCTCAGAAAATGCCCAAAAAATCCTATATTCCTTTCTAATCATTTTCCAACCCTTGATCACTCCAGATTAATTAGGATTATGGCTATACTTAATTAAGTTAGCTTAATCCTGATTAATTTCCTTTCCCAAAAATTCAATAATCGATATCTCCTCTGGTTCAACTCTGAATTTGGCGATTCTTTCGCCAAAATTCATCTAAAATCATCCTCTATTCATTGCCACCAGATCCAACTCTAACCTTGGTCTCCATTTGGTTTTATTTGATTTATTGCTTGATTGCTTGAGCGGTAGATTTATTTTCTTTTATCGCTAGATAATCAAGTCTTTGAAGAAGAGCCCGAGGATTTGGAATACGAGGACTTAGAAGAAGAAGTCTATTGTGAAGGCAAGTCTAACTCCCTTTGATCATATTGATCCCATGTTTATGAAATTATCCTAATTAGAGCTGTTTGCAAATAAAATTGCATGGTATTTAATGGATTTAAATGCTAGAAGGTCCTATGCAATATTTGATTGCCTTCCTTGATTTGTTTTACCCTGAATCCTTGTTAACCATAGGAACCAACATCATTAAATTTATTTAATGAACTGTTGGAATGCTTGCCGCTTAGGACTTTCACTATGTGTTTAATTAATACTGCTCACATGATATTTCGTGTAAAATGCGTGCGTCTTGGTGGTGTGTGTACATGTGAAATTGGGAGGTATAATAATAAGTGCAACCCTAGTGAGGGATGTTTTTGGCGGGATCAGGCGAGGTAGTCCTCAGTGGGGAGGCTATCTCTGGGACGCCCTTCCACTTGTGGATTGGCTATTGAAGATGCCTGGTTCGGTCGTATAAGGACCGGTTCTTGTGCCGCCTTTGCCTAGCACCTCTCGCACAGCCACAAGCCGTGAATGGGCGCGGAATTGGAACCACACCCTACTAGTACTCACCCGGTACCCCCCGGAGGCAGGAGATTGCAACGGAGTCCCAGGAGAAGACTCGTTCGTTGGTGGGTGTTCGAGATCCGGCATTTATGACTAGCCATATTATTATGATTATGAAGCCCCTGGTGATGTCCGTGGGGGATGCCGTGGTGGTACCAAGTAGGTATGGAACCTTTAGTGGGACAGTCCAAACTATGACGATAGGGAGGACTGGACCACCTTGTGGGGAAATTTGTGCACCCTTGGCCAAGGTTAAGAAACTTTCCGGAAAGCCGTGTTCCACGGTATTGGACAACGCGAAAGCATCGGCCACACTATGATTAGATTTTCTGTGTGAGTTATCCTTGGCGTGTTTTTGGAATACACCGGTTTGGAGCCGTGTGCTGGTTGTCGGCCAGTGATAAAACTTGAGGCACTGGCGGGATGGACAGTAACTCCCCCAGGGCCGCCCAACCCCACTAATCTCTACAGATACTTGATTAGATTGCGAACTGATTTGTTTTCAAAACATCCTTGCATAAACTTGGCTTTCTTGCCTCGTTGATATAAACCACAAGCCTATCCTTTGATGAACTCCCTTGCATAACTTACCCCTCGTGTTAGGCTTGCTGAGTACCTTAAGTACTCACTCTTGCTTCAATCATTCAGAAGATGAGCCAGAGATAGAAGCTGATGGAGGTGAAGATTAGGGTTTAGCCTGCCCGCAAGTCTGCCTGTTGGAGTGGTGCCGTTCCGTCTTCCGCTGGAGTTGTAGTCTAGTGCTGCTGCTGTAGCAGCTAATCGGTGTGTTGTCTGTTCTTTTGGTCAGGCCGCTGGCCTTTGTTGTAAGACCTTTTGTATAAAAAAAGGGCTTGTATGAGACTTGGTAATATTATAAAGGGTATGAGGCTGTGATGTCATTCTGTGTAAGCGTCGTATCAGCGTCTGATCCAGGGACTGATACGGTAAGCGCTAGTGCTCCAGAAATGGGGTACGACAGAGTGGTATCAGAGCCATACTTGCCCGTAGGTTGAACCCTAGGATGGATCGAGTGAGAATGAGTGCTATTTTATACCTAAAAACTATTTGCAAAATTTTTCTATCTATTTCCCTCCCATTCTGGAAAAATTCTTCTTTCCAAAAGGTCGCCCCGTTGGGAAGCCCTCAGCAAAGAGATCTGATCTCTCCAGTTCCGATGACTACAAGTCAAAAGTACAAGAGTCTTCCGTCAAACCAAAAATCCGCAGAGACGAGCCATCAGAAGGCCTGTCAGCATCAAGCAAAAGCGGCTCTCAAGCTAGACTGTAGAGTGCCGTTGTATTTAGTGTCACCTTGCTGTCGAGTCCTTTTGTCTAGGTTTAACCGTCGAGTCCTGCTATATATAGAAGGACTCGAATATGTGTGATCGAGCCCCTGTTATGATGCTATGTTTGCTGCAATGTTGTATCGATGCTGATTCTTCTGTTTGAGTGTGCGCAAGATATTCGGAAATTCTTTTCCATTATCTTGTTCTGCTCGTAGCTTTAGAATTCCTGTAAATCCCTTCTCATCTCTCCTTATCCCGACAAGCAGATGCCTCCCAAAAGATCTGCCAGACAGCGCCAACGCCGAGAGCGTAACGCTCAAGATGATGACCAGGATGACGTCCACAGTACAGGGCGTGGACGTGGTAGAGGAAGAAATAATAATCAGCGTGGCAGAGGTAGAGGAGGAGGTAGAAGTGGAGGCAGACATGACAATGAACAAGAACACCAGGAAGAGGAAGTAAGCCAAAATCAACAGGAAGTACAAGATGAGGTTGAAGAAAATAATAACCAGAACAGAAATGAAGGACAACAGAACCGTGGTAGAGGTGGTAGAAGAGGAGGAAGAATACCCGCAGCACCTGTCACCAACCTAGTGGCTGTGATGGATAATCAGACCCGCCTGATGGAGATTATTGCACAGGGACTTATGGACAGAGCTTCAGGTCCGCAGAATAAATGTCAGAATTCATGAGACTCAGGCCCCCGACCTTCGAGGGTACTGAGGAGGATCCTCTGGCAGCTGACGATTGGCTGCGTGATATCTCTAAGAAATTGCACTTGGTGAATGCTGATGACAGAGAGAAAGTTCTTCTGGCATCTCACCAGCTCAAGGGAGCAGCAGGCGAATGGTGGGATAACTACCGTGAGGGTGCAGAGAATACGGATGCAATTACCTGGGAGGAATTCCAAGAGGAGTTCAGGAGGTATCACATCTCTGAGGGTGTGATTGAAATGAAGGCTGATGAATTCCGCTCTCTGAAGCAGGGAGCGATGACAGTAAATCAGTATATCAGGAAGTTCATGAAATTGGCTCGGTATGCCCCTGAGGATGTTAACACTGATAAAAAGAAGCAGGATCGCTTCAGAAAAGGACTTAATCCTGGATTGAAAGTGCAGCTGGTTGCTCATATTTATCCAGACTTCAACACTCTCATGAACCGTGCACTTCTTCTGGAGGATGCACGCTCCCACATTGAGCAGGACAGAAAACGCAAATTCGATGCTCAGAAATTCAAGCAGCAAGAAAGAAACCAGAAATCAAGGTCTAATAATAATTTTCAGAAATCAAAGTACCAGCCAACAATGCAGTACAGAACTTCAGCGTCCAATCAGCCGGGCTCAGCACCAGTATATAGTAACCAAAATTCTGGTAGTGAGCAGAAGAGCAGTTCCAGCGTTGCCCAGCCTTATAACATTGACAAGAGAACTTGCTTTCACTGTCGCGAGCCAGGCCATATGGTTGCTAGGCGTCCTTACCTGAATCGGAATAATGCTCCAACTCAGTCACACCAGGCAAGCAATAGGACTACAGCATCAGGAGTTGGACGCAGTGGACAACAATCCTCCGGACAACAGCAAAGGAGCAGCCAAACCACCGGTCGAAGCCGAGTAAACCATATCAACGCTCGGGAAACTAATGGAGCACCAGAAGTTGTCCCCGGTGAGTACCTTAACAACCCAACTCGTTCACGAGTTATATTTGGATTTTGGAGCCATGCTTCCATTCGGAACTTGAAACTATTACTGCATGTGGTTTTCAACCGGTTTGCTCAAGAACCCCGATCTTCCTGGGTCAAAGTCTTTTAAGTGGGGTAGGCCCCACTCCAAAGTTAGCAATATGGAAAAACAATGGATCACCTGGAAACAGATACAAGAACAAAGATCTTTCTGCTCTTCCCTTCCCGCTAAGATAGTTTGAATCTCGAGGACGAGATTCTCTTTAAGTGGGGTAGATCTGTCACACCCCAATTTTTGCCCATAATTAAATTTCACTAAAAATTTGAAATTTTTCAAATTTAGAACAAATTAAAATGAAGTGAGTGATTTAAAGTTAGCCAAACCACCTCAATTTTAAAATTTTTCATTTTGAAAACTTGCACAAAAACCTCATCATATGCATTTTGAGGATTTATTGGATTTATTTTGAATAATGTTTGTTTTTCTCTTTTTGGTTTGAATTCGAAATCCTTCCAAATTCAAATTCTGAGAAAAGATCAAATCTTTTTACCTTCTCGGGCCGCTCTCTTTTCTTTCTATCCCGGCCGGCCCAAACCTCTCCTTCTCTTTTCTTTCCCTCCTGGACCGCAGCCGCCCGCCCCACCTTCTCTTTCCCGGCCCAGCCTGCCAGCCCGCCTCCGTGCCACTGACGCGTGGGCCCCACGCCCCGTCGTCTCTCACCTTCAGCCGGCGCGTTTTGCGCCGCCGCCCATGCCGCCCTGCCGGCTCCCCGCCGCCTCGTCCCATCCCAGCCACAACACGCCACGAGGAGCACGTGCCAACTCCGTCGCGTCCCGTCGAGGCCCCACTGCCCATGCCCCTTTTCTTGACGCCCGCGACAAGTCCGGCCACCGCCTTACTGGCGCCGCCGCCCTTCCTTCCGTGACGCGCGCGCCAAGTGTGGCCGCACCGCGTCACCATCACCGCCTCGCGTCGCCGTTAAAAGGGCACCGAGCCCCCTCCTTTCTTCACTCAGCCGAGCTTCTCCTCCTCTTCTCTCTCTCCACCTCTCACCGAGCTAGGGTTCCGGCCATCTCCCTCGACGCGGCCGCCTCCCTTCTTCCTCCGGCCTCGTCGCGTTCACGGTGAGCATCCCCGCGTCCCTCTCCTTCTCCTGCGCCCCTCCAATTCTTTCCTCGTTCCGCGCGTGAGCCCCTCGCCGAGCCGCAGCCGCCGCGCATGGCCTCTCTCGCCGCCGGCTGCGACTCCGGGCGCGTCCCGCCGAGTTGAACCCCACCTCACCCTCGCCGCGCACGCACGCATCTTTTCGCACACGCGCAAGCCATCGCGAACCCCCCTCTCGCCTTTTCCCCATCGCACCGCCGCGCCGCCCATCTCCGACGAGCCCGCTCCACCGCCCCACTTGCCACCGTCGACGACATCACCCACCGGACGATTCGCCGTCGCTCGCTCGTCCTCCGCGATGAGCTCCCGTCGCCGTTCCGCCCCCCTAGGTGCCGACGGCGAGGATTCCGGTGAAGCACCGCCGCGCGTCCCCTGTTCCCCCGCCGCGCTTGACCCAGTCCGGGCCGCCATCCGACGTGGCGGGCCACGTCAACGCACGGGCCCCGCCCGTCAGTCTCTCTCTCCCTCTCTCACTCAGCCCCGTGCACTCGGTCCATGTGAACCAAAGACCCATGAACCCCCTCGGTTCATGGTGCACCGAGTCCACCATCTTTTCCCATTCAAAAACAATTCCGAAAAACCTTGAAAATACCGGGCCCTGCATTCTTGCAGATAAGCCCCTGATCTTTCTATTAATTATGTTTAAGTCCTGCCTTTTTACAGAAAAGACCCTAAACTTTTCTGTAATTACCTTTCAGCCCCTACCTTTTTGCACCGAGACCCCTGGAATTTCCCAAAATTACAGATAGGTCCCTGTCAACTTTCTGTTTTTACCAAAAAGCCCTCATAATATTTCTATTCTTGCAAATAAGCCCTCAGATCCCCTGACCCGTCTGTCAGCCTCTCTTTCCCTCAGGAAAATGCTAAGTGCACCCGGCTAGTGTACACACATTTATATTCCGAGCAATTTCCAATATCAGAAAAATCTCAGAAAATGCCCAAAAAAATCCTATATTCCTTTCTAATCATTTTCCAACCCTTGATCACTCCAGATTAATTAGGATTATGGCTATACTTAATTAAGTAGCTTAATCCTGATTAATTTCCTTTCCCAAAATTCATAATCGATATCTCCTCCGGTTCAACTCTGAATTTGGCGAATCTTTCACCAAAATTCATCTAAAATCATCCTCTACTCGTTACCACCAGATCCAATCTAACCTTGGTCTCTATTTGGTTTTATTTGATTTATTGCTTGATTGCTTGAGCGGTAGATTTATTTTCTTTTATCGCTAGATAATCAAGTCTTTGAAGAAGAGCCCGAGGATTTGGAATACGAGAACTTAGAAGAAGAAGTCTATTGTGAAGGCAAGTCTAACTCCCTTTGATCATATTGATCCCATGTTTATGAAATTATCCTAATTAGAGCTGTTTGCAAATAAAATTGCATGGTATTTAAATGGATTTAAATGCTAGAAGGTCCTATGCAATATTTGATTGCCTTCCTTGATTTGTTTATACCCTGAATCCTTGTTAACCATAGGAACCAACATCATTAAATTTATTTAATGAACTGTTGGAATGCTTGCCGCATAGGACTTTCACTATGTGTTTAATTAATACTGCTCACATGATATTTCGTGTAAAATGCGTGCGTCTTGGTGGTGTGTGTACATGTGAAATTGGGAGGTATAATAATAAGTGCAACCCTAGTGAGGAATGTTTTTGGCGGGATCAGGCGAGGTAGTCCTCAGTGGGGAGGCTATCTCTGGGACGCCCTTCCACTTGTGGATTGGCTATTGAAGATGCCTGGTTCGGTCGTATAAGGACCGGTTCTTGTGCCGCCTTTGCCTAGCACCTCTCGCACAGCCACAAGCCGTGAATGGGCGCGGAATTGGAACCACCCCTACTAGTACTCACCCGGTACCCCCCGGAGGCAGGAGATTGCAACGGAGTCCCAGGAGAAGACTCGTTCGTTGGTGGGTGTTCGAGATCCGGCATTTATGACTGGCCATATTATTATGATTATGAAGCCCCTGGTGATGTCCGTGGGGGATGCCGTGGTGGTACCAAGTAGGTATGGAACCTTTAGTGGGACAGTCCAAACTATGACGATAGGGAGGACTGGACCACCTTGTGGGGAAATTTGTGCACCCTTGGCCAAGGTTAAGAAACTTTCCGGAAAGCCGTGTTCCACGGTATTGGACAACGCGAAAGCATCGGCCACACTATGATTAGATTTTCTGTGTGAGTTATCCTTGGCGTGTTTTTGGAATACACCGGTTTGGAGCCGTGTGCTGGTTGTCGGCCAGTGATAAAACTTGAGGCACTGGCGGGATGGACAGTAACTCCCCCAGGGCCGCCCAACCCCACTAATCTCTACAGATACTTGATTAGATTGCGAACTGCTTTGTTTTCAAAACAACCTTGCATAAACTTGGCTTTCTTGCCTCGTTGATATAAACCACAAGCCTATCCTTTGATGAACTCCCTTGCATAACTTACCCCTCGTGTTAGGCTTGCTGAGTACCTTAAGTACTCACTCTTGCTTCAATCATTCAGAAGATGAGCCAGAGATAGAAGCTGATGGAGGTGAAGATTAGGGTTTAGCCTGCCCGCAAGTCTGCCTGTTGGAGTGGTGCCGTTCCGTCTTCCGCTGGAGTTGTAGTCTAGTGCTGCTGCTGTAGCAGCTAATCGGTGTGTTGTCTGTTCTTTTGGTCAGGCCGCTGGCCTTTGTTGTAAGACCTTTTGTATAAAAAAAGGGCTTGTATGAGACTTGGTAATATTATAAAGGTATGAGGCTGTGATGTCATTCTGTGTAAGCGTCGTATCAGCGTCTGATCCAGGGACTGATACGGTAAGCGCTAGTGCTCCAGAAATGGGGTACGACACATGGAGTAATGTATTTCTTTTATATACCTCACTCTCTCACTGGAGACGCTTGTACACCTAACAGAGGATACGAGAATTGAAAGATATCATAAATTTAGCCAAAAAAAAAAGAGGTATATAAAAGATGCTTGTATTTCTTTAATTTTTTTTCTGGACCGGGAGTCTCGTGTTAGCAGTAGCTAACCCGTGACTTCTATGAGACTACTTCTATCTTCTTAATGCAAAGGAAGTATACCTGCCATTTTCCGTCAAAAAAAAAAAGAGATGGTGTGGTGTGACTGGTCTTTTTAAAATGAAAATTGGTGTGATTGGTGCTTATGTTTAATTGAACATTTGCTAATTATGTGAATATTTCATTGTCAGAAAAAAAAAATGAGATTCTATATTGCCTATATACCAGCATAAGAAGATTCGCCTAATTGCGAGTCCCTGTGTCAAATATAGCTACAATGCTACTTGTTTCCTCTATCATCACCTCCACATTCTTGTTGTAGGATTCGATACCTAACTCTCTCTAATGGACTGCTCTTAAAACGTCATTTGCCACTCCTCTCCCTATCTAGATTGAACGTATACATTTTCTGAGGCGTGTCTAATTAATGCACTCTAACCGAATTTTTTTAAAAATAATATTTTCTTTGCTAGGCATTACAGAAATAATACCGAAAATTGAAAAATTACAAAAATAATACCCTGTCGTGCGTCCAACGCACGAAAATAGAGTAGTCGTGTGTTGAACGCACGAAAATATAGTAGTCGTGTGTTTATATTTTCGTGCGTTCAACGCACAAAAATACTAAGTATAGCCCGGGAAGAGACGTATACAGGGTTTTCGTGCGTTCAACGCACGACTACATTGTTTTCGTGTGTTCAACATGCTAAAACTAGTAAAATAATTTTTTTAGGCCATGCATTTTTGGTTTCTCATATGTTTAGGATTAAGAGTCAAAATTGTGTGGTTTTCAAAGTTTTTTTTGACGTGAGTAAAGGACTAGAAAAGTGAATTGGAAGTCCACGAGTGTTGAGGAAGAAAGGAAAGTATATTGCATTGGTGAGGAAATAGAATAATGCATTAAAATATAAGGACATAGGTAAAAAAATTACACTGGCATGTTCGGTACACACAACCACTAACCTAATTGTGCACTGCACTAATCTTGACATGCCTTAGGAAATTGGAAATGTAACATTTAACGAGGATAATACAACATTAGCTAGATACAAGACGTCACCGATACGAATGCAATTATGTCCCACATAAAACTACTACGATAAGGGAAGGACAATTGCTTTAGGATACTTGAAATTGAAGCGACATGAATGTAAGTAATGCTGCTACTTAGGCCCTCTTTGTGCCCGTCGAGCTTCCTCGCGCCATGCAGCTACTTGTTGAGCATGGCGTTGATGAGCTGCTTCCTCACGCTGTTGTCTTCGTGCCATTGCATCCTGGCGTGTTTGCTCTTCACGGCGGCGATGTTCATCCATGCGTGCCTTGATCTTTTGCTCCATTAGTTTCTCCCTTGTAGGTTGGGCGTGCTGAATGTTTTGTTTCCTTTGCCCTCTAGTTGGACGTGCCTGTTGGAGCCTTTCATGGTCAGCCATCCTCATGAGGTATTCACTTGTGGTTTCGGCTTCGATGCCTGCACGAGTAGCATTTGTGGAACCGAATCAATCCATTGCTTGAAGTCACAACCCTGAAGGCGTATAGTATTCATTAAAATGATTGTAGCGTTACAGACTGGAAAATGTTACAAGTGTTAGAGAAATGGTTAGTTACCATGAAATCAGGGTCCAAGTCAGGACACCCAAAGAATCTCATGCCACATGTGGCACGCTTTGTCGACGTTCTAATCATGGCTCGATGACCGCACTTGCATAGCGGCCGGTCGCTCCAGGGAGGCAACGGAAGGCTTCTGTTGCTTGACTCAGCCATGTGAACGGTTTGGTGCAGTAGGTACCTTGTTTTCTTTGTGCAACCCATTAGATTTATATGCGAAGCTAGACATTGGATGTTTTGCATGTGACAGTGATGATATCGACGTGACCTTTGCTGTGCTTTGCTTTGGCCAGTGATGTGAATGTAACAGAGGTAGGGTAGGGTATGACAGCAATAATGGACATGCATGCAGGGGGCAGATGCATGCAATGAGACAGGGTCACTGTTGGCCCCGCCGCCCGTCGCCGCCCTGGCCCCGCCGCCCTGCAGCCGCCTCCCCGCGTCGAGCACGGGCCGCCCTGCCCGCCCGGCCGCCCAGCACGCCGAGCCGCACCCGGTCGCCTCCGCCCGCTGCAAGGTCGTCGCGAGAGAGAGAGAGAGGGAGAGCGCGAGCGCACAGGGAGGGAGGCGAATGATTGAGATGGGGAGTAGTCGTGCGTTGGTCGCACGACTACCCGTTTTCGTGCGACCAAAGCACGACTACTCCGTCTCAACAGTGCCAACCCGATTTTTCGTGTGTTGGCTGCACGACAACCGGTATTTCGTGCGTTGGACACATGACTACTCTATTTTCGTGCGTTCAACACACGACTACCCTATTTTCGTGTGTTCAACACACGACTACCCTATTTTCGTGCGTTGGACGCACGACATGATATTATTTTTGTAATTTTTCAATTTTTTGTCTTATTTCTGTAATTCCCAGCAAATAAAATATTATTTTAAAAAAATTCCACTCTAACCTAATCAAACAATTATACTTTCAATTGGAGTACGAATCTAATAATAAATATGTATATGGGGTTCCTAAGTGATATTTCTTTTAAATTTTGATTCCAAACAGGTAAATCAAGACTGCTTTGGTTTTCCATGAGAAAAATTAAGAAATGTATAAATGAAGTAATAACCAGAACAAAGCAATTAAGAATCAGCGTTTGAAGCTAGAGCATTGCCAGATCAATCAATCTGTTTTGTTTTAGTACAACGGTACAAGTATAGTGTAACATTAATAAATACGAAAAAGGGAAAGGGGAAAAAAGGAAACCCATGACTGAGAAACGCAAGAAACACGAAAGCAAGAACCGGAAGAAACAGCCAATCTACAGAGCAAGCCAGCACACCGTTTTCCCATACGGTTGGGTCCGGAATCAGGGTCCTCAGTTGCTCCGTGGCCGCCGGATTCAGCCATCCTATCCCGCCGAGGTTGGTCGCCATCGATGCTCCAAATTTATGAAATTTGTTTCGCATCAGATTTAATTTCTATTTTAGGTGTTTGGTGGTGGCAAAGCATAATAAATTATTTGCCTCTTTATTTCTTCCTGTTCCTTGGTTGCCTTGGGTTCTTACCTGTAATCCACTACGGGTCCATTGGAAGAATAGCCTGATTGGGGATTCGTAGTAGTAATTTTTTTCGAAAAAGTAGTTCATTAGTAGTAATTCGATTTGATATTTCTTTCCTTGGATCGGCAAGGCTCGTTGATTGGTTTGTTGCAGGTGAGGAGTGCTTACAAGCAGATTTCTTCGATTCTGTTCGAGCCAATGTTCGATTATATATTGAAGATTGTGCGTCAAACATCCCTTCGAGTTTGAGCTGCTGCTGTTTGTCTTTTTTTTCTCTGCGTTCAGATTTATTCTCAAAACTGAGATCAGAAGAAAGTTATCGAGATGAATTGCTAGTGCTCTAAGATCTGTAAAGACCTAACGTTTGGTTTGGTTTACGTTATAACGAGATCTCCGTTATAACAGTCCTGAGTCTGCTGAAAATTTCTCTGTGTTTGCAGTTTGGGTGAATTTTAGTTAAATTCAAAGGTTTAGTTGATTGTTACACATTTTTTATTCCAAGATTCTAAAAGGCTGGTTCATTCAACTACAGTTCCTGTTTTTTCTCACCTGTCTAATTGGGTCAGAATTATAGCTTTGTCTATTTCTTCTGTTCATTATTCAGCTTCTGTACTGCACTACATTTGCTGTTTCAAATCTCTATTGCGTTTATCAATGTTAACGGATTGAACAAGCTCTTAGCTGAAGTGAGGTGTCCTCTGAGCCAGATTAGCGGTGCACACCTTTAGCGCCACAGTGGTTTGACTTTCCTGAGAACAAAAGTTTCCAGCTTTTCCTGACAACAGTTGATTCGACTACTTTTAGGCTTAAGGATGACCGCTTACTGTGAATTCTGTGCTTGGGCTTGTGAAGCTCGATGAGGCATGAATCACTCTCCCTCAAACATGTTCTGCTTCCATTTGTTTGGTTTTATAAGAAGGTTCAGGTTCTGATTCCTTTTTTCCCCTGGATTTATGATTTCTTAGTGTGCTAAATAGTTCCAAGAAGCATATCACAAATAGGGACAAACTCTTGCTTGTAATGTCACTGTGAACGCTCTTGAATCATGTCAACCAGACATTTAACAGTTTATCTTGTCAGCCTTGAGAGTTGAACGTAGGGAACTAGCAGTTGTTCCATTCATTAGGTGGTCAACTTGTGGCCCATCCAGTTTGTAGTGACTGTACCTTTTGTTCTATGCTGTGCTTGTTGTTCAACTAATGTGCGAAGTGTTATCTTTGTGCCTCACTAACTTGCTTCACCGTTACTGTGTCATCAAAGGCCTGGTACAACCTTACAAGCTGTTGCGTCGATAGCCTCTTGATTCTGATCTAACTCATAGCACTGTACCACTAGGATATTTTGTTGTCCCTTGGAATTTCTTCTGCCAAAACATTTATCAATGGTGATTTTTCTATCCACCTGTATGTTCTACCTTGAGACAAATAAATTAGGCTGTTACCAAATGATTTTTTTTTTTGTTCTTAACCTTTCATCTTTCCATATTCTTCCCTTTGTGCTAGCACTTCTTTTGATTTTTCTAATGGTTTTCCTTTTATATGCAAATATGTAGCAGATGGAGGCTCATAGTAACATCTGCTGAGATTAATAAACAAAAGGAAGAACTATCACTAGCAAAAATAAAAAAATTATGCAAATACATTAGTGTGGAAATGTTGGTTTAGCAAAATAAGGAAGAACTATCACTAGCAAAAATAAAAAAAATAAGGGGGAAATAAACTGGAATGGCTACATCCACACGAGAAGGAAAACAACCAAATTTGCAGATGCACTTTATCTACGGCCATGTTTCTACGTAAATAAAAGCACCTGGAAAAACATCCATGCGTAGGACATGTTTTTGAAACTCAGAAAAAAAAATGGAGCAATGCTGGCTAGGAAAACAACAGAAGGTAATGACCCTCCGTTGGTCAGATCCTGCACGCACAACTGCATGGTCCAAAAAACATTGAACACACACGGGTGTTTTGTAAAATCATATTGAGAGCATGCAAACGGGATTGATATGAGACGATTCCAGAAGGGAAGCAATTGAACGACCACTTCATAGCAATTCCACTGGACCTCCAATCTGATTGACGCAATCCTGTCATGCCATTACCCAAAACAAGGAGAGAACATATTGACAGGAGGAGACCCAAAAAAAACAATGCTTTTAGTTGAAGGCGAGCAATCAGTCGGCCATCTTCACCCAAAACCTGATTCTCTTCAGATGGGTGAATGTCACCATGGTCTGATCGAGAGATGCCGACATGCAACATAGGCATGCAACGGATGATAGTTTTGAAAGCCTTAAAAAAGATGATGGTGTGTACCTTTGTCGTAAATTAGGTTAACATAAGGTAAGTCGAACACAAGATATACTTCAACATTTTGCGGTTTTACCACGCTCGATCAATTTCAGAGTCAATTACTGTAAGGGCAATTTGCAAGTATAAAGTCATAATATTGATCTACTAGCCGCGCTATCAGCGCGGGCCATCATGCTAGTTCTGTACAGAAAGAAATGGAGGAGTTGTCGACCGGAGTTCATAGGGCTCGCGAATCCGAAACAAGGCTGGAGAGACTGTGAACCACACACGCGTATGATGATATCTTGTTGACCCTCGTCCTAAGCAAGATCAGCATGGCCTTCTCCTGATGCCTCCGAAGCCTAAGATGTATTGACGTTAGAGAGAATGTCAACAAGCCGTGTAGAGATGTGTATAGTGGAGAGCGATGAATGGAACCGAAGCATAGGAAATTGTAAGCGACAGACTAGCACTACTGTGCACCTCTGATCGATAGTAGCAACCTTAAGACATGCTACTCTTGTTCACTCTCTTTTTCTTACACCCATTTACCTCTCAAACTTGAAGACGCTTGGTTATATGCCACCCTAGTGGAGGACAAGGACCAAATAATAAGGATGAAATAGTAGGTGAAGTATACCTCATGTCGAGGAAGTAAAGAAATGAACAAGTTTAAATCGTGAACATACAAAATCGGTATTTTTACAATAGAAAACGTGGGTAAATGGTAAAAAGCACTGAAAAGAAACCTACCAGCCTCCAGCTTGTATGTGCATTCATTTACGGTTAGAGGATGACCTGCAATTCATTTATCACAGTTTCATCTACTCTTTATATCCTTAAGCTATTAACTCGATTTATTTTTCTATTGTTGCATTGGTAGTATATATATGTTCAAAATGATAGAGCTGCAAGGAGAAAATAGCACGACCGATTTCTTTTCCGCTGGATGTAATCCCGATGCCTCCCAAACCCATGCCTATCAGCAGTGATAAACAAACACATCACACCTTGTGTTCTTTCAAGTTCAAGCGCTTGTACTTCGAGGGAGCAGAGCTACATATGGCCACAAGCGAAGTCTTGAAAGTTTTTTGTACACTAGCCAGCGCTGTTTTCGGCGATGGCATAGGTGTGCGAGCCGGGCCCCCGCCGCGGCGCTGTTGTGTGAGATGCCAAACACATCAACGCTGCTGTGTGAGATGGCTGCCGTCGCCATCATGGGGTACCTGCACGTCCTCGTGGCTCGGTTTCCAACCTCGTCGGCAGCAAGAAGTTCTTTCATGGCGGCGGCAAGGAATTGCCTGGCAGACCCGAGCAAAATGGATAGGGAGAGACACAGAGTGGGCCCCACCGCGAGCCTGAGGCAGTGAGCAAGATCGGGAATTGCGGGACCCTGTGCTAGCTGAAACTGAAATGTAAACTTTGGACCTGTCATACAACTGGACCCAAGCAGTCTGTTGGCGGAGTGTATCAACCGCAGCATTCTACAATCATGTTCCCTCTATTATTTTCTCTGTGTAATAATTTATGTTAGTTCTTTGTCAGAGAAAATAAAGCGGAGCTCGTGAACCTTTTTACAAGAATTTTTCTTTCAGGTGATCATTCTCATAGTAGTGGCTTCGAGCACTTTTCACATGGAGTGGACATCTCATTTGGGAAAACCTTATTAACTGCTAGCTTTTACAATTACTGAGATCATATTGTATCTGACAACTGACATGTAGCATAAACAAAATAAAAGTGGCATGTAATAGCTATTATCACAATTTTCAACCTCCTATCATATACTACTCACGAGAGTGGCTTCAATTAATGTACAGACATCACGAGAGCGGTAAGACTGCTTTTCGCACCCCATCTTTGTTGTCGTCAAACAAGGAGCGGCTTATCATCCATGGCCTTTTTGCAATCTTTGCCATCTGTAGGGTAGCTTGGATTTAAGGAGAAACGTTGGAAGTGACAAACCCAATGAAAGCACGAATTTGTTGACCATCACTGCATGGTCTCCTCCCAGTGCCTCCCAAACTTAAAACTACTCAATTGCGATGGACATTCACAGCACGCACGCCAATGTGGTTTTCGGTCAACTCTTTCCTATCTATCCGGAACGCATATATACTACCAACGCTGAGGAAGCAAGAAATATATTTGAATGCTCAAGAAGAGTAGATAAAGGAGTTTATAACCATCCTCGCAAAAAAAAGGAGTTTATAACCAATTGAGATGTATTACTCAACAATTATGTTGTTTCACTGGTGAATATGATCGAAGGCTAATTAGAATAATGCATGGAAGAAACCTACCACGAACTCCAGCATTCGTGAGGCTACTTTAAAATGTTAAAAACTGAGGAACATTGTTCTCATGAAGAAAGTTCTTTTATATATAATATATATGTGCATATACTGATAGAAATAGATACCTGCAAAAAAAAACACCACATGTACGATTGGATTTATTGACACTAGATCTGCAATTGCACGCCCCACTCTGCTAGTTAGCCTTACAATACGCTACATGTAAATCATAACTCGCACCGTATTTTCCAAGACCAAGAGGCCTTTATGGCTTAGCCCGTGCAGTTAGATGTGTCCTGTCCCCGAAGAGATGACACGAATTTACAGGGAAAGAAAAAAGGACACTTTCTTACTCTTATATCTTCCTCTGAGTCTTATATCTTCCTCTGAGTCGGTAATATATATGTCACAGAAGGTAGAGTTGGATGAGAAAAAGGCAGAACCAGTTTCTACTACCCCGATACACATGCGCACAAAAGATATAGTGCTGTGCTTACGGGGTTATGTGGTTCTTCTTAATTTTGTCTCGCCTTGAACCACATTTCTTTGAAAAAAAATAATTACACGATGTGTTTGTTTATCACAGTTGATAGGTTTAGGTTTGAGAGGCATCGGGATTAGATCCTGTAGACAGTAACGAAGTCTTGGTGCTTAGGTTCTCTTTCGCACGGCGCAGTGTGCCTTCGAGCATCCAATGTCTGCGTGGCTGTCTGCCAATGGGACTCAAATTACAGAGTGGCTGATGTTAGAATAAATCACGCCTCAGGTTTGTTCCGGGCGTGGCTGTACCTGTAGTTTGCGTGTATATATCGCGTGAGTTTGTGTTCGTTCCAAACTGTAATCGCCGGCTAGCTGCGAGTGTGTCTAGTCGAAGCGTGTCATGGCCGGGAGCGTGTCTTTCCAGGAATGAGTCGCGGTCGTCGCTCCCGGATAGCTAGGCAAAGAGTGGTTAGAATGTGCGCGCATGAGTAGCTAGAGAGGCTCGCAAGGAGATGGAGCCGGACGGAGCATGCGCATTAGAGTCGGTCGAGATTGTTGCTCGACGCCGCGTGGCCTGGGCTATATAAAGCCGGCATGTATAATTGATGTGCGTCAGTTGTCAGTTCAGCAAATAAACAAGCCAAGATATTTGACGTTGGCCGCCACGGCGTTCGTCGCCATTATCGTGTGTTTGAGCTCTCCACTTCGTGTTCCTGTGTGCCAGTGAGATCGAGTGATAGCTGGTGGTTCCAACAGCTGATAGTTCACCTACACATATTATTCTGTCTACTAGAGCTTAAACCTATTATATATGGCAACCAGAGCGTAAACCTATTAGGAACTAGTGACAATAAAACAATATCTTCGGCTTTCGTAAAAAAACATGATCATGTAATACAGTGCATAAGTGAAGGCCCTGAGGGTCTCTCTCTGCCCCTCTGTTCATGACATTCAAGGAACTCCTTAAACTCCACACTTCCAGACGTCATTGTCCGACGACAAGGATGTCTGCTGGTTGCGATGATCTAACTGCATGTCAAGTCTCAAGAGAACCACTGCAGTTCATGGGTTACCTGTACAGAATAGTCAGTCAACTTTTGAACAGTCTTCTTCTGATGCCTCTCAAACCTAAAACTACGCAAATATATTGCATGGCTTATTTCGTTTGGAAGCTAAGGTTCACGCCAGAACATGTAGAACAACCTATATATATACTTGAATACTTATTACGTCCACATCTACTGATAGCTAGTTCGAGATCCAGTGCTCTGTGTGTGTGTGTGTGTGTGTGTGTGTGTGTGTGTGTGTGTGTGTGTTGTGTTGTGTGTGTGTGTTATTCTAAAACCACCAATCAGTGAGAAATGCGGAATAAAATTGAGTTATGATCGAAGAGAAAGAATAGGTAAAATGTGAGTGTGTAACTTATGAGATCAGAAGCAAGAACAAATAAAGAGAACAGATGGAAACATGCTGTTGTCATGCACACTCACTGAATGCAGTATTATATTCTTATGAGATGAGGCGGCCCAAAACCATTCATGTCTTCGCAAAAAGAAAGCTCAATGGTACGTTTACGTCATGTGGTCCTTCTCAGCTCAGTTTAGTGCACTCGACGTACTGTTACTTGAGCGATGCACTGTATACCTACTGCTACGAGAACCAAGCGAACAGTACTTTGTCACGAACAGACTTGCAACCACTGGAATAAAAGATAAAATCGTTAGTAACCGACAGTTCGGGAGCTCAGAGTATCAGTGCATAGTTGTCTTGTCTTCCTACATGAGCTTTTTCCAATGCCTCCCAGAATTATAATTTGGCCATTTAACATATGAACAAAGTAATGCTCTTACCAGAATAACAAATTTAACTGGAACCACTATACTACTCCATGTTGCCCACACATATCCAGCTCTACTGTATGACAAAGAAAATGGGCCGTGCCTTACATCGTCATCTTGTAACTTGAATATATACTACCCATGCTGAAGATGAGGAAAAAAACTAGTTGGTCCTCTTTGATAGTCCTCTTTTAATAAGGTTGGTAACTTTAAAGCAAATCTGATGTAGAACAACCGGTTGATTCAAGTAGAAGGGTAATTTTATGTCTTAGAATCTATTATATATATAATTGACCAAGAAAAGAAGCCTCCACGTTCGCTCTCAAGGCTTAGAAATTCCCACGTTAATCCGAGAAAATAAGAAGAGAAAATTACCGACCACTGCCATTATGAAAATTTAAACAAAGCAAAATAATTAACGAAGTGTAAAAAGCACTTTTAACATTACAATATTATGGAACTTTTAGACCATACACTCATAACTTTTGGAAAATAATCTCAATATATAAACATATATGATGGTTAAAATTTAAATAGTCTAATATTATGTTAACTAAATATACATGCGTGATAGATAGAATTGTACATATCACCGAACCATACACTCATTAGTTTTTGAAAAGTATCTCAGTATATAAACCTATATGATGGTTAAAGTTTGGATAGTCTAACCTATATGACCTTCCAAAGCTCTGTACGTGGACAGCCCAACTACGACGGTCATCCAAAATCGAAACCATGCCTGTGGTTTAGGCTCTCAATATACCGCCTTCATATCGTCGGCGGGCTTTGAGGCTTCTTGGAGCTTCGGGTGTGCCACCACAATTAGGCCAGTCTCGTGGAGTTTCATAGTAGGTTTCATAAGCATTAAAATGCATGCCACATCAGCAGTTTTATGAGGAGAGAGGAAGAAGAGTTTCATTAGAATAGAGAGGAGTTTCATCCCCATGAAACTCATCTGGCTCGTTTACCAAAATTTCAGTCTTGGTAACAGTGCAATGAAACTGTCCACTAGGATGGCCTTATTGAACCATCAGTGCTTCGAATGGCATGCTAGTCAGATTAGTTGTGTGGCCATACCATAATTAAGAACCAACAAAATCTCTGTGTGTCTTGGCCGTGGATCGCTGAGCTCATGCCCCTGTCTTGCATCTGTGTGGCAACTCGTGAATCATGAGCATGTATTTTGAGATTGCAGTCACCGTGACCTATGTTGGACGTGTTGAGTGGCGACTGTTAGCATGCGCCATAAATATGGAGCAAAGATTGGGATGGATGCATGCACAACGCAAAGAAAATTGATGCAGTGCTTATGTGCTTTTGAATTCTGGATGGGTCAAGTCGGTTCGTATTAGGCTAACTAGTATGGCTGCCCGCGCATTTGCGCGCCTAGAGTTGATTGTTTTCATAACGATAATAGTATAAAATTTATAAACTTGTATATAGGTATTTTATGATATTTTGTAATGAAATTTTATATGCTCTCTCCTACGGTCGCATCCACCTCTTGCTCGTAATGATGCTCAGCTATTTGTCGCCTTGGCTTGTTGCCCGGCTCACTTGTTTCTCTAATACACTTCTGCCAACTCGTCGTCCGTCCCGCCTTGTCGCCCACTCCGGCAAGAGCTACTATACCTTCACGTGTCACCGTCCCCCCTCGCCTTCCTACTGGTAGGTTGGTCATCTTGTTGTTTAGATTGCCTGCTCGTCGCCCTCTCGTTCAAGGCTCTTCCCGTCCTTATTTCTAACTTGTTTTTCGGTTCTATCACTCATCCTTACTCTGTTATCGTCATAGCTTGTTTTTCAGCTTGCCTACTCATCATGTCAAAATTTAGCTATTTCAGTCTCATAATGATATAGTGGGAAAATAAGAAATAAGAATTAGGGATATTTTGTTCGAGAAAAAAAAGAATTAGAGATATTCTTAGCTTTCTTTTGTAACCCACATTTAGTTTTTTTAACTTATAATGGAATTACGTGTAATTTAGAAATAGGTGTGAAATGTATTTTTGTTAGTTTTTATTATTTCGAGTTTAGCTATTTCTTGACTCATAATGGCATGGTGGGTAATTTAGAAATAGGTTTGTGGGGTATTTTTGGCTATTTTTTATTATTCCAATTTTAGCTATTTTATAAATATTTATAAGGGGTTTTGTGACTATTTTTTTCATAATGGCAGTGGTGGGTAATTTTCTCTTCTTATTTTTTCGGATTAACGTGAGAATTTCTAGTATTTTAGAGCGAACGTGGTGGCTCCTTTTTCTTGTCAATTATATATATAATAGAAGATTGATGTTTGTGGTGGGTAATTTACAAACTAATGTAAGGGTATTTCAGGAAAAAAGTTACAATGGTAATGGTGGGTATTTTTTAAATATTTATAGTAGTTTTTTGACTAATTTTTTCAAAATGGCAGTGGTGTCATCTTAAAAATTAAAAAACATAAACATAAATTGTCTTAAAAAATGTGAACGAAAGATTAGCGAAATCTCAGTTACCCGAGAAAATTTGGGTTACCTATACACCATGTAATTGGTGTTGCATAAGTTTTTTTTTATGTATCTTTAATACCCACAATGATCGATTTGAAAGGATTTCAAGTATAGAGATATTTATCGAGAAACTATTGAATTATTTTGATGGTTGGTGGTCATTATGATCAATTCATTAACAACACACAAAGATATTTGAGGTGCTATTCTCTAGCGATGAACTGAGTTGAACCACAGGGCATTAGATTTCCTTCAAAGGGACACATTGCTAACGTTGAACATCCAAGAAATCATCATCAGGAAGGAGCTGATCAGCTCCTGGCATCAGCGGCTATACTCTGAGTCATCTATGTAGACCGTTGCAAAAAGCATGTGTCCCAATACGAGTGCTTTACCCATTTTCAATAGATCCACCATCAATATATTTTCCGAATGCCTCACAAACCTATGTATCGAAACCGATGACATAATCTTGGTGTCCATATTTTGCATACCAATGCATACATGAAAAACACGACTATCGATGTGTCTCTTGATTCATCTGTTCCTCCTAGTATGTGCAGTGTTTTGGGTAAGTTTTGTTTCAAATCTAACCTACTCACAATGATTTTACTGGTTGGACGCTTTACTCATCAGTTTATTAAAAGTAGGAAGATATGTCAGAAGAGATTTCGTAACGAGCTTCTAATTATGAGGCCAATACAGCTATATTTTTGCATAAATATTTATATTGGCTTATAATCCCTCACGGCATTCAATTCAATTCCCTCAACGAACATGATAGTCACGCCGATATTCAAGAACTTGAATGGATGCAAAAGCCTAAAAAAAGTGTGCCACCAAGACAAATATACATCCCAACTATGTCTCACACTGATAATCTGGAAGCGTCTCGGACCACATTTCAATCAACATTTGTCTCGATTCTACTGATAATCCAGTGAATGCGTCATTGGCTAATTTCAAATCACTTATTTCTTATCTCTGCTTTTTTTTCTTAACCATCATGCCGACGTTCTGGGTCCATTCCGTCCCGGCGCTCAGCACGAGGACACGGATCGCCGGCAGCGTGGCACGGAGCGCCTTGGAGCCGCCACTCATCCAACTCCGGCCGCGCGTCCAGCTCGGCCACGGCGAAAGGCAGCGATGCTGTCCACCTGAACGGCGCGCTCCACGACGCAGCAGGCTTGCGCAAGATACTTTCGTGCTGGACGGTAGGCGGGCGGCTCCGATATGATATCTTTTCCTGATGCCTTCCATGCCTAGGTAAGTAGGTATCATGATTCACGCATACAGAGTTACACAACACCTGTTCCTCTAACAATGCTTCATGAAAGCATCACAACTACAAGGACTTTAACAAAAGAAAGAAAAAAAAAAGAGAAGCAAATTGACTGAAAACCATGAATCAATATATATGACTGATTAGTTGAGTATATATATGTGGACATAACTCATGTAGAAGAGTACCGTATGACTTTTCTTATGTACTATATATATCCCTACAAGTATCGAGAAGCCTATACAAATTCAGTATTCACACTGTGTCTTTAGGAATTTATTACTTCTGGATCCTTGGCTAAAATTTGCTTATTTGGCATTCTCCTCACACCTATCTGTAATATATGCTACCCACTTACGTTCTCGAAAAATATACTATTCGCGTAGAAGATCGTGATAAGAAACAAAAATGCTCATGAGTATATATTTTTCTATAGTACACAGCATTTGTTTAGTCGGTCTGTGGTCACAAATGTTGTCTAGTTTGAGCTCATTCAACTGGAAATTAGTTATTGTTTGCCAAGTTCTATGAATAAAGTAATATATAACTGATTAGTTGGAGAACAGAAGATTGCTCAACCACTAATCCAGTATATTATTGATACGTTGAAAATTTGTGGATCCACAATTCAGTTTAATCACACGTTTGATCTTGCATGCTGTTTCCTTTGAGTTCACTACGGAAACCCGACGTTTGACTAGTGTTTTTTTCTTTGTCGAGTGTATTTATTCAGGCACTCGGCAAACAAGGTCTTTGTCGAGTGCCAAAAAAAACACTCGGCAAAAAGATGTTTGCCGAGTGCCAAAAAAAAACACTCGGCAAAGTTTTTAATCTTTGCCGAGTGTTTTTTTCCACACTCGGCAAAGAAACACCTTTGCCGAGTGTCAATCCCTATACTCGGCAAAGAGCCCTCTTTGCCGCGTGTTTTTATTACACTAGGCAAAGAATATTTTAATTAATTTTTTGAGGCACTAAATTGATTCAAATTAAAAAGTTTTGAACTACAAAGTTGTATAACTTTTCAACATCTACACTTCTTATTTTGGTAATTTTTCATTTGACAAAGCGCAAGTAATTTGTTCACAAAATCTACAGCTCCCGTATAGTTTCCCAAAACATAAAGAGAGATATTTGAAAAACAATGTTACTACCATTATTTTGGATAAAAAAACCAAAATAAAAGTTACAGATCTTCAGAAGTTACACAACTTTGCTGTTGAACACTTCTTAATTTGAATTAATTTTGTCAACGAAAAGTATGTTTGAATTTCTCAAATTTGAAAATTTGAATTTTTCAAACGACCTCAGATGGAGAAACAACCAAAATGAAAGTTGTAGATATCAAAAGTTATGAAACTTTCTAGTTGACAACTTTTTTATTTGAAATCATCTTGTCAACAAAAATTTAGTTTGAAAGAGTTTAAATTTGAAATTCAAATTTTGTAAATGACCTAAGATGAAGAATCGACCAAAATGAAAGTTGTAGATCTCGAAAAGTTATGAAACTTTGTAGTTGAGAACTTTTAATTTATAGATCTCGAAAAGCTATTTTCTTCGGGTGTTTTTTTCGATTAATATTTTGCCGAGTGTTTCTCTTTGTCGAGTGCCACGTGGGCTCTTTGCCGAGTGCCCGACATTTGGCACTCGGCAAAGAGCTCTTTGCGGGTACCTGTTTGCTGTGTGCCCTTTGCCGAGTGCAACACTCGATAAAGGGTTTGCCGAGTGTATTTAGCCCTTTGCCGAGTGCCCGCAATAAAAGAAGTTGTACTGCATAACAAGTTGTGATGAACATGAGATTGAGAGACGTGTCAATGCGTTCTCAGATTAATTTTTAATAGAAGATCAATTTCTCAGTTCTATTCTTTTCCATTGAAAAAATATATCATCCATCTTCTTGCGAGAGACTGCGAAGTGGCTCGCCATCTCATCATTCGCATGAATGGCTGAAGTATGTTTTCAACACAGCCATCGCTGATCCAACAGTCTACACGGCTACATCACGGCTAATATTGTTTGTTCTTTTCTTTCCACTGGCCATCAGGTACTCCGCGCTCCACCGCCCCGTATTATAGTCAGTGAACTGCATATTTCTTTTCCAAGTGCCTCCCAAACCTACATACTGAGTGCACTTGGCATAGTATAGTGTTTATGTTCCAAGAAAGCAGGGAATTGCTATAAAAGGGAGAGGTTGATGAAGAGAGTCTTGAACACCATATTATATTTCTCAAGCATGGCATGTGAGAGATGTGTTTACGGATTTAATTTGTGCAATGGTCGAGAAAAAAAGTGGTTATATTTAATATGCATGCATCACAAAGCAAGTGGTTGTGTCATAATAAATGGCTTCAAACCTCCATTCATCACAAAGCAAGTAGTTGTTACAATAAATGACTTTGGTGTGATAAGGCTAATCTTTTCATATCATATTTTTCGAGAGTGCCGCATCAGCTCTTGAGGTTGGTTTGATAGATGAAATGCCCTCTTTCACTTTAAAATTTATTTCACAGTTTGATACACAAGTCATAACATTAAATTGTTGTGTTGAGATTGGTCAAAACATGTTGGGATGAAACTTTATGCTCTCAATGGTATTTTAGTTGAATTTGGATTTTAGTTGAGTTTCATGCATGTGAAACAGTGCTAAATGAGTTCCATCCCCATAAAACTCATTTGTGCTATTTCATCATAATTGCTTTGCCATATCATTTTTTTTTTGCCGATGTGGCATCTCATTTAGTGCCAATGAAACCCCCTATTAAGACTGGCCTATACTGTACTCGCACTACTTATCTGTTGAAAATGAAAAGAGCAAGTTTGTCAGCCCACTATGGAGCACCACCTACCCAACAAGGTACGTATACAAAATTACAAGCTCCCATTTATACCTATTTGGAAAAAAAAAACCGTCGTGGCAATATTTTACTTTAATTTTTAATAATTAGCACATTTCTGAAAAATTGACTTGCCAGCAAGTGGCATTCACAATAATGGAGTGATGAACTCACACTTGCTGCATTGGAAACTCAATTAGTAGCATGCATGGTTAGTTGAAACAGCATAACAAGATACTATATATATGAACCCATGGACAAGAAGGATCCAACTACTACTAAAAAATGGAACCTAGACACCATCTATCCTATTACAAGTTATTTAGGTTTGAGATGTTGGAGCAAACCAAATTGAGTGAAATTGAGATGCTGGAGCTCTTCATTATGCGGTTCGACGAGATCATGGTGGCCATGTTCATCTTGGTTGCCGTCTTCTGGCTGCTTTGTAACATGCCCAAGGCCGTGCAGAAATGGCTAGGCTTCTTCACCGTGGCCATGTCCACTATGTTATATGAGTGCTCGATCCTAAGAAGTAACGTGCTCTCTCCTCACTCGAAATCTCTAGTTCTTTGTCAGTCTTTTACAAATTTGCAGCGGCCTGTCCTTTTGTTAATGTACTGTATCATGGTTCAGGTAGTTCTTAGCTAGAGATGCTCAATTCGTAGCTTTGCTTCCTCCAAACAAACACAAAAAATGTAGCCATAGTAATTAATCTGGGACCGGCCCATTTTTATTTTGTAGAGATTGGTGTCGCCCCTATGTGGCTACCATGACTGAAGCAGGTGGTGAAGCCGAATTTTACAAGATGCTCCAGGAAAATTTCATGCAACAAATTAATACTGTATGGAGCCGTCCAGAAAACCTAAAGGTAATGTCGAGATGGTTATTAAGAATGGAGAGGAAATACGCACCTCCAGAGACATAGATCTTTGCATAGGTGCTGACTACAGCTGATCAATCAGCGGACCACATTGGCATTCAGGTGGTTATTTGTACAACTTTATTCCAGTGTTTCTAGCTGTTTATGAAATATATATATTTGACAATAAAATTTGCTCCACAGAATGCACAGACGTTCTGGTTGACGAGCTCGCAAAAAAGATATGTGAGGTGTGTTCTCTAGCCATGAACTCAGTTGAATCACATGGCATTAGATTTCCTTCAGAAGGACACATTGCTAACGTTGAACATCCAAGAAATCATCATAAGGAAGGAGCTCCTGGCATCACCGGCTATCCTCTGAGTCATCCATGTGGGCCGTTGCAAAGAGCATGTGTCCCAAATATGAGCGCTTTACCCATTTCTAATAGATCCACCATCAATATATTTTCCGGATGCCTCACAAACCTATGTATCGAAACCGATGGCACAATCTTGGTGTCCATATTTTGCATAGCAATGCATTCATGAAACACACGACTATCGATGTGTTTCTTGATTCATCTGTTCCTCCTATACTTTATGGACACATCCATAACTGTGTGACGGTTGAGAGGAAAATATAACTCAGGTAGTATGTGTTTTGGGTAACTTTTGTTTCAAAAAACCTACTCCAATGATTTTACTGGTTCGACGCTTTACTCAATTGATTAAAAGTAGGAAGATATTTCAGAGAAGATTTTGCAACGAGCTTCTAATGATGAGGCCAATACAGTTTTTTTGCATGAATATATATTTATACATATTGGCTTAATTACAATCCCTTGCGGCATTCAATTCAATTTGCTCATGGAACATGCATGTCAGTTACGCTGATATTCAAGAATTTTAATGGATGCAAAAGCCTAAAAAGGGTGCAACCATATTTGTCTCGATTCTACTGATAATACAGTGAAATCTTCATCGGCTAATTTCAATCACTTTTTTCTTCTCTCTGTTTTTTTTTTCTTAACCATCATGCCGACGTTCTGGGTCCATTCCGTCCCGGCGCTCAGCGCAAGCGCGCTGATCGCCGGCAGCGTGGCACGCAGCGCCTTGGAGCCGGCCACTCATCCAACTCCGACCACGCGTACAGGTACAGCTCGGCCACAGCGAAAGACGCTGCTCCACGACGCGGCATGTTTGCGCAGGATCCTTCGGAGCCGGACGATAGGCGGGCGGTTCCGATATGATATCTTTTCCTGATGCCTTCCATTCTAGGTATCATGATACACGCATACAGAGTTACACAACACCTGTTCCTCCAACAATGCTTCATGAAAGCATCACAACTACAAGGAATTTAACAAAAGAAAAAAAGAGAAGCAAATTGACTGTAAGCCTGAATCAATATATCTGACTGATTAGTTGAGTATATATATATATATGTGGACAAAACTCATGTAGAAGAGTACCGTATGACTTTTCTTATGTATGTCCCTACAAGTATCGACAAGCCTATACAATATTCACACTGTGTCTTTAGGAATTTACTTCGATCTGGATCCTTGGCTAAAATTTGCTTATTTGGCATTCTCCTCACACCTATCTGTAGTATATATATATACACACTACCCACATACGTTCTCGAAAAAATATACTATTCGCGTAGAAGATCATGATAAGAAACAAAAATGCTCATGAGTATACATTTTTCTATACTACACAACATTTGTTTAGTCGGTCTGTGGTCACAAGTGTTGTGTAGTTTGAGCTTATTTCAACTGAAAATTAATTATTGTTTGCCAAGCTCTATGAATAAAGTAATATATAACTGATTAGTAGGAGAACAGAAGATTGCTCATCCACTATCCAGTATATTACTGATACGTTGAACATTTGTGGATCCATAATTCAGTTTAGTCACACGTGTGATCTTGCACGCTGTTTCCTTTGAGTTGTTGTACTGCACAACAAGTTGTGATGAACATGAGATTGAGAGACGTGCCAATGCGTTCTCAGATTAATTATTAGTAGAAGATCAATTTCTCAGTTCTGTTATTTTCCATTGAAAAATATATAATCCATCTTCTTGCGAGAGACCTGCGAAGTGGCTCGCCATCTCATCATTCGCATGAATGGGCTGAAGTATGTTTTCAACACAGCCAACGCTGATCCAATAGTCTATACGGCTACATCACGGCTAAAATTGTTTGTTCTTTTCTTTCCACTGGCTATCAGGTACTCCGCGCTCCACCGCACCGTATTATACTCAGTGAACTGCATATTTCTTTTCCAAGTGCCTCCCAAACCTACATACTGAGTGCACTCGGCATACTATAGTGAAAGGGCGAGGTTGATAAAGAAAGTCTTCAACACCGTATAATATTCTCAAGCTTGGCATGTGAGAGATGTGTTTACGGGTTTAATTTGTGCAACGGTCGAGACAAAAAAAAGGTTATATCTAATATGCACCCATCACAAAGCAAGTGGTTGTGTCATAATAAATGGCTTCAAGACTCCACTCATCACAAAGCAAGTGGTTGTCACAATAAATGACTTTGGTTGGATAAGGCCAATCTTTTCATATCATATTTTTTCGAGAGTGCCACATCAGCTCTTGAGGTCTGGTTTGATAGATGAAAATGTGTCTCTCAGTTAATAGTCTTATTTCATGGTTTCATACACAAGTCATAACATTAAATGACCGGAATATTGATCATAGAGTGACTATGGCCCCCACCCTCCACCGCCGCCCTCTGAACCCATCGCCGGCGATCTCCTTCTCCAGCGCTCCTCTTCTCCTCCACGTCCATGGAATCTGACCAGTGCATCGTGCTGGTCCGATGGGTGGGCTCTCTGATCTGGATTTCAAGCCAGGCTTGGAGTTTCAAGCGATCGTGAGGCAAAGGTTTGGCTCTACAGTTTCGCCCGTCTCCTCTTCATCTCGTTTCCTGCTCCTGGTTTCCTTCAGCCGTTCAGCAATTCGTGTTGATGTTCATTCGGTGGGACTCATTTTGCAATCTTGCTTGGGGGGTTCTGCGGAAGATTTCTTGGTTTCTTGGCAGAAAGATTGGTGTTTTCAGTTCTCTGTGGCATCCAAGAATGTGGGTCTCATGGTCTATCGGCTTCGGAAAATCATTTGCAATTCTTTTGATCTTCACTTCGCTTTATGGCGTAATGGTGGTCCTGACTGGCCTCGGGAATTGTTGAAATGGGAAGCCCTCCAGGATAAGGAGTGGCATCTTGTCACAAGAGCTAAGAGAAGTTATGTTTCAGTGCTCAAGCACAGTTCTGCTCCGCAGAAGAATATCTCGGTTTTCAAGAGAATTCAATACCCCGATGATTATTTTGTCAAAAATTTCTCTGCTTCAGAACTGCAGATACAGAACTCCAGCAAGAGGGCTCCATGGCTGCCGCCGTGCCGGAGCCAAGGAAGAAGGTGGATCGTGATCTGATGACGTCACAGCAATCGCGGGATCTCGCGCGTGTTCCGCGCGGGAGTTACGGGAATTCAAAATTTGCGGAGCGATATTCTCGGCAAGTTTTTAATCAGGTCAGATGTTTCCGTTGCTTAGCCTCGGGGCATCGTGTTCAATTCTGCAAAAATGATATTCGTTGCCGCACTTGTTTTGGTTATGGTCACGTATCCCGCATCTGCCGTGCTAAAACTGGAAAAAATATCATTTACATCCCGAAATCAGGGCAGACTTCCCAGGCCCATTCGGCCCAGCAGCTATTGGTGGGAAATATTTCTCCTTTAAATCTTTCCCACCCTGTTCGTGACCCCTCAATTCACAACAGGAGCCGAGACCCTTCGGCTTCCTCCTCTGTCTCTGGACAAACATCACCAATCCCACCTCCTCCGCCGCCGATGGCGAATTTCCCGGTTGATCCCCGCCCTCACCTTCCCCAAGGTTTCAAGGTCATCGACGTGGACTACATCGGTCCGCCGGAGCGCGTCCGTGCTTACCTTGGCCTCGCGGTGGAACGTGGCCATGAAAACATGGCTATCGCCAAGTTCCGCCCGCGCGTGGCCAAGGAGGACTACGCTCCCATGGCGAGGGCGCTCCGCCTGCTTCTCGTGGAGCATCGTGCCTATGGTGTGGAGATCCAACCTTGCCCCATCGGTGAGGCTTTCGTCGGCTTCAACAACCTCTTGAGCGCCAGCGTTTCCTGGATGGGCCGCCCCTGAAGCTTGGTGGTTATGATATCTCCTTTGTGAAGCATGATGAAGGTGAGAATGCTAAGTCTCATCCTGTCGACCGTGAAGTTTGGCTTATGCTGCTGTGTTATCCACTTGATGCTCGTCACCCTAATGAGATTGCTAAAGCAATTTCAAGTTTTGCTCTGCTCAAACATGTGCACGAGTCTGATGTTCTGGCCAGGGTGGTGGTGAGAGCTGTGGTGCATGATCAGAGGCGGATCCCACCTGAGGTGGTGGTCTCGCTTGGTGAACCACCGAATGTCAGATCCTGGACATGCCCTGTCAAACTGCTGTCTGCTGGTGACCTTCCTGTCCTAGGTGATGAAGAAGAGCTGCCTCCCCTTGGTCCTCCTCACCCGTTTCCGCCGGAGGCGCCTCGCTGGATGGGACCATGGTGGAATGGACCTGTTATTGAAGAATCTCGGGCCCAAGGGAGTGCCGCCCCCCCCCCCCGCCCCCCCCCCCCCCCCCCCCCCCCCCCCCCCGTCCGGTGCTGCTGCTGACCACGCAGCATCGGGAGGCAATCAAGCTGAAGATCCTCCCCTGCCACAGCAAGGAATGGCGGTGGTGAACCCGCCGGTGATGCTGCCCAGAGGTGCCCTCCCGGCCCCACCCCCGAGCTTTATCACCAAGGCTCCGGTGGCACGCAAGCTGGATATGGGACCTTCCAGAATGGAGCTGGAGGTTGCCAGGGACAATCAAGCGCTGCTCATCAGGTCTGCTGCTACTGGTCTGAATCAGGTGATCTCCTTGTCAGCTTCCCCCAACTACAGCAGTTTCAGTCAGTTTCAGTTTCAGTTACATAAGATGAGCAGATTTATCATTGATCTAGATACTCGCTTCCCAGCTTACATTGATGATCCTAGAATGGTTGCTAGATTGGTTTCGATTGCTGAAGATGCATCAACTCCTAGTGATTTTTTATCAATTGATTATGCTCAGGACAACTTGGATTCAGAAGGGGGGGAAGCTGAGGGAGTCGAAGCTGTTGCTGAAGAGAATGACAGCAGCGTCGAGATCATCGACCGTTCCAGCTTCGTGAAGGCCACACCCAAGAAACGTCGCGCCCACAAGCCAAAGGCCCCGGTTGATCCTAGATACCTGAGGCGCAGCAACCGCATCAAGAAGAATGACGGTTTCAAAACCCAGGCGGATGCTGTTGCAGCGGCTGAACATGATGATAGTCAGGCCTTGGTGGAAGCTGCTGATGATCAGGGTGCTGGGCGTCTCGCAGATCAAGCTTTCATTGGCGCGCCAGCCTACATCGGCACTTCAGTTCTCCCTGTTGGCTCTGAGAAAGTGGCTCCGCATCTCTCTATTGAGAATGTGCAGGCTATGGCCACGGGCTTCCTTCACATGCCTGCATCGGCTGTGACGAGGGAGTTGCTGGAGGCGGACAATGTCAATGGTGATAAGTGAAATGGATAGTCGCCTCGGTCTTTTGTTAGTTCGTTTAAGAGATGTCGGGCCTCTGGCCTTTTGTTTAAGAATGTCTTTAGTGGATTGGTACCTGGTGTCCTGGTTATGCCATGTTTGCACTGTCAGTTGGTTGGGTCGTCTAAACTTGTGGCATGGATGTCGTTTGCAGTTTAAATCAGCTGGTTTGGTTTGCTATATGATAATCTCTCTTACAGTTGCCTGTTACTTCTATCTTGAATGTCGATCTCTGTTCTCTGATGCGGTGATGTCACATATCTGGATGGCCATTCTTTTCGATATACCTATGATTTTGGGCCGTGTTATCAAGTTCCATTCTAGTGACCCTGTCATACCTGATAGCCTAGTTCCACTAGTGCTGTTTTTATTTCGGATGTGCTTGTTTCCCAATGGCTAACAACAGAGTTTGGAATATTCTGTCTTGGAATGTAAGAGGCATAAATTCGCAGCAGAATGGGACAATATTAGGGATAAGATCAGTGAAAGTGCCAGCTCCATTATTTGTTTGCAAGAAACTAAACGAGAGATCTTTGATCAGCAGTACCTTAGAAATTTCTGTCCACGGCATTTGACCCAGTTTGTTTTTTCTCCCTCTTCTGGAGCTTCAGGAGGGCTTATAATAATCTGGAATGGCAATCATTTTCAAGGTTCTACTGTTCTGATTAACTCCTACTCTGTAACAGTCAAGCTCACATCTCTGCTCACTGGCAAAGTTTTTCATCTTACAAATATTTATGGCCCGGCCTCACAAGCAGGAAAAGCAGCTTTCATCTCATGGCTTTACAATTTTGATACATCTAATATTGAAGACTGGCTCTTAGTGGGGGACTTTAACTTGATCAGATCGCCAAGCAACAGAAATAGGACTGGTGGAAATGTGCAGGACATGATGCTCTTTAATGATATGATCATGCACCTCGATTTAGTTGACATTGACTTTCAAGGCAGGGATTTTACTTGGAGTAACATGCAACATGACCCTTTGTTGGAGAAGCTTGATTGGGTTTTCACATCAGCTTCATGGACACTAAGCTATCCAGATACCACAGTAAAACCTCTTGCTAGGCCCATCTCTGATCATATCCCCTATGTCATTAAAGTTGGCACCTCGATACCGAGATCATCCATTTTTAGGTTTGAGAATTACTGGATTGATTTCCCTGATTTTCTATCAACAGTAGAGTTGCACTGGTGTAAGCTTCATGACCATTGGAGTTTGGAAACCCCAAAGGTATGAATGTTTTGGTGATTGGGTGACCATATTGATGTGACTAACATTTCCTTGTAGGATATTCAAATGGTCATGTCAATGAAGCGTCGTCTCACATATTCTATCTATCGACGACTTGGTGATTGGTTGCCTCGACAATTCGGATCGAGAGCTTGATGGAGTCGCGGAGAAGATGTGGATCAAGGCTAAGGACATGCTAGATCCAAGCGAGTGTTGCTTGGTTAGATGTTAGCTTGAGTCCATAGGAAAAACCGGACTATCAAGAGGGATCGAATTGGTTCTCTTAGAGCACACTAGGTTAGAGATCAAATGGATGCATTGTGAGTCTCTTGAGGGCTAGGTGGCTGAAGAGAAGAAGAGGAACCAAGGATGAAGAAGTTGGAAGCAAGGATCAAGAGTGGATCAAGTTTTCAGCTTATCCGGAAGAGACCGGACAGTACGGTCCTAGGGACCGTACAATGCGGTCTTCATTGAAGATCCAGACAGAGAAGTGAAGTCTCGGGATGCTGAGAAAATGAAGACCGGACAATAGGACCGGACAGTACGGTCTAGGGACCGTATGGTACGGTCATCAGAGGATTTCCAGACAGAGAAGTTGAAGTTTCTGGAAGTGGAAGAAATGAAGACCGGACAATCGACCGGACGGTACGGTCCTAGGGACCGGACAGTACGGTCTTCATTGGAGATGAAGAAGAAGATGGAGATGCGCCTGGAAATAGAGACCGGACAATACGGTCTGGAAGAGACCGGACAGTACGGTCCTTTGTACGGTCTCTAGTTTCGCAGGGCACTTTTGGGCAACGGCTAGTTTTGGGTTGGTAGCCTATAAATAGTTGGTTGCCCGCCCCTTGAGGGTCTCTTGGCCATTGTTGGAGTGCAGGAAACTCAGAGGAAGCCAAGAGCAAGAGAGAGAAGCACTTGTGAAGGATTTGGAGTGATCCTAGTGCTTGAGAGAGTAGCAATTGCATCCACTTGATCTCTAGGCTAGTGTGAGCTTGAGAGAGTCACTTCGGTTTGTTACTCTTGGTCTATGGCGAGGCCTAGACCGGTTAGGCGTTGGTGTTGAGCTGTCCAAGGAGATTGTGGAAGCTAACACAAGTTTGTACACGGTCTTGGAGCTTCCCGTGCGAAAGAAGCATCACTAGTGGAGCGCCCTTTGGCACGCATCACGTGCGGAGCCTTACCTCCGGAAGAGTACCCGGGATCGAGCCCGGCGGGACGTGCCCGCGACTTCACTCGGAGGGTGAAGTGTGCTCTAGGAGGGATCGCCATCGAGCGGAGGGACGGGGTCGAGACTCCGGCGGGAGTGACCCAACGTGGAGTAGGGGAAGGCGCCACCCTTCCGAGACCACGGGAAAAATCATGAGCATTCCTATCCTTATCTCCTTTACATACTAGCATTTTCGCTTCCGCATTTACTATTATGTGCTAGTAGAATTGCATGATAGGTTGTCTCTTTACTACTTGGTAGAATTGCTTGCTAGGGTGTTGCTTGTTGCATAGACTAGATTGTGTGCGCGCATCGCTTGCTTTTGCTATCACCATATCTAGTCTTGCTAGCTTCACGCCTAAAGTACGTTTGGGAGAAATTGTTGACACACCGATTCACCCCCCCCTCTCGGTGCCCTTGATCCTTTCAAGTGGTATCAGAGCCTCGTTGCTCAAATAGGGCTTAACCGCCTTGAGTAAGGATGCCGAGAGATCATGGGCCGCCCCCGTTCGATGGGACCGACTATGCCTATTGGAAAGCTCGCATGCAAGCTTACCTCGAGGCTCTCGATCCTCTCGCATGGGAGGTGGTAAGTACCGGTGTCTCTCTAAGGACTCCCATTGGTACTCTTGATGTGAATCTCGCAAAGGCAAATGCTAAAGCTAAAATGCCTTGTTTGAAGCTATCACTAAAGAGGTCTTTGCTCGAGTCAAGTCCGCGGGTACCGCTCATGAAGTGTGGACTCAAATTCAACAAATTCATGAGGGTTCCACGGATGTGAAAGAGGAAAGATACTATGTGCTAAAGAACAAGTATGATGATTTTGCCATGTCTTCAAATGAGCTAATCAATGATACTTACTCTCGCTTGAATGTGCTTGTAGAGGATATCAACTCTCTCGGTGTGAAGGACAAGATTGATGATGGTGACCTTGTGCGGAAGATCTTGAGGATTCTCCCAAGGGAGAAATATGGAGCACTCATCACATGCCTCTTCAACACCGACATTCAAGCCCTCACAACCCACAAGCTACTTGGGAAGATCACCGCCTTCGAGAGCTACAACCTCGACAAGAAGCTTGATGAGAAGCCCTCCAAGAATCTTGCTTTTGCATCCGAGGGGTCAAGCAAGAAGATGAAGAAGGTGGTGACTCAAGATTCAAGTGATGAAGAGCTTGAAGAAGACGTTGAAGACTTGTTGCAACTTCATCCCAATGATCTAGCACTCCTCATGAAGAGAAGCAACTTCTTCAAGAGAAGATTCATCAACAAGAAAGATGCCGAGTGCTACAATTGTGGGGAGAAGGGTCACTTTGCCAAGGAATGTCCGAAGCCAATCAAGAAGGGCAAGAAGAAGACTCAAGAGTCAAGCGATGATGAAGAAGAAGACCCTAGAAGCAAGTACAAGGCAAGGAAGAGGTTTGTCAAGAAGGAAAGCTCTAGAGGCAAAGACAAGAGAAGATCATCTCGCAAGGGACTCTATGTTGGAGAGTGGGTTTCGGATGATGATAGTGATGAAGAAGAAAGTGATGACTCATCCTCCAAGGGAAGAAAATGGCCGGCATTGCTCTCACCAACATCTCCGAGACTTACCTCCACCACCTACTTGCTTGATGGCCAAAGATGATGATAGTAGTGAGGATGAGGAGAGCGAGTCCGATGAAGAGTTTGGTGAGGAGGATAAGCCCACATATGAGGAACTCTTGGATAGCATTCTCCTAACCGGCAAGATGATCATGAAGAAGGACAAGACCATTGCTCGGTTGGAGAAGGAACACGAAGTGGCCGCTTTCCGAGTTCGTCAACTAGAGGGTGAACTTAGGGACTTATCCATCTCTCACAAGGCTCTTGATGAAGACTATGACAAGCTTGAGGAAGACCACATGAAGCTCAAGGAGAAGTCCAAGTTACTAGAGGATGAGATCAAGCACCTTTCCACTTCGCTCATGACCTTGGATGAAAGCTATGACAAGCTCAAGGTTGAACACATGAGGCTCAACGGCAAGTTCAAGGTTCTTGAGGAAGAACATCAATCTCTCCTCGAAAAGTGTAACACTTCTTCTTCTAGTTCATCTATTTCCGATTCTTCATATATTACTTGTGATGGACTAACTCCCTCTCTTGAGAGCATCTCTCTTGATGAGAAAATCTTGAAGGAATATCATCAACTCAAGGAGGAGAGAGCTTCGGTGATGGATGGCTTCGAGAGGCTCACAAGGGGAAGGACCATCCATAAGGAAATACTTGGTCGGAACCTTGTGAACAACCCCGGACACAAGGGACTCGGCTCCTACCCCCGCCGCCATCAACCTCATCGGCAAGGACGAGGACATTCCACCTTGGGTAGTCCCCCTCATGGCGGACGACTACTATTGTGAGAAGTGTTGCCGAGACGGCCACACTAGCAAGAATTGTCCCAAGGTGAGAAGTTCCAAGGTTTTGCCTAACGCTAACTTGTTCCATGGAAATACACACTACAAGCTCTTTAGGGACAAGAAAGGCAAGGTGAAGGCAAAGGCTCTTGGATCACCCGACAAGAGAAGGATGATGAGGAAGATTTGGGTGCCCAAATGCATAGTTGACCTTGAGAGGCCAACCAAGTGCGAGTGGGCTCCCAAGAACAAGACCTAGAAGGGTGATGGTGGTGGACCGTGCGCCGCAACGTCAACTCATGAACGTCCACCACAAGCTTCGAGTGCTTCATCGACAAATCTACTCTTCAAGGAGGTAACTTGTATCATAGTAGTTTCTTTTCTTGCATTTGCTTGCATGGTAGCTAGGTACTCCTTTGTGAACTAGTATGTTTGCATTCATGCATATGTTAATAACTAAAAAGAAAAGAACATAAAAATTAGTTCAAGGTCTAACTTTCTCAAGATAGCTATGAGCATGGGGGATGCTTGAGTTGGTGGACCGATGGACTCAAGGCAAGGTTTGGCTCATAGTGAGTAAGCTTGAGAGAGGCTCAAACTTGACCTTGAGTAGGTTTCCTTTATGCGTTGTCTTAACTTTGCTTGCATATCACATGGCATGTTTACTTTCTCTTGCATTTGTATGATATGCTTGTCTCATGCATTGCATATAGGAAATCACAAAGGAGTTGTCACACTATGAGGAAGTGCTTCATTCACTATATGATCTCACATCTCATAGAAGTGTGACTAAAGAAAAGAATTGTGCTTCATGCCCATTGAGTCTTGCTACATGATCCTCAAGGTTAAATCTACTTGCACGGATCATAGGCAAAAGGACTCATACATACCCCTCCTTTTGGTTTTATCGCATTTGGTTCTTATTGGTTGCATCTTATTTGCCGATTGAAAAATTACTATATGCCTATGCGCAACCTATATTGGTCTATTTTCAAAGGAGTGTTTGAGAGTTCCCCTTCTAGTCCATGTTTGGTGTTTATTTGGTTTTTGAGTGAGAAACTTGGACTTAGAAGGAAATTCCTTGAAAATCAGCATTTCTGGACCTGACCGTACAATACGGTCAAAGGGACCGTACAATACGGTGTGCTTTTGCGCGAGATCCTTCGAAACCTGAGGCAGAAAGGAGACCGGACAATACGGTCCTGCAGACCGTACAATGCGGTCTCTATAGCTTAACTGTCAGGGTTCCTAAGGAGACCGGACAATACGATCCCTATGACCGTACCATACGGTCTGGTTACTTCATCGCGAGATCGTTTTCAATCTGATCCGTTGATTCAATAACTGATCGATCTCGACCGTTCGTTCGAATTAAAGTAATTCTAACGGAATTCCGGCGGGTTACTGTGCTTCTCCTCCCAAATCACCGCCGCCGTTCGCGCCTCCGCTCCCGCCACCACCACGCGACTTCGCGCGCGCCACCGCCGACCTGCCTCCGCCGTCGAGCTCACCGCCGACGTGCACCACCACCGCAGCCGCGCGCCGCCGCCTCGCTCCACCGCGCCAGCACGCTCGCCCGCGAACCCTAGCGCCGCCACCGCGCCGCAGCACCACCTCGCCGCCGCAGCTCCACCACGCCGTGCGCCGCCGCCTGCCGAGCCGAGGACGACGACGACGCCGTCTACGTACTCTCGGCCGAGGAGCCTCTCCATTCTGCGCGCAACATCGAGCAGTTGCTCATCCCTCACGCGCGAGCTCCTCCCCAGGCGACTCACCGGACTCGAGCACCTCCTCCTCGACGATCGACGTCGTTTCCAGTGCTCCGGTGAGCTCCTGATTTCACAAATCGCACAGTAGCCTCGTTCGGATTCCGTATCTAGGGTTTGAGCTATTCAATTCCTTCATCGATGAAAATCCCTAGTAAATCATCCAAAAATTGCTCCTTTATTGCGAAATCGATATACATTGCTAACTATTGTTTCGCAATTTAGGTTACCATATGTCGTAGAGGTCGTATTTCATCTCTTATACCTACGACATGTTGGTTGCTTTGTGTCGATATCGATTCCATACCATACACCTAGCTCGACACTAGCATTTCCTCGATTAGTAGTACATTGTGTCTATTGCATAAGATCTATGTACACTAGTTGATCTCCACCGATAATCGACAATGCCGTAGTTCCCCATTGCATATTTGCCGGCATTGTGTCCTTTACCTCTGCGCTAGGACTTCATCTAGTTTACGCGCTTACCTACGATTCTTGCTTGTAGATTATAGTAGGTTATTCTATACTCATATACCCTGTCTATTCCTATCGTGCAGTGGCAGTGGTCAGCGGACAGTGGGCAGTTGACAGCAGAGCAGAGACAGTGGACGGATTGAGGGCCAAGCCTTAGTCCTATCTTTGGCAGTCAGCCGTCAGTGGACGGGTTGGTGAGCCAAGCTCACTCGCCCTATCTTGTCTGCAGGCCAGTCAGCAGTTATGGCAGGAGGTTCTGGCAGAGGCAGAGGCAGGGGCAGAGGAGATCGTGACAGGGGCAAGTCCAAGATGGTTGAGCAGCCCAAGAGGAAGAAGCAGAGACTGGTGATCCAGAGTGGGACCAGGCCCTCAGGGCAGCAGAGGTTGACTTACCAGCTGGCAGGGATACTGGCCTCAGGATCAGGGACACACCTGCTGGAGGACAGGGGGAGACTCCGAGGAGGTCTTCCAGAGCTAGAGCTACAGTGCAGCGGACTCCGTCCACCCGCGAGGTTGGTACGTCGAGGACCGCGCAGGAGCAGCCAGAGTCAGAGGCAGAGGAGAGTTCACACTCCGGTGACGGACCCCCTGAGGTCACCGAGGGAGACAGGCAGAGGATGGCCGTGAAGTTCTGTGCTCTTGACAGGACTGCTACTCTCAGGGACGTGCTTGCTGAGGACGCACTCAGGCTGCCAGGCCCCGTCCTCAAGAAGTTCAGGAGAGTTGCTGAGGAGACTTGGGTACCTGCCAGGAGAGACCCACAGGCAGGAGGTCGTTTCTGGACACTTCTTCAGCAGAGGATAGCAGCTGGTTTGAGGAGTAGACTGCGGACAGATGGACCTGATAGGCTCTTTGTCACTCACCAGCACTGCAGCATACAGGCTGCCAGCAGAGGTGCCGGGACGGATTTCACACAGCACCTGTCTTATATCCCGGGCCTCCAGGAGATCATCACCACAGCGATGCGATGGGATACAGATATCGTGATGGACTTCTATGCCTCGTTGTGGATAGCGCCAGACCGCTCAGCTATATGGTTCATGCTCAGAGGACAGCCCCACAGAGTTACGAGGGAGGACCTTGTTAGCGCCCTTGAGACCATCCAGCACGAGACCAGAGTGTTCCCACTTGCTCACCCAGGGATGGAGCCTCCCCGCAGACCTCTTGGGGGACACTTACCTTCAGATGAGGATATGAGCATTGCTTTCCCTCCACCTCACCCGGAGAACTTCAGCCGAGCTCACACCAGACTTACACATGAGGGCAGAGTTCTCAGGAGTATACTGAGCAGGACCTTCAGCGTCTGCTACAGCTCCAGCTCAGACAGATCTACTACATGCAGAGCTAGCAGCCCTTCGCAGAGAGATCCAGAGTCAGCGAGAGGATAGGGAGAGGGATCGACAGATGCTAGACAGTGTTGTACACACTCAGAGGGAGATGGCTTCTGGCTTGTCGTCGCTTTTCACTGGTTTTGAGGCGATTGCTCAGACTCTTCGTCTCTTTGGACAGGCATTGCCAGGACTCCCGTCTTTCCCGCCTATCACTTTCCCAGGTGTGCTGCCACCAGATACAGTTCGCTTTCAGCAGCTTCAGCAGCAGCAGTTTGCTCAGACACAGGGAGGACAGTCTTCCAGCCAGGGACAGTACTTCAGCACCTTACTCACGGCTCCCATCTCACCTGCTGGTGCACCTACGGTGGGGCCGTCGACGTCCACTTTTGCTGGTTTGACAGGAGAGGCAGGACCTTCTCAGCAGTACTTTTCTTCACCAGGTCTCTCCATGACTCCGTCAGCCTTACTAGCTACTACAGCTCCGAGCTTCTCACCGTTTCAGCTGACGAGTCCCTTCTTTGTGTCACCACTGCCAGCTCGTACACTTGACTTCGACACAGTAGCACAGACAGCCTCAGTGCAGACAGACTCACTTCTTACAGCTTCACAGGCAGAGGTCGTGACTACTACAGCTGAGACAGCAGCAGTGGAGCAGACAGAGTCTCCCAGGACACCTACTCCGCCTCGAGTTGTTGAGCCCTCAGCAGATCTCACTGACTTTGGCTACACTCGTGAGGAGTTACGTGAGGCTCTTGCTACAGACACTTCTCCAGGGCAGCAGACAGCACCCTCCAGGACTCCTTCACCACCTCCAGAGTTTGAGTACACTGGCACTTCTTCTGAGCAGCAGCAGCCGCAGCAGGGCACCTCTTCAGTGACTACCACCACTGCACCTCCTCCAGCCTCCGACACGTAGGACAGCTGTTTTTTCTCTTTCCTTCTTTCTCTTTTTGGTCATTGGTGCCAAAGGGGGAGAGAGATAGAGAGATCTTGTATAGGTCTAGGGGGAGTAGTGGAGTGGTCTAGGGGGAGTAGTGGAGTGATCTTGTGCTCAGGGGAGTGTGAGACAGCTTTTGTCTAGGGGGAGATCTTTTGGTTCTTCATTGTATATTCTTTTGGTTCTTCGTGGTTCTTGTTGAGCTTGATTTGCTTTTGCTTGTGTTTGGCTCATCAAGAATGCACTTGGTTTCATTTACATACACTTGCTCTTATCTATATATCTGTATATTGCTCTGTTGTTGATATATTGCTCTGATATATTGCTCTGAGTTTGTGTATGTTTACCTGGATGCACTTATTTATATCTATCTTGCCAGGTTTCCTCTTTCTGTGATGATATGTGCACTCACTTGCTTTTGCAGGAATATCTTATAATCTTATCATCACAGAGTTGTGGTCATAGCTCATGTATTTATTCCATATATATCGCCCATGTGCTTTAACTCTATTTTGCAGGTGATACCTTTTGAGCTATGACTACTTTGTTCTCCGTTTTACTTGTTCTTCATTTCATATCCTATCTTATCAATCACTCTTGCGCTTTACATTCTCTATCTTATGATATGTGTTGTCACCAATCACCAAAAAGGGGGAGATTGTAAGCTTCATGACCATTGGAGTTTGGAAACCCCAAAGGTATGAATGTTTTGGTGATTGGGTGACCATATTGATGTGACTAACATTTCCTTGTAGGATATTCAAATGGTCATGTCAATGAAGCGTCGTCTCACATATTCTATCTATCGACGACTTGGTGATTGGTTGCCTCGACAATTCGGATCGAGAGCTTGATGGAGTCGCGGAGAAGATGTGGATCAAGGCTAAGGACATGCTAGATCCAAGCGAGTGTTGCTTGGTTAGATGTTAGCTTGAGTCCATAGGAAAAACCGGACTATCAAGAGGGATCGAATTGGTTCTCTTAGAGCACACTAGGTTAGAGATCAAATGGATGCATTGTGAGTCTCTTGAGGGCTAGGTGGCTGAAGAGAAGAAGAGGAACCAAGGATGAAGAAGTTGGAAGCAAGGATCAAGAGTGGATCAAGTTTTCAGCTTATCCGGAAGAGACCGGACAGTACGGTCCTAGGGACCGTACAATGCGGTCTTCATTGAAGATCCAGACAGAGAAGTGAAGTCTCGGGATGCTGAGAAAATGAAGACCGGACAATAGGACCGGACAGTACGGTCTAGGGACCGTATGGTACGGTCATCAGAGGATTTCCAGACAGAGAAGTTGAAGTTTCTGGAAGTGGAAGAAATGAAGACCGGACAATCGACCGGACGGTACGGTCCTAGGGACCGGACAGTACGGTCTTCATTGGAGATGAAGAAGAAGATGGAGATGCGCCTGGAAATAGAGACCGGACAATACGGTCTGGAAGAGACCGGACAGTACGGTCCTTTGTACGGTCTCTAGTTTCGCAGGGCACTTTTGGGCAACGGCTAGTTTTGGGTTGGTAGCCTATAAATAGTTGGTTGCCCGCCCCTTGAGGGGTCTCTTGGCCATTGTTGGAGTGCAGGAAACTCAGAGGAAGCCAAGAGCAAGAGAGAGAAGCACTTGTGAAGGATTTGGAGTGATCCTAGTGCTTGAGAGAGTAGCAATTGCATCCACTTGATCTCTAGGCTAGTGTGAGCTTGAGAGAGTCACTTCGGTTTGTTACTCTTGGTCTATGGCGAGGCCTAGACCGGTTAGGCGTTGGTGTTGAGCTGTCCAAGGAGATTGTGGAAGCTAACACAAGTTTGTACACGGTCTTGGAGCTTCCCGTGCGAAAGAAGCATCACTAGTGGAGCGCCCTTTGGCACGCATCACGTGCGGAGCCTTACCTCCGGAAGAGTACCCGGGATCGAGCCCGGCGGGACGTGCCCGCGACTTCACTCGGAGGGTGAAGTGTGCTCTAGGAGGGATCGCCATCGAGCGGAGGGACGGGGTCGAGACTCCGGCGGGAGTGACCCAACGTGGAGTAGGGGAAGGCGCCACCCTTCCGAGACCACGGGAAAAATCATGAGCATTCCTATCCTTATCTCCTTTACATACTAGCATTTTCGCTTCCGCATTTACTATTATGTGCTAGTAGAATTGCATGATAGGTTGTCTCTTTACTACTTGGTAGAATTGCTTGCTAGGGTGTTGCTTGTTGCATAGACTAGATTGTGTGCGCGCATCGCTTGCTTTTGCTATCACCATATCTAGTCTTGCTAGCTTCACGCCTAAAGTACGTTTGGGAGAAATTGTTGACACACCGATTCACCCCCCCCTCTCGGTGCCCTTGATCCTTTCAACTGGACCACCACTCCTTTTTACAGTAATGCAGCAAAAACTCTAAATGCCAAATTTAAACAAGTACGATATGGACTTAAAGCCTGGAGCAAGGAGTTATCCAAGCTGAACAAGTGCATTAACAATTGCAGTTGGGTCATTGCCTTAATTGATGGGCTCGAAGATCAGAGGACTCTAGATTCTGTTGAAAAGAATTTCAGGAAAATCTTACAAGCACATCTCTGCAAACTGCTGGAGGCAAAGAGGATTCACTGGAAACAAAGAAACACAGTAAGGTGGGTCAGATTTGGAGATGAAAACTCCAAACTCTTTCAGGCCATGGCTACCCAAAGGCACAGAGTTAACATGATACCACAGCTTACCCTACATGATGGCATGATTCTAGAAGATCATGATCTCAAAGCAGCGGCTTTATGGACCTCTTTTAAAGATAGATTGAGTGCTTCTGAGCACACTAAAATGCTCTTTGATCTGGCCAGTCTAGTGCAATCTCATGATTTACCCTCAATGGATCATCCTTTCACCCAAGATGAAATCGATATAGCTCTAAAAGATATGCCTTCTGATCATGCCCCAGGTCCTGATGGTTTCAATGGCATGTTCATGAAGAAGTGCTGGCATATTATAAAAGGGGATTTCTTAAGATTATGCTCTGATTTTGCTAGTGGGAATCTGGATATTCAAAGTATAAATAGTTCTTTTATTGTGCTCATCCCAAAAAAAGAGAACCCTCAGACTGTTAATGATTACAGACCAATCTCTCTTTTGAATTCCTCCCTGAAGCTTCTCACTAAACTTATTGCAAATAGACTACAGGCTATAATTACCTCTGTCATCCATGAAAATCAGTATGGCTTTATTAAAGGGAGAACCATACAGGATTGTTTAGCCTGGGCTTATCAGTTTTTGTACATCTGCCATAAATCAAAAAAAGAGATTGTGCTGTTAAAGTTGGACTTTGAGAAGGCTTTCGATAAAGTGGAACACCATGTCATCTTGGATGTATTTCGAGCAAAAGGTTTCTCAGAAACTTGGATTAAGTGGATTAACCAAATTTTAATTTCTGGCTCCTCTTCAGTTCTGCTCAATGGGGTACCTGGCAAGCCTTTCAAATGTAAGCGAGGTGTGAGACAAGGAGACCCTCTCTCTCCTCTTCTCTTTGTGATGGCTGCTGACTTACTTCAGTCAATCATAAACAAAGCTGCTTCCTTGAATGTGCTAACACATCCTCTAGGCAATGATTTTGGTGGAGATTACCCTATAATTCAATATGCCGATGATACTTTGTTGGTGCTCCCAGCTGATGCTCGACAGCTCATTTGTCTCAAAGGATTACTAAGGACTTTTGCTGATTCAACTGGATTGAGAGTGAATTATGACAAGTCCTTCCTGGTCCCCATTAACATAGAGCATGACAAGGCAGATCATCTAGCAAGAACAATTGGTTGCACTGTGGCTTCAATGCCATTCACCTATCTTGGCTTACCTCTTGGGATCACCAAACCAACAGTTGACGAATTTCTTCCGGTTCTCACAAGAATGGAAAAAAGGATGATGGGCCTTAGTAAATTACTCTCCTACGATGGCAGATTGTTGATGGTGAATTCAGTTTTCACTGCATATCCAACCTTCTATATGTGCACTATGCAATGGCCAGTTTCTGTCATTGAGCAAGCAGACAGTTACAGGAGACACACCCTTTGGGACAGAGGAGATATCAATAGAAAAGGTGGATGTTTGGTAGCCTGGAAGAAAGCAACTCGACCGAAAGATCAGGGTGGTTTGGGCATCTTAAACCTGCGAGCACATAACACTGCACTTCTCCTAAAGCATCTCCATAAGTTTTATAACAAAATGGATATTCCCTGGGTTAAGCTGACTTGGAAACACCTTTATTCCAATCAGAACAAACCGCGTCATGAACTGGTGCCAAAGGGGTCGCTCTGGTGGAAGAGTATGCTGAGATTATCAGAACAATTTCTCATGATTGCATCTTGCAGAGTCAAGGATGGAGCATCTACTTCTTTCTGGAATGATACATGGGATTTTCGTGTCTTAAAATGGCAATATCCACAGTTACATTCTTATGCGCTTAATAAGAAAATCTCAGTCAAGAAATATTTTGAGACACCATTTGAAAATAGATTTTGGCTGCCGCTCTCCATTGAAGCCTCACAGCAATTGGATGAACTTAATGCTCGCTTGGGTCATTTCAACTTAGAACCTGGAAGCAAAGATGAGTGGTCATATATTTGGGGTTCCAATCAATTCTACTCTAAAAAGGCATATCTTCAGTTAATTGGCCAGCTTGAAGCCTCTCCCTGGTTTAAATGGATGTGGCATGCTAGTTGCCGGGGTAAGCAAAAAATTTTCTTCTGGCTGCTTCTTCGTGACCGTCTCAATACTCGTGATCTCCTGCGAAGAAAATCAAGGACCTTGTCTTGTTACACTTGTGTTCTATGCAACACTGCCAGGGATGAGACTTTGCTACACCTTTTCTTTGAGTGCCCTTTTAGTCAATGGTGCTGGAGATTTCTCAATATAAATTGGAACACCACTCTGATGCCTGGCGAGATGCTATTGCAGGCAAGACAGCGTTTTGGTTCTCGCATTTTCAGAGAAATTTTGATGGTGGCCTGCTGGTGTATTTGGTGTCATCGCAATAGCATTATTTTCGATAGTGGAACTCTGTCTTTAGCCAGATGGAAACAGAGTTTCAAGGCTGAAATGGGGCTAGTTGTCTTCAAGGCAAAATCTAGCGTAAAGCAACCGTTGGAAGATTGGTTATGTAATTTAGCCTAATTTCTTTTGTTAGGGTCTTCTTTGGGCCTAAGGCCTTGTATTATGTACATAACCCCCTTTTTAAAAATTAATAGAAAAAGGTAGGGGACTCCCCTGCCGTTCGCCTCAAAAAAAAAGTCATAACATTAAATTGTTGTGTTGAGATTAGTCAAAACATGTTGGGACTAAACTTTATGCTCTCAATGTAGAGTGTCGTAACACCTGAATCGTTCTACTCTGTCTCACTCACGTGCCGGTCTCGTGAAGGACCAAACCCCTCCATAATCTCTGTGAGCACATGGACATGAAAGAGTCTCTTTTTTGCTGATGCCTCCCAAACCCAAACAGACATAATGTTGTGGTGACACCAAAGGCGTCTAGCATGCTCTGTTTTCTTGCTAAGCGAAGCGACGCAGGCATATAAAACTCCTAAGAAAACAACAAAAAGCTTCAACTCTGTTGCACATATATATGCACTGGTTCCTGCAGAGAAATAGCTAATATGTCTTTCGTCTTATTTTATATACCTCCCTCTCACTTGACACACTTGTACACCCAACAGGCTACAGGAGAATTGAAAGATATCACAAATTTAGCAAAAAGTAGGTGTGGTGCAACTTTTCTTATTGGTGCTGACTACTGAACATGAGTGAATTGACTTAATTTAGTTGGTTGGATAATTAGATGCTATAGAAAAATACAAAAAAAAAGATTTACGGTGTATAATTTCGCAAAACATTGGTTTCTATTCAGAGAATAAAATTAGTATAAATGTGTTACCATTCAAAACATAACAACTAAAAATGTATTCTAGGAGTACGCTTGTTGGCTGGAGATGTAAACAGCTATAAATTGCAACTCCATTACATGTGTATTTCCTTCTATTCTACTCCTGATAGCGGTTTTGCTAACTAATGACGACATGTACTAGACCACGTGATTTCTCAGGATACTATTTTTATAATTGAACCATCAGCATGTCTGTTCACGTACATGAACGAGACGTATTGGATCGTGGACCTCGTGGTCACTGATCCCAGTTGCTACAGGTAGAGCAACCACTGGTAGCAGATGTTTTGCTTCCAGTGCGACTCATGCAAGTCAGGCGTCCTAGCTGGCATCAAGAAGAGCTGTCGCTATCCTGAACATTGTCGTGGTCATCATCATCCTTGTAATTGTTTATGTTGCTGGCTGCTGCGTTCCGCAAGGCCGAAACGCCAATGATAAGCAATTGAACCATCGCAGGGGGGCAAATGTACTGCTACCACACAATTGACTGATGCAAATTAACACGAAATTGAAAGATGCAATTGAACAAAGAACAGATTTAAGCGCAGACACAGGAGCTCGAGTGGAGCCAAGGCAGAGCATGAATTTGTACTCCGCCTTCGTATGATCTTGATGTAACAGGAAATGACACATGGCCTGGCTTGAGCTGCTGAGCAAAAACAAGGCCCCAATGCATTACTCCATTCTATTGTCTAGGTAAACGTCCGGCAGCGTTTCGCAGCACATCGGGGAATCGGATAGGGGAATATCTCCAGATGGTCGGTGCCACTACTCTGAAATCCCCATGCCTGGTCTCTATCTCACTCACGGGGACTTACTCTCACGGGCCGAACGCCTCCATAATCTCTACGAGCCCATGGACATGAAAGGGTCCCTTTCCTGCTGATGCCTTCCAAACCCAAACAATCCTATACCGTTGGGGTAACAAAGGTAGCATGCTCTGTTTTCTCGCTAATCGAAGCGACGCAGGCGTAACTCCCAAGAAAACAAGAAATAAGCTTCGAATCTGTTACACACATGCATTGTTTCCCTGGAGTAATGTATTTCTTTTATATACCTCTCTCTCTCACTGGAGACGCTTGTACACCTAACAGAGGATACGAGAATTGAAAGATATCATAAATTTAGCCAAAAAAAATGAGGTATATAAAAGATGCTTGTATTTCTTTTACTTTTTTTTCTGGACCGGGAGTCTCGTGTTAGCAGTAGCTAACCCGTGACTTCTATGAGACTACTTCTATCTTCTTCATGCAAAGGAAGTACACCTGCCATTTTCCGTCAAAAAAAAAAGAGATGGTGTGGTGTGACTGGTCTTTTTTAAAATGAAAATTGGTGTGATTGGTGCTTATGTTTAATTGAACATTTGCTAATTATGTGAATATTTCATTGTCAGAAAAAAATGAGATTCTATATTGCCTATATACCAGCATAAGAAGATTCGCCTAATTGCGAGTCCCTGTGTCAAATATAGCTACAATGCTACTTGTTTCCTCTATCATCACCTCCACATTCTTGTTGTAGGATTCGATGCCTAACTCTCTCTAATGGGCAGCTCTTAAAACGTCATTTGCCACTCCTCTCCCTATCTAGATTCAACGTATACATATTCTGAGGCGTGTCTAACTAATGCACTCTAACCTAATCAAACAATTATACTTTCAATTGGAGTACGAATCTTAATAATAAATATGTATATGGGGTTCCTAAGTGATATTTCTTTTAAATTTTGATTCCAAACAGGTAAACCAAGACTGCTTTGGTTTTCCATGAGAAAAATTAAGAAATGTATAAATGAAGTAATAACCAGAACAAAGCAATTAAGAATCAGCGTTTGAAGCTAGAGCAGTGCCAGATCAATCAATCTGTTTTTTTTTTACAACTACGTACAACGGTACAAGTATAGTGTAACATTAATAAATACGAAAAAGGGAAAGGGCAAAAAAAGAAACCCATGACTGAGAAACGCAAGAAACACGAAAGCAAGAACCGGAAGAAACAGCCAATCTACAGAGCAAGCCAGCACACCGTTTTCCCATACGGTTGGGTCCGGAATCAGGGTCCTCAGTTGCTCCGTGGCCACCGGATTCAGCCATCCCATCCCGCCGAGGTTGGTCACCATCGATGCTCCAAATTTATGAAATTTGTTTCGCATCAGATTTAACTTCTATTTTAGGTATTTGGTGGTGGCAAAGCATAATAAATTATTTGCCTCTTTATTTCTTCCTGTTACTTGGTTGCCTTGGGTTCTTACCTGTAATCCACTACGGGTCCATCGGAAGAATAGCCTGATTGGGGATTCATAGTAGTAATTTTTTTCGAAAAAGTAGTTCATTAGTAGTAATTCGATTTGATATTTCTTTGCTTGGATCGGCAAGGCTCGTTGATTGGTTTGTTGCAGGTGAGGAGTGCTTACAAGCAGATTTCTTCGATTCTGTTCGAGCCAATGTTCGTATTATATATTGAAGATTGTGCGTCCAACATCCCTTCGAGTTTGAGCTGCTGCTGTTTGTCTTTTTTTTTTCTCTGCGTTCAGATTTATTCTCAAAACTGAGATCAGAAGAAAGTTATCGAGATGAATTGCTAGTGCTCTAAGATCTGTAAAGACCTAACGTTTGGTTTGGTTTACGTTATAACGAGCTCTCGTTATAACAGTCCTGAGTCTGCTGAAAATTTCTTTGTGTTTGCAGTTTGGGTGAATTTTAGTTAAATTCAAAGGTTTAGTTGATTGTTACACATTTTTTGTTCCAAGATTCTAAAAGGCTGGTTCATTCAACTACAGTTCCTGTTTTTCTCACCTGTCTAATGGGGTCAGAATTATAGCTTTGTCTATTTCTTCTGTTCATTATTCAGCTTCTGTACTGCACTACATTTGCTGTTTCAAATCTCTATTGCGTTTATCAATGTTAACGGATTGAACAAGCTCTTAGCTGAAGTGATGAGTCATCTGAGCCAGATTACCGGTGCACACCTTTTTAGCGCCACAGTGGTTTGACTTTTCCTGAGAACAAAAGTTTCCAGCTTTTCCTGAGAACAGTTGATTCGACTACTTTTAGGCTTAAGAGTGACCTCTTACTGTGAATTCTGTGCCTGGGCTTGTGAAGCTCGATGATGCATGAATCACTCTCCCTCAAACATGTTCAGCTTCCATTTGTTTGGTTTTGTAAGAAGGTTGAGGTTCTGATTCCTTTTTTCCCCTGGATTTATGATTTCTTAGAGTGCTAAATAGTTCTAAGAAGCATATCACAAATAGGGACAAACTCTTGCTTCTAATGTCACTGTAAACGCTCTTGAATCATGTCAACCAGACATTTAACAGTTTATCTTGTCAGCTTTGAGAGTTGAACATAGGGAACTAGCAGTTACTCCGTTATCTGGACAGCTTGTGCCCCATCCAGATTGTAGTGACTGTACCTTTTGTTATACTGTGCTTGTTGTTCAACTGTTGTGCAAAGTGTTATCTTTGTGCCTCACTAACTTGCTTCACCGTTACTGTGTCAACAAAGGCCTGGTACAACCTTACAAGCTGTTGCGTCGATAGCCTCTTGATTCTGATCTAACTCATAGCACTGTACCACTATGATATTTTGTTTTTGTTTCGTGACTCTTGGTCCCTTGGACTTTCTTCTGCCAAAACATTTATCAATGGTGATTTTTGTATCCACCTGTATGTTCTACCTTGAGACAAATAAATTAGGCTGTTACCAAATGATTTTTTTTTTGTTTCTTAACCATTCGTCTTTCCATATTCTTCCCTTTGTGCTAGCACTTCTTTTGATTTTTCTAATGGTTTTCCTTTTATATGCAAACATGTAGCAGATGGAGGCTCATAGTGACATCTGCTGAAATTAATAAATAAAAGACAGCTTTTTAGCGATAATCATCACCATTTGGCTACTGGAATGAACTCTAAAACTAAGAAGATGATGCAGAGGAAAGATGTGAAGCCTCATCGACCAGTTGATCTGAGAAAAAGTAGATGGATTCTTGGTGACATAGTTGAGGTTTTTTATCAGAACTTGTGGAGGCCTGGAAAGATTATAAAGGTGCTGAAGAATGACTATTTCCTAATCAGGCTCACGTGTTGCATCCAACTGAAGGAATTACACATATCTTGCCTGAGGCTTCCACGGGCTAATCAAGGCAACCAGTCTACTGTAATAGACAAGGTGAAAACCAATTTCCAATATTAATCTTTTGCATATCATTAATTGGTCCATTCAAAACTTCAGTTACAGTTGTTTGGTTTGGTTATGTTTTTGCATAAATACAGTTCATGGCAGTCCAGATCACCAAAAGATGTTTTTTGGATTCTCATAAAAATATTATGCTGTTTAAAATTTATATTCTCCACTTGCTATCAGTTAGGCTATTTGACTGTAATTTAGTACTTAATTCAAGTAGTGTCACTGGATGTGCTTGAACTAGTCACAAAATCACTTATTTTTCATCATTTTCTTTCCTTTTTCAAGTCGTAGAGTTGAGTAAACCAACCCGACTTGCTGATCACATACCTCCATGCTTGAACTTTTTACGGAACAGGACGGCCAAGGCTTTGAAGAAGATGGTCACAGGACTAAGAGGTATAAATCATCCAAAATTTGTCCTTCCGCTGCTACTAGATTGTTGAAGAAGAAACTTAAAGCAAGGAGGACGCTACCGGATGATTTTATTAGAGTAACTGGCAATAAAACGAAAGCAGCTGCATACAGAGTTCATCAGGGAACCAAGAAACTGTTCCCTCTGAAGGTCTCTGCTAGGAATGGCATTGATGATGATCACTTGTATAGACCTTTCAGTAACAAACACAATGATCTTGCCAGGAATAGATTTATGAAGACAAAACCAGAATGTGAAGTTCTTAGTCCACCCCAAATACTATTACATGCTAGAGAAGAGAATGAGTGCTCGGTGGCTAGTTGTAGCGCAAATTGCTTGGAGTACTCTATCACTGGTGACCAGCAATCAGTTGAACTAGGCAGTTGCTTCCCTGATGATGCCATGTCTACATGTCTGACGAGATCTTGGAGGGATAATAACAATGTATATGGAACCAGTTTAGACATGAATTTGCATGATCTGGAGCTACACGCATACCAATCGACAATAAGAGCTTTCTATGTCTCGGGGCCTCTGACTTGGGAGCAAGAGTCACTCCTGACAAACCTGCGCCTCTCCCTTAACATCTCAAATGAAGAGCACTTGCTTCAGTTGAGACATCTTTTATCCTCTTGAAAAATTTGATCTTGTCGACAGGTTGGGTTAGTTGAGGACTCAAGTCTGTGCATATGTTGGAGGGGAAAAACTGATGTGCTTTTTGCATCTGCGGACTACTCCATCTTGTAGAGATCTCTGCTGCTACCCCTTTTTCTATCTTGGTTATATTGATATTGTGTACATGAAAATGTTCGAAGAAATTTTACTTATAGTTACTGAATTTGACCAAAGCTGTGTTGTTAGTTGTAAATGTGCATTTTTCAGAAGTATATAGCTATCCAGAATTTGTTCTAATTGAATTTTGATTCAGCTACTTTAATATTGTAGATTGTAACATTCTAATAGGTAATTTCACTGATTTTATGTTTTGTTTTTGTATCATCCGGTATGTTGCTGGTTGTATTCATCACCATTGATTAGTCCTGATCCAGATGTATCCTGAGGTGATCTTGTCAGGTTAGTATTTGGTTCGCAGGTTCAGAAGTCATAACCTGGCTTATAAATATAAACTCCATTTTCTGAGATTGTAAAATATAAAAAGGTTCTTGAAATACAATTTTCTCTGAAACTGGTGTATAAAGCTCACCTGTCACATGTCGACGTTTCAGCCTCTTATATGCTGATTGACAACTTCTGGACTTTGGAAGAGCTCCACTTTACAGTATAGATATAGATACAAGAGACAATGTACTGAAGCCTGAAAACCAAGATGCTTGGGGTCGTTTTCTCTCCCCTCAAGAAAGGCATTTCTGGAGTTTGTACGTACTATCGGTAGTTCATGTCATTTTCATAATTCATGAATTCTGATAAGATTGGGCCCAAATGCGTCCATGCCCTTTCAGTACAATATGCAGAGCAGCCAAGAGGCCATAGGCACTGAAGGCTCAATAATGAAACGATATGTGCAACTTTCATTAAGAAGAAACTCCATTTTGGAACATTTGAAGGGCAAGAGAATTTTAACACGAGAAGCCATTCAGCATTGTTTCATTCGTACCAGAACTCGAGATGTTAAGGTTCGGTTAATTTTTCGAAACAAGACTTTAGAATCGTTTCTGGGAAAGAAAATCAATTTTTGAGTGATGTGTAAGATTTCCATTGGGGTAAAGAAAGTTCTGCTTTGATGGTGTTGGTGCCTAACAAAGTCCTCAGTTCTGACTTCTGAGAGAGAGCACCGAACCAATTTCGGTTTTGGTAAAGAAAGCTCTGCTTTGATACTGCCGGACAAATGAGACAAAGGCCAGGAAGGATGAGACACAACTATCACCGTCCATCCAATAGCGCATCAGTCAATCTGGGTCCTCCATCTGCCAACAAGACCAGCAGAAGAAGACGTACGGACTTCTTCTTCCCCTGGGAAAAAAATATTAACAAAAAAAGCCAGAGAGAAAATGATCGTTTCCCCCGACTCCGACGACAGCGCCGCCCCGGCCGGAGCGCCGCCGGCGGCTCAGGAGGAGACCGCGGCTCCAGCATACGGTTCAGTGGTCCTCGGAGGCACTTTCGACCGCCTCCACGATGGCCACCGCCGCCTTCTCAAGGTCCCGCAAACTGAAACTTTTTTTAAGCATGTCTTTCCATTGCGACGAACTGCGCTTAAATCTTGTCTGTTTGGGTCTGGGTTACGTGGGTGGTAGGCCTCCGCAGATTTGGCGAGGGATCGAATCGTGGTGGGCGTCTGCACGGGCCCCATGCTCGCCAAGAAGGAGGCAAAAATCTCGCCTTTGTCCCTCCCAGAAAGAACTTTGCCTTTAATCAATTTTTGGGGATTGTGATTACTTGTGGGTTCATTTTTTTTTTCTGTTTGTGTAGTATGCGGAGCTGATTGAGCCTGTAGAGAAGCGCATCAAGGCCGTGGAGGATTACATCAAGGTTGCGCGTATCCTGTCTCCTTGTTTTCTGTGATTTCTGCTTGTAAAGAGTTACTGCAGAATGATTGGCGGATGACTAGCAGTAGAAATTGGTCTCACTTATTCACTTGGTTTATTATGTACCCCATTTCCAAGATGTTTCTGTGTCAAATCTGTGATTTTGAATTGATCCATTAAAAAAAAATGAGTGTGCATCTGTGTTAGTTGTCTTGATCTGAAAATTCGTCAGTTAGAGAGGTCTCAGGCTTCGTTTCTGCGCACGCATATTTCTGTGGGCTATGTGTTTAGATACTTCAGTTGAGCAATGAAATGGTCTCCACAGTGAGTTATGGAGTTCTGTCAAATTTCAGAACCCACCGGTTATTACTTATTTATGTGACCATGCTTTTGCTGTATGAATGTATGGCTGTAGAGAATCTTGCATTGAAGTTTCAAGAAGTGTAAATAATTTCCTTGCTAGGAGCTTCTAGAAAGGAAATTAGCCTCGGCTAAAATTTTGGAGAAGAATAGGGATTAGGGTCTATCAATTCCATATTCGGCAAATCCATATTATGCATGTTCATTCAATAATATTGCTCTGTGTAGGTTATTATGAAGATCTACATAAAGTAAAGATGCCAATGTATTTGTGTTTTCACTAAATTTGATGTTTTAACAGATGCTCATGATTGATTTGGCATTATATGCAGTCTATTAAGCCTCAACTGATAGTACAAGTGGAACCCATTGAGGATCCTTATGGCCCATCTGTTACTGATGATAAGTTGGATGCTATTATTGTGAGGTATCGACAAAATATAATCTCTTTTCAGGCATTGATAGCCTAATAACTACTTTATTTTGTATGTCGTGCATGTGACCTTAACCAAGGTTAATATTCATTTGTCCAACAGCTCAAAACTACAAGAGTATATGAATCTTGAAGTATCTTTGTATATCAAAAATTGAAAATATGAGGACATGTTTAGTTTTAAGCTTTGCTTTCTGTTGTGCCTCATTTGATGTAGCCGTTCTCCTTTTGTTCAGTAAGGAGACATTTAACGGCGGACTTGCTGTAAATAAAAAAAGAGAAGAGAAAGGGTTGCCACTGTTGAAGGTGTGTTCATTCTCGCTTCTATATTTCCTTTAACTGATGCTAGTCCTAGGGGTGAAAACTAGCGACCCTTAGGGTCACCTCCGACCCTTTTTAGTTCAAACAAATGAACTAGATTTCCAAAATGAGAGCTCATTTTGGAAATCTAGTTCATTTGTTTGAACTAAAAAGGGTCGGAGGTTACCCTTAGGGGCACCTATTTACACCTTTAGCTAGTCCACTACTGGGTAGACTATATGACTGATCCAAATGCGGGCGAGCTTAATTTCAGATTGAGGTTGTTGATCTCCTTTCTGGTGGTGTGGAGGGGGAGAAATTGAGTTCATCTGCTTTAAGGAAGCTTGAGGCAGAGCAAGCTCAACAAAACAAGGCAGAAACTGATATCCATGAAGTTTCATAGAGGGGATATAATACTTGAATCTTGTTAGTTGAACGCATAAATCCTGGGTAATCTCCCCCAAGCTTGTTGTTGACCCAAAAAAATGGTAACGTGAGCTGGCAGTTTGGTTACAAGAACATCAGACCAGGGCCCTGTAGCAGTACGACTCTAACCTTATAAGCTCAATCAGGGCAATATGGACTCTTCCAAACTAACCAAATTTACAGATTTTGTATTGGCATTGCCAGCTGAATGTAAAAAGAAGTCCCTTGGTTTTGGGGTTGCCAGATTTTGAAATATGGAGCATTGTATGTGGTATACTAACGTTATGTGTCATGAGAACCATGCAATGTAACCATTATCATTCTCTTGGGTTCTTGGCACATATTGGACATGCACATTGACCGATCTGAAACTGTTGTGCTGTCCATGGATGTAGATGCCCCGAAGCTTTCCCAGCTTATTTTAGATGTATAAAGGTCAAATAATGTCTGGAAACTCTGTTCTTTTGCGCACTTCGAGAATTCAGCAAAGTATATACAGAGTAATGATTCTCGTTTAATTAAGCAATAGGTAGTTAGCGATCAGGGGCATTGAAGTTTCATGTAACTGAAAAGATGGGTTATCCAAATGATGTTAATGTTTATCTCATTTACTTGTATAAATAAGGTATACAACAAAGAAGAAAAATTATATATGTTTAGGTAGCAACAAATCCAATGAATAATGTATATTCATGATATGTGTAAAACTCAATGCAATATACTAAGTGACAAAATTCCGATACATCACTGTCCTGAATTCTCATCCATGGCTGCAGATAACCCACCTACCACGTCCCTATCGGTGGAGAAAACTCATGGAGACGAATAGCACACGAAAGTACGAAATCATCCTGAAGGACTGGTACCACTAAAGCCTTTTCCTGAAGAACGCAAGACATCTCACACCTACATACACTAGTTTTGCTCACATGTCTACTGCTAGTTCTCTAAGTTTTTGTGGACTGGAGTTGTGCCGGGTTTTGGAGCTGTGGTGATCAAGGCAAAGAGCTGGCCTCCTTTATCACCTCACAAGAGTACTGGAATGTGATCTATTTATTTCCTTGCAAATGTATCAAGAAATCTCACAAAGATTTGTGTAGGAGTTGTCTAACTCACTTACCCGATACTAGCACATGATTTGAGCCAAGTTTGTATTCAGAGGTTGGCAGTCTGTTTCCTAGATACTAACCTTTATACGATTGAGGCCAAGTTTTCATTCAGAGATCGAGAAATGGCTTCCTCCTTCATATTCAGAGCCCCAGGTAGGTCAAGATTCTTGGGGCATTCCAAGGTTGGTCTAAATTCTGTACGAATTAGTACTGGTGTGAGATCAGGGGCCAAGTATATGGCACCCAAGTGTGCAGTCTCTTCTTCCAGGCCAGTATCACAGCCAAGGTTCATACAGCACAAGCAGGAGGCCTTCTGGTTCTACAGGTTCCTTTCCATAGTGTATGACCATGTCATAAACCCGGGACACTGGACCGAGGACATGAGGGATGATGCACTGGAGCCTGCTGAACTTCGTCACCATGGGCTCAAGGTCGTCGATGTCGGTGGCGGAACCGGTTTCACCACATTGGGGATTGTCCAGCATGTGGACAGTCAGAATGTCACCCTGTTGGACCAGTCACCTCACCAGCTTGAGAAAGCCCGGCAGAAGGAAGCGCTGAAGGGGGTGAAAATCATTGAAGGTGACGCCGAGGACCTCCCTTTCCCAACAGACACATTTGATCGTTATGTCTCTGCTGGGAGGTGATGCTCTGATTACTTTTTTTTTGCATATGCATACTTCTATATGTGCAATGCAGAGTACAATGTTGCCCCTTTTGTTTCCCATTAATAACATATTGTTCCTTAGAGGACACTTGCAGTGATTTATTTGAGCAACTCTTAGCAACACAAAGCAGAATTATTTGAGCAAGCAACAACACTTGCAGTGATGTTTCAGATTAAAAAAATAAAAAAAATCGACCAACCTAGGAGGACCAGTTCCTACTTTTCACATAAAAGCTATGATTCTCCATGATTGAAATATGCTTGAAGTTTAACCTGCTACTGAAATTATCACACATCTGTCTTCGCATTTATATCTGTCCTTGTGAAGTTGACATGACTTTGTTCATCCTATGCATTAGTTGAAGTCTCTTTCCCAAAGTTGACAGTCATATGTCCTCATTAATCACTACTGATATGTCCAGCATTGAGTATTGGCCGGACCCCCAACGAGGAATCAAGGAGGCTTACAGGGTCCTTAAACCCGGTGGAGTTGCCTGTCTGATCGGCCCGGTTCACCCAACCTTTTGGTTGTCCCGCTTCTTCGCCGACATGTGGATGCTTTTCCCCAAGGAAGAAGAGTACATAGAATGGTTCCAGAGAGCAGGGTTTGAAGATGTCAAGCTCAAGAGGATTGGACCCAGTTGGTACCGCGGCGTTAGACGCCATGGCCTCATCATGGGGTGCTCTGTTTCTGGCGTCAAGAGAGCATCCGGTGATTCCCCTCTGCAGGTACGTTCTGCTCATTTGTGGAGTTTAGAGAATCTCAGAGCTCAAAAATATGCTGTTGTCTGAATCCTTGGAACTGATCAGATTGCATCTGGTGCCACGTGGAATATTAGTAACATTTTGAACTGTTTGGAAGTAGTCAAATGCACAGATTTTTGCATTGCTAGGTGCATGCTTTTTTTTTTTTTTTTGACATGCTATGCTCTATGCTTGTGTTGAGGTGCTTCAGTTAACTTTTTCTTTTTCATCTGGTGTTGTTCTTACAGCTCGGTCCCAAGGCTGAGGATGTGGAGAAGCCAGTGAATCCCTTCGCCTTCCTCTTTCGCTTCGTCATAGGGACGGTATGTGCCTCCTATTACGTGCTGGTGCCTATCTACATGTGGATCAAAGATCAAATCGTGCCCAAAGGCTTGCCGCTTTAAAAGAGGAAGGTCACGATGCAAATGTCAACGAAATGTTAGCGAAAGCTGTGGAACTGTCGGAGAAATGTAGTGAAAACCCAAATTGGAAAAGCTTAGGATGTCCTGCATTCGTGTTATTGACCTCCGTATGAACCATGCGTTTTTTGCTCTGGTATTTTTCTTGTGTCATTGAAGATTCCCATGTTTCAAACGAGGCCTTACTGTTTGCACTTTTCCCATGTTGTTGTACTCACAATCTCTTTCCTTATCTGTGTTGAGACCATGCACAGGTTTAAAGAAAATATACGGAGAACCAAAATGCACATTGCTCAATTTATTTTCCAGTTATACTATTTTGGGGGTGCAATCTTAGGTTTTATTAAAAAATCTCTTGTTTGGCATCCGTTCATTTGTGTCTCTCCTTTGCTCGCTTAATAAACATCAATTTTTAGGAAATGCCTAAATTTGCAGAATACAAACTTAAATCAACGAGAGCAAAAGAGAACATTTTAAATTCACATGCTAATGCAGCTTGGAACCGTTAGAGTCAACGTCATTGCAAATTGACAATACTTAAACAGAGAGGTCCAGCGCGCACTTTGAGCTAGCTCACAACTAATTGTGAAGATGCAATTCCCAATGCAAAATAACACAGCCAACAAAACACACAGCACCAGCCACTTGGTTCACACAACTTGGGAATTCATCCGGTTGCTCACAACTACATCCACATGCACGCAGTCCTCGATCACTAGATTGCCATCTTGTGAGCAATCGGTCCACATTGCTGCAAGTAAATATGGCACAGATTAGATGCATCACCCCCCTCATTATTCACATATGCCCCCATTATGGTCCTTCTGACTGCATATGCTGCAGAATCTTGCATATGCGATCAGGTGCCTCCGTTTCCATGCTTCATTTCCTGATTGCTGATGTAGCATCATCTGCAGTTGCAGCAGACATTTCTTGCACGTCAGAACTTTGTGTGGCAGAACGGCTGGATTGCTGGGTCATCCCAAAATCATCCATGGCTTGATGGTGCTCCAAAAGTTCCTGCTTTAATTGATGCAGACGTGACATTGAATTTTCAAAAGCCTCAGCACTTGAGCCACCTAGCTTTACCATATCCAAGGCAAGAACATACAATAATGACCTTCTAATCAATTGTGAACTTCGTGCTGCCTTATCCATGTCATATTCGATCAGATGAGCCGGCAAAACATCCCTTGCATTCATCGTCCAACGCTTCACAATGTTTCCACCTGGTATCTCCTGCATTCCCAGGTGTATCATCACCTGCATCGACATAAATGTCACTTTAGTAAACTCTGGAAGCTGTCACTGCTGCATGAATTTCATCTTACAATATGATGCATCGCAGTAAGCTTACCTTCACAGCATGGCAGCAAGGCATACCCATGTGCTCTCCCAATCCACACTCACAAACAACTGTACAGTCTTCAGCCCTAATTGTAACCTCAAACTCCACTTGTGACCACATATCCCGGCAGTCACTCCTAATGTATCGTGCCAGATATGCCTTCCCTTTCTCCTTCTCATCCACCACATAAGAACCAGAGAGGAAAATTGATTCATCAAACTTTTTGAACATAGCCCTTGTATAGATCTTGGCAGCATTCTCCTCGATTGGAACTCCTTTGCTCATAATCCTAGATTTCTGCAGGACCGAGAAACACATTAGAAAAGTGCTAGCCAAGAAAGAGGCAAAAAAAAAAAAAACTAGCAACAAGCATGTAGTTGCTACAGGACCTATTACCTGCCTACTCTTACGCTCCTCGAAGCTCTCCTTTGAGGAAAGATCAGATTGAAGCTTGTTATAGTATCGCACGAACATGTTGATAGAGCTATTCGGTGGCACATAACCCTTAAAAATATGGTTTGCGGTCTCACGTATTTGTCTACTGGTTTGTCTGGCACAGAATTTTCCTTTGAAGAAGGGTTTCGCCCACATATGCCGAGAATCGTACAATTGTGAAAGGAATGCATTTCCATGCAAGTTGTACTTATCTAGAAGATGCTGCCAAGCAGACTCAAACTCTCTAACAGTCAACATGCTATCGGTGATCTTATAGAAGTCATCCTTAAATCCACTGTTCTTCGAACAGATTTGCCCAAGGAGTTCACTCTCCTTGTTCAGCACATGCAACAGACACCATCTGTGAGTCGTTGCTGGTAGCACCTCCTGGATTGCCACCTCCATCTCATGACATGGGTCTACATTTAGCACAACCCACACAGTTGGAATCAGCTCAAAATATTAGAAAGCAGCATACCTAGAGCTGAAACATAATCAAGTTGAGAAAGGAAATGTACCTGTCAGAATAGTACTTGGAGCTTTACCCCCCATCAGTGTAACAAACTCACGGAAAACCCATTTGAAACTTTCCACGGTCTCATTTCGCATAAGGACTCCTCCTAGTATGACACTTTGATAATGATTATTAACACCCACAAACAAGCCAAAGCGCATGTCATACAGATTGGTCTTATATGTAGTATCGAATGTTATCGCATCACCAAAATGTGCATAATCCATCCTGCTACGCCCATTGGTCCATAACAATGTCTTAAACCGGTCATCATTATCATCCAACTCAACAAGATACATGAAGCTTGGATCATCCGTCCTCAACGAACTAAAGTCATCAAACAACTCAAGAGTCTTGGCCACATCATCTTGAAAATGTTCCATTGCTATAATCCTAGACAGACACTTCAAAGCAGCCTTATCAAACAGGACATTCTTCGTGACCTCGAAAAAGGTAGCAATGACGCAGTGCATCTTACTGAGATCTGTGATATTGTCTCTAAGATGGCGTACCATATTCTTAGAGTCAGTATCAAGATGCTTGTGAGAAGGCCAGCTCGACTTTTCACTGCAAGGTCCAGAGAGAGGATGATTGTGATCACCTCGAAATTCTCTGATGTACCAACCATTGTCAAAAGATCTGTGTAACTGGATCATAGCCGTGCAATCAGTTGACAGAGTTACAGCGTCAGGCTCCGGTTTGCCCTGAAATACATTCATTCAAAATTAAGCCTGCGTTACTCTGAACTGAACTGAAACATACAAGACCAATCAACACATGAGTAGAACAATCAATACTAACCTGGCAGCAGCAGACAATCTCCTGCATAATCCCTTTAGCTTGAGTCTTAGTGCTGCCACCCCAACATATTCCAAAACCCATCTCCCAGGAGTACAAGTTGAAGAAGTCGAACGCTTCAGCAAGGGAGTCGAAAGATGTGCCTACTGCTGGATCAATAACAATGTTGGATTTCTCCTCAGTGTACTTTTTCAACGACCGCTCATAAGCACTGACACGGCCTGCCTTTGGCTCCCTTCCATCTGGGACAGAACCCCGGCGAACCCTACCAATAAACACAGACATTGTAAGTAAAGATCCGTGAGCGTCAGCAAGTTGACGCATTGCTTAAGTGAAGCAAAAGATCTAACATTAAACCCCTTGTTTTTTACTTTTTTTGTGTTGTTGCCTAGGCGCTGTGAGGGGGTGGATAGCCACGGGGCGCCAGAAAGCCACAAAAACATGATTGTACCCCGAAACAAAACCAACGCAAGAACCCTAACACAAACCCTAAACCGACACCTAACCAATAAATTAACAATTAGCCATCTCATGCCCCAAATATTTAACGCCTACTTGAGATCCAACGCTTCCTACTCTACCCAATCGCATGCGCCGGACACTAAATTATGACAGAAATTTGTTCCCCAAAATGTGCACAGGACAGGAAGAGCATCGGGTAGGGTCCAGACCTCCTCACCCTGCGACCAGTGCCTTGAGCTCCGCCCTGCGCCGCCTCCACACCCGCGCCGCCGTTCCCAACTTCGCCCCCCAATCGAACATCCGCCGTTGCGCCGTCCGCATCCCCGCCTCGCCTGCGAAATGGATGCCAACAACAGAGATCAATCTTTGGGCCGCCGTTTTCGGAGACGACGGGAGGGAAGGTCGCCGCAAACGTACCTCTCCCCATGGCCACCCTCAGAGCCGGGAAGAACACCGGCCATTTGCGCCGCTGCCGTTCCCTGCTCGACGCCTGCACTCGGTCCCTTCGGTTCGAAGATATTGGAAGATTCAAGTTTAGGTCATTTTTCTACCCAGCCTACTCGAGGGTGAATTTAAATTCATTTCTAGCTCATCTGTATTTCCAAATGCTACTAATTGAACTCGCTAAAATTTTACACAAACACGTGTGTGTTCTTTCTTTCTTTCTTTCTTTTTTGCTGGTACGTGCGTGTCTCATTACACTTGTATGCAAGTTTCGTTATCTTTAACTGTCAAAATTGGAATGAAAATTTGATAGTCACACCATGTGTAAAATTCGAAGAAGGAAAAACATCGATTAGACATGGAAATTTGATGCTAAAGCATCATGCACAAAGCTCAGATAAACATTGTCATATGCTTTAAAAATATCAACATTGAATAGTTAGAAGGCATAGAATTTTAATTCATTTAGGATGTGATTGGTTGCTTTCTCAGCCGAGCCAGACTGGCTGTACGGAGCCAGGCCCGCGGCGGCCAGCAGCGCGCGAGCCAGGCCAGGGAGAAACGAGATTCATTCTCGTTCCCACCGAGCCAGGCCGAGCGGTGTTTCCTGCACCCAGCAATGCACGCAAGACTCCAATACAGAGCAACCAATCAACACATACTTGCATCCCACCAGCCTGCGTGTCTAAGGTACAAGCAACCAATCAATCCGTCTTTGCATCACAACAAGCAGGGCCGCCAATATTCAGCCTACCAATCACGTCCTTATAGAAGTCTAATAATAGATTTAGTAAGTGAGAGCCTATATTCTTAGCTTCTGACTACAACATATATTAGATACTAGTACCAATGCACGTGCGAGACGCACGTGTCTAAAGAATAACACCATTCAACAGGACCATTAATCATGAGCAACTTCACATAAAAGAATTATGTAGAAACAACAAAAAGTTTAAATATCGAGCATAACTTATATCGTACGTGCATTGATCACCAAGTAGACACATATCATATCTGCAGCAAAATCACAATGCCTCACGCTTAGCATGATTATGTCAGAAATTCATGTGTCCAGATAATTACAACACTAATTTTTACAAACCTGACAGATGAAAAAATAATTACTGGACTATCGAGTGCATCCATACCTGCAATTTTTGTCACATCCTTCAGCCAGCCTTTTCATAAGTCAGCTAACTAAATTGAGTAAAATTAGATCAGGAATTAACCAATGATAGCAAATAAGCCCACAGTTGAAATGGACATATACCAGTGCATCACAGAATCCAGTTTTTGTATTACCTTGAATTTAGTTAAATTGTCGTACATCTGGGCAACCAATGTAAAGTTATAACCGAGTCCAAAAATATTAAGTTATTTTTTATGATGAAGGTCAGCTAATCATATTCACAAAATAAAATTTATTATAACACTCCAACCGTTAATCCATATTTCATCACTCAGAGAAAAGTTTATAAAAAAATGCTTTATCTAAGTAATACGCCTTCAAGGCATCAGCCAACCATGACTGAAATATTCCCCATTCTTTTCTACAACATGCTCTTACCTGTAGTGCAGACAAGTTAACCAGTCAGAGAAAATCCACATAGACATATTGGATATTATCCAGCTCAAAAATTATGCATTGGAATCATTAAACACTATTAAAAATCTACAAAATAAGAAAGAACAGTAAATACTGTCTTACCCCTTCCCATGATGCTCTTCCATTATCTGAGTCGTTGCCCAGCCAAATATTTAAGTTCCAGGATAAGGCATTGTGCATAATTAAGTGTTCTGAATAATTTTCTAATAGTAGTAGATATACCTGGTTCCCAAGAGGGAACAGCTCGATGAACAATCCATTGATCGTCAACAACTCCAATCTTCTCATGAGATGGCTGTTTAATTGAAAATAAAGTAAAAAGACTTCCGGCTCACCAAAGTATATCCTGGACAGTAGCCACTATAAATAGGATAAATGCCAAGTTTGCGAAAATGAAACATGTTTCCAGTCATATTTAGCTTCCAAAGATATTGCAATACGAAATGGGATTTGTGATCCGATATTTTCGCATGCACAGTTAATATATGCCATTCCATTAAATTACATATCTCTTCAAATAGAATATCTCTGTCAACTAATCATTTGATATTGTTCCCCTGTTAATGAAACGGAGGACCTAGTAAAATAGGTTCAAGCAAATCACAAGATAACTGCCGGATGTATAGACAACTGTGCAGGAATGCACTCAAAGCTCACCAGACCTTGTTATGGTGCTCCTAGCATATTGTATGAGCTACAAAAAGAATAACACACTACCAGCCAAAGAAATGCACCATAAGAAAGAGACATGACTCGATATGCCATTATTGTTCCACAACGAAACATGAAGAGCACTTCCAAAATATGAAGACAGTAAAATTGGGCATATCGGCAGATACATATTTCCTTCCCAGGTAGATTCATCAATTGCATGACATGTTGGTTTATATGTTTTCTCAGACCACCATGTGCCTAAAATACTGTGCAAATCTTGAACGTCGCAAAATAGCCAAATCAGTTAATATTGTTACTGCCAGCATGTTTCCCTTCTGGAGAATCTCACGCCTGACATTATCATGTCACCAATTCCTCCTCTTGTTATACTACAGACATTATCACTAAGAAACAAAGCAGTCCTCAATTGAGGATACACCATGGGGGCTAAAATTTTGCAAATACCGAATCAAACTAAATAAACTATGCCATTCAATTTCAAGGCAGATCGACATCATAGACCATGATTTCTAAGGGGGCAATAGACTTGACACCTATAAATAAAGAAGCAAATCTATTAGATTTTGATTTTTTAAACACAACAGAGAAACATGATCCTACAAACAGTACCGTACCTCGAGATGCAGAAGAGCTGTAACACATTGTTAAAATAACAATCAAAATCTAACGAATTACCCTTTTGTTGCTATTCTAAGAAAATGAGGTACTACCAGAAGTCGGGAATTCTCCATAATAGATTTTTAGAAATCGCAACTACTGGGCTTAAATCCATACCAGAATAAAAAAAGGACGTGAAGAAGCTCACCTAAATCAACATGATCTGATGGGCACCGGATTAAGCGAGCGTGCGTGTGGCTGCCGGGATGAGGCCGATGCCGGCGCTGCCATTGGCCTGGGCCTCCAGCGCCTCGCGGATCTTTTGGATCTGGAGCATCTTTTGGCCATGGTGCAGCTCGGCCATCGTTCGCCCTTCCTCGCACTCACTGTCCCTCGACGCGTTGTGCACAATGATCGGCATCAATCCCCGCCCGGCCTGTATTGAACAAGAAGAGGTTCAAACGAAGCCAGTTACCTGGACGCCGCGAAGACCTCGATGAAGCTAGAATTCGTGAAGATCCTTGATCGCCGTAGACGTGGTGACGTCCAAGTGGGCTGCTCCCTGCGCAGCGAACCGTCAACAAACACGGCGAAGCACAGCGGCGAAGCACGGCGTCGACAAGGAAAGCAATGTTTTGGACCGGAAAAGGAAAGAACCAGGATGTTAAAAAAGAAAACTTCATGAATTGATTCGTAAAAAAGGAAAGCTTTGTTCACGGTGATAAACAGAGCAATTTTTGTATTTGAGAAAGGAAAGCATCAGAATGTGTTAAAACCACAGGGACTTTGTTTCAAGATTTATTTGTAAGAAAGAAAAGCAACGATTTGTGTGTTTGGAAAGTTTTGCTCGCGGTAGAAGAAGGGTAGGGAAAGGGATGGTGAAAAAAAATTAAGCGCAGAGGGGAGGATGTCCCGTTTTTTCTACTACGCCATGACAATTGTCCCGTCCCCCCTTGCACCTTCTCAATTGGCCACACCCAGCCTGGCAGGATCGTACGGTTTTTAAAAAAGGGTTGATTTAGATGAAGGGTGGATCGATTGGTGGGTGTAATCTGACAGGGTAAAACTGATATGTACCCAAACTGGTTCTTTATTGGTTTAGAAGATAGAAGATGTAAAACATATGGACCTCCCCCGGCCTGGTCATTAATATTATCGGAGAATGACCAAATAATAAGGAGTAGTTGAAATCATAAATAACCAAACAATCAGAGAATTTCGTGGACCTATACGACATGGGTGAACAAGTTCATAGACCTAAAATATCAAAAAATTAAAAGTTTATGAATCTATATGACACAGATGAACGAGTTCGTCAATTGAAAACTGCAAAATAAATATTCATGGACCTATATGACACAGGCGAATAAATTTGTGAACCTCTTATGCATTTTACTCTATATTCTAAGCCCTTGGATAATCATCCAGCCTTACCAAATATAAGTCATTTGACTTAACAAAGCTTAGGAAATTTCCAAAATGCCCTTAACTTCATAAAAAAAGGGGCATGCCCAATTGAAGAAAACCCCTCAACACTAGAAACTAGCAAATCGAACCAATAAGGGCTTCTATGCAATTATTGATTAATTGCCAAGAGGACAAGATGCAAATACCTTACCACTTCAAATACCAAGAAAACTACTTTAGAATTTACCCGCACATATTTATAGCCTCATAGTATAATCCAAATTACAAATATATACTTCATCGGTTCCAAATTATATGATGTTTTGGCTCTCATCATGGAGATTAAAGAGATTTTAAAAAAAATTGGTACATAAAAAACAAAGTGGAGAGAGACAAGGATATAGATATATGGGGAAGAAAGAAAATTGCATTGAGAAATAATATTATCTTATAATTTAAGAAAAATTAAGAAGACTAAAGTCTCATATAATTTTAAGTATGTCACGAGCTAAATTACCTGTGGACAAACCGAGTGCACAACTCATCGTGTATACTGTTTTTTATGTTTAGTTCGGGAGGCATAATGAACTGCCTTGCAAGCTTAATGAACCAAGTCAAGAATAGTTTTTTACTTGGTTCACAAATTAATGAGCCAATCAAAGCCAAACTTGTCAAACTAACGGTTGGATTGAGCTAGGTCGAGGCAAGCTGATTCGACGTCTAGCCCAACTTATACTAGTACAATAATACTGCCAGAGCAGGGAGCAAACTGCAAACTCTGGTATCTCACCGAACAAAAGGAGAATGCATGTAAACATTACCGTAGGACAGGAGAGGACTTAAGATATCATTATTCAAATCCAATATCGTATAGCATTTTTGAATAATAGAACAGGAGTTGGGGCTTAGATACTCAAGTATTTATTGTAGTGCACCGAAATATAAAATCATATCCTAGGCGAGATATCAAAACACAAGACTAAGATATATAAAAAGGGTCATAAATTCAGAGTCAACACACGTGTTCCCAAAGGGCTATATAAACTACACAGAGTACACAAGAACAGACTCAGCACACTCACAAGAAATCTTCACCTCCATTGCCAAAAAAGTGATCTTCCACATGGCTCTCGTGAAGATCAGTCCGGGGAGGATCGTGTACTTGACGACTGCTTTGTTCTTGGTTCTGATAATCCTGTCGTCCACATCCCCATCCTGCGAAGCATGTAAACACTTCTACTTATTTTGATTACTCTACTTTTTTTTTATTACACGGTATCCCCATCCTGCGATATCAATACTTTTTGGACAGGTAATCAGTTAAGAAACAAATTCTTCTTTTTATCTCGCACGGTATTAATTTCTCTTCATGTGTGTAGGCTTCGGGTTTGGCTGCTGGGGAAAGCCAAAGCCAAAGCCAAAGCGACCGTGCATTCCTCCCTACTCTCATGATCATTGTAATGATAAGGACTGCCGCTCTATTTGCAGTTCGCATGGCTACCCGGACGGCGGCCGCTGCGAACTGCAGGCCTATATGCTGTGCTGTTGTTTTGATTAAGCGGCGTGCTGCATCCGTATCTGTACGATGCAAATAAAATAAAATCCCGTTTTCCTGTTACCATGCATGTGCTTGTCCAGTGTTTGTTTCCTGCCCAATGCAAATAAATTATTCACCACGTCCTGACCATTTTTATAAGATTATAATTGCAGCCATGGAAGCTATGGCTGGATGGTATTCCTATGAAATGATGAAATATGCTCCGATGAAACAAGTCATTAAATTTAAGCTGTGTACTGCATCCATCTGTATGATGCATATTCAATAAAATTATGTTTTTGTTCTGCTATAGCCAAGAAAAGCGATAACACGGTCATCAAGGCAAGGGCCTGACATCCACATGACTGTTTGTGCTGTGCGCCCAAGATCTGCCTGATTCCATGATGAGAATTCTTTCGTTATCCACACTGCTAGACGCCTAATCAGCACATAAGACTTCTCCAATCATTCGCGTGTTCTTGCTATAGCTGACATCATTTGCTCAGACATTAAGCTTGGATTTGCCATCAACTTTTAGTACCGATCCACAACTTAAAGCTCCTTATATGTGATACCTACATCTCTCTCCATTTTGTCCATTTACTGTATACGGTGATTGCTCTGAGAAGTACTGTTGTCAAAAAAAAAAAAACACCAACAGTTCACACCATATGTGCAGATGCCACATCTTTTTTATTCTGTTAGATCCGAGTGTGCCTGCTAGGAAAATATTACACGCTGCAACACTGACCAGTGACAACTAAAAGGGCCACATCTGCTAATGAACTAGCATATCTCAGCATCACTACCAGCTACCAGCCGTTCAGCGAAAGAAAAGCCCGGCCCATCCTGCCCTGAAGTTCCTACTGACTACTAACAACATACACGGGGATATGACTCAGTTACCATGATACATTTCCAATCACAAAATACAATTCTGCGAAAACAGCCACCAGCTCAAATTCTATTGTGGGTTGTCCGCCTGCACATGACTCAGAAGCTTGCGTTTGCGCCCAGGCACCTTCGTTTCCAAGCTCAGTTTCTGGGCTGCAGAGGTAGCATCATCCGTGGTTACCGCAGACACGTCTTGCACGTCTGAACTGGGGTCAGAACCTTGCTCAGCGGAAGGGCAGCGCTGCTCAGCCAACCCAATACCAGCCTTCACTCTACTGGCCTCCAAAACTTGCTGCTTTGCTTGAGTTAGACCGGTCATTGCGATTTGGAAAGCATGGTTGCTGAAGATGCCAAGATTTACAACTTCCATAGCAGCAACGTACAACGCTGCATATTTAAGTGCTCTCAACATCCCTGGTGTCATATCCTCCTGATATTCGATCAGATGATCCAGAGAAATATCCCTTGCATCCCTCGTCCAGCGTCTCACAATGTTCCCAGGTGGTATCTCCTGCATTCCCAAATGTATCATCACCTGCATCGACATAAAGATCACTTTGGTTACATCTGAAACCTAGCACCAACACGTTTGGAGAATTTCAGAGCACAGTGTGAAATACCACAATATTTTTACCTTCACAGCATGACAGCAAGGCATCCCCATGTGCTCCCCCAGTCCGCACTCACAAACAACTGCATCGTCTTCGGCCCTAATGGTAACCTGAAACTCTAACTGTGACCAACTCTCCTGGTGGTCACTCCTAATGTGCCGGGCCAAATATGCCTTCCCTTTCTCCTTCTCATCCACCACATATGAACCAGATTCGAAAATTGTTTCGCCGAACTTCTCAAACATAGCCCTAGTGTAGATTTTTGCAGCATGCTCCTCTACGGGAACTCCTTTCTTTACCCTGGGTTTCTGCACAGCAGACAAAAACAAATGAGAATCGGACTCGTAAAAAAAAAAGGGTACTATGTATGTGCTGCACAACCTTCTGGTTCCTATTCTCCTCGAAGCTTTCCTTTGAGTCAAGAACGAATTGGATGTTGTTGTATTGTTGCACAAACATGCTGATAGAGCTGTCAGGTGGTACATAACCTCTAATTATGTCGTTCCCGCTCTCATTTCTTTGCGTACTAGTTTGTTTGCCACAGAATTTTCCTTTGAAGAAGGGTTTCGCCCATTTAAGTCGAGAATCATAAATCTGCGAAAGGAATTCATTTCCACGCAAGTTGTACTTATCTAGAAGATGCTGCCAGGCAGACTCGAACTCTGCCATTGTTAACATGCCATCAATGATCTTATGAAAGTCATCTTTAAGCCCGATATTCTTCGAATAAATTGGCCCAAGGCATTCATTCTCCCTACTCAGCAGATGCAACTTACACCATCTATGGGTCGTTTCTGGTAGCACCTCTTGGATTGCTATCTCCATTTCATGGCATTGATCTACATTTAGGACAAGCCACATGGCTGATATCAGATGAAAGCATAATCTAGTTTGCGGAAAAGCAAAAGGAAAAGGAGGGAAAAAACAAAGGGGAATGGCTGAAGGGACGATACCTGTCAGAATTGTATTTGGAGCTTTGCCACCCATCAATGTAACAAACTCATGGAAAACCCATTTGAAACTCTCCTCTGTCTCACGTCTCATCACCACACCTCCAAGTACGACACTTTGATAGTGATTATTAGTGCCAACAAACAGACCAAAAGGCATGTCATACAGAGTAGTCCTATATGTCGTATCGAATGTTATTGCATCACCAAAATGTGCATATTGCATCCTGCTACGCCCGTTAGTCCAGAGTAATGTCATAATCCGGCTTTCGTCGTCCACCTCAACACTATACATGAAGCTTGGATCATCCTTCCTCATAGAATGAAACAACTCGAGAGTTTTTCCCACATCATCATCTGAGTGCTCCTTTGATATCTTCGTGCACAATGACTTCAAAGCCCTCTTATTGAACAGGACATTCTCCATAGATCCGAAGAAGCCAGCAATGATGCAGTTTATCTTGCTGAGATCAATATTGTTGTTCCTAAGATGGAGTACTAGATCCTTAGTGTAGGGATCAAGATGCTTGTGACAAGGCCAGATAGATTTTTCAATGCAAGCCCCAGAGAGAGGATGATTATGATCAGCTCGAAATTCCTTGATGTACCAACCATTATCACTGGACCTGAGCAACCTGATCATAGCCTTGCAACCAGTTCGCACCGATGCAGAGTTGGCCTTGTCTGGTTTTCCCTAACATGCAACCACTAACGATTAACCAACCATGCATCATCCGAATTTAGTGCAGTGAACAACATAAGCAGAACACCAACTCACCTGGCAGCTGCAGCAAATGTCTTGCTTGGTAATACTTTTACCTGAATTCTTAACATTTCTATTCCATCGAATTCCAAACCCCAACTCCCAGGAATACAAGTTGTAAAATTCATATGCTTCAGCACGGGAGTCAAAAGATGCGCCTACTGCCGGATTCATGACTACACTCGACTTCTTCTCGGCGTAATTCCTCAGACTTTGCTCATAAGCACTAACGCGGCCTGCCTGTGGCACTCTTTCATCTCGAATAGAACCAAAGCGAGGCCTGCCCAAAAAAAGAATAATCAGAAATTTTTATGAAACTTTCAGGTTTTAACAAATGAACCATAAACAGTAGTTTCCCAAACTAATAGCGACAGAGTAACAACACAGCCAAACATATAACAATTTTTCCATGATTCGTTTGTGTCTGAAGCTTCCTATTTACCCGGTCGAGCCTGCCACACAGATCACCGACACCAGATTCCACGCAAAAATATGTCCCCTAAAACCCTACGCCCAACACAGCACAGCAAGAGTCCAAGATTTCTCACCTCCTCACCCAGCCACTGCCCTGGGCGCCGCCGCCGCCCACCGCCTGAGCACTCCCGCCGCCATTGCTCGCCGGACCCCGGTCCTGTGCCTCCTCCGTGCCCCCGCCGCCGCTCGCCGGACCGCTGCCTCCCACCGCCTCCGTAAAGATGACCCGGGGAACCGCGCCGCTGATGCCCGCCGACTGAACATCCGGCGCCGCCGCCGTTGCACCGTCCGCATTCCCGCCTCGCCTGGAGAGCTCCGCCCTGCAACCAAATGGCGGTAAAGATCAAATCTTTAGTCTGCCGCTTTCGAATGGGACAGGGGAGCAAAGCGCAGGTGTACCCGGCCCGGAGCCCGCCGTCGCCGGCCGGAATGCTAGCCATCTACGCCGCCTCCGTTCGCTAGCTTATGGAGGCAACTCATGTACTAGCGGGCTGGCGCTCTCACTGTTCGATGGCACCAAGAAGAGTAAACTTTTGAGATCTTTTTCTTTTGTAATATGAAAATATAAAGGCACTATTTATCGAACCATTCATATCCCTCACAAAGTCACAAGTCACAAAGAAAGCCCCCTCCATTCTCAAATTGTTGGGCAAGGTTCGGGTAGCAAACTTTGAGATTAATTTGAATCAATTTGAACTATCTTGTCATTATATTAGTGAAAAAAATGAGATTAAACATGCATATACTTTTTGTATTTAAATTTCTCAAATTTCAAATTATTATTTTAATCTTGGGCCAGGCCGATGCACCCTGTAGCAGGCCTAGCTCAACCCAAAATTTCACAGAGAAAAGGAAAAAAATGAATCCATCTAATCGATCATCAATGCATCGTCGTTGCATGCTCTGCCGTCCTGATTTCTAGACTCAATGGTGAGTGAGCGACGAATGGGTGATTTATTTATGTATCTATTACATTTTTAACGATATATTCAAGTGTTTCGAATATATATATTTTTTTAGTTGTACTGTGTAATAAAAAAAATATTCAAGCATTTCTAATAAATTATAGAGTAGTAACTCGTCTTTTTGTGCTTCGGTTGTGGGCCGACATGGGCTGGAATTCTCTCGCTATGAACGTCGTATATGATTCTCAGTTCCACGTTCCCTCTCCGTAATAGAAGTTTTTTTTTTTTTTTTTGAGATCCTCCGTAATAGAAGTCGGAATACGTAGTCACTGCGTGTTAACATCTTTGCTGAGACCGACGTGGCACTGGCATTACGCTGTGCAAGAGGCCAACGACCATTTTTCTACGACCGTTGGTTAGCATTTGTTTGAGCTATACGCAGGACGTGAGCCGAGCCGAGCTGCTTCTGTCACCGACGAACCAGTACTACCAGTCGCGAATGATGATCACAGGGATTTGCTTCGACATGAGGAAGTCACTTTTGCAGGAGCAGCAGTTTTATACCACAAACCAACTTATTTGTGGTACCGAGCTTACGGCAGGACGGCAATTTCATAGTCAACAGTTCAAGAACAGCACGGGTAACCTAGAGATACAGAAAAATGGATCGCAGGAAAAACAACTGAGCAAACGGAAGCTTAAGAGTTATACATATTTCATTTCACTATTTCTCTTCCTACAGAGAAGAACTCCAGTTTCCTGATTCCAGATTTCCAATCCGGCTTCGTTCAAATGCCTCCATTTCTCTGAAAATCTACACAAGACTTGACTTAGAAACGCATCACAGAACCCAAAGAAGATCCATTCTGAAACGTCCTTACAAAACTACCTGAAATGTGCACTAAGGGCTCATTCCGAAAGTGGCTTCCGAGCCAGAAAGAAGTACATCGGTGTGAAGATTTCCTTCCTGTAGATATTATCCGCATCAGAATAAACATATACAATGGTACAACATTAGGGAAGATAGAAACAAAACAGAGATTTAGTACTAGTGTTAACCTAATAATACTTACTTGCCACCCTCTACGAGACCTTCAGCAGCCTTTTCTAAGAAATTTGAGACCCTCTCACTGCCTTGCGGTGCAAGACCAACATATTCCAACGCCTTGACCTGAAAAAAAAAAAACCAAGACATTCCATGCATAATGAAATCAATTACTCCATGATGGCATGTTTACTAAAGAGAACAGTACATCATGGTTAATAAAAAATTATCATTCCTTAATTGTTAGTATAATCTAATGAGAAAGAAATATAACACTTGATTTGATGTTGAGACTAAAAAAATAAGGTACAAAAACTTAATTTGCTACTGAGAATGAAATAGACAGTAAGTAAATATGAACTATTTATTAGCCTCACCATTGTGCGAGTAATCGTACGTCCCACAGATGTCAAACGGAAACTACTCAAAGAAAATCTGCTTGGATCCAATGGTGAGTACCAAGGCACTGGGGAATCATCAGCAAGATCCTTATCCCAAACAACCTGCAAGAAGATAAAGAGTTAACCATTTATACCATTTGGGTAAGCTGTGAAAACTAATCATATCAAGCAGAATGAAATAACATCTATACCATTTGTCAACAGTGCATTTGCCCAAAGGTAAATCCTAGTAGAACAAGATCAGGAAAAAAAAAAGAGGAATGTAATATCTGTCTTACCTCAAACCCAGCATCTTTTACTGCCTGAAGACATTGCCGAGTACTTCTGATATCTGGCAGACCATTGCCGAGCTCAATTTCATCCTTAATCCTTTTATGTGTTGCATTGTTTGGGTCATAGTGATCAGTAATGCACCACTCATATACAGCAAAACACTGACCAGGCTTCAACACACGATAGATCTCCTTATAGCAGCCAACCTTTGCAATAAAAATTACCAATTCAGTTTTCCTTTGCAAAAGGGATCGAAATTGATGATACGTCTTAGTCGGATGTGGATCTTTGAAACATTACCGGGTCAGGAGCATGACATGTCGCCTCAATAGCATAAACAGCATCGAAGGTGTTGTCAGAGAATGGCATCTTCATGAAGTCTGCCTGTACCACAGAACAATATGAGAAAAATAAGGATTTCTTAGCTCTATCTAAAAGCATCATTTGTTGTAATAATTTAACACATCCATCAAATGCATATAGCTGTTGGTATAAAAAAAATCCTTAAAAAGTAGGCTGATCCTTTATGTGTACAGAAAAGCAACTGTAAAGCTTATTTCCAATACAAAAGTACAAAACACATGAAAAAGCTAAACCAACAAAAATGCGATCAAGTGGATAAGCGAACTACCTTAACAAAATCACATTTCCCGCTAACTCCTGCCAATCGATTGAGCTCCTGAGTATTGAAATATCATGTTAACATCAGAGCAACAGGATAACTATGACAACAATAAATGCTACTGATTAGCATATGCTGTTTCAGATAACCTTTCCCCTGGATATCTGGTATTCGTTGTTGTTCAATCCGGTAACTGATGTTAAGCTGCAGTAAACCATTGCATTATTCAGTTGGGCATGGTGACTTAGAAGAAAATGGTTCTATATTGATATGAAACAAGGCAGTGTTGTAAACAAAGAATTGTCAATTTTGATTTCTTCTACCCCAGCAAGAAAGCATCAGCCCTCCCAAAAAATTTACTAGACGTGCCAACTTTTACATGATAAAGATCAATCAACAGAGGCCAGAAAAAGGCACAAGTTTCATAGAATTAAACCTGAATCTTGCAATTTCCCTCAATGGTCCACCTATGCCGCAGCCCACGTCTAAAACCTACAGTTCAGATGAAAGCAAACACCTTTTTGTTATAGCACTTGCAGTAAAATAATTCTGCCACAGATTTCAATAGGAAACTGACCTTCATTCCTGGTTTCAATCCAAGCTGTAGTGCAAGAAAATGCTCATGTCGCTTGATGCTTTCACGTAAGGATTCTCCGTTCCATCTAACATAATGAGGTATTTCAGTACCCAATTACCTTTTGCAGTTGGTTATATAACAGCCATCTAAATATTTTCTCTTTTTTGTGTGAAAGAAATGACACTTTTGTTCTGACGAATGAATGACCACAAATTCCCTTTTTTCTGCAAAGGAAACCCTCACCTGTGAGCAAAGTGGAAGGATTCACCCCAGCCATACTCATAGAAGCTAGTGGCAAGATCATAATATTTATTAACCTGGCATGTCATTAAAACATCAGCAGCTGATATTTATCTTCTTTTCAGTGTATAAAAAATTGTCAAGAAGTAAATAGCATGTCACTCAAATGCAGTTGTTATTCCATATTAGTAATGCAGAGGCGTGTTTCAGAAACACTGATCATGTTTAATATGCATTTCGGCTCATATTACTAATTGTTTCTTGCGGAACCCCTATCCTCAAGGGAATCTAGTAAATCGGAATTGCAACTGAGAAACCTTGAAAACTTGATTTACAGTACAACCCAAGTGTATAATAGAACAACTTGGGTATGGGGCAAATAAAAAAAAATCAAATAAGAAGATACATTACCATATCAGTGTAGTTGGACTTCCTTGATTCCTCCTTCCCTCCATAATATCCGTGATATTTCTCGTACCTAGTATAATTATTTTACTCAGAAATCAGAGTCAAATAGACATCATTATTAATCAGGATGCTAGTTCCATTCAGTAGCATCTACGGTATGTTTCGTCTAAAGGAGAAATGGTATGTACTATGAAAAAGACAGGTTAACATCATGATGAGTGGTCAAATGAGTTGCCATGGCATGGACCAGAATCAAAAATAATAATGTTCCCATAAGTCTCTGCAGGCTACAGTACAGTACTATGAGCAATATGAATGAAACACTGCATGGCCGGTCAGTAAGGGACAGATAGTGACATACTACTACATAAACAACGTCAATACACAAAGAATGCTTGGAAAACAAAATCTGCAGAGCACGACACCAACTGCAACTACAGAGTCAACTCCCCTGTTTTTTAGTAATTCCGAGGAAACAGCTTAACGATATCCACACAGGAAACATCATGCCACCCACAACCGAAGCTGCTGGGATTCAGAAACATACTCATCGACGGCCGACTTGACTTCCTCTTTGTTGATCTTCCCTCCCAGGCCAGATGCAAGATCTAGTGCTCCCGTCTTCGACATTGTGACCTGTCAGATGCACATGCAAGCTTGGTGTCAGTCCAGAGGCGGACCGACCAAAACGGCAACCACCCTACCTCCCCATCCCCATTCCCGACCCCGCCGCCACGCAGGGATCGACCCATCCCTGCTATTATTCAGCCTAAATCTCAACAAAATGAAAATGGAAGGACCAAGATTAGAGGATTGGGGAGGAGAGCTCAGCTCTCACCTTGTGTCGAAGCTGGAGGATAGTTCTGGCCGCACGAGAACGAGGCGCTACTAAATAAGTTAGGGTCTGATGCTAATGCCGCCGAGGATCATGTGTTGAAGTCACACTGATGACGTTCTGAGCTTAGCCTCACGTGCGCTGATAACAAACAACATGACGATGAGCCTGACAGACTGACACCACTTTTGATGTCGATAATACCAATGCTGGGATACCGGGTACACAGGGCCGGTCCTGAGATTTTGGAGGCCCGGGGCGAATCTAGATGCGCGGGGCCCTCTATATAAAATTTAAATTTTACACACACATATACAAATTTTCAACGCCAATAAACAAATAGCATATTCAAAAGAAATAAAAATATAAAATGGTTTGCATAACCTTAAAATTTTCTTCTAACATTTCTAGATGCGGAGTCAATGATAATGGTATCGATGTCAATCTCGTCCAACAATTTCTTTTCAATGTATAAAGTGGACAAACCGTTCAACCATTCTTGTGACATTGTAGACCTTAAATAATTGTTCAACAGTTTCAACTTTGAAAAGTTTCTTCAGTCACAGTAAATAAGATCCAATATACAATAAAGGTAGTATAACAATCCATCTTCATGACGCACTAAAACATATTCATAGTAGATATTGGTCTTTCTGGCAAACATAATTCTCTCATAAGTCAACTCTTAATTCAGAGATAAGATCAAATCAATTAAGCCTTCATGCCTTTAGGAACTTGGGGCGTATGAATTAGCATACATACCATGTTCAGCGCGACGCGAAGAGTGCAGGCTGCTACGATAGATATCACGGCACATAGGATACAGCTGACTGCAGGCTCCAGCAGCGCGGGCAATAAACCACGACGATCGTCATCGATCAGCGGTTGCGGCCACTTGCGCCGTTCGTGCGCCGCAAAGCAAACTGCGATTCAGAATATTGCCAACCGAGGCGCCTATTCAGTTGCCGTATGGGCTAGACCAGGAGTCATGCTGCAGGCAAAGTAGCCAAGGCAACCAACCACCAAAGCTCCGTGATAGGCCTGCTGGGCTGCTGACGGTGACGGCCTCATTCGTTGGGGTTTTTGCTAAATAAAGGCCATGCGAGCACGAGCCTGTTCAAAGCTCTATATGCATACATACCCTGGGGCGGGGCCCCTCAGATTCGGGGGCCCAGGGCAGGTGCCCCACTAGCCCCTCTCAGGGCCGGCCCTATGGGTACAATACTTTGCATGTTATGTTTCGTTATTGCCTCTGCCTCGGCCACTTCCTGCACCACACTTAACTTTTAGGCAAGTGTGGCAAGTCATAAAAAGTGTGGCAAAGAATTTTGAAGCCACACTTTACCATGCCTAAAAAAATCTTGTCATACTTTTTATCTCTATGACATGTGGAACTTAAAAAACTCTTGCTTAAAGTTTGTTGCCAACCAAACACTTGTCAACTTGATCAAACTTGCCTAAAGTTAAGTGTAGCAAAGTGTGGCTAGCAACCAAACATCCCCTTACAAACATGCCAAAGCTGCACGAGAAGGGAGGGAAAGATCACTCAGTACAGAGACGCAGGTCGGAGATATGACATCTGGCCTGTTCAGCAGGCTGCGAACACTGTAGCTGCTGCTGAAAAAATAACTGCGAGAACACTGTAGCGGGTGCTGAAGAAGTATCTGAAACACTGTAGCTGCTGCAAAGAAGCTGGCTGCGAAATGGGCAGCCGAACAGGCTGATCGTCGTATCACTCTCAAAATACAGAGCTGCAGGTTAACTAGCTCCGACTCTGAAATAAATACTGGATTTTGAGCTTATAAAATGCAATAAAGTGTTTTAGGTTCTTTTAGTCCAAATTTAAATACATGATGGAGTTTGCCATCCCGCTCCACCATCTGAGCACCAAAAATCGGACTTGCCAAGCTAGAACAATTTAAGCAGCAGACAAAACAAAGCAAACCACCACTTCCGACAGCTTAGGGTTTAACTTCAAAGCTTCCAAGAAAAATTCGACATATACATGTCATAAACGTTGATGAAGTCCACATGTGCAGTAGTCCTTGCTTTTCCTTGGACATCAACAAAACTTCAGTCAAATCTAGGGGACAGCGAGCCAAATGAGTATTATCCAATAATCTGACATACGAAACATTTTCAAGTTACAAATGGTTTGTCCAAAAGTACAGCTACATGAAAACCAACTTGAGTTTGCAGCCATTACAGAAGGATTCAGCGTCTCATGATACCGGTGCAATACTACAGAACAGCTTACAGAACAAGAGTTCTCAGCACCAGGAAATTCCAAATCGCAGCATCTCAGTACGAAACCAAGCCTTTGTTTCCATCATCAGGGCTGCTGGACCTCGAGCTGCTGCTGCGTCTGCGGTTGTATTTTGAGCTCCCTCTCTTGGCTGGAGCAGGGTCAGGTGATCTGGATCTCGAGGGGTCGCGGCTCTTCGACCTGGACCTCGACCTTCCTCGGTTGGCAGGGGGGCTGCTCCCGCGGTGATCGGGGCCACCACCTTGGGATGAACGAGCCCTGATGCTTATACCCCGTCTCGGTTCTTCTGCAGGGCTGCGGCTGCGTCTTGGGCTGGGACGGCGATATCCTCCACGGTCATAACGTCTCGCCGGACTGCGAGACCTGCTCCTGCTTCGGTCTCTTCTTTGGTACCTGGAGTCACAAATGTTGGTTATAACCTTTGATACATAACTAAAGCAACATGACCTTTGCACAAGAATGCAAGAAAAAATAGGGAGCAAATGGAAAGAAAAATTGTTTACTCTCTCTGTCCCATAATATGTTTTAAGGGAATACAGTAGGGGAAGCCCCTACACTGTCCCATAATAAGTTGATTTTCAATTTAGTCAAGTCAAACTATCGTAAAACTGACCAACTTTGTAGAGAAGAGGTCCAACATCTACAACACAAAATAAGTAAACTATGTCCATCTGTGATAACCAGACTAGTGTTATTTTTTCCCTCTAGAAACAAAGGAGAGCTGCGCCTCACTATATTAAAAAGAAAGTGCGATAAGAACCTGATACAACGCATGCCACACATCCTTAAAATGCTCAGTTTACTAATAACAACTCGACAAGGATGTCACTCGATGCGTAAGAAATAACCTGGATGGGCTACTTGCTCTTGGGGAGCCACGATATCTCCTTACTGGCGAGCGTCCACTGTATGGACCATTTCTTCCATACCTGAACATAATGGGCAATCTGGTAAAAATGTCAATTACACAAGTACAAAGTTTGGTAACATTCTGATTCAATACCTATTAGAACTGTTCCATCTATCATTCCTTCCACCATCATAGCGGGGCCGAATAGGTGGACGCTCTGGAGATGGCGTCCTGTATCGACGTGTGAATGCATACTTCTGAGTAAAACCACGTCCTTTCCTGATGCGTTGAGGCTGCCCATTGTCTGCAGAGCCCACTGCTGAATCTTTACCATTGGTGGCCACAGGTTCATTGCTTGATGGGTTCTTTTCTGTATCAGCATCTGCAGTGCCAGCACCACTGCTGCCAGCTGCCTTTCCTGGCTTTGCCAAATTTACGTCATCCTGAATGGGGATCCTGAAGCTCGCAGGATCATTCCTACAATTGAAACAGGCACATTTCTATTAGCCTAAGGAACAGGACAAATTTCACACTCTAGCCTGAGCAATAAAAGGATCCTGACAGGAAATAGTGTTCTAATGAATCAGAACTGAAATCAGCATATCTATCTTCTGAATCTTTTATTTTCATACCTCTCATCAGCCCCATTATCATCATGTGATCTGTCGTCCGTAACTGTCTGTTTGCCTTTGTCCACAACTTCAAAAGTAGAGTTAGTTGTTTTGGTCTCTTGACCTGCACCCATTATTCACAATGCTTGTTATTACCTCAAAATTGTAGACCAAAATCCTATGAAACAGTCATCTGAGAACATTACAATGCCATAAACTTCAAGCTGATAGAAAAATGGCAGAAAGTACTTTAGAAAGTTTTTTTTCTGTTTGGATAAAGGACGGTAAGTGATAATCCTTAAAAGAAAGGGATGGTGGGCGATAACTCTGACAGATAAGTCACAAAAGGTAAAAATGTTACCAATTTTATGTCTCGATCTTTTCTAGTTTCTACTCAGTTTGCCGTATTGAAAAGAAAAAAGTTAAGAGGTTTCTTGGATGGAATATGTATCAAACTAGAATGGGTTCTATTAGTTTTTCTCAGGATGCTAAAAGACTGATTGTTTCAAGTATGTTCAACGAAAATAACATAGCCCAGCAAATATTAGACATGGTAATTATCACGTCTCACAAGCAGAAATCATCAAGCACAGAAAAAAACATAATGTATGAACAGAACATAAACATGCACTTAAATTAAAGTAAACTAGAGTATGTTGAGAGAAAAGATTAAGTGCACACAGGATAGTAAATCTAATGGAGATAAGCTCTATTGCCTTTTCGCGAGGAGCGCCTGGTATGATGGCCTCCACTTTCACTGTCAGAACCACTGTCATCTGCCTTTGAGCTTTCTGAGTCATCACTTGAACTCCCATGGCTCCTAACAGTTAAACAGCAGAAACAGAAGAAATGTCAACATAAAACCATTCCATGCTAAAAAAGAAGCGAGATTACAAAGATTAATATTGTACCGTCTGGATTTCTTTTTTGATCTTCCAGTCTTTCTCTTACTCTTCGTATGTTTACCCTTCCTCTTTGTAGACTTGTGTTTATCCTTCTTAGACCCTTTCCTTCTCTTACGCCTATGGTCACTAGAAGAGCTAGTATCCAATGATGATGAAGAGTGTGATTCTGACTCGGAAACACTATCTGAGGAATAGGACCGTGAGTCTGAAGTATCTGAGCTGTAAGAATCAGAAGAATAGTGTTTTCTCTTTTTTCTTCGCTTATTATCATTAGATGCCTTTTTGGTTTTGGTTCTCCCTTCAGCATCAGAGTTATCAACTGCTCTTTTTAGCTTCTTTTCTGCAAAAACAGATACTGAATAAGATAAGCAGAGTGAGAGCATACAACATTTTCCCAATATACAAATTCATCACTTCATACCTTTCTTTCCTAGCAGCTGATCTTGAGCATCTATGCTAGAGACTTCGCCACAGTCTACTATTTTAACTTGACAAGAAGGCACTCCACTTTCACTACCTACTGCTTCCAGCTTCTTCAGCAAAGCTATTCCGCTGACAACCTTGCCAAAGACCACATGTTTACTGCAACAAAAAAGGAGCTCATTTTAATCTTGGACCAAATATTATGAAAAACTAATTACTGATGAGGCTAATATAATACACAATCCATGTTCATCACATACTTGAAACATTATTTTTCACCGTGCCATTAACAAAATTTTCGCAGAATATAAGTTTTTTACTGTGACATAAGGAAATAAGCAATACCTATCAAGATGAGGTGTAGGTTTGAATGTTATAAAAAACTGTGATCCATTGGTGTTTTTTCCGGAATTTGCCATGGATAGGACGCCAGGCTTATCATGCTTGAGCTTGAAGTTTTCATCTGTAGAACACAAAACAATGCATGAAAACATTCAGCAGAAGCTTAATAACAAAGGTATTGATGCCCCCCCCCCCCCCCCCCCCCCCCTGGATTTGCCTCTCAATTGTGGTTTTACCCCTGGAATTTAGGGTTTGCGATTTTACACCTGGAATGTCAAACCGAAGACAAAATTTACCCCTACTACATTGCGACTTTACCACCAGTAGGGGTAAAGTCACGCTTCAGTTTGAAAAACAAGGGGTAAAATTGCAACTGGGAGGCAAACCAGTGGTAAACGCAACATTCCCAAAAGAAAGGCTGTCAGAAACAAGTTTCAATGAATCCATTAACCTGGAAATTTTCCACCATATATGCTCTCTCCACCACGTCCTGGAAATAGCATGCAATGTTGAGAATATAGAGTACACTACAGCAAGAAGTCAGTTGAAAGAAGAAGCCTGGGCTAATGAAGCAATACCATCTCCACTTGAAAAGTCACCACCCTGCAAGATACAAAATTGATCAGTTTAATTTAAGAGAAACAGATGTTAAATTGCAATTGAAAAATATATTTGAATATAAGAATAAGAACTCTAGGATTAGCACCACAAATGAAAGTTCAATCATATATAAACCCACAGAGTTTAGCACTGAAATCACGTGAAAGAGAAATATATGGTAACGAGATAACAAATCTGAAGCAGTCAGTACAGTTGTGATCTTTTTGGTACCTGAGCAACAAACCCTGGAATGATTCGATGGATGTTTGTTCCCTTAAAATATAGTGGTTTTAGCGTAGATGATCCAAGGCCTCTTTCACCTACATGTTGACCCAAAGTGTAAGAACTTAAGCTATTTAAAAGGTAATGCAGCCTGCAACTCCATATTGTACCAATAACTCTATTACACAGAAAGAGAGAAAGAGCAAGAAATCAGAATTACCAGTACAAAGAGCCCGGAAGTTCTCCGCGGTCTTGGGTACTACATTAGCAAAGAGCTGGAAACCAAAAATAAACAAGAATCAGGTGCACACCACCAAATTTCCTTGATGGTCAAAAACAGCCACTGTTATATATTCAAACAATAAGACCAAGGATGCTGATTGGTGGCGCAAGATTTACAACCTCAAACGTGATCCTCTCGGCGCTGCCTCTGTCGATCGATATGTCCAGGAAAACATGGGGGTTCTTGACCTTGGGCATGGCTGCCCCACCCCTTACGGGTCACCTGCATGAGTGAGACACAAACATCTTCAGCGACACCACAGGTTCACAAGAGCAAGGCAATGCGAAACTACTGCATATGGGCATCTCAAGATCAACCCTTTTCCCACTAGCAGGCACGTCGCGAAATTTTTCCGTGAAAGAAACTAGCTGAATCAAATCACTTGTCGAGACCTCCCTCGCGTCGTCTCTGCGGAGGCGACTCGAGGGCGACCCAACTCCGACCCCAAAACACCGCCGCCAGCAGCACCTCGCCGGCCGCTGCCGGCCGGCGGCGACGGCGGCGGCCAGCGGCGGAGCCCAATGGCTTCCGTTCGCAGCCCCTCCGCTTAGCCTTTTTTTCCCCTTGTTCCTCCCGTGTTCCTCCACGTTCCCTGTGAGATCCCGACCACCGGACTGAGCCAAGGCCCTCTCCCTCAACAGATCCGGCCATGGGGAGGCCAGATCCGGCTCCTCCATGTCGGCTCCTCACCCCATCGCCCCCCTATCCTTTCGTCTACCTCGAGCTTTTCATCCGGCGACGCCGCTTTATCAAGCCACGGCAGGCTCCCTGCTGGCCAGATCTGATGGTTTAGGGACGGGGCCATGAACTGGGTGGCCTAACGGCGGTGGCGCCTGATCTGCGCAAGGATTGGGCAGATCGGCGAGGGGGCCTGGCCGAAACATGCTGGGCCATCTCTCGTCTCTCTGCTTGATGGACAGCGCTGCGTCGCTTACCCAGTTCAGTATTTGCTCTGCGGAGGTTTGTGCACTTGTTTATTGGACTCGTGCTTGCTGTTCATGGTGCGTGCTCATGCTTGGTCACAGTGGTGACTGGAAGAGCAACCAATCCCTCGTCTCTATGCTTGAGGCCAAAACTGGAGCTAAGTTTGGGTTCAGTGGTGGTGCTCGGTGCCAAGCACTCGCGAAGTTCGCTGGTTGAAGCCATGGTGCACCTTGCTGCTCGCGCGAGCTACAGAGAGCTCAAGCAGTGAGGTGTGCTGGCTGCTCGTTTGGCCATTGTGGACGCCTTGCGCCCTGCTGCTCGCGCGAGCCACCGAGGGCTCAAGCGGCTAGGCGTGGTGGCGTTCTTTGGTCTGCTCGGGACCTAGCCTTGTCATGGCTAATGTGGTCAGATGTTCACAAGGTCGGCGTGGTGGTCACGCCGGCAACCTGCTCCCCGGCGAGTCGAGGAGGCCGATGCGCGCTCATGGTGGTCGTGCATCGGGTGATCTTTCGCTGGTGAACAGTGTATGTGTGCTTCTTATTGCAGGCTGTGCGATGGGAGCGGAATGGACGTGCAATCAGCAGCACGTGGTTCTGCTCTATGGTGATCGGTGATACAACATGTACAGTGGGGAGGTGCAGGGCTCCGGGCGAAAGCCTTACTCAGTACCGGCTACGATGACGCCTTGAGCGCCATTTTCCTCCTTTGAGGCGTTGCCGAGGTGCCTTGTTACCAACCTTAAAGTGCTCCAGGTGAAAACCTAGGTCCATCTTGCTGTTGGACTGGGCAACGAGAAGCGTCTTCGACGTCTTTCCTTCTTGAAGGCGTTGCTTAGGAGTTTCTGCTACTGTTGTAGGTTTTTATATCTAGGTGAGATGCTAGGTGCTGATGCAGAAGTGCTCGGTTGCCTCTTTGTGGACTTGTATGTGTTGATGTCCCCCTCTCTTCTCATATGTAATCTGTGGTTTGCCACAACTATGTAACCATTGATGGATGGGCATTTTGCCCGACCCTTATATCAATGAATTCAGGTGGGGATGCTCTCCCCCCTGGTGACCGTCAAAAAAAAAAGAAACTAGCTGATTTTTTATTTTTTTTTGCGAGTAGAAACTAGCTGATTTTACTATTAGCAGTGCTCCTACAAGGCTAGGGTATAGCACTATAGCAGGCTCCAGTGAGCTCGATCTTGCGCTGGAGAATAGCATAACAGAACAGACTGGAACGGACCAGCATCGAATCACGGGCTGAAGGAGCACAACAAGAGTAGCGACCCCAAGCTAACCGGATGGATGGGACACTAGCGAGAAAGAGAGAGAGCGAGAGATTTGGTTTTGGCTAGGATTTGGTGAGCGAGAAGAGCGAGTGATGCAAGCCAACTTACCGACGAGTTCGGATAGATCTCCACCCGGCGCCGTGGAGGAAGACGACGCGGGGAGGAGGAGGGGGAGGAGGCCGCCGGCGGCTTCGAGCTAGCGGAGGGCGAGGAGATGGAGGCTTCGGCGGCGCGTGCGTGCAGGCGATGAGGTGGCCAGGGTTCCTTCTTGATGGTGGCGCGGTGTCCAACTGACACGAGTTGGGCTTCTCGAGGCCCGTGGGCTCAGGCGGGTCCGGCCTGCAGGGTGACAAGTCTTTGCGCAATTAAGCAGGCCCAAATGTCTTCTCCGACCAAAATTCTTCAGTCGAGCCCAAAATTTAATTTTCTTGAATTACAACTACTTTTGAGTAAATTTCACAAACCCACCAATATTTTGGGCTAAATTGTGAGAAAGAAAACTTAACTATTGGTGGGTTTGTGAAATGGGCATTACAGTTGGTGGGTTTATGATATAAACCCAAAATATTGGTGGGTTTGTGAAATTTACTCAAGCTTATAATAATGTCCAGATAGTAAATACATCAAAAGATGTAGAGCCTATGATAATTTTTATTTTCTTGATAAAATAGATTTCCTTTTATCTAAAAAAAGAAAGGAAGGGAGGGAGAAGCATGGTGAGGAGAGCTTACCGGGGGCAAGGATTGAAATCTCGAGAAAGGAAAAGCGAAACCAACGAAACCGAACTGGTTACTGACAAAACCGATCGGTAAGCGAATATGCTACAGTACACAGGTTCGATTTTTACCGATGACGTCCAAAGAAACCGAACCGGACTGATAAATCCGGTTATCGCGATAACCGACAGGTTTTCGTCGATTTGAAAACCCTCGCCACTGTATGAGGCGGCTTGCGGAGGGAGGAGGAGGATGAGCAAGAGGGCGTCGGACACATCGGGCGCGTTTGGTTGCTTGGATATGGCCTGGCTTGGCCCGTCGCATGCAGGATCGAGGTGATTGGTTGCCTGGTTATCAACATCAGGCCCCGACGATGCAAAACGGCCGGCGCAGCCTGGCTCCGGGGAAACGAAATTGAGTTTCGTTTCTGGCGAGCCTGGCTCGCTCGATGCGGATGGCGGTGCGCGGACGAGTGTCTGTGAGAGCGAAAAACGCGGAAGCGCAGGCAACCGAACAGCTTCCCTCCGTAGCCTGACTGCATGCATACGACGACCAAACAAACCGAGTTGCAGCTACAGAGCCTGGCTATCGGGAGCCTGTATCCGTGATGCGAGCCAGGCCGCGTAGTGAAAGGAACCAATCACGCCCATCGGGTGGAGTGGGGGTGAGATGCGTCGTTTGGCGGCATGAGCAGCCTGAAGAGTGAGGCAAGTGGGTTCCTCGCGAAGTCACTGGTTGGCCAGGCCGATCATGGCCCGTGGGCCCATAAACTCCATATGCATCCAATCATGTTTTTTTAGGGAAAAATATAATGCAATATTATAATGTACAAAGCAAATAGTTGTGTGTGTTGTTGGAAGAAAAATAGTTCTGCTTTATGCTTTCTTCAAAAGAATTGATCTTTATTCAATGGAGAAAAAACAAAGTTGATGTGCTAATCAAATCAAAGAGAACCTGCTGAATCCAGAACGCTTTCGACCCTAGCAAATTCTTCAGTGGAACTCATGTTGGTTTCTGAAATTACAACAACTCCTTGGGATTTTTTTAAGCCATGTTGGGAACGTAGATTGCGTGATTTTCCTTTACAGAGTCATGCTCAGATGCTCTTTGTATTGCTTACATCATTCTGTTCCATCAATCTGACTAATTATGCCACTGTCACTAGCTCTCTTGTTCTGATCAGTTGATCACTAGCTGATTGACATCTTAGGGTTCATGCTTGCTTTGCAAAGTCATGCACGGTTGTTGTGGCTACTTCAGCTCTTCCAAATAATATTGTTGGCATGTTGTGTGTTGGGCACATGAAGAAGCAAGCTAATTTCAAACCGTGAATAAGTCATAGGCATGCTAGTCGTCATGTGCTATTCCTCTTCTTCCTTTCAAACGCATGTTACATCACTTTCTTGTATCCCGAAAGTTGCTAAGAAAGCTATCTCTGATTAACAGGCATCCCCTTCAATTGCTCTTTTATTTATACATAGAACTTTTTTATAGTGGAGGAGCAATACAATATATCTTGACATATCTCTGCATGTGTGAGGGATTTATGGTCAATTATATGATCTAACAAACATGAGAACTATTTTTGTTTTCACTAACGGATGAAGTGATTGTATACTTCAGTACTTGTGGAACGACTTTAGCAAACTTATCTTGTATGAAGCATTTGCGTTAGTGGTTTCTGCACAGAGTCAGGACACAAAAATTATTAGTATATGTATCACCAGTCATCGTGAACTGAGATATGAACACCAGATATGTAATTTGCGACACACATATGCATGTTTACTAGCTGCCAGACAAGCACATGTCAATGTAATTGTGATACTACTTTATTTGGTATCAGTAAAATATTAACAGGGCTGATACCTCACATAGGCTACTCAGTACAATAATTTACAAAAGAAATTACAAGTATCTGATGAGCTAAATCGGTAAATCCTGATTCACATGTTGTCCTTGCCTAGACGCATCAAATTTTAAAAGGACCAATAATTTCGGTAACCGAAAGATGTGGACTTGCACAAGGTGTACCTGTATATCTCACATGGCGCATGGATTGTACACACTCTCTTTCTCCAGTACTGGCACAGCTATACAACAAACAAAGGTGTCCACATTAATCTTTCGCAGCATTATATATGTGTTTATATATACATGCATCATCACAGATCAGACATGCACAACGCCAGCTACCATACAGATGACAGAATTCAATCGACATGCGTGCATCTCGTTTTCCTGGTTGCTTTGTGACCACCAACTTCGTGTCAAAAACGAAAGTAAGATCACCACTCTGTTAGGCTTAAAATTCCACAGACCATAATAAAATTGCAAAAAGAAAATTGTTAGGCAAAGTATCTCTGTACGTTGGTTTGGAATTGGAACTGAAAAGGCTTTCCATGATTCAGATTATGGTTCCCGGCCTATGTGCATACTAATCATAGAGCTATAATATGAACGCTGTAGATGTTGATTATGTGCAGCAAAATAGATTTCGTAAAGCCTAACAGAAAGGTGGTGGTTAGAGGGGATTTGACAATGACACAATGTATTGCTCTGGGACCACCGCATTAGTTAGTTGTTACATCAATCTAGCTAGAGCTAACTAAGCAATCCTTCAACATAACCACCAATATCACAGACCTGGCAAATCACATGCTTAGGAGATACTGCTATATATAACCACATCGCTCCCCAGCCTTCATCAATCCTCCTCACATAATCTCTCTCTCTCTCTCTCTCTCTCTCCTCTCTCTCTTCATCTCTCTCTCTCTCTCAATCTCTCTCTCAATCTCGCTCTCTCTCTCTCTCTCTCTCTCTCTCTCTCTCTCTCTCTCTCTCTCTCTCTCTCTCTCTCCGTGCAATCGTGGCAGGCTCGTGAGGAGGTGAAGCTGCCAGCATGATCTGACGTACGAGATTGTCTAGTTGAGCGCAACATTGATGATCAAAGTTACCATCAGATCATGCTGTGCAGTTTCATCTGCTCGGGGATTCACAACCAGCTGGTGCTGCTCCGTTGTGAGAGGTTCATTTGGAAATTTTTCGCAATAGGTTGATTCGTTCATAGTTTTCTATGGATTTCTTGGAGTTCCATGGTATCAGTGGAGCACCAGACAAACAAGTAAGCAAGCATAGTTCTTAAAATTAGGAGCATGCTATCTATAAGAAAGCACAGTTCTTAAAATTAAATCTCATTTTCTCCTTTATCTTCATGCAAGGCTAGCTTTCCCCAGCTACTTTTTCATGCAAGGCAAGCATAGTTCTTAAAATTAGGAGCATGCTTATCTTGCGTTATCGGTGCAAGGCTAGCTTTCCCCAGCTACTTTTTCTTGCTTTTCCAATATGATTTTGCAGGTTTTCTAGTGGTCTAATTTTGCCATATTCTGGGAAAGCTACTATATATGCATGGGATAATTAAGAGCCTGACCTTGTTCTTGCGATTCCAACAAAGATCTCGTCTGATGCAAGAAAGATACTCAATTGAGGAGCAAACAGAATCACGAAGAAGTATTATTTTTAACAACCATCATGGAGAAATTGTGTAACTTGTATATCTCTATAGTACACTCACTTTCTTATGTTTGCATACGACAGCTAGCTACCTGAATTTATGTCCTTTTTCTCTAGATTTTCACACTTGTGTGCGATACCTGGTTGAGCAATTATATATCTTGTATACATCTGTAGTACACACACTATCATGTGTTTGCATATGCTTATGTGTCCTTTTCCCCTTTCTGTTCAGGTTACATCACAATTTTTTGAATTAAATAGATGGTCGGATTAAATATAATTGATTGAATGGTTAGTCAGTTGATTGGTGTGTACAACATTTGATTCCGTCGCTTTCTTCTACAGCCGAAAGTTGGGTGTGCTCTTAATATCCCATAATATATGCCAGTCCTACTCAGTGGCATGTGAAGGAGATCCGTGAGACATTTGGTTGTGTATAGATAAACAAATGAATAGATACGATAAAGGTAGATTGATGAAAAGAAGAAAAAATTGTGGCAAAGGTAGCTCACGTACTGTATACGGCTACTAACTACTTGCGATTGTCTGTAATGTCTTAGTCGCCCATGTAAATAAATTATTGTGTGTACCATAATTTTTTCTACTACAGAAAAAGACGTGACAATGCCATTTTACATTGGTGGTATTTCCTACAGTTGTTGCCGATCTCTCAATCTAGCTAATGAATGTGACATAGCTATAGTAGCTTTCGAAAGGATATATATGGCTTCTTACAAGCATTTGGGTATTTTTCATTCTTTTTTTTTGTTTTTCGCTATGGATTATTTCCAAAAAAATGATTCTTGATTATGCCCGAATGAAAAAAAATGATTCCCCAAAACCGTGTTCTCTAAGGCTATAGCTATTTCATTTTGCATTTCAAATTTGGATATATTTTCAATGTTAAGTACGTGAATTTGTAATCTCTCTAAAATACCAATAGCAACCTAAATATGCGCATTAGAACCTTTAGACTATGCTGTGGTTTCTAGTGCTAAGCCTGTTGGAGTTGTGGATAGTGAAAACCGATTGTTAGAATTTGGCTGTTTGTTTCAACTTTTGACTTGTGGAGACAAAATCAGAAGCATGAAAGGCTGAAAACATGACATTTTCTTTTGAGAAACAGAAACATGTTTTTAGATTTTACGGAAATTTGCTTCATATGAAATCCTTGAGATCTAAATGGACCTAGCTAGCAATATAGGAAACCGTGGCAATCAAGATTGCCAAAAATGTGGTTAGGGCCAATTATCATAGGCATGAAGATAGGTAAGTCTGAAGTACATTCAAAGTGAATATTATGATCGATTTCTAAAACTTAATAAAGTTGTTTGCACGGTTCTAGGCATGTTTTGAGTTATGAAACATATTGTTCGGCTAGCATGACTCCACGTTAATGAAGTTAAAAATGTCCTGATCTCTCCTTATTAACTCACCCGTTGGTCGCAGCCTCAATTAGTTGGGGGTAAACAGGTATAAAGTGCCACATTTGCTGCAGTAAGCAAATTGCCCAACACACTTTAATTAGCTAGACGACTTTGTTAGTACACTAGTCTCTGAGCGTTACTACTCGATAGGATCGTTGAAGCGAGATAGTAGTCCAGGCTATTTTCAACCACGTTAGGTTTTTGAGAGGTCTGTCATCGTAGTTTTACTGGATGAGGTTTACCTGTCGCAACAGGAACATCGTATTCCATAGACTCGCTCATTGGCTTCCGTTGGCTGGATGATAGCTACGCACCCTGCAGCAGCTGATATATCTTCGCTCCAGCGAAACGAATTGTTCATGAATCTATTACGATGGATCAGTCTCGCCAACAGTGCCCATGCATGCTTCCTGCTACTCCCTCCGTTCTTAAAATGATGTTGCCGTTGACTTTTTGCGTTACGTTTGACTGCTCGTCTTATTCAAAAAAGTTTAAAAATTATCAAATATTTTGTTATAATTTGTTTTATTACTAGAGAAATTTGAAACATAACTTGTAATTTTGCATATTTGAGTTAATATTTTGAATAAGACGAAGGGTCAAACGTAACTAAAAAAGTCAACGGCAACATCAATTAAAAAACGGAGGGAGTACTACTTAGCAGGTAAGCATGTCAAATGTGTAACGAAATTTTCAGAAACAAGTCACGTGATCTTGTGGGGCTATCCATTTGGCATTGGCTTCTTGTAAATTGACAATGTTGATTGCTGCCGGTAGCATGTTTGTCGCGCTTGTTTTGGTAAACGCTCTCTGACAAACTTGTGGTGCGAATGAACCTTAGCATAATCCTACAACAAAATGCCATCCAAAATCATTGATCACTTGATAGACTCATCGTCACTATATTAAAACAAAAACAAAACAAGGAAACACGAAACAAATGACCATATAGTCGACATTTGTCACAGGCTACAGGCTGGTCCCACAAACGACCAACCACTCATATCACAACGCCCATACTCGCAAATTATTGGTGACAATCAAGAGGAATGTACACAAACATCCACAGCAACCTATCGGCATCAAGGTGCATCGACGGTTATACCTAATGCTATACGCCAACAGTTATGCCCATGTCCTGGATGCGGCAACTTGGTCCCAACTTCCGCTTCAAAACGGGAAGAGATCACACTGCAAAAGAAGACGACAGATGTTCAATGCCCTCAAGCTCAAGTATGTAAGGTTACGATGTTACGCAAAATTATGATGTGTCAGTTGCTATAAGGAGGGCAAGCAACTGCACAGATTGGACTCCATCATAGCATGTCTTGACCTGGGAGTCCTAATAGCTTGACTGGATTTTTTGATATATTTAACCAGGCCAGGGGTAAAGGAGCACTTTTTTTGAATAGAGAAAACATCGATCCATGAGACTACATGTATTTGTAGCTTACCTCATCAACCTTGTTAGACTATGGATGTTGCTTTGCTGTCGAGTATCAACCAGCCAGTTTTTTTTTTTTTTTTTACTTCGCACTGCCCAGGACTGCAGGGGATGCTCAAACTCTCGAGGTTGTTATGTTAGGCAGCCTGATAAAGGGCAGGTGCGATAACTGATTGGTAGCATAAAACTGCAGCAATTCTTGCAACTATTATCCATTGACTAATTGGTAGTGTATACCTTTACGCAAATGGAGCAAATGGAGCAAACATAATCATATTTCCACATCCATCTTTGAAAATTTAACCTCCGCAGAAAAGACAAGATACCCTGATGCCGCACAGTATAAGTATATCTGGAGTGCTACCATTAGTATCCTGAAAGAAGTCAAGAATAAGCTACCACATGGCCAAAATAGGGACAAGGATTGAGGAAGCAGTTTTCCATGCCTGCTAAATATATGCTGTATATGCGTAAACCTCTGTGAGTACATATGCCAAGTGCAATAGGCCAACATGGGATAAAGTGATAAACAGCACATAATCATATATGGGTAAAATATTGAGACACCGCTAAAAAAAGTTTCTTAAAAGCTTTTTAATTACTCCTGCTATGAATTCCAATATTTTAATCACCATAATACCAAAAGTTATGCATTTGAATTACATTGTTCTGCATAGCGTAACTACATTCTTGTAGTTTCAGTCAAACCAGCACATCACATTTAACCAACAATAGTATCCTAAGGGATTTAGCGTTTTAGTATTGGTGATTCTAGCAATTGCATCAAACAATGATTATCAAAAATATAGTTGACAAAATGAAAGGATGCATTGTTTCATGTAATCAAGAGGATCGAGACAAGTTCTTTCCCCCCTCTTTTTGTATCTGAGAGAGAAGTAAATAAATAAGTACATCAGTGACGATATGAAGCTCAAGCAAATTACGAGGTAAACTATAATTTATCCAATCAAAGTCAAATACAGTTTAGTTGGAGAGGTTACCAACCTTATAAATTGGTTTTATCTAAGGGTTATAATGTTCACAAGTGTGTTGGCTTTTCCACCTTGTCTAAGAATTTGAAAATAAATAAGCAACGATGGAACAGAGGGAATCTCTACGCCCCTGAAAGAAAAACATCGGAGCCAGCTTTATATTTTCAATTGGGTACAGGTTGGATCTTACCACTGAAAGGGGAAAAAACATCTAATGAATCCTTTGGTTTAGTGTCCAAGATGAGTCTCATTTCTGGAAGAAGGGAGGCATACAACTACTAAATGTGTGGAGTCTACATATATTTTCAATTTTCAAGTATTTCAATGCACTTCTAAAAAGGCCAACTAGATTGCTTCTGATCATTGATCATGGTCCAATAACTTGATACTGGGGAACCAATAGCTAAACTCCCCGGCTCCGTTTGTATTTTACATACAGTCTAACGCCAACTCAGCCTACTTTATGGTTGGATTGGTTATAAATATATAATCCCTCAACTACATTTCTTCATTCAATGAGTAACTAGCATAAACCTTTCGTGCAAACAGATACCAAACAGAGTAATGAGGAACGGCCAGATATGCGAGAAGGCTGGAAACAGTTGTGTATATGCCAAGGTATACTGAAAATAAGCTAAGATTATTCACCTGCAGACTGCAGTACCTAGAACTCACCCCGTCCAACAATACAGCTACTTTTAGGTTTGTCCTAAGCCAAACACTCTTAACTTTCACCATCAATAGAAAACAATTCATAAGATTAACATCATAAAAATGATATTATTGTATTGATCATGAAACAAATTAGCTTAATATGTAGCGTTTACGTTGTCAATCTTTATAAGTTTTTTGCTACTGACAGTCAATCTAAAACGTTTTGACTTTGGACAAACAAAAAAATAGCTATGTATATTCTGGAACGGATGGAGTAGATAACTTATATAGCTAATCCTACTTTGGCACAACCAATCTAATATGCTGAGAAGAGGTGTCTAAGTCAGCAATAATGTGGTAAACTGATCAGACCTATCCATCTCTGTCCCCAGTGTTAGGTCCACCATCAGCTGGTCAATGTCTTCAGTGTAGCTGGGTCCACTCTAGGTTTTCGCCTGACCCGCAATCTTTTCCAGGAATATATCTTTCCAATCACTGTTAATAATAATGTGACATTAGGGCCTAATTTTTAAACTAATCCTAATATTGGGCTTCTAAGTATCAATAAAGAGGCCATGTCTTCATCAAGACTATGAAAATTTAAATAAATACACCTATCAGATGATTCAGATCTAATATCAACATGCACTAACTCACTATTAAATATGTGGAGTCATCTACATTTATGCTCATTATATGCACTTACCACATTGACTTCATTGTTTCAAACGATCAGGAAACGCCCAAGGAAACACAAATACCAATATCATATGCTTGCTTTTCTCACTAAAAAATTCCCAAGAAATTACTACAGTGATAACAAGGGAACAAATAAACTTTGCACTAACAAAATCTTTCACACAACATTAGCTTTGAACTGTATAAGAGGATATCAATCAAATGCATATTCCTCTTAAATTTGTTCTGCAGCCTTTGGCTGTAGAGGAAATGTTGAAAGGCTGAGGAAATATAAGCTGCAGAGTTTTGGTTCTGTGGACAATCTGTGGACAAGAGGAGCTAGTGAACGACACAAGTACTTATGACGAAAACATAAAAAAACTTAAGTAATTATTTCGACACGTTTCTACAACATTAGGGTAATAGCAAATTCATCATTCTTCAGTGTGTGAAATACAAACTGGAGGGGTGCATTTCAAAGGCCAGCTCGAATAGCTAGAATGAGACTCAAATAACTCATAACTTGGAACAAATAGGTCTAAAGACATCAACAATGGTTAACCATGTCCTGCTCCTTGCAGGGAATTATGGAATAAACCCATGTGTAAATTTCCCAAAAAGGTTAGACAAGCTGAGTGGTTGTCAAGCAATGCAAAATCATATTCAAAGGATGGTGAGGTTATTTCAATTTTAAATAAGAAAAAACTGAGAGAGATTGTACCGAGTAACTGTACAATTATTTTTTTCAATCAATTCTGCTCCTCCATTTCAATTTTGATTCAAGGTCGAAAAACTTCAATCCAGATAACACCAAGTCTGCAGTGACCTTCTTCAAGTGTTCATTTAGCATGTCCTCGTAGACAATAAAATTGGCTTCTGACAGAATATTCCGGTCTCTCATGATAGCAAATACCTTTCTCGCCTCAGTTGAGCTTGCATACTTGCAAAAGCCATAGATGATAGCAGAATAGATAATCTCTTCCATTGAACAACCTACTTCAACCATCTCATCCACAACTTTCATGACCTTCTCTGGGCTCTTTGATCTGCATGCTTCCAGAATAGTCAAGGTGTATTTGAATTCGGTTGGTCCATTTTCTACATTTCCAAGACAGTCTTTAACAAGTGAAATGGCTGCATTGATCTCCCCAATCTTGCAAACCCCTTTCACGAGAGCACAATATGCTGAAATACTTGGTATCCAATTGGCCTTCATCAAAGAATTGTAGCATGCGCAAGCCTCTTCAACATTTCCTTCATCGACAAAACATGGGATCATATGACTATATGTACATGAATCCGGCTTGTAGTCAACTGAACCTTGCATTTCTTCAAACAGAAAAAGCACTTTCTTCCTTTCCTTGATCTTCAGTAAGCTCTCAATAAGAATGTTATAAATGCCAACACTGCAGTATTGTTTCTGTCTCAAAGCCTCAAATACTTCCACAGCTTTCAATTCCCTACCCTCCTTGCAAGCAAAGTGCTTGAAAAAAATCCTCTAAAATTTCAATAGCAGGCAACCCCATATCCACCAACTTGTCGACCAATCCAAAATATGTAACCATTTCACCCTTATCAGCAGAACAAACTAGCAACGGTGAAACAGTCTCAGAGCTTGGTACAAGCTCCTCCTGAAGGACAATCTGAAACAACTTGTGCGCCTTATCCTCCCGACCTATCCCACACAACCCACCAATGAGCGTGTTATAGATCCCCAGGTCAGCCCGGTAGCCAGCATCCACCATCTCCTTCAACACCCTACACCCATCTGCAACTTTCCCAGCAGCAACGTATCCGTCAATAAGCGACGCGTAAACCATCCTGTCTACCAACAAACCCTTGCTCCTCATCTCGCTGAGCAACTTCGCTGCCTCCTCCACCATCCCAGCCTTGCACAGGCCCCCAACCATCGTAGTGTATGCCATCATGTCTGGTTCCACCCCATCCTTTCCCATCTCCTCCCACACCCTGATGCAACCGTCCATATACCCCCTCCGGACCATCGTCTTAACCAGTGCGGTGTACACAAAGACGTCAGGCCGGCACACCTCATTCCTCATCCTCGAAATCATCTCCAGGAGCTTCTTCGTCATCCCTGCCCCCGCCAGCGCGCGCACCATGATGGAAAACGTCACCGGCATAGGCCGCAAACTATCAGCTGACATTTCATCGAACAGCTTGACCGCGTCGTCGACGTGGCCAGCAGCGGCCAGCGCGCCGAGGACGCGGTTGCAAGCGTGGACCTCGAGCCGGACCTCGAACTCGTGGCGGAAGCGGCGGAGCACCTGGAGCGCGCGGAGCGGGCGGCGCGCGGCGGTGTGGAGCCGGACCAGGAGGGTGAGCTGCGGCTGCGAGACGGGCTTCCCGTGCGCGCGCATGAGGTCGGGCAGCTGGTCGGCTGCGGCGGGGAGGCCCGCGGCGGAGAGCAGCGAGGCGAGGGCGTGGAACGCCGGGAAGCAGTGGCGGAAGCCCTTCTGGCGCCCCGCCCAGTGGAAGAACGGGAGCGCGAGCGGCGGCGGCGGGGGCGGCCGCGCGCTGAGCACCTCGGCCACGAGCGTGGGCGGCACGCGGCGGAGCTTGGAGAGGTCGGCGACGACGGGTGGGCCCCAGCGCTGGTGGCGGCGCAGCGCGTCGAGGAGGAAGCGCGCGAGCGGGGAGAGCCGCCGCGCGGAGGCCGACGCGGACGGGGACGGAAAGGATGGGGATGAAGAGGATGTTGAGGTTGAGGGGGGTTGTGGGTCCCAGTCGGCGAGGCGGAATTGGGCGGCAGCGGATGAGGGGCCGGCGGAGGGACGGGAGGGGTGGGGGCGAGCGGTGGCGGCGCGGAGGTCCGTGAAGACGCCGCCGCGGACGGTGGGGCGGTGCGGCGACGCGCGGCGGTGGCCGTGGTAGATTGTTTGCCTGCGGTGACCAGTGGCGGAGGCCGCAGCGGGAGGGGACGGGGAAGGCATTTTTGGCGCGGCGGCCGGCGGGTGGAATGAGGCGGCCGGCGCTGAGCTAACTGACTGAGCAGTGTGAGTGGACTCGTAACGAAGGGAAAAACTCTTATTGGACCGGGCCGCAGGATAGAAGGCTCGCAATGTTAAACTCGACTTGGACCAGGCCATAATGTTGGAGAGCCCGAAATGCGAAACTTGAATTGAAATGGGCTGCAAGTACAGGGCACCCGAAATGTCAAACTGGAATTACAACAGGCTCGCTCTCATGGAATGAGCCATGGAAACGGGCCACGATTCCTTATGGGCTCAGATTGGTTTTCCTCTTCGATCATCAAACTCACTGCTGGCCACACACGCACACTGACAGACACGCTTGCACACCACAAACTCGTCGCAGACAGCCGCACACGTTGAATGAGGTCCGGTCGCCTCGCCGGAGAAGTTACGAGAAAGGCGCAGACCTCGCCTGACCGAGGCGAGGCACGTTCCGGAAGTCTCACCGTTCCTTCCCTGCTTGGCTTCTTCCACGCATGTCACTACGTACAATACGTGCCACGCATCCCGTCGTGGATCTCAAATTTTCCGCCACATTTCTGGCGACGGAGCGCGCCAACTATGTTCACCGCGCGGCCTGGCCGCCCACGTCAACGGCGAACTCAATCACCCAGCTCTCGCGGTGAACTCGGCTCCGTCCACGTCGCACATATGTATAAATCGATTCGATTCGCGGCCGTGAATCGCCGGCCGACGTGGCCCTCGCCGCGGCCACCACCGCCACCCCCGAGGTCACGGGATCTACCCCTATAAATCGATCCGCCACTCGCAGCACAGCAGCACAGTGATCGAGCAGCGCGTCAGTGTACAGCCACCGCACTTCCCGTTCTTGCTACGCGACTTGGACTGATCTCGACTTCACCCGTCGTCGTACGTGCACATCAACTCCAACATATGGCGACCATGTCGACCGCCTCCGTGACCTCCCTCGTCGCCGCTGCCGGCCTGCGCGCCGGAACCTTCGTCGCCGCCCGGTCTCCGGCTCGGCCCGCGCTCGCGCCGCGCCGCCGTGCGCTGGTTGTCAGGGCCCAGAGCCCCAAGCCCCCCGCCGACCCAACCGAGGAGGACATCGTCACAACCCCGGAGGCGGGGCCCAAGACGGGGCTCCTGGACGCGCTGGCGTTCAGCGGCCCGGGCCCGGAGCGCGTCAATGGTCGCCTTGCCATGGTGGGCTTCGTCTCCGCGCTCGCCGTCGAGGCGTCCCGCGGCGTCGGCTTCCTCTCGCAGGCCGGCAACGGCGCCGGGCTGGCCTGGTTCGCCTACACCGCCGTCGTCCTGTCCGCGGCGTCGCTCGCGCCGCTGCTCCAGGGTGAGAGCGTTGAGGGCAGGAGCGGAGGGTTCTGGAACGCCGACGCCGAGCTCTGGAACGGCCGGCTCGCCATGATCGGGCTCGTCGCGCTCGCCGCCACCGAGTACCTCACCGGCTCGCCGCTGATCAGCGCGTAAATTAATATGGCGTGCGTAGACTGCAGATAAACCCCATCCATCGCAGCCCGTGTGTATTATACGTGTCTGTCGCTTATTAGTGATGAGCAGCCTGGGCTGTGGTAGTAGCTGCGTAAAACAATACCATCTGTACGTCAGGGTACGTAGCTACTAGCAAAGTAGCAATGTAATAAACATTATTACATCATACAAACCCTATAGCAACTATTCTTTTTATATATGTTTCTCTTTTTTAGATAATTATACAGCTTTCTCTACCTCATGCAAATTATATATTAAGACCAAAATTTCTATCGTTCCCAACGAGACGCTTGTGAGGTGCGAGCCACGCCTAAGTGACAATCACATTGGCTGTATGTACATCGTCGTGCTGGGTAGGAGAATGATAGTCCAACTTGCAATCGATTGAACAAAATCGGCTTGTTTGTGACAAAACTCGAAATCGTCACTAAAGTTGGCCGAAAAATAAACGGCCAAATTAGTGAAGGAATGGAAAATCTGCACTTCAAAAATGTCACAACTCTGAACATTTCTTGAATTGTCGCTTGAACAACTTTAAAGTCAATTAATGTAAGGGCAATTTGCAAGTGTAAATGTCAAATTATTGATCAAGCCGCGCATTTGCACAGGTCATCTTACAAGTGTAAATGAAAACCTTTTCACCAAGAGCACTCTCAAGGGGGCACATGCCCTAATGCTATCCAATCCCAAATCACACAATCTTTGATGCTCTTGTATTTTCGAGGATTGAACCCAGTGAAAAAAATTTCGGCCGAAATTTCATGATTTTCGTCGAATTTCGGTTATACAGGTCCCCTTCGGTATATGGTTTTACCGGGTGGTTTTGGACCTGTTTTTGAAAATTTTGGCCAAATTTCATTCAAATTTTGAAAAATTTCGGATCAAAACCGGCCGATATTTTCCCATTTTTGTTATATCGCCCTTGACGGGTAATTTTTTTAAACCGAAATCCAAAACATTGATTGAACCCCATGAACTCTGACAATGGAGGAAGCTTGGTGCATTAATATTATATAAACGCTGATCTTGATGCATTAGAATCTGATGGAGTGGTACAATAGATCAGTTGGATCGAGCGTGCTGCCGATAAAATTCAATTACCGTATCACTTTATATCAATCTCATATACTGAGTTGGCTAAAAGAATGCTGAACAATTAATATCACATCCGCCTCCACACTCTTATTTTCTCACCAATTTTCTTGGAGTCTGTAGTGTTTAGCTGGCTCATAGGAGCTAGTTGAAAGTATATTCTCTGTTTTGAAAATAATGGAAGAGGTGTACTTTGGAGCATGAGGTGTGAGGCCCGCCAAAGGGAAAATCACAGTGGTGCTGTATGTACATTGGTCGTGTGGGGTACTAGAGATCGATAATCAAACTCGCGGGAGAAACTGATGATGCATTCCTGCTGTTTGGCAGTGCTTTCCTTTCTTTTCCTCCGTGTAAAAAACTTAAACACAGCAGAAAAGTGTCAAACAATGTAGAGAAACCCTCAACATGTATGAACCCGCCATCCGGGCCGAGACAGACAGTCCATGCGTTGCACCAAACCCTTGTTGCACGCATACGTATACGCAGCCGGGCACACCACACCAGGCGCTTTTTCAGACGGATGAGAGCGAGCACTCGCCGGCCTTCTCTCCAATTTTCCCGCGCGCACTCGGTCGATTGATGCCTGCACGGTGGCGTGGACGTCCACGTCGATCAGCCAAGCTCCTCGCTTGCTGGCTGTGAACCCGCCGCCGTCCACGTCGCGCGCATGTACTAGGCTGTGTGCCGCCTCGACGTGGCCCGCCTCCCGCCCACCACCGCCCAGACCCGTGATCACGATCGAGCTGGGTTCCTTCCTATAAATCCGGCCTCCCACTCTCACCAAACCAGCGCAAGGCAGTAGCAGCAAGCAAGACAGCAGCCAGGAGTACTAGTCAGCAGCAAAAGCATACAGGCTTTTTATTTGCCACTGCTCTCTCTCCGATGGCAACCACGGTGATATCCTCCATGAGCTCCCTCGCCTTCGCCTCCGGCGTCCGTGCCGGCCGCGTCGCTCCGGTGGCCGGTCTCGCACCGGGCCGTCGCGCCCTGGTCGTCAGAGCACAGACTGAGGTGAGCACTTGTACATGCATGTCGATTTGCACTTCATAGACTTATTAACCTCTCCTGCCGTTGTCCTGTTGATTACGATTTATATGCAAGAACTAACAAAGCTCCTCTCGCGTGCTTTGTATATATGCAGCCGGACGTTGAGCCGACGAAGGAAACGTCGACGACCACCTCACCCGCTTCGTCGCCGTTGCCGACCACCCCAACGCCCAAGCCCAAGGCCAAGCCGGCCAAGCCCGGTCTGTGGGACGCGCTGGCGTTCAGCGGCCCGGCTCCCGAGCGCATCAACGGGCGGCTGGCCATGGTGGGCTTCGTGTCCGCGCTCGCCGTCGAGGCGTCCCGCGGCGACGGCCTCCTGTCTCAGGCCGGCAGCGGGTCCGGGTTGGCCTGGTTCGCGGCGACCGCGGCCGTGCTGTCGGCGGCGTCGCTGGCGCCGCTGCTCCAGGGGGAGAGCGCCGAGGCCCGGAGCGGCGGGTTCTGGAACGCCGACGCCGAGCTCTGGAACGGCCGATTCGCCATGCTGGGGCTCGTCGCGCTCGCCGTCACCGAGTACATCACCGGCGCGCCCTTCGTCAACGTCTGAACGTGTCGTCGTCGGCGTCGCCGGTGAGGAAAAGCGTAGTAGCTTATAATTCGTAGGATTTTGTAGTAGCTGTGTAGTGTGTGTACTGGCTTCTTCTGTACGCTGTGCGTGCATGTGTACTTTGCATGTGCGTGCGTCCAAGAATTGTACTGCCATAAGAATTCATGCATGAAACAGTCATGTAGCAGAGGAAAGTAGGAAACACCGCAACTTCGTACAAGATTGACTACTTCAAAGTGCAATTTACTTTTGAAAAGCATTCATTTTCAAAGGTACTACTACAAGGTTAACTAATGTCCAAGCGAGCTGCGTCGTTTCGTACGTACGTCCGTCTCGCTGGTCCTGTCAGCATGTCCACCGGAACTCGCTGCACGGCGCCCTGGCCGTCCACGTCGTCGGCGACGCATCTCATGCAGCCATCCGACTCGCAACACACGGTGAACACATGATGCAAATTCTAGGCGGCTCCATCGATTCGATCTACGGCCATGAATCGCCCGCCGCAAAATTCATATCCATGGTTTCCTCACTGGCTAGGTCGATGATGCACCCGTACGAAGACCATGGTTTCCATGCAAAATACTCTGTTCCGATGACGGCAATAGAGGGATGATTACGCTGCAACTAGGAACACAAACAGGGTAGTAGCCTCAGTTTCCTTTTTTTTTTTTTTTTTTTTGCTTGGTTGTACTGTAGACTTCAGTGCTCTGTTTGTGGTACAATGGCCTGCTGGATAAGCCTCTGAAACACAATGCCCACTTGTGTGTGTTTCCGAAAAGAAAGCAGAGCACAAGGACGAAGTTTTATTAGTGACAACTAAAACAGCATCTGAAATATTCAGGGCAAAAGCATCAGAGGTCCTGAACATACAAATCGCTCTTGCCCTGTATGTACAAGGCAAAACAAGCGATGATACTCGAGGTCTCAGGGACTCACTCTGGTGTACCAATGTCTGAAGATTGCTTTGCACGTGCTTTTTTTATGCCAGGAAATATTTACTGATATTTCTGCTTAGGAAATACATATAATCACACATTTGGTTGTGCATTCTGATATCCTATTTCTTATGTATGAGCACATTCTATGAAAGCAAATCTGACATGCCCAAACTATTTCTATTTGCGCTGAAACAAACTTCAAAGTCAGTCGATCTCTGAACTAGCGAACATGCAGTTAACTATGGACTGAAACTCCTAGTCAATCTCTGAACTAGTGAACATTCGATTACCTGTGGACAAAACAGTGTGTGCTTGTTATAATCTGGAGTTTTGTTTTGTTAAGATTCTACGAGAATTCAGGTTAAAGTATAGCATCCAGTGCCCCTTTTGTGTTGGTTGCAGAGTTCAGCATATCATTTAGAGCAGTGATGCTCGCATGGAGGCAATACAGTTGGTCGTGCTCCTCCCTGTTTCTATGAATTCTTCACTTATGTGATTTGCTCAGTTCAAAATCCGACAATAAAAGGCAGAAAATTCATGGTACCTGCTGTATTAAGCTGCTTGTGGCTACTTACTACTATGCAAAGGACAGCATGATATGGCCCCGTTTAGGACAGCTTATGTACTAGGCAGAACTTATGGGAAATGCAGCTCAACTAATGGGAAATGCAAAAGTAGAAAAAGCATCCAATCTCTAGTTTCAGGTACTTTTGTGCTTTTAAATAACTGCTTATCATGAAAGTAGTAAGAGCTACCAGAGATAAATTATCTCTCCACATATATCATAATCCTTTACACAGTAGCAGGTGAATAGAACTCACCTATGGAACAAATCTTGCATCCAAAACCAGAAGCAAAGCATGGTCCTCACTGCAAGAGGCTCACCGCACCAATTAAACGGATGCTTAACTTACACAAAGTGATAAAAAGTTCAAGGACACCAAAATGCACACGACAATGTGGACAGCCAATTCATGATAAAGGATGGCATAAAGCACATGACAGGATATATTACTTGTCTGGAAGATGGATACATTTTTCATTCGCAGTAGCCTTTCACTCCAGGCTTTCTCCTTGCCGTTAATCAGCTCAAGCATGGCGATTTCTCGCTTACTGATGTTAACCCTTTTCTTACACTCCTGGCAAGCAGAAGCTTGAGTAGGGTACGATGCCTAAACATGCCCCCTTCTCGCCTACCTTTGCCACCCTCCCTGACATAATCTTAAGTGTGAAAATGCCAACATCAGTGCTCAAGAAAACAACATCTGTACCCTCCACAAAGCCAACAACCTCAATTGAGACAATCATGTCAGAAATTGGGAGTAACGTCGCAAGCTCAATGACTCTGCATCGGTTCCATCCAGCAGATCCATCAGCATCAGCTTCCTGCCACGACCACAGGTGGAGGCTGTGATCCTCCACGCCCACGAATCCCAGCCTGCCATGGTCCATCATCACAACAGTGCCCATCTCCTCGTACTCGGCTGGCACATCGACCACCGAGAATCCTCTCCCTGCCAAATCGTATCTCAGGATGCTCATTCCTTGGACAACCATGAAGTAGAGCGAGTCCCCGATACGGAGGCTGGGCCATGGCTCGATGTACGAATCAAGCTCAACGGAACTGGAGGCGCTCCAAGCACCGGTCTCTGATGTGTAAACGCTTGCCCATGTTGGTCCATTGCCAGGGGTGCCCACGAAGACCACGAGGAACGGGCCGCCGTGGCAATCGAGGTGGTCGCAGCCGGCCATAGCGCAGAGCACCGCCCCGGTGCAGACGATGTGCTGGTACGGGGGCAAGGGCAGTTGCTGCTTCTCTCCGGTGAGGGGATCAAACACGACGAGGTCCGTTGGAGCGAAGCGGTGGATGAGGACGCGGCCGTGGCGGCAGTCCAGCGTCCACCAGCTGTCGCATTCGAGTGCCGGCGGAGAGCAGCGGGAGCGTACGGTGGAGGCGAACCAAGGGTCGGAGCCGGACTTGTTGTGGAAGAAGCCGAGGACGGGCGGCGTGCGATGGAGCTCCCGGTAGCGGCGGCCGAAGTCTGGGTCGTAGAGAAGCCGATACCAACGCTTGCAGACTAGTGAGGCGCGGAGGATGTCCGCAGGCTCGTCCGGCGGAAGGCGGAGGAGGATCTCGCCGACGAGATCGTCGAGCAGATCCGTCAGCGGCGGTGGCGGCGGAGCCATGGCGAGGTCGGAGCGCGAGGGTGACAGACTGGGGCCGATCGATCGGTGGCTGGTGGGGAACGACCGGAGGTCCGGAGCGGATTGCTCGGGGGCTCGACTCGGCAAACATCAATCATAATCGTACCCCACGAGTTGGGCCAAGTGCACATTAGTTTACCCAACAGGTGAGGATCAAGCCCACGATATTTTGTTGTCATTTTGGCCCAATATTGGAAGTGCGTTGGTCAAATCAGCAGCAGCTTTTTACTCAAAAAAAAAAAGCAGCAGCTTTTTACTCTCTCCTCCAAAAAAAAAGCAGCAGATTTTTACTCAAAAAACCTCTAAAAAAAGCTTTACTAAAAAAGAAATAAAAATCAGCAGCTTTAAGCCTGTTTTAATTGGATAAATGGAAGTTTCTATGTTCTGGAATCCGTGGGCATTCCTAGCCTTTCAGATCTAAATAATAATAAGTTTGTGATACAATGGCTGCAGGATAACCTCTTAAACTCAAGAGAACGCCATAATGCCCACTGAAGTATTTGTTAAAAGGAAATATGAGCAAGACCACAGAGTTATAGTTTCAACTAAAACGGCACCGGATATATCTTCAGGGTAGAAGTATCTGAAGTTCTGAACATACTAGACTAGAGTGGCGGTACTCAAGGTGTCAGTTCTGTCTGTAACTCCGTAAAAGTATCATATCATAAGGCCTTCCAATCCGCACAAATGTCTGGAGATTGCTTTGCGGGTGCTTTTCTTATGCCAGAAAATGTTTACTTAGCAAGAATATATTTAGATACTTGGTTGTGCGTTCTGATATCTGATTGCAGTAAATATCCAATGCGACATTGGAAGAATGCCAGTGACATGAGAAAATATTCTATGTTGACTTCTGGTTTTGATCATAAATTTCAAATTTACTCGTTGCATGCCTTCAATAAAATGTTATGCACTGTGACTTGTGTATTTGCCGCACATTATGAGAAAGCAATCTGACATGCATGCTGCTACTATTTCTGGTTGCGCTGAAACAAAATGTAAATCTTTGAAATAGTGAAATGCACTTACCTGTGAACAAAACATTATATACTTGTTATCATATTTGTTGCAAAGCCCAACCATCATACAGAGGAAGTTTTCCTAAAGGCAATATGCTTGGTAAAACCTTATCCTGTCTAATTCTAACAGTTCTGCACTGAATGGTTTGGTCATTCCATTTGTCATCCGACGATAACGGACATCAAATGAATTATTTCCCAATGCCAATCATTTCCAAAAAGTTTGCATGTTTTGCAAATGAAAACTTGATTCAGTTCTGGAAGGGTTTCCATCCGACGAATGTTTTTTTTAATCATAATCTTTGTATTAAGAGAGATGAGACCCCATCTGCTGTTTCTGCAACTACATAGAGGCTTACTACATGAAGCACACTGAACTCGCAGGAGCAAGCTTTTGTATCAACTGAAACTTGACACATCAGATGGGAATATTAGGCTGCTATTTACTGTGTAAAAAGTTCCAAATTGTTTGCTGTATTAAGCTGGTATGCGCTTCCGGTGCAAAGGACAGCATGATCAGGCAAAGTTTGGCAGTTGGCACAGCTAATGTACTAGTAACTTATGGGAAATGCAGCATAGCTTAGGTACTAGCTTGGGCTTATTACAACTATGTAAAAAGTCTTTTAGTACATAATAAGTAGCAGGAGAAATAACTTGCTAAGATGCAAATGCAGGATAATAAACTGAAGAACAAAATATGGCGACAACATTACTTTTCAGCGACATAAATGCAGTGTCATGAACACTGCATCTGCAACTAATGAACCCTTGCATAGCCTAATTCAACATATTAATGTCGCATAACAGCTCCCAAACAAGGACGTGAAAGAGAGATTCAGAGAGAAGCACACAACGGATGCAAGAGAACCTCAGCGATAAAAAGGTGCAGACACCCCTGATCACAATAGCCGATTCATTATCACAACCTAGACAATATCTTTAGCAGATAAAATAGGTTCAAGGATCACCCTCACATGTCACAACCTTTGTATAGCACGACTAACAGGACAGCTTATCAAAGTTTGGTCCCAACCCTTTTCTTACATTCCTGGCAAGTAGAAACCTGTGTAAGGTATGACGGTAGAGTACGGCCCACTATCGTCTACCTTTGTCACCAGTCCTGACTTAATCTTGAGTGTAAATATATCCACATCGGTGCTTAGGAAAATGGTATCTGTGCCATCCACGAAGCCATCAATAGAGACTGAAACCGACGTATCAGGAAGCGCAAGCAGCGTCGCGAGCTCAATGACCCTGCATTGCTTCCATCCAGCAGTGTCATCAGCACCAGCTTCCTGCCATGACCACAGGTAGAGGCTGCGATTCTCCACACCCACATATCCCAGCCTGTCATCTTCCAACATCACCACACAGCCCCTCTGCTCGTACTCCTTATCCGGCGCTTCGATCACCGAGAGGCCTCTCCCAGCCAAATCGTACACAAGGATGCCCAGATCAACCTTGAAATAGAGTGTATCCCCGATACGGAGGCTGGGGAACACCTCGATGGCCAATTTGAGCTCAGCTGTGCTGGAGGCGCCCCACGCACCAGTCTCAGATGAGTAGACACTTGCCCATATCGAGCCATCATCTTTGTCGGTGCCCAAGAAGACCACTAGGAACGGGCCGCCATGGCAATCCAGGTGGTCACAGCCCGCCACGGTGCACAGCACGGTCGCGGTGTAGTTGTAGTTGTGCTGGTAGGGGGGCAAGGGCACGTGCTGCTGCTCGCGGGTGAGTGGATTCCACACCACGAGGTCCGCGGGCGCGAAGGAATAGAAGAGGATGCGGCCGTGGCGGGAATCCAGCACCCACTCGCAGTCCGGCGCCGGCATGGAGCAGGGGGAGGCGACAGTGGAGACGAATCTAGGGCCATCCTCTTCGTCGTGTACGAAGCCGAGAAGCGGCGGGGTGCGGTGGTACCTGCAGTACCGGCGGCGGAAGACTGGGTCGGAGAGGAGGCTACACCAGCGCTTGCAGACGAGGGAGGAGCGGAGGAGGTTCGCGGGTTCCTCCGGCGGGAGGCGAAGGAGGATCTCGCCGACGAGCTCCTCCAGCAGCTCCGGCGGCTGGCGCGGCGGCGGCGGCGCCATGGCGAGGTCGGAGTGTGGGGATGGGGGAATGAGGTGCGAATTGGGGTCGAGAGCCTATTATTGGGCACGAGGAAGAGCGGGCTGCTGGGCACGTGTCACTGGGCCCAAACTTCGCCCCACGCAAGTTGGGCCAAATGCACCTTATGTTAGCCAACAGTTCTTTTCTGACGGACGGCAAGAGAGGTGGAGATTACGCTGCAACCAGGAACACGAAACAGGGTAGGGTCAGTTTTTTGTTTCTTAATTGCTTGGTTGGACTGTAGATTAACTATGGACTGAAACTTCAAGTCAACCTCTGAACTAGTGAACATTCAGTTACCTGTGGACAAAAACTTATATGCTTGTGATAATCTGGAGTTGTTTTGTTTAAGAATCTACAACAATCCTGGTTGAAGTATAGCTTCCAGTGCCCCTTTTGTTGCAAAGTTCAGCATATCATACAGAGGATGCCCGCATGGAGGCAATACCGTTGGTCCTTCTCCTGCCTGTTTCTATGAAATCTGCCTTTACATGATTTGCTCAGTTCAAAATCCAACAATAACAGGTAGAAAGTTAAAATTATTTCCCGTGGAGACCATTCCCCAAAAGACAGAAGATTTTGCAAATGAAAAACTTAAATCAGTTGGGAAGAAGTGACTCAATCTGCTGATTCCGCAATTACTGAAACGCCTTCATATGAAGCAGGCGCACTGAAAGTCAAGGAGGAGCAAGTTTCTGTGTCACCTGAAACTTTATACAGCAAATGAGAGGGCCTTGATTCATACATATTAATTACAAGCCTGAACTCTGGCCCATTTCGTTGTAGTAGGCTGCTACTTGCTGTGTAAAAATTCCCAAAATTTTGTTGCTACGTTAGTCTGCTACCTGCTGTATCAATCTGCTTGTGGCTACTTGCTATGCAAAGGACCCCGTTGGGGACAGCTTATGTACTAGGCTCAACTTATGGGAAATGCAAAGTAGAAATAACAATCCAATCTCTAGTTTCAGGTAATTTAATGCTTTTAAAATAACAACTTATCATGGAAGTAGGACGACCTACCAAAGACTGTAGTAGGAGAGCTCTGTACTTATCATAATTTGGATGCATTTAAACCATTAGGCATTCAGTCTGTACATTAACTCTGAATAATTTGGCCACATATATCATGATCCTTTACATAGTAGTAGGAAAGCTCCAGGGCAGGGGAATAGAACTCAGGTAGTAGATGAAATCTTGCAAAGCAAGGTCCTCAATGCAAGAGCCTCACCGTATACAAATGAAACAGATGCTTAACTAACAAAAAAAAAAAAAGAGAGAGAAGAAGCCAATTCATGATAACAGATGGCGTAAAGCACATAATAAGATAGATTACAATCAGGAAGATAGATACAATTTTCATTCGTAGTAGCCTTTCATTCCAGGCTTTCTGTTGTTAATCAGCTCAAGCATGACGATTCCTTACTTACTGATCTTAACCCTTTCCTTACCCTCCTGGCAAGCAGAAGCTTGAGTAAGGTAAGATGTCAGAATATGCCCCCTCCTCGACGTCCTCGTATACCTTTGCTACCCGCCCCGACTTAATCTTAAGCATGAAAATGGCAACATCAGTGGTCAAGAAAACAATATCTGTACCCTCCACAGAGCCAACAACCATAAGTGAGACCGTCGTATCAGGAATCGGGAGTAACGTCGCAAGCTCAATGACTCTGTCTCGCTTCCATCCAGCAGAACCATCAGCACCAGCCTCCTGCCACGACCACAGGTGGAGGCTGCGATCCTCCACGCCCGCGAATCCCAACCTGCCGTCCTCCAACATCAAGACACAGCCCATATCCTCATACTCCTCCTCAGGTATGTCAATCACCGATAAGCCTCTCTCAGCCAAATTGTATCTGAGAATGCTCATGCCTTCGGAAAACATGAAGTAGAGCGAGTCTCCAATTCGGAGGCTGGGCCATTCCTCCATGTACGAATCATGCTCAATGGAACTGGAGGCGCTCCAAGCACCGGTCTCTGATGAGTAAACGCTTGCCCTTGTTGGTCCATCGTCGCTGGTGCTCACGAAGACCACGAGGAATGGGCCGTTGTGGCAGTCGAGGTGGTCGCAGCCGGCCACAGCGCAGAGCACCGCCCCGGCGGAGGCGATGTACGGGTACGGGGGCAAGGGCAGGTGCTGCTGCTCGCCGGTGAGGGGATCAAACACGACGAGGCCCGTTGGACCAAGGCGGTGGATGAGAACGCGGCCGTGGCGGCAGTCCAATATCCACCAGTTGCCGCAGTCCAGCGCCGGCGGGGAGCAGGGGGAGGCGACGATCGAGACGAACCGACGGCCGTGGAAGAAGCCGAGGAGGGGCGGCGCGCGGTGGAGCTCCCGGTAGCGGCGGCCGAAGGCGGGGTCGTAGAGGAGGCGGCACCAACGCTTGCAGACGAGTGAGGCGCGGAGGATGTCCGCAGGCTCGTCCGGCGGGAGGCGTAGGAGGATCTCGCCGACGAGCTCGTCGAGCAGATCCGTCAGCGAACCATACAGAGTTACAAACTAGCTTCCCGTAAATGGCACGAATCGACAAATCCGCTCCAAATGGCAACAGATCGCAGCAGCGGGTAACGACCAAGTGGCCGGAATGGCAGGCCGATTTTGTGGATCAAGTGAGGAGGGACGAACTGAGCTAGTGGGGGCGGCTGCCGCGGCCAGAAGCGATGTCCGCCATTCAGGGCGTGGACGAGATGGCCGGCGACCACGTGGAGCACTCACTGGTTGCAACTGCGAAGGGGGTCGAAGCGGCGGCGGCGTTGGATGCAGTTGCAAAGAAAGAGTGCCGTAATACAGAGTCGGGTGACGGGTTCGGCCGTTTCTGTGGACGCGAACGAAAACAGCGTCCTGGACGGACGCTAAGTAAAACAACGTCCGTTTCTGGACGCTAATGAAAACAACGTCCTTCCCATTAATAAAAATCTTGCACATAATTACTACTTTTAAAATTTCGAATTATTACCAAAAATAAAAAAATCGGGGTTTCTTTTGTTCTGGAATCCGTGGGCATTTCTAGCCTTCCGTATCAACTACTAATAAGTTACAAGTAAATTTCACAAACGCACCAAAACTTTGGCTTTATAATCACAAATCTACCAAACTATATACATTGCATGTTTCACAAACCTACCAATAATTTGGGATGTTGTTTCAACAAACCACTAATAATGTATTGCATATAGACTTTAGACAGAAAGATATGAAAGTACATGACTTGTAGGGCAAGACACTTCCTAAATACATATGAAAATTCTATATACAATATCTATACTATCAAATATACCAGTATAATAAAAAGAAATGATTCACATAATTAGTACTTACAGGGAAATAATATGTCATTATCCTCGTAGAAAGCATCTAAAACATATACTAGTACGACAATTCCATCCAGTTCACCACGCGCTTCCAGCCTTAGCTCGATAGCAGATTTTCAGTTGGTTGGTCCAAAAGAAGCAAAACATAGCTTCAAACAAGTTGGATGCATGCAGCAGCCGCTTAAGGGTCATGTTCAGAACTTCCCATAGCTTGCATGGCCTCCCTGCAAATTTAGAGAATCGAAAGCCAATGAATAATCGTTCTCAATTACAGCAAAAACTGAAAATCGGAATAGAAGGGTACAAGAGCATTTGCCTAAGGGCTTTCTTGATTTCGTCGCTTGTAGACTCAAGCTTCAGTGCTTCCTCGAATGCATGAACTGCTTCTTTGTACTTCTGGACATGGAGGCACCACGAGAGTGAGATCAGATTAGATTGTGTGGCCAAATTTGAGGTAGCTGTTGCAATACCTTGAGCAAGCTGAGAGCAGCGCCCTGACGGTACCAAGCCTTTGCCCATCGAGGACGCATCATTCTGCATCGTTGAGCGTCGACCAGAGCAGCACGTCCTTCCCCCATCCGCAGGTAGCTGACGCTCCGGTTGGCTAACAATGTAGCATCAAGCGGATTTATCATTAATGCCTGCATCAACAACCAACGACAATTTGAATCTCATCATCCCAGGATCTATTCCAGCTTGGTAAGTCAAGGTCTAACAGACTCGATCTGTTTGCATTATTTCTATATCATTGCAAACAAGTGTACAATGTTTAGATCGACCATTTACCAGGTCATAGAAGGAGACTGCAGCAAGGTAGTCCCCCTTTGTAAACGCTTCATTCCCCTTTGACTTCCAATTGCGTTGGTGCTCCTTTAACTCAACTGGAATCGCATCCTAACATGGTAGCATATTCAGTTACACAAATGACGTAGCGTTCAAGAAGTAAAATCATGCTCCTTTTGTGCGAGTTCCCTTTCTAAATCAAGCTTTGTTTGAATTTCGACCATAATCTTGTCTTATTTTTTCCATTATTAAATTTGCAAGCTTGACGGAGAAACCGTTTGCTTACCTTCACCTTCAGTTTCATAGTTCTAATTATGGCATCAACATTCCAGTCTGGCAGAGATGGAATTGGTTTTGTCCAAGGAAATAGAATTTCAACTAGCTTGCGTTGTCCACAAACTGCTGCTATCATGATCGGAATTTTCCCGTGCTGCATTGTTACGAACAAAGATCGAACTGGTAAAACAGTTCAACTTGAAATGTGCAAAGGGTATCAACTTTAAAATGTTGAAGAAAACATAGGATAATTATAGTCAGTGATCAAGTGCTGGAAATCATAGTATGCCTACTGCCTAGACTAAATATTTCAACAGTTGAATTTGAATGGTCTACACATTTTGGCGAGGGTTCCATAATGTTTTTGTTTGAATTTGATATTTCAAATGGTAATATAGATAAAAAGATCCAAGCTATGCACTATAATATTGCTAGCTTGGTGGAAACAGATCAAACCATCAATAATGTAAACGAAAAGTGTGAGCAAAAGTCAGAGCAATAATTACCTGGTCAGGAATGTTAGGGTCTGCTCCGGCCTCTAGCAAGAACTTGATAATGTTGGCTAAGTTATCATCAAGTGCCTATATGATACAATTAAAAATACAAAGTTCATGTACCATTAGAGGGAATTTCCACATGTAAAGTTGATGACAGTCCTGCTACCAACAAGTTTTCTTTTCCGAACAATGACATTCATGCAGCAGGGAGAATGAGAATAACGTAAGCAAAAACAGAGATAGAGCTTATTATTTTTTTAATGGGTGATCCCCACCCTTTGCTCACGCCGGGTTCCGATGCGAGGTACGCGTAGGCCGTCGCGATCTCGCATCAGGCCAGGTGCGGGACGGGGGCTCGAGCCCCCGCCGGCACGGACGACGCACTCCGGTGTCGTAGCCACCAGGCCAACTAGCTAGTCAGTGATCAAGTGGTGATCGTTAAAGTAGGGGTGTCGAGACATACAGAAGGATCTCAATCACCTCCAGGAATTATGAGTAGTTAAGTTGCCATTAAAGCTGCAAATCATGGAATATACAACAGAATAACTGTAGCCTGAAGTAGGAGCCAAAAGCATGGAGACGCATTGTACAAAATATTCTAGACACCTGAACATCGATCAATCTATGTTCCCTGCATTTGTGATCTCGGTCTTGGTTCTTATTATGGCAACACAAGGCCATCTTTATGTCAAGAGGCAGGAACGGAGCAACCACCGTCAAAGCATGCACGTACTATCTCGGTAAACAAAAGTAGAAAAATGCTAATGCCTGAGTCATACTTACTACCTTGAGGTCGGCACCGTCAGATAAATAGGCACCAATCAAGTCAGTTAAAGCGGTATTCCCGTAGGGAGTTGTAAAGTTGACATCAGCGCCAGCCTACAAAATGGACAATGCAGATTAGTCGTAGCTAGGGACAATTAGTTGAGCCGAAGGAACAAGCAAATTAAAATAACTAGCAAGATGGCCCGCGCTCATAGCGCGGCTAGCCACAACTCATTTTTCCTTCACTGAATAATGTTAAAGAATCATGTTTTGAAAGTGCAACTTCTTTTAGTTTTGAGTTTTTTTAATATTTTGATTAGTTGTTCGGTATTTCTATTATGATCATTCTCGTGGCCTTTTACACGGGCCAAATCGCGGCCAACTTATTTCTCGTGTCGTGTTGTGCTGCCCAACGGGTCTGCTGCACCACGACCCAGGCACGACCATCATGCATGATGGTGTCGTGCCGTTAGCCCGTCTTACATCCTGCCGCGTGAAAAAGAAAAAAGAAGTCCGCCTCATACCGGCTATATATATATGTATATATGCCGTCATGGTAAATGCTAAGGCCCTATATCATATTTTGGTGAATACGGTGAATAGGATACTACGGCCGTTATATGGCTTTTTATCTCTCCAGAGTAATGTATCTCCGAAGGACTTCTACCATCTGACATATACTGTTTTTTGTAGGTACTCTATATATAAGACGAATTAATATGGGCCCCTACACTATGTCCCACTATGTAAGAACGGTGCGATACTTTGTAGTATTTGTCAGCGTTAGTTGCTTAAATCACATCGTATTCATTCATACATGGTGTATTTATATCCTTCCTTTTACAAATGCTTGCAAACTTCATCAGGCTTCTCTCTCAGCACGTGAAGAAACCAAAATAATATTTACTTAATATCCTGACACGGATTGGACTTAAGAAACCTGATTTGAAAATAACATTAACTTAATAGCCTGGATATATACGGACCGGACTGCTTAGAGTTTATATTCTAATACGTTGCTAACTTCTCTTTGAATCTGGGCCGTTCAATCTTCATAAAATCCAACGGTTCACGTCTTTGTTTTTTTTCTGATTAACATGGTAATTTCGTGACCTTGAGAGCGAACGTGGTGGCTCCTTTTTCTCTTCAAATACTAAGATAATAGATATTTCTTTTACACAATGGCACGTTAACTAATGTAAAAAAAAAGAAGCAAGACATGCACTCAAGCAATTTTGACCTGGAGCAGTAGCTTGATGCATTCCAAGGAGCGTGATCCACATGCCACCATGAGCGGCGAAATGTCGTTGTCTTTAATTCTATTGGGCTGCATGCATGATTACAGTTTGAGTTTGTGGTTATTATTACATCATTGGGAGAAGAGTTGGCAACAAATCCAGCTGGATGTGAAGCATGTGAGATGGATGGAGACTTATTACATCAGCTCCATGGTCCAACAGGATGCCGAGAGCCTGAGAGCGGCCTTTAGAGGCAGCAAAGTTCAGCGGCGTCCTACCGTCGACGGTGAGAGGATCCACGGGAGCTCCTTTGGACAGGAGCAGCCTCATAGCGTCGCAGTGCTCTTAATTCAGGGAGGGAGGCAATTAAGGAAGACAAATTACCGGGACTCCAGAATATATCGAACTAGAGAGATGGATGTACCATTATGGACTGCGTGGTGCAGCGGCGTCATGCCCAAGACGTCGGGCATCGCCGTGTCCCCGCCGCGGGCGAGGAGGTACCTCAGGACGGGCAGGTGCCCCTCGGAGGCGGCGACGAGCACGGGCGTATCGCCTAAAGCGTTCTTGATCAATTGGAGGTAGATGGAATGGATTGGTCGAATCGATCGCGCGACAAGAAGAACGTACGTACCAGTGGCGGAGCGCGAGTTGACGTGGGGCCCCGGTCCCTCCTCGTCCTCCATCAAGAACCGGCAGATGTCGACGTGGCCCTTGGCCGAGGCGGCGTGCAGCAAGTTCTTCCTGTCTCCGTACCAGATGCCCCGCAGGTCCGCCTTCTTCGCCACCTCTGCCCCAGAAACCAATCGATCGAATTCGTCACGTCAGAAAACAACAATTACAGCCTAATGAACTCCAAGGAAGAAGAGCTGCACAGATCGAATGGTCTACTTGCCCTTGAGGAGGCGCAGGTTGCCGTCGAAGGCGGCCTGGAGAGCCATGGCGGTTGCTTGCTTAAACTTGGTCACCCCAAGTATTCTGGGCTATAGCTGCAGGATCAACGATGGTAATTCACGATCTTTACTTCATGAAAATAATAATTAAAAAAAACCCGTATTGTATTTGTATAAGTTTGGTCGGCCAAAGTATCGGTGTCCTCTTCGAAGTAGCTATATAGATACAACAATCTCGTAACTGTAACTTCAAAGCTTCATATCACGGTATATTACATGTTTGGCGGCCAGTATATACCTTCTGAGGTTGACTTGCGAATACAGTTTCTACAAGATAACGTGAAGGTATATATATGCCTACTGAGTTTTTACAGTTGTTTACAGGAAGGTATATGCCTTCTTGTATAAACTCCTAAGGACACTGTCAGTGACTTTGGCAGAGCAAAAAATAAGTGAACATATGTGAGGTTGGGAAATGGGAAGTGCCGAGCGACATTACAAATTAAGCTTACAGAGGACAACTGTAACTCGGCCGGACCGAGCAACGTTACCAACAAAGTCAGATAAGGCCAAGTAACAGGAACAAAAATTACCAGCTGATTCATGTTGAGAGGCCATTTTGAAACTAGGCCTTAACGAAATTACAATGACAAACCGACATACATACTGCAATCGTTCGATGATATTTCTACAAGGATCAGAAAGAAACTCAATAGATTATGTTGCAATCCGGCATCTGAGTTTCTGATGATACTTGGTCTTCAAACAAATAATGAGAACACTGTCTTTCTAAATAGAGTGAACAAAGAACATGTATGCCTGAATCTGGGGACTACAACTGAACACAAGGAACAGTACATACATAATTTGTTGCTAATGATTATAGCTGAACTGGTGAAAAGTAATATGGTTTCTCCAGGTGATATACTATACTCCAGAACAAAATATGATGACGAAATTACTTTTCAGCTACATAAATGTAGTGTCATGAACAGTGCAACTAACGAACCCTTGCGTAGCCTGATCCACCATATTAATGCCACATAGCAGCTCTCAAACAAGGAGATAAAACAGAGATTCAGAGTGAAATAGCACTCGACAGAACAGAGACTCAGGAAAACTGCAGTGGGAAGACTGTTCCCAGCTTCTACAGTTGTCTCATGATTTTGGTATTTGAATGTATTAACTGAATAACTGTAGGCGGATGATCATGGCTGATAAGACATACAATAGATGCAGGAGAAACTGAAATAAAAGAATGCAGACACTGCTGATTACAGCAGTCAATTCACTATCACAATCTAGACAATATCATAGACAGGTAAAATAGGTTCTAAGGACCAACCTCACAGGACAGCTTATCATGATTTATTTCTTGTATGCTTCAATCTATTCACCATATGAGCACCCCAGGGTACTCAATATCTGAAACTGAACCAAAACTTGACTTTACTGAGTGCCAAGTGCCATCTTTAAAGCTGAAACTACCAGCAACTTGGTTCAAAAAATCACATTATATTGAAGTTTCAAGTTTATTTCTGAGAAGCGCTTAAACTTCGAATCATCACAATCTCCTCCCAGAGGATGCACATTGGTGCTAGCATATGAATATGAAGAGTAAAGACACAAGTAAAGGTCTCATAGATCTTGGGTCACAATCATGAAATGAATATTGCTCTAGACCTGACATGATGACATCAACCTCTTTTCTTACTTATTACTTGAGCCCAACCATTTTCTTACAATCATGGTAAGTAGAAACCTGTGTACGGTATGACAGAAGAGCATACCCCCTTCTTGCCTACCTTTGTCACCCGCCCTGACTTAATCTTGAGTGCGAAGATGCCCACATCAGTGCTCAGGAAAATGGTATGGGTGCCCTCGTCGAAACCAACAGCATCAAGTGACACCGACATATCAGAAAGTGGGAGAAGCGTCGCAAGCTCAATAACCCTGCATTGCTTCCATCCAGCAGCACCATCAGCACCAGTCTCCTGCCACGACCACAAGTAGAGACTGCCACCCTCCACGCCCACAAAACCCAGCCTGCCGTCCTCCACCATCACGAGAGTGCCTATCTCCTCGTACTCCACCGGCACATCAATCACCGAGAAGCTCGTCCCAGCCAAATCATATCTGAGTATTCTGTTGCCGCCACCAACCATGAAATAGAGTGCATCCCCGATATGGAGGCTGGGACACGAGATGTGTGAGTCGAGCTCAATGGAGCAGGAGGCACGGGCACCCCACGCACTAGTCTGTGATGAGTACACGCTCACCCATGTAGAGGCATCGGCATCGGCGTAGTCGATGCCCACGGAGACCACGCGGAACGGCCCGCCGTGGCAGTCGAGGTGGTCGCAGCCGGCCGCGTCGCAGAGCACCGCCCCGGCGTAGTAGTCGTGCGGGTAGGGGGGCAAGGGAACGCGCTGCTGCTCGCGGGTGAGGGGGTCCCACACCACGAGCTCCATGGGCTCGATGGACTTGATGAGGACGCGGCCGTGGCGGCCGTCCAGCACCCACCAGAGGCGGCAGTCCAGCGCCGGCGGGGAGCAAGGGGAAGCGACGGTGGAGACGAAGCGAGGAGCAACGTCGGATACGAAGCCGAGGAGCGGCGGGGTGCGGTGGTACCTGCAGTACCGGCGGCGGAACACTGGGTCTGAGAGGAAGCGGCGCCAGCGCTTGCAGACGAGGGAGGCCCGAAGGAGGTTGGCGGGCTCATCCGGCGGGAGGCGGAGGAGGATCTCGCCGACGAGCTCCTCCAGCAGCTCCGGCGGCTGGCGCGGCGGCGGCGGCCCCATGGTGAGAGCTCGAGCGTGGGGATGGGGAATTGCCGAATTGTGGTCGGGCCTAGCCGGGTTCGATGAAGAGTGGGCTGATGGGCAAGCATCACTTGTTGCCCAAACCTCCGTCCCCCCGTGAGTTGGGCCAAGTGCTGCACTTTACAGGACACTTGCAACATAAAGCCGGAAGTATGTTCTGACTTAGGCCCAAAATAAGATACAAAGTACAAAATGATGTCATTAGTATCATGAGGACAGTTCAACATAGTATCGGTGCAGCAGGCAGCAGCCACTCCGAAGTCCGAACGGCCCGTCGACGGCGATGAAGCGATCCGCTCCCTCCACGGTGCACACATGCAAGTACTAGAAATTACCTGCGGAATCTCTGAACTATGAACTGGTGAACATGCAATTACATGGACAAAACCTTATATACTTGTTATCATCTAGAATATTTTTTATTTCACCACTTGTGTGTTGCAAATTTCAACCCTTTTTTTAGGGAAAATTAGCAAGTGTTCTACCTCTGCATTAAGAAGAATAGCAGTAGTAAGTACAATAGAGGCCGCTTTACGCTACATTACAGCTTCGAAAGTAAGAAAAATTCCGAAAGCCTAATTCTCCCAATTAGTAGTCAACATGTTGAAAATATTGCACATCCTGCTTGGCCAATTCTGAGACTTGATTCGCCGCAATTGCCTTGTGATCAAAGGACTCGCCTGCAGCATTCTTTCCAGATGTTCCACACCATCATATAGAGGTCCGCCTAAAGGAAATATGTTTGCTCACTCCATTTGTCATCCACTGAATTATTCCCCAATGGCAACAATTTAAAAAAAGAGAATAATTTGCAAATGAAAACTTGACTCAGTTCTGGAATCTGCAACAAAGAAAAGGGCTGCTACATGAAGCGCACTAAACTCGCAGGAGCAAGCTTTTGTGCCACGTTTGGCACCGCTTAGGTACCATAGGAACTTCTGGGAGATGCAACATTGCTTAGGTACTTGGTTGAACATAATATAACTATGTAAAAAAGTCTTTGACATAGTGAACTCCAGGAGCAAAAACTTGCTGAGATGCAAATGCAGCATACTGAACTCCAGAACAAACTACGATGACGAAATTACTTTTCAGCAAAATAAATGTAGCGTCATGAACACTGCAACTAATGAACCCTTGCATAGCCTAATCCAACATATTAATGCTGCGTAAGAGCTCTCAAACAAGGAGATAAAACAGAGATTCAGAGTGAAATAGCACTCGACAGAACTGCAGTCGAGAACATGGTTAGGAGAATAAGCTTCTCAATGTGCAATACCTTAGCTAGGTGACCATTAAAACTCCATGATCTAGTCTACACAGAATAAGAAAAAATAAGATGAATAGAACACACATGTAGAACAAACCTCCCAACCAAACCAGAAGCAAAGCTTACTCAAAGCAATAGCTTTGCCGCACCAATATAACAGATGATTATAACTTAAAGAAAGAGAAAAATATCCATGATAAACAATATCGAAAAGGAAAAAAAACACATAACAATGCAAACAACAATTTTTTTGTAACAGACTGAAAAAGCACATGACAAGATATATTACTTTACTGGAGTATGGACCCATTTCTCTGCGTAACATCCTCAACCGTCACGACAATTTCTGTAAAGTAATTTCACTGCCTGAATCAGATATAGAGAAATTTCTGTCCATGTGGAGTACGACCGAGTAATGTTTTCCCCTTATCATTAATCAACTCAAGCACAACAATTTCTCTGCCTGAATCCGATATAGAGAAATTTATGTGTGCTGCAGTGGGAAAAGAGTGCTCCCAGCTTCTACAGTTGTCTCATGATTTTGGCATTTGAATGTATTTGCTGAATAGTAGGCCGGGGACCATGGCTGATTAAGATATACAATAGATGCAGGAAAAACTGAATGATTAAAAAATGCAGACACTGCTGATTACAGCAGTCAATTCACTATGACAATCTGGATAATATCATAGCCAGGTAAAATAGGTTCAAGGACCAACCTCACAGGACAGCTTATCATGATTTGTTTTCTTGTATGCTTCACTCTAATCACCATATGAGGACCCCTGGGTACTCAATATCTGAAACTGAATCAAAACTTGACTTTACTGAGTGCCAAGTGCCATCTTGAAAGCTGAAACTAGTACTACCAAGCAACTTGATTAAAAAAAACACATCATATTGACGTTTCAAGTTGATGTATGAGAAGCACCTAAACTTTGAATCATCACAATCTCCTCCCAGAGGATGCTCATTACTGCACATATGAAGAGTAAAGACACAAATAAAGATCTCATATATCTTGGGTCACAATCATGAAATGATTATGACTGTAGACCTGACATCTACCTCATTGCTTACTTATTACTGAGCCCAACCCTTTCCTACAATCATGGTGAGTAGAAACTTGTGTAAGGAAGGATGGAAGAGTATACCCCATTTTGGCCTAACTTTGTCACCCGCCCTGACTTAATCTCGAGTGTAAAGAGGTCCACAATGGTGCTCAGGAAAATGGTATCGGTGCCCTCGATGAAACCAACAACATAAAGTGACATCAACGTGTCAGGAAGTGGGAGCAGCGTCGCAAGATCAATAACCCTGCATTGCTCCCATCCAGCAGCGCTATCAGCACTGGCCTCCTGCCACGACCACAGGTAGAGGCTGTGATCCTCAATGCCTGCGAATCCCAGCCTGCCGTCCTCCACCATCACGACAGTGCCCACCTTCTGGTACTCCACGGGCACATCAATCACCGAGACGCTCGTCCCAGCCAAATCGTATCTGAGGATTTTCTTGCTGTAATCAACCATGAAATAGAGTGCATCCCCGATATGAAGGCTGGGACACAGGTGTGAGCCGAGCTCAATGGAGATGGAGGCACAGGCACGCCACGTACTGGTCTCTGATGAGTACACGCTCACCCATGTCGAGCCATCTTCTTCGTCGATGCCCACGGAGACCACGCGGAACGGCCCGCCGAGGCAGTCGAGGTGGTCGCAGCCGGCCGCGTCGCAGAGCACCGCCCCAGCGTGGGTGGTGTGCGGGTAGGGGGGCAAGGGCACGCGCTGCTGCTCGCGGGTGAGGGGGTCCCACACCACAAGGTCCATGGGATCGAAGGAGTCGATGAGGACGCGGCCGTGGCGGCCGTCCAGCGCCCACCAGCCGCAGCGGTCCAGCGCCGGCGGGGAGCAAGGGGAAGCGACGGTGGAGACGAAGCGAGGAGCATGGTCGGAGTTGAGCATGTTGTGTACGAAGCCGAGGAGCGGCGGGGTGCGGTGGTGCCTGCAGTAGCGGCGGCGGAACACTGGGTCTGAGAGGAAGCGGCGCCAGCGCTTGCAGACGAGGGAGGCGCGAAGGAGGTTGGCGGGCTCATCCGGCGGGAGGCGGAGGAGGATCTCGCCGACGAGCTCCTCCAGCAGCTCCGGCGGCTGGCGCGGCGGCGGCGGCGCCATGGCGAGAGCTCGAGCGTGGGGATGGGAATTGCCGAATTGGGCTCGAGAGTGGGCTGCTGGGCAAGTATTTACCCCCGTGAGCCGCTGGTCCAAGAGTGCTGCACTTTTACAGGACACTTGCAGCATTAAGCCCAAAGTATGTTCTGATTTAGGCCCAAGATAAGATATAACGTACAAAATGGTGTCATTAGTTCCCCTAAAAAAAGATGATGTCATTAGTATCGGTGCGGCAGCCACTGCAGTGTCGCTCACCTGCGGCCTCTGCAGTGTTGTATGATTGCTGTTCTGATTTTGGTCTAGTTAATTGTTTGGCTGTGTCAGTGCCACCAACGTTGTTGTTGTCACCGTCGTCGCCGCCTCAGGACTCCTTATTCGCCGGCACGCCTTCCTTCGCGGTGACACAGTGGGACACCTCGAGGGGGACCTACGCACGCACCATCACTCATCTGCACGCGCGCACCTCACTCGTTGTCTTGCCATCGTGTGCGTCGGCTGCCCGCCTCGATCGCACGAGCTAGGGACGCCCAAGCGCCGCCGCTGCCTCGTGCCTTTTACGAACGTGTCAAGCTGCTGAGTACTTAACATGGATTTGTTTAGGAAGAAAAGCAAGTTTTTAACGCGTATATATATATAAGCTCTTGAAACAAAGGCACTGGTAAGTTACAGTACAGATACCAGACTACAGGACTGGTAGGGCCGGGGGTTGTTCATCACATACGAGTACATGCATATGCATAAGCATACACAAATCTACACAGCTACGTACTAGGACCCGATACTAGGCAGCGATCGACGTCGTCGATCGTATTTTAATTTACACGCTGATGAAGGGCGTGCCGGTGAGGTACTCGGTGGCGGCGAGCGCGACGATGCCGACCATGGCGAAGCGTCCGTTCCAGATCTCGGCGTCGGCGCTCCAGAACCCGCCGCTCCTGTCCTCGGCGCTCTCCCCCTGGAGCTGCGGCACCAGCGACGCCAGCGACAGCACCCCCGCCGTGGCGGCGAACCAGGCCAGCCCGGACCCGCTGCCGGCCTGCGAGAGGAAGCCGTCGCCGCGGGACGCCTCGACGGCGAGCGCGGACACGAAGCCCACCATGGCCAGCCGCCCGTTGATGCGCTCCAGGAGCCGGCCGGTGTTAGCCTGCGAAAACGATCGATATACATATAGCTGATCAGATTTTCAGCAAATCTTACCATTACTTTTGTAATCAGATTTGGAGCAAAAGAAAGTCGACGACATACTGTATACTCGAGCTAGTCACTGTGTGGGTCAGCGGTCTTACCTTGTTCTGGGCCCTCACGACGAGAGCGCGTCGGCGCGGCGCGGGCGCGGCCATCGGAGGCCTGCCGGCGAAGGTGTTGGCACCAGCGCCGGTGGCGAGCGGGCTGAAGGAGGCTACAGACATGGTTGCCATTAAGTGCAGGGAGGATTAATTTGCAGCAAGGTGTGGAAGACTGAGCTAAAGATCTCGAGAGAGCTAGAGCAAAGTGGACACGGGTGGCTGCTTTTTCAATCGTGGTCGCTGCTGCTGTGATAGTTCACGGAGTGGCCGGGGGGATTTAGATTTATATAGGCGGCCATCAGAGAGAGCCCGTGATTAGGTCATGGCCGTGTTGTTCACGGCCGCGCCGGTGGCCACGTCGGCGAGCAGAGGTACCTAGTACTGGCGCGGTACGTGGGCGGAGGCGGGCGACGGAGCCGCGAGGCGGCCGGCGTGGACGCCCAGGTCGCCGTGCAGGAAAAGCGCCGCAACAATCCAAGACGCGCGATCGCACTGGCAAATGGCAATTTTGGCAGGGTGGGTCCGTGCGTGTCGAGGCGGCATAGGAACAGGCCGCGAGGCTCGGTTGGAGATTTCCAGTGGACGGTTTGTGCAGAGTGCAGATGGAACGAGCCAGCAGTCGATCTCCTCCGCGCACACGCGCGGAAACGACATGCCACCCAAGTGGCCAACTCCTCGTAGTAAAACCGGTTGGAATTGGCTAGCTCTGCCTCCTCTGATGAACCCGTTGCCAAAATGTGCCACCCAACTGAAAATGAGAAGGCCTAAAAGAGTTGAAAATTCGGCTTGTGAGTTCAAAAAGAAAAAAGAAAATTCGGCCTCTGAATAGTCTAGTACTATTATCGAACAAAATAAACATCAAGTTTCTTTTTTTTTTTGCGAGGAAAATAAACATGTTCAAGTGAAGGCGCACGCCGAGCACGAGGAAACTCGTGTGCTGGTGGCAAGGTGTGCGGCATGCGCACGAAGCTAACAACTCCCTATCTCGAAAAATAAACATCAAGTTTTGAATTTGACTTTTTTTGGAAAATAATGTGAGACATTCTTAATCGTTTCATTTCCTTTTCTAATGGCCGCGTTTGTCTGAGAGTATTCATGATTCATCGCAACTTGTACCGCAAGAATGGCAATATTTATTTATTTACTTATTTCATTTAAACCATTAACAGTGACCGGACCTTGTAGCTGCATGTAACTGGTCCGAGGCATCAACGTTTTGGTCATTGGTTGCATCTTTTCCTCTATATCCTCCCGATCATCAGTGTCTATCCGTCATTATCATCTGGAAATAGTAGTAAAGAGACTCTGTATTTGATAGAATGCAATACTTCAGATGCATAGTTTCACCCTGTTCGGAAGCTTGGAATCGGTTGGGCTGGAGCTGGCTGCTTGTGACCGGTAGACATAGGAGAGTAGGGCTGTAGCAGCTTGTGACCGTTAGGCCCATAAGTATTGTAGCAACAGTGTAAATCAGCCGGCCAGCCCAGCCAACCCAGCCATCCAAACAGGGTCTTTGTTGTTTGTGGGGTACATATTTTTGTTGAGATGGTGCATCTCTGTGGTCAAAACAAGTCAACTCTATAACTAATTTCTGATTTCGATGGGACCACCCCCCCCCCCCCCCCCCCCCCGCTATCTATAGTTGTGAGGCACACCATTGTTGTTACCTTCATATTGTTCAAAAGCTTGGGGCTTTTGCTAATTAAGCGGTTACTAGGATTCGATGTGCTTGCAAGAGTAGAGAGGCGTAGCAGGGCGAGGAGCAGCGGGGCGTGACGGGGTGAGGCACAACTCAGCGAGCGGGTGCGGCGGGGAGTGGCATTTTGGTTAGAAAAATAGTCTGTTGAAGGTTGAGATATTAAAAGAAATTGTTGTTGGATTATTCGGGAATGAACTTTATTTTATTTTATTATATGACTTGCATATATAATACACAGAGCAGTTTGTACTCGAACAAAAAACACACGCAAAGCTCTAGCTAGCTCGTGCCATATGGTCGAGATCGAGAGTAGTTTAACTAAATTTGAGGCTACCTCTGCTCCTCGGTCGAGCCCCAGTACTCGACGAAGGCCAGTTTGGTAGGAGGATATCATTCCTGTTCAACGGTCGCCGCCGTCAGCTCTCTTTGGAGCTCACCCACCCTTTCCTCCAAGTCCTGTTTCCTGCCCAACTCTCTACCATGCAGATCATAGAGTTGTTAAATTTGTAGATCTGGATCATAGACTACGCATTTAACGGAATGTAATACTTCATATGCATTGTTCAATGGGAGCACATGCGCCCCCCCCCCCCCCCCCCCCCCCCCCTCCCGTGCGATTTACTTCTCCTATCCATAGTTGCGGGCAACCACTCAAAAATTATCATCATTGTGTTACGTACCTTCGTGCTATTCAAAGGCTTGGGCCTTTCGCTAAGTGATTACTGAGCTTCCATGTGTTTGCAAGTGTAGAGGGATAAGGTAGGGATGAAGAAAATGGTTAGAGGATTGACACTTCCTCCTATTGAGAGAAGTGTCCCACCTATTTTAAGAACTTGTCAAGCTTGCATCCATTCCAATTGTCAGCCAACCGAGAACTTGTACAATCCTTATTCCCATAAATTTGAAAAGTGTGGAAGCATGTACATAACCAGTATACTTTCATCAGTTTGGAAAATAGTGACATTAGGAAAGGAGCAACAATGCCAAAAAAAAACAAAAAAAAAACTAGCCCACTGGTTCGAACTTCATCATTTCCCAAGCAGAGGGAGTGTTTTTTTTTTTCGCAGCTCAAAGGACCATAATGAATTGTGAACAAGACATGTAGCATAAATTTGTCAAAAAAGAGTCATCCAATTTTTTTTTGGCTGCTTTTCGTACGGGCGTTTCTACAATGTTTCTAGGAACGAATTGCAGTACGCAGCCTGACATAGGAACACCTACACGAAGCTCATCCAAAGCTACGTTTACGCATTGCTTACGGAAGCTTGCTACTAGCATACAGAATGTTTGATGACGTTTCTACGAGCCTAGCTACGTACACATTTATTTACGCGTTGATGAAGGGCGCGCCAGTGAGGTACTCTGTGACGGCGAGCGCGACGAGCCCGAGCATCGCGAGGCGTCCGTTCCAGAGCTCGGCGTTGGCGGTCATGATGCCGCCGCTCCTTCCTTCAACGCTCTCCCCCTGGAGCAGCGGCAGGAGATCTGCGACGGACAGCGCGGTCACCATGTAGGCGAACCACGCCGGGACGTCCTATCGGCAGGTCGTCCGACGGGACCTCATCGATAGGTCGGCCTACAGCCTGCTCCGCATCGGCCCACGGCCCACACGACCTTCTTCTTCCTCGAGCCGCCGCTCTCGACCGCCGTCGTCGTGCTCGCCCCCGCCGCCTCGCCGCCCCGCGCTAACCCGGCGGGAAGGGACGCCCCCGCCCTTACCCCCACCACCGCCGGCAGCCACCACCGCGGTCGGCGGCGTCCCCGCCGCCTTGCCGCCCCGCCCGCATCGCACCGCCCTCCGCCGGTCCGGCCTGCCGGCCGCACTTCTATGCCCGAGGGGAGGAGGAGGAAATCTTAGGGGTACAAACCCTGCGCATTAATGGATCCTCCGGCGAGACGCCCCCGCCCCGCCCTCCTCCATCGTCTCCGGCGGCTCCCGCCGCCGGATCCGTGGCCGCCGCCCTCCGCCGCGCTAACCCGCCTGCGCCGGGCTCGTCGCCGTCGCCATCGCCGTCGGGGAGGCCGGAGGAGGAAGAAAAGAGCTCGACCGTCGGATGCGTTTTTACACGAATCTTAAAGCTGTCCGATCGAATCAATTCCTTCGGGCGACCTATATAGGATCCATGAACCACGTCTGCCCCGTCCCGCTGGCGGCCTGCGCGAAAAGGCCGTCCCCGCGCGTGGACGCCTCGATGGCAAGCGCGGAGACGAAGCCCACCATGGCGAGCCGCCCGTTGATGCGTTCGGGAGCCTGGCCTCTGAACGCCAGCGTGTCCCATAGCCCCGTGCGGACATAGCCCCGTGCGGACATAGCCCCGTGCTCGCCTTGCTGGTCTCCTCCGGCTGCAGATTGGCGGTTCGTTGGAGTTAGTAGTGTTGACTGTGTTGTTGACTTGTGAGTGGCCAAATGGGGCTTTTGACGCTATACAGCTCTCAGTTTCTCACCTTTGCCTGGGACCTGACAACAATGGCGCGTCGGCGCGAACGCCGACGGCGAAGGCAAGAGAACTCATTGAGGTCATCACCGTTGCTGCCATTGTAAACTGGAAGCGAATCGGTTTGCCTACGTGACACTACAAGCTTATGGGATGATCGCTAGCTTCTTGTCGTTCCGTTGTTGGTGCTGCTGCTTTTGCTGTGGTGTGCTGTGAGTGGCCAGCTTGGATTGGATTTTATAGGGGGATCGGGGAGCAAGCTCTCGCCGTCTCGCGCGATCCTGTGACCACGGAGGTGGGCGGCGGTGGCCGCGGCGAGGGCCACGTCGACGGTGATTCACGGCCGTAGAGACGATTGGGAGGCGGGTGGGGATGCAAGAGGTGCGCGACGTGGACTCAGCCGTGGTCACAGCGAGCTCAGCGATGCATTGGCGTGGACGGCGGCGAACGGGCTGGCTGTTTTTAGACGAAAAAGTGTCCCAAGAGATAGATTCCAGAACCGCGCGTGAGGTGCTGGACGCCGGTGCGTGTACGTCTAAGTGCACGGCAGCTGGCCAACGTGTCAAAGACGACATGTAAGCGGAAGAGCGCATGCTGCTAGATTGGCTTCTTGTGAGCGTAAGTCGTACCAACATTATTCGTCCTACCAATTTGGCTTAGGCTTTGCTTTCTAGACTGCTGGTGTATAAGAATGGTTAAGGCGACATTTGTCATACATCGATGGTTAGAGCAGGTCTATGTAAGGACTACTATCCCTTTCATTAGCAGAATTACCCAAAGACAACTAAACGATTAAGCGGTGAAAGTAGTTCAACTAACCAATTTGATAGTTCAGAAGTTTAGCTTTTGGATATGATACAAGCTGGCTACCCCATCGATTTTCACTAAACTTTTTAATTCAAAAATCACCCAAGCGTTAGGCTGATGTTCCTTTTATCAACTTAAAAATTGCTTGCGCTTACAAGGAAAAATAAGAATGAAATACAAAAGATCCAATAATAAAAAAAGAGTGTGGGCATAAGTCAGTTCTGGAAATAGAAAATAAGTTCAGAACATTGGAAATGTCAACAACAAATTTTTTTGCTATGTCAAAAAATAGTTTCAAATGAATATATTTTATTAAACACGGCGAGCGAGGCGACGGGCGATGCCGCGAGTGGGCCGTGAGGTGACACAGAGAGGGGATCGGTTGGAAAAGACGGGGCAGGTGAGCCATTCTTGTAGAGGGGGAATGAGTTTTTTTCTTTATTTTCTTTAGGATGAGGGGAAGGGAAGATCGCATGCCTTTCGATTGCGAAGTCACTCATAAATCATGTTTATGAGAGGTCTATTTATCAAAGGCGGATGCTCGCTTTATGATTCATGTCCCATTTGTGATGTCATATTAATTGAGTTAGCGGCATGTAGTTCCAGTGCCAGGGAATACTAATAATTTCAAACAGTATTGGACTTCACGTTGCGCCCGTGATCCTAAACTCACTTATTCGTTGTTCAACCATGCACGCGCCATGCTCGTCAATGGCATGCGAAGCCGTATCCCTCCCTGCAACTTCAGGAGGTTTGACAAGTCTAACAACTACAAGAAGGTGTGAATCGGAGATGTGAGTGTATCAGACCACCAAGATCTTCATTACGTGTGGCGGGATCATCACCAGGATCGTTGATATAATCTGTAGTGGAATAGAATATTTGTGATGTCATATAACCATCCGCACGGCACAGAAACCAAAATACTGAGATCAGCGATACAAGAGAAATGAGATGTATTGCACGCACTGCACTTTAACACATGATCGCAATATTGTTAATGCCCAGTATTGACATGTCATCTGTAGTACAAAGAGACAAGGCCATGACATAAATTACACAAACTGAAACATGTAAGGATGAACACCGAACATCAATACTCGTGCATGCTAAAAAAGCATAAATCCCTAAGCAACCAACAATTCCCTTGTTACGTAATGGATGCGACATGGGTAAAACCTGAAAAGCAGCGACCATTACAGTCAGTTAGATGGAACACCAAGGAGAATTCCGGTAAAAATTTGTGGGAACCCTTCCCTTGAATCATTGTTGTTTTGCCGACACAGTACAACTCAGAACCTGCATATTGTGATACTTCCTTGGACATGAGAAAAGCTGATGAAAGTGTTGTAGAATGAAGTGAGGTATAATTGACAATAACAACTTAAGGCCTCCTTTGGAACGCAGGAATTTCACAGGAATTGCACAAGAATTTCACAAGAAACAGTTCAATTTCACAGGAAAAACGCAGGAAAGGAAAAATTTTCCTCCAATCCAAACGAGCCCTAAGACGTCAACATGCAGATGATGCTTAGTTTCAAAGAGCGACAGACAATAGAGAGTCAGAGAGAGAAAAGGAGCCCTGACAACAGGTAAGTAACCGTTCAATGTAATATCTTTTTCATGTCACAAGGTCTCACCAACTGTCCACTGCATATAATTTGTCAAAGGAGTAGTCATTCCATGTCGCCGCTCAGTTTGCAATTGCATACGACATGTTCCTAGCGTGTACTATGGAAGCTTTGCTACTATCATACAGAGTGTTTGATGTTGTTCTACAACCTATGTACAAATTTACGCGTTGACGAAGGGCGCACCGGTGAGGTACTCTGTCACGGCGAGCGCAACAAGTCCGAGCATGGCGAGGCGCCCGTTCCAGAGCTCGGCGTTAGCAGTCATGATGCCGTTGCTTCTAGCCTCGACGCTCTCCCCCTGGAGCAGCGGCACGAGGGATGCGACGGACAGGGCGGCCACCATGTAGGCGAACCACGCCTGGCCAGTCCCGCTGGCGGCCTGCGCGAAGAGGCCGTCGCCGCGCGTGGACGCCTCGACGGCGATGGCGGAAACGAAGCCGACCATGGCGAGGCGGCCGTTGATGCGCTCGGGCGCCGGACCGCTGAACGCCAGCGCCTCCCAGAGCCCCGTGCCCGCCTTGCTGGTCTCCTGCGGCTGCAGAGATATGCACGCGGTTCGTTAGAATCACTACTGTAACAAAACAAATTACATGCGCGGCGCACTTGGCACTCCCTTCCCGAACAGAGATAGTATACAGTTCTCACCTTGCTCTGTGTCCTGACAACAATTGTGCGTCGACGCGGCGCGAGCGCAGCCGCCGGGGATCGGCCGGCGCGGACTCCGGCGGCGAAGCAGAGCTCATGGATGTCATCATGGTTGTCGCCGTTGTAAACTGGAATCGGACCGGTGTGCTTACGCAACGCTACAAGCTTATGGGATGGATGATCGCTAGCTTTGTTGCCGTTCAGTCGTTGGCCGGTGCTGCTGCTTCTGCTGTGGTGTGCTGTGAGTGGCCAGCTTGGATTTTATAGGGGGGCCATCAGGGAGCAAAGCTCTCGCGCCAGCCCGTGACCACGGAGAGGTGGGCAGTGCTGGCCGCGGCGGAGGCCACGTCGACGGTGATTCACGGCCGTAGAGACGATTAGGCCGCGGGTGGGGATGCAAGAGGAGCCTGGTACATTTTCGCGACGTGGAGTCAGCCGTGGTCACAGCGAGCTAGCTCTGCCCCGGAGTACAGGTGATCTTGTCGCCATGCATCGCGTGGACTGCCAGGCCACCGCGCATAGCGTTCCGGAGAAGTTGCTGCGGAGAGGGCTGCCGAACTGGTTGGCTGTTTTTCGATGGAAAAGTGTCCCAAGAGAGAGATTCCAGCACCGCGCGAGGGGTGCTGGACGCCGGTGCGTGTACATGCATCTGAGTGCACGGCGCGCGGCTGGCCAGCGTGTCATATATGACATGTAAGTAGAAGAGCGCATGTTGCTAGCTAGCTTGGCTTCTAGTGAGCGTAAAGTTGTACCAACAATACCGTGCAATTTTTGAGTCTGTTTTCGCGACTGCGACGACTACGCTGATGTTTGATGTTTCTACTGTAGTTGTTGCTGTTACAGGTCTGAAAGACCGCGTCCAACTAACAACATTACCCTCGTATTCCAGGGGGTTTAATGTAGCTGGGGTTTGCTTCTAGACAGCCAGAGTCTATAAGAATGGTTAAGACGACATTTGTCATATACATCCATGGTTGGAGCAGCCGAGCAGGTCTATGTAAGGACACTATCCCTTTCATTATCAGCAGAATTTTCCAAAGACAACTAAACGTTTAAACGGTGAAATTAACTAGTTCAACTAACCAATTTGACATTTCAGAGTTTAGCTCTTGGATGTGATACAAACTGGCTACCCCCAACTATTTTCACTAATTTCTTTTATTCAGAAATCACCCAAATGTTCCTCTTGAAGCAGAACAAGCACAACAGATATCCTTAGATGAGCCGGCCGTCTCAACCCCACATCACAGCCAGGGCCAATCATCCCTTTTAATACCCCCCACAACTCACCACAATGGCTCCTCACAGCTAAAGCATAGGCATACCTATGACATTTCTGAGCATCTAAGGCAACTCATTTGTGGAACCGTCGACCAACTGATGCATTTTAGCTCCCTCATGACTGTGACCAAGAGTGTCACCAGCAAAGAGCTCAAGATCTACATTAATGTTCCACGGCTGGGCCCTGACCTCATCTCCATTACTTTGCCGATCGACGATCCTTGAACTAGAAGCAGAAGTTACCTTTCAGCTACCTGAGAACATAGACATTGCTAGCACCTACAAGAACATCAGCACCAGCAACATTGACATGACTTTGGATGACCTGGGTAGACCAATCAAAAGGGTCTACCTCAAGAAGAAGAACAGAGCTACAAACTCAGCTGATAATCAGAGAACAGTTTAACATCTTCACGCCAATAGAGAGGAGGAACACTGATCCGGCTAGTCTGATCTCACCAGGTTCTCAGGCAAAAATTAAGACCATCTCAAAGGAAAGAAAGAGGACAACAATGACAATGTAAAGTCTAAGAAGAAGCAAGAGAGGAGAAGCTCGGCATGATGGTCACAAGCCAAGATTTGCTATCTCAGAGGGACCGATCACGAGGAGCAAGGCCAGGGCCAGAAACATCTCATCTGCTCAACTACTCACTGGTAACTTCTCCTCCCTAGAGATCTATTGCATATCACAAGGGTCAAATAAATAATTTCGTATTGTATAACCTGCCAAATGAGTCAATCCGTGTTGCCATTATGTCTGCAGGTCGATATAAGAGAAATGAGATTTATTACACACACCTTACAATTCCGAAATGTTAGACTTTATTTGGAGAAAATCGTGACTAATTAAGAGAATAAAAGTGCATCGCCCAAGGTTTAAACGAAGTGAGGTATAATTAACAGTAACAACTTAAGACGTCAACATGCGGATGATGCTTGATTTCTAAGAGCGGAAGACAACAGAGAGAGTCAGAGACATGAAAAAGGAGCCCTGACAACAGGTAATTAATCTTTCAATATAATATCTCTTTCGTGTCACAAGGTCTCAGCGAAAATGTTCGCACTGTATAATTTGTCAAAGGAGTACTAGTCGTTCCATGTCGCGGCTCAGTTTGCAGACGACATGTTCCTAGCGTGTACTATGGAAGCTTTGCTACTACGATACAGAATGTTTGATGTTGTTCTACAACTTAATTATGAACAAATTTAAGCGTTGATGAAGGGCGCGCCGGTGAGGTACTCTGTCACAGCGAGCGCGACGAGCCCGAGCATGGCAAGGCGTCCGTTCCAGAGCTCCGCGTTGGCGGTCATGATGCCGCCGCTCCTGGCCTCGGCGCTCTCCCCCTGGAGCAGCGGCACGAGGGATGCGACGGACAGGGCGGCCACCATGTAGGCGAACCACGCCTGCCCTGTCCCACTTGCGGCCTGCGCGAAGAGGCCGTCCCCACGGGTGGACGCCTCCACGGCGATCGCGGACACGAATCCGACCATGGCGAGGCGGCCGTTGATGCGCTCGGGCCCCGGACCGCTGAACGCCAGCGCGTCCCAGAGCCCCGTGCTCGTCTTGGTCTCCTTTGCCTGGGCCCTGACAATCATGGCGCGACGCCGTGGCGCGAACACACCGGCCGGGGATCGGCCGGCGGCGAAGGCGGGGGAGGTCATGACAGTTGCCGCCATTGGTGTGCTGGCTACGACGCTTTGTGAGGCTTATCGAGCTTTGCTCTTGTTCAGTTGTTGGTGCTGTGAGACTGAAGAGTGTGGGCGCCAATTTATAGGCGCATCTCGAGGAAGCACGTGACCACGGTGGTGGGGCGCGGCCGGGGCCACGTCGGCGGCGATTCACGGCCGTAGATAGGAGTATGATGGAACGCCGCGGGTGGGAGACTGGGCAGCCTGGTACATGTGCGCGACGTGGAGGGAGCCGTGGTCACAGCAAGCTGAGCCTCGAGGTGATCTTCTCGCCGTCCATCGGCGTGGACAGTCAGGACACCATGCAGAGCGTTCCGGAGATGTTGCTGCCTCCTTGGCCAGAAAAGTGGCAGAAGATTCCAGAACAGCGCGAAGGGCGCCGAACGCGGCCACGCCGGTGCGTGGTGGTGGCCGCGCGCGAGAGCACGCCTGTCGTCCTGGGCAACATGTCAAAGAATGCATGGTATGGATGAAAGCAGCAGAATGTATCAAGCTTGCTACTGTCACAATGTACACTGCAGCTATGACTAGTATTTGTAGTTGAACCGAGTTTACCTGCAATGTATTTTCAGAATCGATTGAAAAATGAGCTAGTTTCTCCCCTCCTTTTTTTTTCATTTCCCTTTGTTTTATTTCAGCTATATTCGACAAACATTTTCATTTTTCAAAATTTATAGTGTGTAGTGGCAGCAGAAAAGGTACACAATCTTTGCCTTTCTGTAGTAGTGTGAGGTATTGTGTAAAGCCACTGACGGTAAATTGGCACTTAATGTCCATTCATATGTTGCCGATGTGAGTTTTTCCCCCTCAAGCATTGTGTGGGTGTGGTGTGGGGCCATGCTTTCATCTACATCTAATTCTATATTTTGAAAATTATAAAACTTGGGTTTGGATAATTTTGCACCATTTGGACCGAGTTGATGTGCCTAACTATTTTAGAAATTTGTGCATCATTTTGCTACTCAAAAATATTTCATCCGTGAAAGTAATTTGTCAGTGGTGACAATACAATATACAAGTCCAAATAAAACTTTTGCAATTTTGCTTCAGTGTATCCAGTCTATCAAATGGATGAAGGACAAGTACTACAGTACCCAGCCGTACATACACACGTACGTATATACTCGCTCGTCTACATGTCCTAGGAAGAGGCACATTCACCACGTTCACACGGGCTACGTCACGTTTACGCGTTGAGGAACGGCGAGCCGGTGAGGTACTCTGAATGCGAGCACGACGAGCCCGAGCATGGCGAAGCGTCCGTTCCAGAGCTCGGCGTCGGCGCTCATGAATCCGCCACTCCTGGCCTCGGCGCTCTCTCCCCTGGAGCAGGGGCACCAGCGGCGACTCCACGGACAGCACGTCAGCACGGCCGCGGAGGCGGCGAACCAGGCTAGCCCGTACCCGCTGCCGGCCTGCGTGAGGAAGCCGTTGAGGCCGCGTTGAGGCCTCGACGGCGAGCGCGGACACGAAGCCCACCATGGTGAGCCGCCCGTTGATGCGTTCCGGCGCAGGGCCGCTGAACGCCAGCGCGTCTCCACAGGCCAGGCTTGGCCGGTTTCACCTTCGGCTTGGGCGTCGGGGTGCTCGAGTCGAGACGGCGAGGAAAAGGCTGAGGGCGTCTCCTCCGCCGGCTCCATATCAGGCTGCAGAAGATAATTAAGCACGCACTATTAGTACGTGTTTGCTAATCATAGTGCAAACTAAGTTGCCTGCGGGACAAACATGTCATGGAGAGTAGCGAAGTACCTCGCTCTGCTGGGCCCTGACCACCAGGAGTACACGACAGCGCGGCGCCAGGGCCACCGCCGGAGACCGGGCACGCATGCTGCCGGCGGCGACGAGGGAGCTCATCATGGAGGTCATAACCGCGCGTGGTCGCCCTTAAGAAACCCATGGAGGATCCAGAGACCGGATAGCGTTTAATTAAGGGTGTTTCTAGAGTCCAAACCGTTTGTATGAAGAATGCTTATTAAGATGACATTTGTCACGCAACAATAGTTAGGGAAAATATTGGGTGCAAACCCCCTTTTCAGTGAAACCATGGAAACCAAACTGTGGAGCGTCGGATCCAGAATGTGCGGATCAGATTGAGTGCCGAACTTTTTGCTGGTAACCCCCCGCCACCAACTGGAACCTTTTGCAGCAAACACCTTGTCTAAAGGAGCTTTTAGACTCACGTCTACCATCTCCATTACTCCGTCTCCATCCTAGTTCCATCGTCCCGCCCGACGAGCTCAAAATTTCAGAGTTAGGGTTCCGGTTGGGGATTGAGACCTACGAGCTCTACTCAGCCCCATTCTTCCCCTCGAACCACTAGATTGATTTGTTCCCACCAATGGTTCTGGGCGAGCTCACTCGGGGGCAGCACACAATGAGTTAGGGGCGGCGGCGGCGGCGGCAGCGACGACGGGCAGGGCAACACGGCTGCGGCGGCGGCGGTGACGGGGAGGGCAACACGGCGGCGGCAGCTAGACTCGTCCGATTGAGTCTCCCTGCTGCTACATTGTACCAGGTATGGCTTCGATTATAGGCGGTGGTACTTTTTGATTAGCTAGATCCTTCCCCAATATAAACATGGGTTCCTGATGTCTCCCGCATGCAAGTGTCGTGCCTGATCTGTTGGTGGTAGTAGTGTCATGGTTATTCTATTGGTTTCCTTTGAATGATGAATTAAAAAAATCCCCACAAAGGACTGTAGGTGACTGTAGGCTAGACTGTAGTCCGCAATAAAAATCATATGGATGCGCAGAATCCTTTCAGCAATGTATTGTGTTCATTCAGTTCTGAAATATTTGCTATTGTGTTCTTGAAATCTGATTGAAGTTAATCTCTGTACCAGTTCGACCTTGGAATAACTCATCAGTGATTGAAATCTGATTGTAGAAATTATGGAGTTCGACCTTGGAATGAGCAATGTTGCACCAGTTGATTTGACAGAAGTGTTGTCTGATGGAGAGTCAGTAGTCCAACTGAAAGCCGCATCGGAAGAGGGATGTGCAACACCAAAAAAATTTGTAAGATCTTTTTACGTATTTTAAAGAGATCACTGCTTGTTTTCCAGTTCAAGAAAGTATTAGTAGCACCAAAGAAGTCATTGTTCTTTGTAAAAATGTTGTGTGCCATTTAACAAATTTACGTTTCTTATTGTGCATGGAATTTGACTCTTCTTTGAAGCCGGACACTTTGGGAGAAAGATGGAAAACACCACAAAAATCATGTAGTGTGCCGGACACTTCAGGAGAGAGATGGACAACACCACAGAAATCATGGAGTGTGCCATTCTGTGTAAGTACATACTATCTGTTTTGAAGAAACTATTTATCTATATAACAAAGTATCATTCCTGTATGTTTTAAGAAACCATTATATCTACATAACACTAATTGTTTTGTGCAGGGATCAACCTTCATACCAGAATGTGATGAGTTGTTCAAGCCAGCTATTGGCATGACATTTGAGGACATTGAATCAGCCAAGGAGTTCTACAAAGCCTATGCTGGCCATGTTGGATTTTCAGTACATGTGGGTCAGCATAAGACCAAGGATGGTTTGTTACTGAACAAGCGTTTTTACTGCTCGAGAGAAGGTTTCCGTGCTGATAAAGATCAAACACAATCTGAACCTGAATGTGGTGGGAAAAGAAAGTATGAACGGAAAATCACTCGATGTGGATGTCAGGCAATGCTTGCTATCAAACGGACAAAGGAAAGTAAGTACATAATAACTTCTTTCATGGAAGAACATACACATGCATTTGTCTCACCAGATAAGCATCATCTGATAAGGTCAAATAGAGAGGTTGGGGAAAAGGTGAAAAATACACTGTTCAATTTCCATAGGGCTAGCATTGGCACTTCAGATGCATATCGATTCCTCCGTGTTGGCCTTGGTGGGTTTGAGAATGTTGGATGCACATTAAGGGACTTGCAGAACTATCATGGGAAGTTAAGATGCTTGATAAAGTCATCAGATGCTCAAATGTTTGTTGATCAGCTTAGTAGAAAGGCCATTGCAAATCCAGCATTTTATTTAGATTATGTCATTGATGAAAAGGGCAGGTTAGTTCATGTGTTCTGGGCTGATGCGACGTGCAGAAAAAATTATTCTCATTTTGGTGACCTAGTATCTTTTGACGCTACTTATAGCACCAATGAATATGACATGATATTCACACCATTTACTGGAGTGAATCACCACAAGGCAAATGTAGTTTTTGGGGCTGTACTGTTATCTAATGAGAAGATAGAGTCCTACATATGGCTATTCAAGACATTTCTGAATGCAATGAATGGCGTGGCACCTGTTCTAATTATAACTGATGAAGATGCTAGCATGAAGGCTGCTATAAAAAAGATTTTTCCAACAGCAACTCATAGGTTGTGCATGTGGCACATACTAAGGAAAGTTCTTGATAAGGTGTCCCCTGAATTGAAGCAGGATGAAAAATTTTATGCTCGTCTGAGTTCATGTGTATGGTCATCTGAAACTCCTGAGGAATTTGAGCAACGATGGGAACAGATTATGATTAAGTATGGCTTGACAGACCATGAGTGGTTTCTTGGAAGATTTGCCATCAGAGCTTTATGGGTACCAGCTTACTTGACAGATGTATCTTTGTCAGGAATTTTGAGAACCACTTCGAGGTCAGAAAGTTCCAATTCTTACTTTTCTCGTTTCATTGGATTCAAGCATGCTTTGGTTGAGTTTTGGCTTAGGTATGATACTGCCTTGGAAGATCAACGCCATAAGGAGCTTGAGGCTGACAATGTGACCCTCCACACAACTCCTGTGTTGAAGACCTCATGGGGAATGGAGAAACATGGCAGCGAGGTCTTCACTCATGAGGTATTTATGGAATTCCAGCAAGAGCTGCTAGCTGCTAGGGAATATTGTGTTTTTGAAAGCATGCAGCAAGAAGGAATGGTGAAAATAATGAGAGTAACTGATAATTCTAAGAAAGAAAGGGTTGTCCGGTTTGATACATCAACAAAGTTTGCTTGCTGCACTTGTATGCTATTTGAAACATATGGAGTTCCATGCCAGCATGTTATCCATGTTCTTAGAAGTGCTAAGATAGAGGAACTCCCAAGTAGATATGTTTTGAAAAGGTTCACGAAGGATTGCAAGAAAGAATCTGTCTTTGGTACAGATGGTATTTTGTTGGAGGAAATTGCCAGCACCTCGGTGGAGCCAAGTATGCGAAAACTAATCTCGGACACATATAACAAGATGGAATCTCTGTTCGTTCAAGCTAAGCAATCGTCTGATGCTATGAAGCTTTTGAGGGATGGTGTATTTGCCCTCGGGGAGAAAATAACTGAAATGGTTCCAGCTAAGGAACTAAGTACAACTGAAGAGTTTGAAGAATTTCTTGGCTGTCAGATTCCTAGTCAAGTTGATATCCATCTCCCAAATGATATCCGTTGCAAAGGAAGGATCAAACGTATCAAGGGACATGCTGACAAGGGGCCCCAACAGAACAAGAATGACCAGAAGAAGAAGAAGAACAAGAGACAACCACGCAAGTGCCGAACGTGCAAAAATGTTGTATTACATGATGCCCGCAACTGTCCAAACAAAGCAGTACCCTCGTGAACAAGGTACATTTAGTTAAGTTTACCAATCATCCATAATGTCCATGTTCATGTTATTTCTGATTTTTTCTGACTTAATGTTGCAACCTGATCACATGTTGCACTTGCAGGTACAACTTTCGAAATGGTTTGGGGAAACGGCGATGGGTGTTGTTGCTGCTGCTGACAGTGAAAATGACTAAATGAGTCATCTTAGTCATGTACTATTTAGAAGCAGACCACTAATTTATTTATTTTATGTTATGTAACGACCATGGGGCATGTTATCTTTAGCTTGAAATGTGAGACCAATAGGCACTCTTAATGGATCTTTACCACTGAACTTGTCATGTAGTGGCTTCTGTGATCTGATGGTTCTCTTTTTAACTGGATTTGCAACCAAATGCTTTTTGTATTGTTGATTGCAAATAATCATGGTTATCAGGTAGAAGAAAATGCCTTTCGAATAACACTATAACATATTGTATCATGAACTCAATCCAAGGGCACGGAATAGTGTACAATTAGCATCGCCAGTAGTCACCAGTTATTTTGTTCATGAGAACCCTTGCCCTCTAGGGTCAGTAATTTTGTCAAATAGACTCCATGATCATTATTATTTTGCTAGCAAGGGGACTCAAGCAACTATGACTGACCTTTGTGCTCGTATGATGTTTATTGTTGCTTCAATGTAATACGAATTATGCTATTAAGAAATAAACTAATACTGGATAACGAGTTGGCCTGGTACTTTTCACCCGTATGAACAGAATTGTATGCCTGTCCTGGTGCTTTTCACTTATATTAACAAATCTGTAAGGCTCGATGACAAGATGGTCTGGTACTTTCTATATGTAGTAAGGAGCTTGAAAGGTACCTATCACACTGGTACCTCTTGTGAATTGTTCCGATTCAACAGATGATTAAAAGAAAACTAGGAATAAGAAACAATAGATACTCAAATCAAGTGTCTTAATCGACGTACATTTCCAGCTGGGAATACACACACAACAAAGCTCCCTAACACTTTCATATTGGAGCAGAATACATGACATTCATTACAAGCAACTCAGCACACATCACAAGTAGATGATGTTCTGAATAAGCACTGCCGGTTAGAGATATTCATCTGGAATGTGTGTGTGTGTTTCAACAAGATGGGAAACTCTAATAGTACCATCATCTTGTGCCGTGAAGCGGATCATAGCCTTGCACCCACACCTAGAATGATGCATGCTCCTTCGATAAACTCTTGCTGGACCCATTTCCTTCCACCCTTGCTTGGAACAAATAAAGCTCTTCCAGATGGGAGAGCCACCTTCATCTAACTTTTGCGGCCCTCGACGAGCACAGAACTGAGCATTAAGTGCATATGTTTTGTAGTAGTCTTCACCTTCCTCCCAACTACTGAACACCATGCCAATTTTCGGTGTTATATGAACATCACAACGAGGTGCATACACAATCCCTGTAAAAGCATGAGCACCAATTATATCTGAGAAAAATAATAACACTACAATTTGAGAAAAAAATGTATCATTATAATTTTTTTGAAACAGGAACAATTTGAGATACCTACCATCTTAGGTGGTGGATTCGAACCTAAATAGGTGACATCTTTCAACTACGGAGCTTCAATATGCACAGTTCAGAACAAGTAACTGAACCAGAAAACAGTGTCAAGTTTTGAAGAAATAGAAGTGTGGATAATTTATTTAACAAGCTTAACATGATATGTGAAACAGAAATACAAACAAATTATCCCACAAGAAGAACAACAGAACGACTCCAGTTTTTTTTTTTTCAAAAAACAGACAACTTATCCCACGGGAAGTGGAATAAAAATACTGGACCTGATGAGCGAAAATTAAAGCAAACAATCAAGCCACAAGTTATAAAGTAATATATCAAGCCACATGTACAACTGAACATTTTATAAAAAAAGTGTGTACACTTCATTCACCACCCAATTCTTGTCATTGACTAATAAAAATATACTCATCTTTTGCTGTGTAGTGCCGAAGTGACAGAATGCTTCCCAGTTTTATTTAAAAACAAAACCTTATCCCAAATGAGCAATGGATCAGAACCTTTTATAGTACATATTGCTTACTAGTATAGACAGTAGGAAGTAAGCTTAAGAAATTCAACATTCATTCCTCCAAAAAATATTTTATCATTCCTGAATGGTATACTAGCAGGGATCAGAAAGAGTATCACTCTAAACTCTTTTCATATACTACAAAGTGGAATAAAAATTATTGATCATGATAGTTGAAAAATAATCTATCAAGCCACACATACAAAACATTCTGTAGAAAGCTTCGTATACTCCAATCATGGAAACCCAACTGTGGAGCGTAGAATTAGAACTGGACAACAAGCCAGCCGTAGAATTTGAACAACCTGGCACCGGCAACAGTAGCGACAGAGTAATTAACCTTGCCTCACGGTAGTGTTATTCGAACGTGCCCAAAATTCAGAACAGAGGCGAAAGGAACATCCAGAACAGATTGTTGTGGTCTGTGCCCAAAATTCCACGCCGCTGAAAGTAAGAACCGACAAGCCCATTTGGAGAGATGAGAAGATTCGTATAAATCATGTATGAACTCGCTCAGAGGCGTAAGAGAAAGTACCTCAAACTTTTCACAGAGCAGTTTGATAGACTCACGATTGGGGATTTGGGAATGAATCTTGGATGGAGACGGCAGCATCAGCACAGAGATGGAAGCGGGCATTAACAAATCAATCGATTGGAGCTTCTTCCTCAGTCGTTCGCCGCCACAAGCCTGTCGCCGCCGATACTGGAACCCTAGGTCGGATGCAGGATGTAGAACATTTTGCTCGGGCCGAAATATGATTCTGATCTAGAGCAAGGTGTTCTGTACGAAATGTTCCAAGTGGTGGCGGGGGGTTACCAGCAAAAAGTACCAAACTCCATCTCATCCGCACATGTTGGATCGGACGGTGTACCTTTTGGTTTCCATGTTTGCACTGAAAGAGGGGTTTGCACCCAATATTTTCCCTTAAGGGTATGTACAGGTGGAATCCTTACAAGCTAAAATTCAGACTTAGCTTGGCTCTCACAATAACCCAACACCTACAATATGATCTAGTGCCAAAGACTAGAGTACGTGTTATACACGAGTATAGTGGTATGTGAACCAACCCAACAACTTCAAACACTGAGAGACATCTTGTCTAATAATCTGATCATATTGTGTGATACATGTAGCAACAATGAACATGCATGGCAAAATAGGTGGAATCATCCATCGTTGAACCCACAAGCACAAAGTTCATAATAATAACAATAACCCATCCATGTAAAATATGGCTAGGATCCTAGAAACAATCACCCAAAACAAGACAAGAATAAACTAACTAAAGCATCTCACAAATGAATCTTGAATACATGTTAGGTCAAAGATGTTCTGAGTTTGAAGCCAAATTCAGTATTAATTAGTGGACGTAAGATAGTCAATATATTGAAATTATTTTTGTAAATTAGAAAAAGAATTAGTGATATTTATGGTGAAATTTAGGCCATCGTCTCCTGGCGTATAGGTGGAGCCGCGGATGCAGACGGAGTTAGTGACGGAGTAAGAAAATGTATCCACAATATAGCATGAGCGGTTGATGGCCGCATCCCGAGGGAGAGGAGGAGGTAGCAAGCACATGCGGTCAGTCGAGCTGCAAGAACCCGACCCGACGGCGGTGGGGGCACATGATGCGACAACTCGTCGGATGGGAGAAGAGGCGAGTGGCCACCAGGCGATGTGATGAGCGCGCCAAAGTGCGATGGAGTTAGACGGTCGATCAGTGGAGACGGGGCAGAGGCGGGCTATTTAATGTGTCTTATATAGGAGCATGGACCCTCATTACACATCCGGTGAATTTGCAGGATCACAACGTATTTTACTCTTTATCTGAAGTATTTATGCATGATGAGGTACTATTAGTACTCTGCACCTATATCTACTAAAATATCTTACTTCATGTCACAAGGGGTCATAAAAAAATGGATAAAGTCCAATTTACTCCCCTCACCTATGGCTAGAGTCCAAATAACCCCCCTAACCTATTGATTGGTTTTCTTAACCCCTCAATTTGCAAAATCGGTTTACTATTCACATTTAAGCACCAACCAAATATGGTTTAGTTAATTAGTGAAAATAACAGCTTTAGTTAGTGCAAAAACCTGATTTAATAGTGTAAATGACTAATTAGGGGGGGGGGGGGGGGGGGGGGGGGGGGGCAAGGCTCCCTTTAGTGTTGACCAGGCTCCGTCAGTGCCACCGGCAGGCAACATTGACATGACTCTGGATGCCCTAGGTAGACCAATCGAAAGGGTCTAGTTTAGGAAGAAGAACAGAGCTACAAACTATCAGCTGATAACCACAGAGCAGGTTAACATCTTCACACCAATAGAGTAGGAATACACTGATCCAAGGTCTGATCAAACTAGTGTCTCAGGCAAAAATAAAGATCATCTCAAAAGAAAGGAAGAGGACAACAATGTCAGTGCAAAGTCTCGGAAGAAGCAAGAAAGGAGAAGCTCAGCATGACGGCCACAAGCCAAGATTTGTTATGTCAGAGGGACCCATCACGAGGAGCAAGCCCAGGGCCAGCAACCTCTCACCTGCTCAACTCACCGGTAAACTTCTCCCTACAGATTGCATTCCCCCCCCCCCCCCCCCCCCCCCCCCCCCCCCAACAAAAAAAAAGATATTGCACATCACAAGGGGTCATAAAAAAAATTCGTATTGTATAACCTGCCAAAGGAGTCAATCCATGTTGCCACTCTATTCCTAGCCTGTACTACGGAAGCTTGCTACTAGCATACAGAATGTTCGATGATGTTTCTACGAGCCTATGTACACAATTATTTACGCGTTGATGAAGGGCGCGCCGGTGAGGTACTCTGTGACGGCAAGCGCGACGAGCCCGAGCATGGCAAGGCGGCCGTTCCAGAGCTCGGCGTTGGCGGTCATGATGCCGCCGCTCCTAGCTTCGACGCTCTCCCCCTGGAGCAACGGCACCAGCGACGCCACGGAGAGCGCGGCCACCATGTAGGCAAACCAGGCCTGGCCGGTCCCGCTGGCGGCCTGCGCGAAAAGGCCGTCGCCGCGCGTCGACGCCTCGACGGCGATCGCGGACACGAAGCCAACCATGGCGAGGCGGCCGTTGATGCGCTCGGGCGCCGGGCCGCTGAAGGCCAGCGCGTCCCAGAGACCTGTGCTCGCCTTGCTGGTCTCCTTTGCCTGGGCCCTGACAACAATGGCGCGTCTGCGCGGCGCGAGCGGACCAGCCGGGGTTCGACCGGCACGGACGCCGGCGGCGAAGGCGAGGGAGGTCATGACAGTTGTTGCCATTGGAAGCTGGAAGAGGCTTGGTGTGCTGGCCGCGACGATTTGTATAAGGCTGATCGCTAGCTTTGCTATTGTTACTTTTGTGCTTCTGCTGTGTTGTGAGACTGATGAATAGTGTGGGCGAGCCAATTTATAGGCGCATCTCATCAAGATCTCGCGCGAGCCCGTGACCACGGTGGTGGGCGCGGCCGGTGCCACGTCGGCGGTGATTCACGGCCGTAGAAACGATTGAGCCGCCCCGGTACATGTGCGCGACGTGGACGGAGCCGTGGTCACAGCAAACGACTTCAGCATCGGGGTGATCTTGTCGCCATGCATCGGCAAGGCGTGGATGGTGAGACCACCGTGCACAGCGTTCCGGCGAAATTGCGGAGAAGAGTGGCGAGAAAAGTGTCAGAAGATTCCAGAACTGCGCTAGGGGTGCCGGACGCCGCTGCGTGTACCTCTGAGTGTGTGGCGGCGGCCAGCGTGTCAAAGGTTGCCATGGAAGCAGGAGAATGTGGCAAGCTTGGCTACTGGCCGAGGTAATTGAGGCGCATGCTTCCATGCGGGCTGAGTCGCTGATCATATCCAAGCGATGACGAGTAGCTTCCCTAGATCAACAACGCGGAGAACTAAGATTACTAGCCCATCAACCCGTGCATACTTGCACGGGTAGCACTTTAAACATATTAGTGCTGACAAACATAATTACTACTCAGATTCCTATTTCTGGCTATAGGATATTAGATTTTCCCTTCTACCATCCTTAAAGCAGGACCAAACTTTTAGCAGTACAAAAAGTACTATTGGTAACAGAAGGCATGTTATAATTTTGGTACCACTCGAAGGATAATAAAATAACTCACATGATACACTATAAATTTCAGTTGTAATCTTAGACAACTTTAGCCACCATTTATTTTCTAACATATTGACATTAAGTTTCACTAAATATAATTCTTTTTTCCTTTTTTTTTTTTTGCTTCTGTATGCAAAGTAGACATCGCCCATGCAACTACTGCATTTGGCTGATAGGATCGTTCAGAATAAAATCATTTTCTGCGTACACATCTAGAATAAAATTATGAGAATAGTAAAAGTCACAATATATCGTACTACTTGAATTGAATTAAATAGAACTAATATAACGTACTCTTTGGTTATTCTATCAATTTCAAAATTTTCACAAAACTTTTGTAAGGAGCCCTCCAATGTTTTTTTTAGAAATTATAATTCCCCTAAGTTCGAACCAATAACCTTAGTTAACAAATAAATGAGATTTAGTTAGATACCTAAGTTTCACGTCACATAACTCCTTGATGGGCCTACTAAGTCTAGTAGTATTCTTGTGTTTTTCCAATATTTATCACTTATGTATTAATTAAGTCACATAAGTATGATTTACATGCCTATTTTATTGAGAATGTCAGGTACGCTGTACATCTTCATTCAAATCAGTTTTATTCTTAACGCAACCTACATACGTGCTCAGGTTCATTTATGTGATAAAAAACAATATGTTTATTTAACATACAGAATTTTCTTGGAATACTTTTTGCAAATATATTATGTTATAATAGCAGAATGTAATAGTATTGGACAAATATTATCATTTGAAGCGGAAATACATGTATGAACATAAGAGATAAATAAGACTTATCAAGGTGCAGGGGAATGCAGATATACAATTATGTCAACCCTGCAATTGGTGTAAATGAAAGAGTTAGCAAGGAGAAAATAGTGTGCATCGAAATAAACTTCCTTTCATCCACTACATTGAAACTTCCTTGATGCACTTACATTTGTGAAAAAGGTATGTAGCAGATTAATATAAAGCAATGATCCCCTTAATCGAGTGCATAGATTAGTTCATAACTTAAGCAATAGCAAATCTTTACAGAACATTACTTATTACCGCACTGCCAGAAAGAAGCAAGCTGCAGCTCCAGTAAACCAAGAAGGCAGGGACAGATGATCAACTCGCCATATAAGTCAAAGAAAAACAAATCCAAAGAAATAGCAACTATTTTACTCTTAACATTATGAAAAGCCATGTTACTGAAAAAATATAGTCAAATGCCTCAATGCAACATAGTAATCAGAAAGAAAACCAAAAACACATACAGTTGTTTTTTCCTATTGTCATTAATTAAAACTAAAAGGAATATTTTTATCAGTGACTTGTCACAATTGAGCACACAACATTAATTATGGGTACAACACAGTGAAACCTGCAACAATAGGTCCAGTCAAATGAATTCAAATTAAATATACACAATTAAAATTTTAGAAATTGGAAAAGTGAAAAAAAAACACGTATACACAAATCCAGGGCATGCAGTAGTTTTTTTTATAACGTGAATTAGAACTACAGAGAAAACTACAATTTAAGTCTATGAATAAAAATATTGCTGGATGATGCATATTCACATGTCGATATAGAAGGCATATGCAATCAGCTAGCTAGATTACCTTAGCCTTCAGCATGCAGGACTAATTAAGTTGCATCTCTTGTTTGTAAAATTCAAGCATGCTTCAAGATTTGATAATTAGCAGTTTCTTATTTTCCAATAGTACTTTTTGATATAAGCAGACAGTATGCCAAGGTTCCTAGTTGTAAGTGCTTGGATTTTTTTTTTAAAAAAGATATTCCACATTTACTGGAACATCAGTTGTATAATCTTAAGAGAGCCTAAAAGAACATGAACATGCATTAGACACTCACCTTAATTTGTCTCTCCATAAAGTCTCGTGTGTGTGTGTGTGTGTGTGTGTGTACCATTAGGCAGTCACCTTTTTCTCTCCATAGGAAGGATCTTGGAGATGAAAAGAATACATGTTGGAGGCCTTGGCATCCATAACCTTCAGTTTTTAGGATGGGCTTTGAGGATGAGGTGGCTCTGGCTTCAGAAAACACAACCGGACAAGCCGTGGATCACACTGGGAATTCATGTGCCGACCAACGCGAGGGCCATGTTCACTATCTCGGTAATCACCATGGTGGGAGACGGGCGCAACACCCTCTTTTGGACTGATAAGTGGCTGCATGGCAAGTCCATTGGAGAACTAGCGCCTGCTCTAATGCCCTACGTCAAGAGGAGAGGATGGCGAAGAAGAACGGTGTCTGACGCCCTTCAGGACAACCGATGGAGCCATGACATACAGGGTGGCCCTTCAGTTCTTGCGATCTGGCAAGGACTCCAACTACTGGACGCACTACAGGATGTCACCTTGACGCCGGGAACAAGCGACAGACACGTCTGGACACCTGAAGCCTCAGGCGAATTCTCAACCAAATCTGCCTACCATCGATTCTTCACCGGCGCAGTCAAGTTCGGGCCACATAACCGGCTGTGGAAGACCTGGGCTCCATTGCAGGCCAAGTTGTTCTTGTGGCTGGCAATCCTCAATCGATGCTGGACGGCGGACCGGCTCGCAAGGCGCGGTATGCAACATCCGGAGCGCTGTCCGCTATGCGATCAAGAGGACGAGACTATAAGTCACTTGCTGACCTCCTGTGTCATGGCACGTGAGGTATGGTTTCGCACCCTCAGCTCCGTGGGCCTGCAGCAGGCAGCTCCTTCCATGGACGACACCAACTTCAAAAACTGGTGGCGGAAGGCTCTGCGGGTTGTGCCATCGGCCAGTCGTAAAGGATTCAACACCCTGGTGATCCTTGTTGCATGGAGCATTTGGCGACATAGAAACCGCTGCGTGTTTGATGGTGCCCGGCCACACCCGAACGCAATCTTTCGGACCATCAACGAGGAGTCCATTCTGTGGCAGATAGCCGGCGCCAGGCGCCTGCGGGAACTAATGCGCTAGAGCGGCCAATCAGAGAGAGTTGTTTCCATTTGTCATAGGCGCGACTGTTAAAATGTACTAACCTCGGCCAGAGCATGGCACATGTAATGACGTTCTTTCTCCTTAATACAATGACACGCAGCTCTCCTGCGCGTTCGAGAAAAAAAAAAGAATACATGAACAGAAGATGCACAGCTAAGACAACTTAGCTTGACCATCGCGTGTAGTCCTCCTGTTGACGTACACCATCGGGGAAAATCCAGGCCATTGGTTCCATTCGGCAGACAAATCGTGAACTCGCTTTACTCGGCTTCTCTTCCTTTTTGATACTTCTCTTTCATGTTTACTACTGGTTTCCTCAGTCCTTGTGACCCTGATACAGATGTATAAGTACATCTGACCAGGAGGGGGCAGAGTAGACGTAGCATATCAGAGGTGATAGCCATGCGTTGTGCCTGGGACACGGCTCCAGACTAAATGAAGCTACATCGATAGTGCCGCGGCTTCCAGTTTCTTTGTCACCTACACATGCATCAAAAAACACACGCATCAGGATCCTATCGAAACGGGCCTCACCTTGAGTTTCTTTTTCCCGACACAATGCCTCACCTTTGGGTATTGGAAGCAGGAGTTACTGGACTGCCTCACCTTTGGCTTGCTTGTAGGTGCGGCAGAGATGCATGCAACATACTGCTTCTCCTTGCCCTTCTCTCCGGTCTCTGCTATATATCATGGCCGAGCAGTGTTGCCTGGCCATGGATCATTCTTACCAGCAAAAGAGGAACTCGATCAAGTGCATATGAAATCTCCTCAAAGAATGTGTAGATCAAATAGGATTAATTCGGTCTAATTAATCTATGAAGTGGCTAAGTACTCAATTGGAGACGACATAAGAGGAACTCAATCAAGAGCAGATGAATCATCCTAAAACAACAGATCGAACTGGATTGATTAGGCCTAACTAATCTACGAAGTGGATAAATACGTACTCAACAGGAGACGCCATGGACTATGGTGGCGTGGAGGCTAATGGGGAGTGATCCGACCGATCAGCCTGGTGGCTGGCGCCTCTTCCACAGACCCTCCTCAAGCTCCGTGATGTGGCGGCGGCAGCACGGTGCCCTACTTTTCCTCCTCCTGTAGTCAACTTTCGGCCATACAGGGACGACCTAGCCTGGAAGGTGAGATGTGGGAGGATCGATCGTGTAAGATCCTGTGGTTAGGGATTGTTAACCATCAAAATGAACGGCCGGATGTTTTGCTTTTTTCTCAGAATTTCTAGGATTTTCCTCCGATTAACGTGAGGGGTCCAAAAGGAGCTTCCAATTAGTAAATATAAGATGGCTTAATATTGGCGGACAATATAGTTGGGTATTCTTTGAAATTGAATCTTCAACCACTGTCCAACATATAACAACGCATAACACATCCAATTTGGTGCACAAACGGCAATCAACACGACCAATTGATTGTGTCAGTTTGCTTTCAATGCGATTATCTGAGAAGTAACAAAACAAGCATGTATACTTCTCAAGTGGCAAGTCTTGCAAAGGAGGAGATAGATTACTTTTGCTGGGCGATGCAAGGATCATTTCACCGGTCGGAGATCCAAGTCGAGTAGAGTTGTAGCAGCTCTCCTGGCAGCAAGAGCTTTCTCTGCCCTCTTCCTGTTACTTCCTTTCTCTAACTTTCTAGCCTTGCTTTGGCCAGCTTTTTGGCCTTATGCTTTAGTGCTTCTCTGAATCTTTGGTGCCAGTGCTTGCTGGCCAAATGTTTTTCCTTTTGCTGGATTGTAAGACATTTTCTCCTCTATCTTAATGCAACGGCAGAACACCTGCCGTCTTTTCCCTTCAAAAAAAACTTCTCAAGGAATTCTAAAATTTGTTGTTTTGGACTTTGCGTAGAAGATACTACTATCCCTTAAGAAACCTGGGAGCATCCTGAAGATAGCGTTTAAGGGTGCTTCTGGAGTTCAAACATTGGTACAAAAAATGCTTATGAAGATGACATTTGTCATGCATCAAAAGTGCGCGTTATGTAAAGGTGGAATTGGTACAAGGTAAAATTCAGACTTGGCCCTCACAATGACCCAACAGCTAATATAGTGCTACAGACAAGAAAAGCACTTTTTTTTTTAGACCAAGGCAAGAGGAACTCGAGTGCCAGTAGACAACTCTGAAAATATTGAGCGATACACACGGAGTAGTGGAATGTGAACCGACCCAACAAATTCAAAAATTGAGAGACATCTTGTCTAATAATCTGATCATATTGTGTGACACATGTAGCAAAAATGAACATGACAAAATATTTGGAATCATCCATCGTTGAACCCACAAGCATAAAGCTCATAATAATAAAATAATCCATCCCTATAAAATATGGCTAGGATCCTAGAAAAAATCACCCAAAACGAACCAAGAACAAAAACAAAACTAACTAAAGCATCATGCAATTGAATCTTAAATACATGTTAGATCAAAGAGTGTTATTAGTTTGAAGCCAAATTCAGTATTAGTGGATGTATGATAGTCAATATTAGGAAAATTTCTCAGTAAATTAGAAAAATAAATTTAGTCATATTTATGGTGAAAGTTAGGCCATTGTCTCGTGGCGTATAGGACAGCGATCAATGGTCGTATCCTGAGAGAGTAGAGACTGCGGCGAGTATGGGCGGTCAATCGAGTTGCAAGGACTCGACACATCGGTGCCTCCAGTGAAATCGAGGCCACCGCCTCTCGGCACAAATGGCAACGCTGGAGGCGATGCAGGCGACGATGAGGTGAGAATGAGGTTCAACCGAAGGCGATACCGCGACGACGGTGGAGGGACTACTAACTATTTGTACTTTCTTTTTGTGGTGAAAATTATTGACTTACTACATCAGATTTGGGGTATGTTTTCTTTATGTGATGCCGGTGTGATTTTTTCTCGCCCTCACTACCATTGTTTTCTCTACACCTAGTAACATTTTATTTGAAAATTGTAAAAATTGGGTTTGAAGAAACTCACCATTTTGACCGAAAGTTGCTCTTTGGGTCTGATAAACCAAACAATTTTAGAATTTTGCATCATTTTTGCTATCCAAACATACTTCATCCCTGAAAAATTAACCCGTCAATATACATCCAAGCTATACAAATCGGAATGACAGTTCTGCTATTTTGCTTCAGTGTGACCAGCTAGCAAATGAACTAAGGACAATACAGTACCAAGCCGCCGTACATACACACGTATATACACTCTCGTCTACATGTCCTAGGAAAAGTGATACAAACACCGACACACGCACGCTCGCATGGGCTACGTCGTGTTCACGCATTGATGAACGGCGAGCCAGTGAGGTACTCAGTGAAGGCGAGCGCGACGAGGCCGAGCATGGCAAAGCGTCCGTTCCAGAGCTCGGCGTCGGCGCTCATGAAACCACCGCTCCTGGCCTCCGCGCTGTCCCCCTGGAGCAGCGGCACCAGCGACGCCACGGATAAGAGAGCCGCCGTGGCCGTGAACCACACCAGGCCGGAGCCGCTGCCGGCCTGCGAGAGGAGGCCGCCGCCGCGGGACGCCTCGACGGCGAGCGCGGACACGAAGCCCACCATGGCGAGCCGCCCGTTGATGCGCTCCGGCGCAGGGCCGCTGAACGCCAGCGCGTCCCACAGGCCGGGCTTGGCTGGCTTCGCCTTGGGCTTCGGTGTCGGAGTTGCGGGTGCCGCCGCCGGCGAGGTCGAGGTGGAGGGCGTCTCCTCCGTTGCATCCACGTCCGGCTGCAGATAATTAAACACGCACTGTTAGTTTGCTAATCATAATGCATACTAATTTGCCTGTGGGACAAACTTGTCATGGAGAGTTAAGTACCTCGCTCTGAGCTCTGACCACCAGGGCACGACGGCGTGGCGCGAGCACCACCGCCGCCGGAGACCGGGCACGCATGCTGCGGCCGGCAACGAGGGAGCTCATCATGGAGGTCATCACCGTGGTCGCCATTGGAGTGTATGTGCACGAAGCAGAGGTCGAGTGGTAGCAGGAACAGAGACGCACGTTGTCGATTGCTTTGATGCTCCTCGCTAGGGGTGAAAGTGGTGTGGATAATTATCCGATTCGATCCGCTTCGAATCCGAATTTTAAGGATTTGGAGAGGCATTTTACATATCCTAGAGGATCTGATCCGATCCGAATCCGATTGCATGCGGATGCGGATTAGGATATAGGAGTAGCAAAATCCGACGGATATGGATTATCCGATATATCAAAGCGGATTATCCGAAGCTCAAAATAGGATTATCCGACAATATTAGTCAATTTTTACTTGTTTTACATGCTTTCATAATACTTTAAACTAAAAACTTGTAGTTTTGGTGGTGGGATTTCCTTGGCTAGTGTAATATTGCTACTAACTAGTCTACATACTTTGATGAATTGTCGATCAACATATAATTCACTACTAATAGATGTATCAAATCCGATATTTAAAAAACCGCTTCCGATCCGCTTCCGATCCGAATCCGTTCCATTTCTGACATCCGAAAAAATCCGTATCTATAACCGCATCCGCGTATTATCCGCTCCGCTCCGAATCCGATGAAAAAATATGGATTAGGATATGGAAAAAGTGTTATCCGCTCCGATCCGATCCGTTTTCGTCCCTACTCCTCGTTTTATGTCGTGTCGATCGTGGTTGCTACTAGCTAGGCGGATTTATAGGAAAAGCAAGATAGGCAGTGAAGCTGTGGAGAGTGTGAAGTGATGGCCGCGGCGGGGGCCACGTCGGCCGCGAGCGATCCGCGGCTGTGGATGAGCCGCATGCACCTCGAGACGAGGAGAGAGCAAGTTCCATGTGTGCGACGTGGACATAGGCGGGTTCACAGCTATCGGGGTGTTTGCGTCGCCATAGACGTGGACGCTCAGGCCACCGTGAAGAGTGACAGAGTACAGCGGGTCTGCGGGTGAAGAGTGACAAGGTACGTATGTTCTTCATAATTTGCTGAACTAAACTTAAAAAAAATCTAATGTCGCAATTTGAGTAGACAGAGCGAGATTAATTAAGGGGCACGCTTTCATTTCCCTCCATTAATTGGTTGAACTAAACTTCAAAAAATTCTGTCTGTGGATGGTACATGCGCGCTCAGCCGCTGACCTTATCCAAGCGTTGATGAGTAGTACTAGTAGCTTTCCTAGCTCAACGCAGTGAACTAAGGTTACGGCTTAACACTGACTGCGGACAACATAGTTGGGAACTCTTTGAAATTGAATCTTCAACCCCCTGTCCAACATATAACAACATAACGCGTCCAATTTAGTGCACAAACGGCAATCAATACGACCAATTGATTGTATCAGTTTGCTTTCAATGCGATTATTTGAGAAGTAACCAAACAAGCATGGTATACTTCTCAAGGAATTCTAAAATTTGTTGTTTTGAACTTTGCACATATTATCCCTTAAGAAACCCTTGGAGGATCCAGAGGATAGCGTTTAAGGGTGCTTCTAGAGTCCAAAAGTTAGTACGAATAATGCTTATGAAGTCGACATTTGTCGTGCATCGATAGAAATTAGTGCAGGGTATATATGTAAAGGTGGAATTGGTAGAAGGTAAAATTCAGGTTTGGCCGTCACAATGACCCAACAGCTACAAAATCTAGTGCTAGAGACAAGAGAAGGACTTGAGTGCCCAGTAGACAACTCTGAAAAGATTGTGGGATACATGAGTAGTGGAATGCGAATCAACCCAACAACTTCAAAAACTGCCACATCTTGCCTAATAATCTGAACATATTGTGCGGTACATGTAGCAACGACGAACATGGCAAAATATGTGGAGTCATCCATCGTTGAACCCACAAGAACAAATTCATAATAATAACAACAATCCATCCATATAAAACTATGGCTAGGATCCTAGAAAAAATCACCCAAAACAGCCAAGAACAAGAACAAGAACAAACTAACTAAAGCATCCCACAATTGAATCTTGAGTACATATTAGATCAAAGAGTGTTATGAGTTTGAAGCCAAACTCAATATTAGTGGATGTATGATAGTCAATATCAAGAAAATTATCTGTAAATTGGAAAAATATATTTAGTGATATTTATTGTGAAATTTAGGCCACCGTCTCCTGCTTTAGGCGGAGCCGTTTATGCGGATGAAGGTGGTGATGGGATAAGAAATAGTACCCACGGCATAGCACAGGTAGTCGATGGACGCATCTCGGTTGGTCAGTTTCCAAGAACCCGATTCGCTGGTGCCTCTATTGAAATTGAGGCCACCGACTCCCGGTGCAGGTGGCGACGCGGATGACGATGGTGTGATAATGAGGCAAGCGGGACGCCAGCGCAAGGCCGGTCGGAGAAGACGGGGACGAGCGAGCCATTCTTACGAAGGGGATTGGGAAAGGGGACGGAGTTTTTATCTTTTCTTTTCTTTATTTTTTTCTGTGAAAAGGAGAGTGGAAGATCGTCTGCCTTCTACTGGCTAAGTCACGCATAAATCACGTTTTTATGATTTGTGTCACATTTGTGATGTCATATTCAAGGAAAATTAGCGGCACTTCTAGTGCAGGGTGCGCTAATTTCAAACCGGCTTGGACGTCACGTTGCGCCGGTGATCCCAAATGCACTTATCGTTGTTATAAACCACGTGCCACTGCGCTAGTGGTGCTCGTCAACGGCATGGGAGACCGTATCCCTCCCTGCAACTTCTAGAGCTTGAAGTGCCGAGGAAACAAGCTACATTTCACCACTTCTAACATCCAAACATTAGGGAACGGAGCCTGATGGCGAAGGGGAGAAAAACTAGTTGCATAGGTGTTGAGTTGCCTGACAAAGCTGGAGAAGTTGTTGTGCTTGAAGTGCCTGGGCAGCATCACGGTGGCGAAGGCGGCGGGATCCCACACCACGAAGCTGTTGTTTCCGGCGCTCCACGACACGACGTGGTCGGTGGTCGGGTCGTCGACCATGTCGTAGGTCTTGGTAATTAAGGAACGGCGGTGGCCCTGCGTCGTGCAGTCCCTCCATCAGCCTTTGTGCCGTCACCGGCCCGTCCCCAGAAACACCCAACAGTCCTCCTTCCCCGTGGCTGCTCCCGTGGTCCCAGCCATTCCGACCTGTGCACCGGCCGGATGCGCCGTGATGTGAGCGTGATGTGTCGTGATGTGTGTGCGGCACCATTGCGGGTTGTCCACGCGAGAACTGCTGGCCTTTGTGTGCCAGTTCACAGATGAACGAACGATCCAATCGCTTACAACCGGAATGGATGAGCGGCGACCATGTTGGGCGCATCATGCTGGAGCGGACGAGTGGCGGGGACGCCCGGAATGCGGCGAGCCAACGAGGCAGGGAACGGAGTGACGCGGCGGAGGAACTGGCCATTGGCGGGCGGTCCGTCGAGAGCAGCAGAGTAGCCATGGGCGCACGGACACTGATTCGTCATGGTGTGGCGGCTGCGAAGGAATATCGATACAGGCGGGCTGAAGAGGGAGGGACGCAGTGGACTGGGCCGGCACTCGGCAGCGCTCCGGCGACCGGCAGGGGTCGCAGTGCATGGCGGACGATGAAGCCGCGGAGTGCGCGCTCGACGCCTCGTCCGCCGGAAGCCACCGCGGCGTACGGAAGCGAGTGGATGGAATAAAAGGTCGGCCGGAGCGCGGTCACCGCGACCTCAGGGGTGGTCGCTGTTTCGAATGACGACCACCCCTTGGTGCGGCACGACACTTGTGCGGCTGCCTCGGATGAAGTGCATATCCAGAGGAGAGAAGGGCCGCCCGGCGAAGATCAACGCGACCGCGAGACACGCTTCTTGGAATGGCCTCGTGGTCCCAGCGCCGGCACGCTGCACGCGCGGCCGGAGGCGATCGACGAGCACAAGCAATGCCGTATCAAGCTCGGTGAGGTTGAACTGAGCACAGCGCAGCCATGGAGTGGAGCGACGAAGGCGCCGGCGTGCCTGGCGTCCGTGGCGCGGTGGGTGTTGGAGCGCGCCACCGGCATCTGGCGCCGCTCTTCAACATCACCGCGGCGGCTCTACGCGACGACGGCAGCCGTGGCCTCCGATGTCCAAGTGCCGCGCGCGGCGCTAATCAGCGTCGGCCCCCCCTCGACTGGCGACGGCGCAAGACAACGCGGAGACGAAGACGCGGAGACAAAGAGCTTGCATATTTTGGCGCACGAACGCCACGTTCCAGCCATTAGAGCGCCTCGCTCGCTTGTGGCGCGCATGGGCCGTAGTTACGTGCAGTCCGCCAGTCGTAGACATCTGTACGGAGCACGCTCGTTCGACACCAGCGCCATCGGTGCTGTGGTCGCCGTCTCGAACACCGATCTCCACTGCTCCATGAAAGTTGACGCGGCAGCCTGGACTGGAGTTGGGGGAGGGACGGCACGAGTAGCATAGGCGCTCCAGTGGGCGTACGTGCTTCGCACCGAGGCGGACGCGGTGGTGGATCTCATACCCACGACTTGTTTCAGGAAACGCCGCAACCACCAAGCTTCCGGCAAGCAGAGTACGTGATGCTGTTTCCAGCAGTGCTCTCTCGGCACTGTCAAAGTTGTGCATGCCAGAACGGTAAGGAAAAATATGTTTATCTTATTGACCGCCATCAGGGTACTGTTTTGCAGGTTCAAATGAAAATTATTCTTCTATAAATTGTAATGAAAATATATAAGTTAATCAAAGATGTGGATAAAACATATTACACTTCAAAATTTAACACCTAGATAACAAAAGTAAATCTATTCGGATAATGAAATCACAACATTTCGAAAGAATACTCATGACGTCACTAGCACTTGAGTCTTCAGACGTTGTCATGATATCAAGTCCGTGACTCCCGGCATAGTTGATCTTCTTTATTTAACAAATTCAAGAACACCGTATTTTAACAAATTCAAGAACGTACTGTGTTTCTGCAAGTTAACACGGTAACGAATCGTAACATGACTATCAGAACACAACAATAGTGGGTGATTTTTATGAACATTGGGACACATGCCCCTTTAAATATAACTTTTAATTGGGGACAACTAATTATGTTCCTTCATACATTGTCGGTCCGACCCACAGCAGTTTCGTTTCACCAATACTTATTAGTTTCGCATGTCTCCCCAAGGCTGTCCTTGCTGCCCAATCTTCAGGTTATCTATGCAGCAACAACCAGAAATAGATGCTCGAGAAACATGTTACTACTAATACATTATGGTGTTGCTTCATTATTTTGCTTCATCTATTATCTTAGTATTTGAAGGTCCAAAAGAGCCACCACGTTCGTTCTCAAGGCCACGAAATTACCACGTTAATGGAAAAAAAGAAAAGATATGAGCCGTTGGATTTTATGAAGATCTAACGGTCTAAATTATGGCCAGGCGCGGCCGTAGTTACGTGCTCGTGCAGTCGCAGACATCTGAAAGGAGCAGGCTTGTTCGACACCAGAGCTACCGGTGCTGCGGTCGCCATCTCAAATTAACACCGATCTCCACTGCTCCATGAAAGTTGATGCGGCAGCCTGGACTGGAGTTGGGGGAGGGACGGCAGCGGCGCTCCAGCGGGCGTGCTGTGGGGCGAAGCGCCCAGGCGGACGTGGCGGTGGTCGGTGGACCTCATACCCACAACTTGTTTTCAGGAAATGACGCAACCACCAAGTTTCCGGCAAGCAGAGGACCCAATGCTGTGTTCAGCATTGCTCGCTCGGCCCTGTCAAAGTTGTGCATTGCCAGAACCGTAGGGAAAAAATGTTTAATCTTATTGACCGCCATGAGGGTACTCTTTTGCAGGTTAAAATGAAATTTGTTCTTCTGTCTATTGTAATCAAAACGTATAAGTTAATCAAAGATGTGGATCAAACATATTACACTTCGAAATTTAACACCTAGATAACAAAAGTAAATCTATTCGGATAATGAAATCACAACATTTTGAAAGAATACTCATGACATCACTAGCACTTGTAGAGTCTTTAGACTTTGTCATGATATCAAGTCCGTGACTCCGGCATATAGTTGATCTTCTTTATTTTAACAAATTTAAGAACACCGTATTTTAACAAATTCAAGAACCTATGGTGTTTCGCAAGTTAACACGCAACAAATCGTAACATGACTATCAGAACAAACAATAGTGCCCAAGGGTGATTTTTATGAACATAGGGACACATGTCCCCTTAAATTTAACTATTAATTGGGGACAACTAATTATGTTCCTGCATACATTGTCGGATATATATAAAAATATTTTTTAAAAAATTATAATGGCTCCGATAACTTAGCTTTGGTGACTGCTCGAAGGTCCAACGTAGTATAACTGCACCATATCATGGACACCTTCAGACAAATTTTTGTGACTGTTTATGTTAATTATGCATGATGAGGTAGTATTAGTAAAAGTAATTAATACGTATGTATTTACATATCCACTATAATATATTAACTAGTTACTAACCCCGTGCGACAGGCATGGCAAAATATTGTTCCACGCGACATCACGGCATGAAACACAATTTCAATATATTGTTCAGCCCAAAACATCATGGCATTGTACAAAAGCATTAATAATATGATGTTATTTATTGTTTCTACCCGGACAATGATAAGATGGTATAATATATTATTGCAGCAAACATAGCAAAAGATCATTTAATATATTGTAGAAAGCCAAAACATTCACATAATATTCCATGGGGCATATATCGTGACGTGTTCTTATGATATCACGAATAACAAAAATATATTTTAAAACGGTTTTATGATATCACAATAAAGAAAAATTAACACATGATTATATATATATTTCAAACACCAGAAATCAACAAAATGGATGTTTGGTGTTGGCCCCTCTTTATTTTAAAATGACAAAAATATGAGCACATGTAATTTAACAAAGATGTATACAACACCATTCATAATTTATACTGAAATGATTAAAATACAATAATGGAATTTTACTAAATCATTCCCTACTACTACTCGTCACTTTTTTCTATAGGGCCAGCACCGTAACTTTTTGAATATTTAGCCTCTCTCTACATCATATTGTCAACTTAGAATACAAAACTTGATCTGATCATCATGTATATATACCAAAAGGTTCATAAAAAATTCGTATTGTATAACTTGCTTCCATGTTGCCGCTCTATTTGCAAGGTAAGTTCCTGCCTATACTACGGAAGCTTGCTCCTAGCATACAAAATGTTTGACGCGTTCGACGAGCCTATATACAAATTTACACGTTAATGAAGGGCGCCCCGGTGAGGTACTCGGTGACAGCGAGCGCAACGAGTCCGAGCATGGCGAGGCGGCCGTTCCAGAGCTCGGCGTTGGCGGTCATGATGCCACCGCTCCTGGCCTCGGCGCTTTCTCCCTGGAGCAGCGGCACGATGGACGCGACGGAGAGCGCCGCTACCATGTAGGCGAACCAGGCCTGGCCGGTCCCGCTGGCGACCTGCGCGAAGAGGCCGTCGCCGCGCGTGGACGCCTCCACGGCGATCGCAGAGACGAAGCCGACCATGGCGAGGCGGCCGTTGATGCGCTCTGGCGCCGGGCCGCTGAACGCCAGCGCGTCCCAGAGGCCCGTGCTCGCCTTGCTGGTCTCCTTTGCCTGGGCCCGGACAACAATGGCGCGTCGGCGCGGCGCGAGTGCACCGGCCGGGGAACGGACGCCGGCGGCAAAGGCGAGAGAGGTCATGACAGTTGTGGCCATTGGACACTCGAAGTGGGCTTGGTGTACGTTCTAGCTACGACGCTTCGTAAGGCTGATCGCTAGCTTTGCACTTGTTCAGTTGTTGGTGTCGTGAGACTGAAGAGTGTGTGGGCGAGAGCCAATTTATAGGCGCGACTGGTCAAGCTCTCGCAGGAGCCCGTGACCACGGTGGTGGGCGCGGCAGGGGCCACGTCGGCGGCGATTCACGGCCGTAGATATATGATGGAGCGCCGCGAGTGGGATCAGACTGGGAGTGCGAGATGAGCTTTTGGTACATGTGCGCGACGTGGAGGGAGCCGTGGTCACAGCAAGCTCCGCCTCCGTCGAGGTGATCTTGTCGCCATGCATCGGCGTGGACTGTCACGCCACCGTGCAGAGCGTTCCGGAGAGAGGCAGACTCCTTGGCCGGAAAAAGGCGCGGCACAAGATTCCAGAACAAGGCGAGGGGTGCCGAACGCCGATGCGTGTACGTAGGTGTGTGGCGTCGGCCAGCCGCGAGAGCACGCCTGACTATGTGTCAAAGGTCGGCATGGAAACGTACGTACAGGATAACGTTGCAAGCTTGGCTACTGGCGGATGTGATTTCCTCTTCGTGTGGTGTCGTTCATCCTGCCACGGTTCCCTCGTCTCTTCCCCTTTTTTGCCCACTCTGTCCATCTCTGCACAATTTATATGTTGTCACAAAGCTTGACACCCTTCAAAACACAATTTCAGAAAATTAGTGTATGCACATATGTATTTGTGCTAAAATATGCATGATGTATATTTTTTGAAAAAAAAAAATATATGTATGATGTCTATAAGTACTTTAAAAAGACCATAAAAATCTACATATATATGTTTGTGCATACACAATTTCAATGCCTAGTGTTGGCTCAACTCAATGATTGCTGAAACATCGAAGTGAAATTCTCTGGAGAAATAAATATCCATGATTGGACTAAAAGTGATTCATCAAGAAAAATGGCACGCGTAATCTGTCAAATTAAAACATCGGAGTTTCAGCAAGTTACAGGATGTATTAAGCGAAAACCTGAAAATAATGACATTTTGGTGATGAAGACATTGCAAACTAATCCAAAGTGAGTTAAAAAAAATATTTTCAAACATTGTTATTGTTGATTGAGCATGCGCATTTCATACTTGTGCAAAACTTTGAGAAAACTTTGGATCGTTTTGATATGCAAGATAGGAAAATTGCATATAAGGCGTAGTAATGCACAAAAGCATTAACAGGCACTGTGTGACTTTTTGTCCCTCAAGTATTGTGTGCGTGTGGACCATACTTTTATCTACATCCAACATTTTATTTACAAAATTATAGAACTTGGATTTCGATAAACTTGCACCATTTTGACTAAAAGTTGCTCTTTACACCTGGTCAATTAATTTTTAGGCCTCTTTTGGAACCCAGAAATTTTGACAGGAATCGCGCATGAATTTCAAGATTCAGAAAAAAAATCCTCCAATTCAAAGAAGGCATTAGAAATTTGCATCATTTAAGTGCACTTTCCAGTCCACAAATATTTCAACCGCAAAAGTAATTTGTCAGTGAATTAAGAGGAAGAAACAGACTATACAAAACAAATAACATTTTTTTGCAATTTTGCTTCAATGTATCAAGCTATCAAATGAATTAAGGATAGTACAGTACCCAGCCGTACATACACACGTATACACTCCGTCTACATGTCCTAGGAAGTGGCACAGACACCGATACACGTTCACGCGTTGATGAACGGCGAGCCGGTGAGGTACTCGGTGAAGGCAAGCGCGACGAGGCCGAGCATGGCGAAACGGCCGTTCCAGAGCTCGGCGTCGGCGCTCATGAAGCCGCCGCTCCTGCCCTCGGCGCTCTCCCCCTGGAGCAGCGGCACCAGCGACGCCACGGACAGAACGGCCGCGGTCGCCGCGAACCAGGCCAGCCCGGAGCCGCTGCCGGCCTGCGAGAGGAGGCCGTCGCCGCGGGACGCCTCGACGGCGAGCGCGGACACGAAGCCCACCATGGCGAGCCGCCCGTTGACGCGCTCGGGAGCAGGACCGCTGAACGCCAGCGCGTCCCACAGGCCGGGCTTGACCGGCTTCGCCTTGGGCTTCGGTGTCGGGGTGGCGGGCGCGGCCGCCGGCGAGGCCGAGGTGGAGGGCGCCTTCTCCTCTGGCTCAATGTCCGGCTGCAGAAGACAAGCACGCACTGTTAGTGTTGCTAATCGTAAGCCATGCTAGTAATTATCAGCAGCATAATTATTCTGTGAGACCAACTTGTCATGGAGAGTTACGTACCTCGCTCTGGGCCCTGACCACCAGAGCACGACGGCGCGAGGCGAGCGCCATCGCCGGAGACCGAGCACGCATGCTGCCGGCGGCAACGAGGGAGCTCGTCATGGAGGCCATCACCGTGGATGCCATTGGAGATTAATGTGCACGACGGGTGAGTGAAGCAGAGGTCGAGTCGCAGTAGGAACAGAGACGACGTCGATTGCCCTGACGACGCTCCTGGCTTGCTGTTGTGTCGTCGTTGCTACTGAGGTGGCGGATATATAGGAGGAGAAGAGAGCTAGGCAGTGATCTCAGCTCCGTTAGGGATGGGCGGTGGTGGCCGCGGCAGGGGCCACGTTGTCGACGAACGACGGATGGCCGTAGATGAGCCGCATGTAGCTGGTAAGCTGGGGTCTGGGGGGACGAGGAGAGGAAGCACATGTGTGCGCGACGTGGACGGAGGCGGGTTCACAGCTATCGGAGTATTTGCGTCGCCATCGACGTGGACGCTCAGGCCACCGTATGTGAAGAGTGCACAGTGGACGCGAGCTCAGCGGCGGGCCTAGGCGGAGCGCCCCTCCTTCAAAAAGTGACACAACATTCCAGGAGCACGCAGGGAAGAGGGTGCCCCCGGCTCCGCTGGACCAAGTGTCTTGAGCAGGACTACAGGAGAGCTTATAGACTACCATTTCATGACAACGTCTTTCTATGGAATCGCGGCCACGTTCTTCATAATTTGTTGAATTAATCTTTTTTCTTAAAGGTGCATGCTTCTATTGCCTCCGTGGATTTCATGGCCATCATTCGCCATATCCGAAACCACGACGAGTAATTCAATCTCTGCTTTCCTGGATCAACGCTAGGGAACTAATAAGATCGATCATGGCTTAACAGCGGCGGACAGTATGTTTTACTTGGACTTTTGGTTCAAATGGTTATTGGCATTTGCGTAGGTAGTATTGACTTTTGGACCTGCACGCTGATGGCTACCACCGGTAAGCTTGGAGTGGGTTTTTGCCACCAAATTTTCCAAACCAAAGCTTGCTGAAGTGTGCCTCACCACTAGTATGGTGGAAAAATCGGACATCATATTTTTATCATGTTAGCTTTTGCATGTAAGACATGATGCTAAGAAAAAAGTGTGGCCAGCCGCTCTGTGCCATTACACCAAACACATGGCCATGTAACAATATTATTGTCCACATAGTTAGGAATTCTCCAATACTTATCTGTTATCTCCAACCCCTGCCAACATATAACAATATTAATTTGCTGCATACACGGCAGGCGACACAACCGATTGATTGTAGTTTGCTTTCAATGCACATACCGATTATCTGAAAATTAACCAAACAATCATGGTAAACTTCTCAAGCTATTCGAAAGTTTATTTAATGTGTACTTTGCAATAGAAGATACTATCCATAAATAAACCCTTGAAGCATCCAAACACATAATCTAGAATTGGATTTAAGGGGTGTTTCTAGAGCCCTAACCTTGGTACAAAGAACGTTTATTAAGACAACACTTGTCGTGAATCAATGGTTAGTGCATGGTATGTAAAGGTGTAATTGCGCAAAGGTAAAATTCATGTTGTTCCATACATGGCTCTCAGCAATGACCACCAGAGAAGCACTAGAGTGCCCACTAGACAACTCCGGGAAAAAGCCCCCTAAGAGACCATTCCTATTTTGAGATATCACAATATTGTACACGAGTAGTCGAATGTGAACTACCAGAACATGTTCGAAAAATAAGTATTACCTAAAGCATTCCGCAATGAATCTTTGAATACATATTTGATCTTTAATCCATATTTTTGATCTAGATCAAAAAAGTGTCATGATTTTGAAGAAAAATTCAGTATTTGAGAATGTAGGCATGATACTCTTTTGATAAAAAATAATATTATTTTAATGAACAATTACAAAAGTAGTACCTGAAATAAACAATTGCAAAAAATAGGTGTGGTGACCCCAAATGTGTAGTTATGATGGTGCATCCTCCTCCACCACCACTACCCTCTGAAGAAGTCGATGGCCACGGGTGTGACGACGCCAAATGTATGTCTCCTCGCTAATGTGTTGATCAATATACAAGAGTTTAACCTCAAAATACCAGGGGTTTCAATCAAACTTTTCCATTTCTAATAAAAGTAACCTTGTCTGGATATCCGTCGCTCTTTTGTCATCTTATTGGGGTCATCCACCGCATCCAAAAGAATTTCATTTGTTGCAAACACAGGAGCATTTTGTAAAATATCTAGTTCTTCACGTCTCTTTAGATACCTTCCCTTATCATCAATTTTATCCATCAGGCGCTGTAAGCTAACAAAACCATGGACTCCCGGCAAGTCTACCCAAAGCAACAAATAGTAGTGTATTTTTTTCTCTTTTTGGGAAACACTTTCTTGTGTTATCCCGTAGCTATGCAGAAATTAAGTTTACATGCTCAATGTATACCACCACCAATGTCATGTGCCGATGAACCTTGCCCATAGTAATCTATTAACTTGATAGGATAAACAAATATTAATTAACGTAATATTTGACGAAGAAACAAAGCTACCACGTTCGCTCTCAAGGGCTAGAAACTACCACATTAACCGGAGAAAAAAATAAAAACAAATTACCCAACACTATCATCGTGAAAATTTTAGTCCAAAATACCCTTCACATGTTTAAAAACAATACCCCAATTGCCATTATAAAAATAATAAAAACTAAATGAAACTTTCCCAAAAGAATAAATTAAAAGTGACCAAGGACGACGTCTCCCGGAGTCCTGGTCCATGCAAAAGTCGTCTTGATCCATGCAAAATGGAAGGAAAAAACTCCATGAAGCTTTCCTTGCCGGATTAGTTAACAGTGATGAAGGACCGAGAAGACAACCAGAGGAGGGTGAATGGGAGCCAATAAAAATTCTTGCGAAGAACTTGGGCTATGTCCCGACCCGCCTCAAGAGCAATTACCAAGATCACACACATATGAAGAGTGTTATGCTGACCCTAAGAATGATTGTATATGATGTAGGAATACTAGAGGAAGCAAATCAAACAAAGATACACACTCCACGAGATGAACTGAGAAATTCACAACCGAGACCTTCCACCGGATAGTCCGGTACGTTGCCGGATTGTCCGGCGCAGGGTGATCTGATAAGTTTCTGGATGGTCCGGTGGCCGGATACTCCGGTATGGTGCCGGACACTCCGGAGCCAGATACTCTGGTAGACTGTCGAACACTTCGGTAGATGAAGAACAGCACGCGAAAACTCGCGAAAACGGATGAACTTAAATCCGAAATCCGACCAAACAACATCCAAAAAACATGAAACTTGAACCATAGATGCGTCACAAGATGAGGAACCTCATCCAAGTGGATCTATACCAAAAACCCAATAAAATCTCCACGAATTTCAAATCGAATGGATGAACTAGGGTTTGGATGCTTGGACGAAATTCACAAATCCGAAGTGCTCGTGGGGAGATTTGGTGACAGATCCCTCAAGGTATGCTCCCACACATCTTAGCACTGAATCCATCCAAATCCATTCCGAAACGCCACCAAAAAGGAGACCAAAAATTCCACGAAAATACCTTCGAAAATGAGGGAAAAGAGAAATTCAGGATCCAAAAGGGGAGGAGAGACATGGACACGAATTTGATTCCACTAAAACTCAATCCATTGATACAAGAACGAAATTACATAGGTTCCTTGCTAGGACGCCGTCCACATCCTCTCTCTCTTGTTAAAAGATACAAGCTCTTACCTTTTCTCCCTTCCTCTCATCTCTCTCTACCTCTCCCCTAACTAGTCTTATCCCTAGATCCAAAATGAAAAACTCTAAGAGGCACAAGGTGGGCTGCCAACTCTCCCACCTTATATAGCCTTTTTCTCTTTCCCAACATGCCCCTAAGGCATATCACTCTCCCACTACCACCGGGGGCAAAACCGTTCAACTTTTTCTCCTTCGTCCGAACGGCATCGGACCTTCACGACTTTGCTTCGCCTCGAAGAAACCTTCCCGATGGTGCCACGTGCACCACCAACCGCCGCCGTCGGTTTTGAGGCTTAAACCAGGAAACCGTCCACCGCCGGTTTTGAGGCCAAACCAGGAAACCAACTCGATGTCGACGCGTGTCAACTCATCCCGCGAACCTCGCCGTCAAGTCTCCTCGTCCCAGCCCGTCGGGACCCTTTGCTTGACTCGGCCTCTCGTTTGCCTTGACTTGATCAACCCGACGTCTTCATCACCTCCACGGTTTTGAGGCCAAACCGCGAAATCCTTCGTGTTTCTTGTCCGCCACGTCTACAGTGCGGATCACCCTTGATCTTACCCAGCCTCTCGATCGTCCGGCTCCAAGCCTCCTGCTAGGTCCCAATCCTCCCGCCATTGACCATCAAGTTGACTCCATTGACCTACACATCATTAGGCAAACAAATACATTTCTTTCTCCTCCAAACTTCCCAACACCTTCACCAACTCCGGTTAGCCATAAACATAATCAAGAACATGCTTATGCAACCCTCACAATCCCGCATTTCAAATCCGAACCTCATGTCAACTCAAATCAACCCCGTTGTCAATTACTCATCATCATGAGAACCATGACACATCTCAACATGATTCTACCAGGACTCCAGATCAACACGATTGGTTTTTGTTACCAACTGTGGGCGCGCAAGACTACCATTCATCGTGGTCAATCGAAGAACCGACCAAAGGTTTCATGCAGGAGGCTTTGTGTGGCATTGAACAGCCGCCATTGCCGCACAAATTCAAAGTGGCCACATAAACGGCAAACTGAAGTCTAAAGTTTATGATAGTCGTCCCATAACAGCAGCGCAAATCTTCCAGATCCATCTGATGATTAGTCGTTCATTGAACATGGCGACGATTCGTGCTCCGGCTCGTGCGAATCCACCTCTGATCGCCAGAGGACGCATCACGCGTGGACGAAGCTTAAGATGTGCTCGAGCGTGAGCAGTCGCGGGGGCAATGAAGCAACCACGGCGATCTCCTGTTGCTGGAGCCTTTCCGACGGTTGACGCTCACGAGCTGGATCGGAGCCTGAACAGAGCAGAGCGCTGGCGTATGTGAGCAAAGGGTACAAACGATATCACGTTAGTATTGGTGAATTAGTTTAGTATTAGTGCATTGCACTAGACTCCGCCACTAGTGATAAATAAAAAACAAAATCACTTTTTCTTGTAGTAGTGTTGGCATATGCGTATGAATTCGATTAGAGCCAAGCAAAAGAGGAAGCAATCGCTTTCTTACCAAACTTTAATAAATTTATTAAAAATAAAACGTACCCCTCTCTTTCTTGATTGCTCATTATACAGAGTGTATTAGTTTTCCACAAGCAACATAATTCTAATGAAAAAATGGAGTAAAGCCTAAGACAATTCAAGCAGAAAACAGTTGGAAAGATAGTGTTCCTGTACACGATTTATGCTCTCATTATATGATCTACATTATTGTTCATAATTATCCTAGTAAATTTTAGGTATACTCGGAAACATAGCAGATGGATATGAAACAAATTGCGAACTAAGAAAATGACGTTTCGAAAGTAAAGCAATAGAATCACAAATAAATAACTCAAAAAAACAATAATATAACGAAATCAGAGTAATTTGTTTTTTAGATAAGGAATATTGAAACAAGATAATAAAATCAGAAAAGAAAAGCAGAGCGAGCATAGCTCGGCTGGTTAGGGTTTTTATAATGGAACCAACCCGCTCAGATTCAGGTCTAAGAACAGACTTGATACGGGTGTTGCATATTTACAATTTTTTAATTTTTTTTTTTTAGTGGGGAATGACGTCTCCGTCGAAAGGGAGATGCACGCAGGGCCGATTCAGGGACCCGTGCGAAATGGAAACATGGGCCCTCATGACAGCCCATTCTTCCTTATATTTTAGCCCAAATTGGCTCAAGATAGCACCTTCTTCGACCTTGAGCATGAGATAAACGAACTTTCATCTCTCTTCCACCATGGCTGGCCAGACGAGCTCGCATTGATGCATCATTGAAGGGCCAAAACAACAATAAACAAGCAAAATGAAGTGTACTATCGCATCCTCCATCACTTCACTTAGTTAAGTTCGACAATCTCTTAGCGATGCTAAATCAGAAGAAAGAACGGAGGAAGAAATTGGCGGCCCCAACTTTTTTAGGGGCCATGTGCGGTCATCCATCTTGCCCATGCTTATCGACGGGCCTGACGTGTGGTGTCCTCATAGAGATAAAGTTTACGTACGTGTATCCATAGAGATGAGTACTTAGTGCGTGTCTATGAGTGACTGCATTTGTATTTTGTTTCAAAAAAATTTCAGAAAAATGAGGGGGGAATTAAAAAAAAACATTCAGGAGAGAGCAAACCGAAGCTGCTTCCGTTTGGGATTGGGAGTCGGAGCCCGTGGTTGCGAATCATCAGAGGATGCGCGTGGGTTCTCTTTTGTTTGGTTCCTATAATCCGCCGTGGTCATCCAATCGATTCGGCCCTTCCACGCTGCGCGAGCACCGGCCGAGTAGCCGACGCCCCCATCTGCTCCCCGCACCCCCGTCCGGCGGCTCCGGCCCCATCCGCGTCGCCCCACTCGCCGGAAATCGCCACCGCGCATCGGCTAGCCGCGAAACCTAACGCCAAGCCCAAGCCAATGGCTCCCCCCGCTGCGCCGGCGGCGCAAAATCCGCAGGCGTCTTCCAGGGCGTCGTCCTCCTCGTCGTCTGCCGCCGACTCGAGCACCAAGGGCACCCACCCCACCGCCACTGCCGGCTGCGGCGCTGACGCATCGGCGCCCCCGAACGCTAGCTCGAAGCTCAACGGGGAGGCCACCCGCTCCCCTCTGCTCCCCGCCCCGCACCCGCGACCACACCATGGCACGCCGCCGACGCTTCTGCCACCACCCACCAAGCGCCGCCGCGTCGCTACCGCCACGACCTCCACGTCGTCATCCCCTTGGTCGTCGATGCCCGGGGATCTGGTGGAGCACATCGCGGAGCGGGTGCTCGCCGGCGACCCCGTCGACTACGTCCGCCTCCGCGCGTCCTGCCGCCACTGGCGCGCCTGCACGGCCGATCCGCGCGGCCGCGGCGTGTCCGACCCGCGCTTCCACCCGCGGCGGTGGATGATACTTCCCGAGGGCCACGGGCTGTACCCCGGCCACGCCAAGCTCCGCGGCCGCGTCCGCTTCTTCAACCGCGTCACGGGCGCCTTCGTCGGCGTCCACCTCCCGCTGTTCGCGGACCACGCCGCGCTCGACTGCCCCGACGGCCTCCTCCTCCTGCAGCGCGACGCCGACACGGCCGTCCGCCTCCTCAACCCGTTCACCGGCGACATCGTGGACTTGCCGCCGCTCAGGTCCCTCCTCCCGCAGCTCTACAAGTTCACGCCACCACAGCCGCGGCTCGGCGACGACGACAACCTGCGTTATTTCCGCAGGGTCTGTGCGGCCATCTCTGTCGCACCCGTGACAGGGGCCATCACCGTCCTGCTACCACTGGAGAATTGCAACCGCTTCGCCCACGCCTGCGCCACCGACAGGAGCTGGACGCTTGCGAGCTGGAGCCTGAAGGCCGTAGGCAGAGCCATGGCGTTCCATGGCAGCCTCTACATGGTGTACCATGGTGGGAGCACGAGCATTTTGCGCCTTGATCCGCCGCCGCCGCCACCCCTCACCAAGGACAACGGCTCGTCATCCTCACCGGTGGCGCTTCCACAGCCGCAGACGATCGCCACGCTTCCAGCCAACCTCATGATTCTGCCGCAGCTGGTGGACTGCGACGACGAGATCCTGGTGGTCGGCAGCACCGACATCTCCCGCTCGCACCTCGTGGTCCTCAGGCTCGCTGACCTGCTGCAGGGACGGCCTGCCGTGCGATTGAAGACCATCGGCGACCACTGCCTCTTCTTTGGCATGCGCAGCTTGGCTGTCTCCTCCAAGGGCCTGCCTTCCGTCGCCGGGAACTCCATCATTCTCTGCAGCAGCATACGGGATCGCCTGCAGCAGTACAATGTAGGGGATGACACCTTGTCGCCGGCGTGCGACGGAGACATTGCCCGTACTCCGCCGCCCAGTCCGCACAGCATTGTCCATCACCTTGTCACTAGTTCCTATCGCTACTTTTGGAACAATGGGATCATTTACTGCACCGGAACGGAGCCCTCGTGGAAGACGAAACGCAAGGCGCGATTCGGGGCTTGATGAGCTCTCTGAAGGAAGCATGGACAAAGTGACATTGAAAACAGAATCTAACCAAAGAGTGGGGCATCGATCCAGGGCTGTCGAGCATTCACAATATGCGTAGAAGTCCGGGCTGGCAGCTTCAGCAAAGGTGAGGAGGCCCTGTGGCCGTTGGACCCGATTGGACCATTGGTCCTCGACAGAAAAAGAAAAAAAAAAACCTATATTGTCCATAAAATCTGTAGTGGTTTTTTTGCGCTGGTTCATGACACAGAAACCCATAAGAATTTAAAAGGGACAATTTGTTTAACTTGTCATGATTCCACTGTATTGCACAAAAAGTATTCCCATTGTTTTGATGTTTTGAAGCAAAGCGCGCGCACACAGTTTTGCCCCAGAACAAATCAAACATTCCAGCCAAGATGTTACACAGACAACATATGCCGAGACAGCTGTTACAGAGAAACGAGATGTATTCCACGCACCTAAGAAAGAAGCAGCTGTTACATTAAGACATTTGAGTTCATCTACAAGTCTACGGTACACCTTTAACACATGATCACATTGTCAATACAACGAGACAAGGCCCTGAAATAAATTACACAGACCGAAACATGTAAGGATGAACAACATTATTCGCTGTACACGCTGAAAAGCATAAAGCCCTAAACAACTATATAACAAATCTCTTGTTGCCTAAAGGATGGGACAGCAATAAAGACTGAAAAGCAGAGATCACTAGAGTCAGTCAGATCGAATGCCACAGAGAATTCCGGCTAATTTCACGGAAACTCTCCTCTTGAATTGGAGTGCAGAAGGCATGGAAAACTGAGTCACAGAACTACAGTCATTTTGCTGACACGGTTATTACTCAAACCTGCAGATTGTGATATCTTGAACTTGAGAAAAGCTGACCAAAATGTGTTACAGTCAAAGAAACTATTTCCTGGCCGTTGGGCTATCTGAGTTGAGATAAACCATCTTCTCGGCCAGCACATTCATGTCATCCTCGATAACAGGATTGTCATTCTCCTCACCAACTCCTTCGTTCAGCAGATCCTCCCAGAAATCTTCATTGAACTCCGCCTGAAGCATGTTTTGCTGCTGTTCAGAAACGCCAAGATCAATACCCTGGGGCTCAACTACAACTTCGGCGTCCAAAGCTGAATTTCCTATATCAGTTGGGATCCCGTCAACAAGAAACTCAGCTGGATCCGGGGGATCAAATAGAAGTGGTGAACCTTGCTCTAGGCTGCTACTAGCACCCAAGTCATCAACTTCAGGTCCTTGATCAATGCGACGTCTACGTTTCTTTGAGATGGCTTCTTGGAGCTCTTTTCTCATCTCATTCTGGGACATCAGCTGCTTTAGGAATTCAGGATTTCGCATGACACGTGCTAAGAATGCCGTCATTTGCAGTTGTTTCTGCTCAGTCCCTTGTAACCTATCCTCCATGGCTTTGAGATTTGCCTTTGTGTTCTGCTGCTCCTGCCTTAGCTTCACCACTTCAGCCATCAATAGTTGTTTGTCCCTTTTCAGTCGGTCAATCTCTGCTTCATATCCAAAGTGCCCTACCTCAAGGTATGGACCAACAGACTGCTGGTTTGGGGCATTATGAGCAGGAGGTTTTCGACGCCTAATGTTCTTCAGGAGGTGCTTTTGTCCCCGCAAGAAACCCTCATTAGCGAATTCCCACCTATCAGGATCCACCTTCCTGAAACCCTGGATGGGCCAGCAAACAACATACATGGCTAGGGTTAGCTTCAAAAGACCTCACTGCAAGAAGATGTTCATTTATTGCCAGTAAAAAAGTAGTTGGTTCTATTTCTTAAGACCACAGCAGTAACATCTAATGTGTAATTACACAAAGCAGATCCTATTACCTCTTTGTGGTTTGTTCCAGTTCACTTTGCAAAGTTTCAGTTTGCATTGTTTTCAGTTCTTTCTGCACTTTATTTGTTAACTTTCTGCTTCAATCTTCATACTTCTCTATTGTTTCAAGGGCAAATTAGAACCAGCAGTTGTTCTTTCATTCAAAAACACACGCATAGAAAGTAAATCTAGTAAAATGGTTAGAAATCATAATTATGAAAATACTTATTCACTCCCGAAATGTTAGACTTTATTAAAGTGCATCGCACGAGGTTTAAATGATGTGAGGTAATTGACACTAACACATGATGCTTGATTTCAAAGAGAACCAGACAACAGAGAGCCAGAGACAAATTACAGACGCTATTAAGACAATGCTGAGATTGACTTCCTTCGGGGAATAAAAAAACTAATTCAAGAACTACATATTCCAGCTGCTGTTAATTCAGGGAAAGGACCCATAGATCTGTACAAAGTAAAACAAATGCAGGACAGGCTGCCTTAAGAAAAAAACATACAATTCTCTAAAAATTGGTATGCTGAATACACAACAGCAGTAACATCTCCCCAAATTCCAACAATATTTTTCTTTTTCTTTCCCACCCCCCACCCGCCACTCCCCCCCCCCCCCCCCCCCCCCCCCCCCCCCCCCCTCTCCCGCAAGGGCAACATAAGCAGATCTAGCCAACAATGCATGTATATGTTCCACTTGTACAAAAACATCTAAATAGGATGCATACTATAATACTACTACCTTTTATGCATTTTCCAAAGTGATTGCTTTGTCAACTGATTACCGTCAATGTTCTGAAGTACAGAAGTCCTTATTGTCAAAATCAAGATATGAGAATTCCTCTACTCGAAGCAATCTTCAATAATTCTTTAGTTCGCAACCTAATGACTACCAAACAACTAACAGCATGGCATTTGGGAGCTTCAAGTGCAGAAGAAACAAGCTACATTAATCCCTTGTAACATCCCAAAAATAGGGAACAAAGCGTGATGGCATAGGGGACAAAACTACTTACATACGTGTTGAGCTGCCTGACAAAGCTGGAGAAATTGCTGTGCTTGAAGTGCCTGGGCAGCATCACGGTGGCGAAGGCGTGGGGATCCCACACCACGAAGCTGTTGTTTCCGGCGCTCCACGACACGACGTGGTCGGTGGTCGGGTCGTCGACCATGTCGTAGGTCTTGGTAAGGAACGGCGGCGGCCCTGCGTCGTGCAGCCCCTCCATCGGCCTTGGCGCCGTCGCAGGCCCGTCCGCAGCCACTCCCAGCAGTCCCCCTTCCCCATGGCTGCTCTCCGCCTTAACCGGGTTCAGCATTGGGTCCATTGCCCAAATCTACACTGCTCCTAACCAAGAGTCAACACTAAATCTACACTCCGATGCCAGAAATGGTCACAGGAAGCTCATTTCAGAGCCAAGAGCGGTAACAGGAAGCTAACCTCCTATGCAGGGCGCACAAACATACACACACAGCTCCGTTGCAAGGAGGCGGCCATCATGAAGCATGTTCATGGAGAACAGGATAAGGTGCAATCCTGCCAAGAACACCTCACCATCTCCCCCACCTGCAACTACAGGCACAAAAGCAGCCGACAGATGGGGACCCAAAGCCACACGCCAGGAGGAACCCAAAGGCGCCGAGGACCTGAACTCGACACCAAGATGTGAGCTTTAGCTGCCAGAAAAAGGGCTGGCCGAAACGGAGAGCGAAAATTCGAGCGGAAAGGCGGGAGCTTTAGTGAGGGAGAGGGAGGAGGGATACCTCGCGGTCACGGCGCAAGACGGGGAACTTTTCGGCGCCCGGAGCAGCGGAGATGCGTGGTGGTCACGAGCGCGAGAGGAGGGAAGAGTAGGGGGCGACTCTTGGGGATGATGGGTAGGGTGGCGGTGCCTATTTCTGGAAACGAAGGTTCTGGAGGCGGGGGTCCGTGGGAGTGGGGTCGCGGTCGTGGACCGGTGGGGAAGGGGAAGGTGGGAGGTCAGAGTCGCTTACGCGAGAAAGTACGCCTCCTTCAGCGTTTAGCGGGAAGTCAGCGCTCCGCCTCCATGCCAGTGCACCACTGCACCTTGTGTCAAGGTCACAACCGCTAAAGTTCTCAGTCGCGCGTGTTGTGGCTTTGTCCAAAATAACTTTTTTAAAAAGGTAAAGTTATTATTCTTGAATTTTTTTTCCTGAATCGTTAACAGCACTACTCAAATTTTACTCTCAAAGTCTATAGGGTCTGCATGCTCAGCTGATACCGGAGAGAGTAGCTAGCAGCTGGTGCAAATTTTCAACTCATGCACACAATACAGGCAGTGGTTTGTGAGTCACCACTGGAAAAGCTGAAGGGTAGCAGCCACAAAACAGCAGGTGGCTTGCAAACATATTTCATAAACAACCTTATCATAAAACTCTTGTTTAACACCATCAACAGGCGCCGGGTTTTTTTTTTTCCCTTTATCTAAAACAACAAATCAACGGGCAAGACAGTTACAACTTACAACCATGTAAACATCAGGCATGCCGCAAGCGACACAATGCCATCGTTTTCAGCGTGCAGACAGATGTCTTAGGCCCTGTTTGTTTCCGCTTATAAGGGCGACCGCAATGGTCTTGCGCCAACCAGTCCATATAAATAATGGGACCGGCTGTCAGTAGTCTATAGTTATTGACATACGCGCAATGGTAAAGCAATAGTATAGGGCCCACGAGAGATAAAAATTTGGTTCAGCTCCAATCGATGTCCTTTTCTCCTAACTCGCAGCAGCAAAATCAGGCTTGGCTCTCTCTCCCAGAAGAGAAAAATGTTTTTTATTCTCTACGGGCGGTCCGTAGTGCTAAGGGGTGTTCGGCAATTTAAGTCTAAAGATCACATCAAAACTAATCTTGTTATTTAGGCGTCTTAAATAAATTTAATTACAAAACCTTCTTACAGATATGGGCTAATTTACGAGACGAATCTAATGAGCCTACTTAATCTATATTTTGCTACAGTGATGCTACAGTAACTATCGTCTAATTATGACTTAATTACCCTCATTAGATTCGTCTCGCGAATTAGTACAAGGTTCTGTAGTTAATTTTTAATTAGACTTTATTTAATATTCTTAAATGACAAGATTCTAGACAGCCTAAAATTAGGCCTAGAGAAACGAACACCCCCTAAAGCCGACTGAAACTATTGCTCTTCTATGGACTGGTTGCACAATGTATCTAGACTGGTAAAAAGATTTATTTATTGCCTATTGACCGGTTTGCTGCAACATCGTGGTTGCTCCAAGCGGCTTACCGATTGCAAAACGCCACAATGGGCCCAAACGGCGCGATTCTTGCTCGCTCACCAGCGACGCCGCTTTCCACGCGAGCGGGATTTACGTGCGATACGCGATTCTCTTGAACGCGGCCTCGACTCGGCGTACCGCAGAAGCGGACCTCTTTTCCCTCTCGTACCCTCGCTCCCCTCCTGCCTGCTCCCGACGCCTCGCCTTAGCTCCATCTGGCCGCCGCCCCCGACGCGAGCGGGATTCACCCGACGCCGCCGCCCCAGCTCCATCCGGTCGCCGCCCCAGTCGCCGCCGGACACCGCTGCCCCGACGCCGTAGTCTTGCCCTCCCCGCAAGTCATCTCCCAGCGAATCTCACTGCTCTGGCCCGCCTCCCCATCGACCGGATTCCCGGAACTTGCCTCCCCATCCGCCCCGCCACTTGCCTCCCGGAACGACAAGCCCCCTCGCTGGATCGACGTGCCCGCTCGTCGGATCAACGCGCAGGCCCTGCCCTGACCTGCCTCCCTCCCCGGATCGACGCGACGGCCCTGCCCCGGCTCTGTATTAGATTGGGAAGGGATCCTGTAGTTGCATTGCGACGAGCTGGCCGTAAAGATTGCAAAATTATGATGCCTTAAGTCTCCGCAACGCTCACCCATCTGCTATTCTGATGGGAAGCTGTTGAATTCTACCTCGGTAGAACGTGTTGCTAATGCGATCTCTACTTTTGCCGCTTGCCATTAGGAATTGTTTATGTGTTCTTCGTGTGTGCGGCTTTGACCAGCAAAGTATGATATTTGGGAGAATGCATATGCTCAAATTACTAGTTTACTGTTTGACAAATAGCATGTCCATTCAAGGAGCTGCATTGCCATAAATCTGTTGCTTCGATTTGTAAGAACTCTGGTGCTTTGATTTGTAAGAAGGGATTTGTCAAACTAGCAGACAACATTGCTAGATTAATAGTTTTTTTTATTCCAAATGATTTAGTAACTTGAACAAAAAAGATTACTAGCTTCTCCTCTACTAGAAAAAAAGTTATTTGGACAGACAACGGCACCTCAGGGGCATTCAGGTCATTTCAGCGGTTAGGACAGACAATCGAATGAAAATAATCCGGATTACCAAACACCCAGCTTATTTGGACAGCAGATTCTCTAGACAGCGGCTTATCAGAAAAGCCTGCTTCTCAGATAAGTGAGTTCCAGATAAGCGGAAACAAACAGGGCATTAGAAGGCGCCACACATACTGTCAGCGCACTCAGGTCAAAAGCTCACGATGCCAATGTGCAGTGTCTCCATTTCTTCAAAGATTTGCTGACATCAGGATAGGCCACTTTTCTATATGCTGTTCTGAAATAGTCCAAGCCATAGGCAACGTAAACAAATTTGTAGATAATGTTATAAGATCTATCTTTAGCACCACCAGATCATGCAATACTTTTCTCTGAAAAATGTCCTGTTTAAGATGCATCTCCACAAGTTTTACTTCTAGATGTCCTCAACATCACTGTAACATCTTAAGAAAGTACGGGCCTGTTTGGACGGCGTCCAAACCGTGCCACAACTCGCCGTGCCGCAGCTGCGGCGCCGCCGCACATCCAAACACCTTTTGCCGCACCTATGGCTCGCCAACACGACGCCACAGAACGCTAGTGCAAAATCGCTGCCGCAGCTTGCCAACTGTGTGGCGGCCATTTTGCTCGCCGCACTCGCGGCGCGGCCGCAGCTGCGGCGCGTCGCTCTGTGGCGACATCCAAACAGACCCTACATGTGCCAGTTTAACTTCATGAAAACATGTGCTACGTTATGCACGAATTCCTCTCTTTTTTTCAGGAGGCAGTTCAGTGATTAGAGCATCTCCAACAGACTAGTTAAAAAAGACTAGCTATTTCTTGATTTTAGCTAGCATCTAAAATTACAAGTCTCCTAAAAAAGTGATGCAATCCAACAGGCTCTCTAAATCTTTCCAATCTCTATATTCGAAATAGCCATGTCATCAATTGGGCCTTATTTGAACGTCCAAAGCTGGTCTGTTTTGACATGGTTCGGCCCATTTGAACACTCAAAGCCCACCTGCTATCTTTTTTTTTTGCGAGTGACCTGCTATCTTCTTCTTTCCCCTTTACTTCTATGCCAATCGCCATTGCCATGCCACCCGCACGAGGGAGCTCGTGCTGAGCTATCGCTGCACAGCGTCCTAGACCAAACTCCCCTCTGAAAATCAATTCCCCAGCAGGCTAATCAGCTCCCCATGGCCACCCCTCCCTCTCTCCTACAGTGCAGGCCAAGATCGACGGCTTCTTCTTCAATTCCGGCCGCCACGACCCACCTTGACCTCACCTTTGATTTCTCCTCCTTCGGCGAGCTACAGACCAATTACTCGTGCCCATGAGTCCCTCACTTTCTTGTGCAACGGTTTGACGTGTTTTTGGCCCATAACAACAGCCGCCACCGCCGGAATCGAGTTTTTCCCGGCAGCAAGAATAGAGTTCTTCCCCGCCATGGCCGCGGGAAGGGAGAACGCGGGCGGGAAAGTGGGCCACGCGCGGGAGAATGGCGATGGCGAGGCGCGCGAGCTCGCCAAAGATGGCTAATGAAGGCGACTGGATACCGAGCGAGATAGAATAGCGAGCAAGCAAGCGAGTCTGTTGGATCGTGTTTTTAGTGAAATTTTTCTATATTTACCGAATGAGTATGGTATACATAAGCTGTTGGAGATGCTCTTAGCCAATACTTTTACAAACGCCTTGAGCATCGAGGGCTAAACTAAGCTCTTTCTCGATGCTGGTTTTTTGAAGACGTAGTTACCCTTTTTCTCCCCTTTTCTTGATGAAAACATCATATTACAGTAATTAACAAAGAAAAGAAAAAATGAATTCAGTCAAGGCTATCATGAGTTACATCTACGTGGCATAAATCGTGGTATACACAATATGGCACCACAATTTTGTCAGGGCTCTTGGGTGTTCACTCGTTTCTGAAGCTCAAGCATTTCTTGGTGACTTGGGTCCAAGGAGAGGGCAGCTCTACAATCACGGAGAGCACTAGGGACATCTCCAATATGCTCGTGGAATGCTGCACGAAGATGCAACAAGTGGAGGTCAGCTTTGAATGCGATTGCTCTGCTGAGCTCGGCAATTGCCTCTTTCTCCTTGTGGCTGTCCATCAGTACTGTGATCGAAACCAAAAGAATATGTTTATTACATTAATATGGTCTGCAAAGACGTAAAGTATGACCAAGAACAGAAAAAATATACAAAGATTGAATAGGCTATGCTATTAAAACTGCCAGTCATATATCTCGTAATATCATAATATCAGGAAAATCAGAGACCAGGATAAAGCCTTGAGAAATGTATATGCAGACGTGGAATGTAACAGTATGGATTGGCATATGCATATGTTCTTACTCTAACACTGGGTTATCACTAAACATAATGTGTTTTTTATTCTCATCCACTGTACCGTCTGTACTAACCGAAACGGGGCAGGGTCCAAGAGTTAAAGCAACTTATGTTGACAGAAAATCTAATAAAATAATACAAACCAAAAAGAAAAAGGACATTCATTCATATCTGTAGTTCATGACTAAAGTACACAGTTGAATTTGATGTTGAACAATATAGAGATAACATAATCCGCCGGAGCAAACAGTTCAATTCAGTGCACTCAGCTTAAACAAAGTTTTAGCATTCAAAATTTTATCAAATGACTCCATTGGCTTGACTATCTTTAAACAGAACAATGGTCAGAGTATTAGACATATTTTGTAAGAAGCGTAGTATTTCTATAGGAGGCAAAATTTGTTTATTCAACTCCAATAAAAAGCAACAGCTACAATATATTCGAAGAACATGACAGCTACCCCAGAAATTCTGTTCACATAACCACTAACTTAGATAATGATATATCTTAAGGCATGATTCACTGGTTCTAAATTTCAATGCAGGATCCAAGAAGGCATAAATTGCAATATTACTATTATATAATATATTTGTTGCATGTTCTCAATAAACATGAAGAACAGTTCATTCTTATCTAACCTGCAGCTCGATATCTGTAAGGATAAACACGTAAAGGATCCAATTGGGTCACTGTTTGCAAATCTGTCATAGTTTGTTCTCGTTCACAATATTCAGAACGCTTCTCATAAGCTGAAGCGTTGTTTTTAGCTTTCTCTATCAACTTTGTCATCTCATCATATGCAGCTTCCCTGTTATTCCTAAGAAAATGAACGCGAGCAAGACCTTGATGGGCCCTAGTGTGTCGAATCTTCAATGCACTTGTATAGCAATCAGCTGCTGAGTCCAATTTCCCACAATCAACATAGACACCACCAAGATTATTCAAAGCCTGTAGGTAAAATATCGCCACAAAGTGTTAGGACCGCCCTCATAACACAATGAGCAACATAGGACATCCTTGTTGCACCCAATGCCAACCATCAATATAGACAAATCTGAAATGTTCTTAGTAATCCAAAACACAGTACAACATGCTAGTTGCTACTGTGTCATACTTGGTGGGTAAATGCCGAAGATGAATGTATAGATGCATTACTTAGCCCATCAAGTTCATGATTAAGTTTAGTGACACTTTTCATGTTGTTCAAATTCTCGAAGTTCTTTCTTTTTTTTTTTCAAACAAAAAAAAAAGAAGAATTTCGAGAATTTTCAAAGGTGGATTACTTATTTTCCAACCAAGATTACAAAATTCACAGCAAGAATGAATGACAAGTTGCCCTAATGCCGTTGACTTCACCACGTTTAATACATGGGATATAATAAACTAATTGTTCAGATTCAGTTAATTATAAGAAGAATACAACATCAGAAATCAAATTTTGTTACAGTATGCAGCAGCACAAACCTGACCCTTCCGAAGCCGGTCTGAAGGGCACTTCAACGCATCTTCAAGAAGCGAGATAACAGTCGCAGAATAAGAAGGATCAACTCCGGAGTCAGCTAAAACATAAGCTTTCAGAAAGAAAGCCTCAAATGACCTCTGAATAGAAATAGATTCTTCTGCTTTTTGTAGGGCTTCCTCACAGTGCCCAGTATCATACAAAAGCCACCCCTCGTATACTAGTCGTTCATGCTCGGTTGCTGCATGATGCCGTGCCAATTGCAAACTGCGCATTGCTGCCTCAGGACAGTTCAACCTAGATGCCCAAACATCAAGAACAACTGGTCATTAAATGTAGATCAAAACAGCCATACGAGAATAATCTGAGGAGAGGTGCTAGTAGAAGTTACCTAAGGAGCAATAGAGATTGCCTGAAGTACAGAACACCTTTTGCTGCATCTGATTCAAGCATCCTGTAGATCACTGAAAGGGAACCAATATCATCCACTGAGGACCAGCGCTCATACAGTTGGAGCCAACACTCAGCTGTATTCCACTGCTCAACATGTGCTCCCAGAAGAGTGCCTATTTTGGAAGCAGCTACACGCCCTTCCAACATCTGGTACTCAGGAGAAAGTGTAAGAATAGCATGGATATCACAGATGGCAGACTTGTAATCTTCGAGAGCCAAATATAGGCAAATACGGAGCTCCAGACACTCTAGAGCTAGCTTGAAACCCAAAAGTCGGTTGATTTCCTCTAAGGCAAGTTTAGCATCTTTCTTTCTCATTAAGGAAGCAGCTCGATACATATAAGGATAAGTAAGAGTAGGATCCAGCTCGGTTGCTTTGTCAAGATCTGCCAACTTTCTATCACCGTCAGAATACAAAGACCTCTCCAGATACATCCACCCTAGTGACACATTTGATGTTATGACCGAACTGAGCTTCTCATAAGCCAAAGCCTTTTTTCCTTTTATACCAGCCACTCTGGCGAGGCCGGCAATGGAATAAACATGACCAGCAGAGAAGGCAACCTCAAACTGGTGTTCAGCTTCATTGTATTCCTTTCTAAAAAGCCTAATGCATCCCAGTTGATGACAAGCTATTTGCTTCTGAGTAGGAGTAACAGCCAATTGAACTAGCTTCTCTGACAAGCATACAGTTGTTTCTGTCCTTGGATCAATGTTTATTGCCACTTCACTAAGCAAGCAGTACAATAAAAAAGAGGCATGTCCAACCATGATAAGTTGTTGCTGTGCAGTTGCACTCAAGAAGAGGCTAACTACTACCTCATCAGTTAGACAATCAGGAAGCTCCTGTAAAAGCATTTGCAAGCAAGAAGCTGCAAGAACCGGTGCATTTTCTTCAAATGCCAACGCCATAAGCTCCACAGCATCATGCCTCGATGAAACAAATGAGGCCAGCTTCCTATCACAAGCGTCCTTTAGTTTGTCACAGCAAAATGTGTTCGCAAACACTAGAATCTCCAACAAGATTTCCAACGTCAAATCCCCTAAGTTATATGAGGAACTAAACATAGAAACAGCTTCCATGCCCTCCAAAGAAATGCCATTCTCTGACAAATCAACAAGCTCAAGTTGTGACTCAGTGAACGGTCCATTAAGCATGGAGCAAAATGGGATTGACAAAGATGCAATCTTGCGCCTATCACATGTCACCCTCCCATCCCTTATTTGAAAGGTCACCGTGGAAGAAACTTGAGAAGAATAGCCCAATTCGCATGAACCAATCATCTCAAAATTCCGAGCAGGCATCTCAGAAGCAACATCAAGTGGCCCAAACTCCCGGCAGCACTTCCTACAAGACGCAAGGACATCAGATATGATCTCTTCTCCCCGCTTCTCGTACTGCAGCCATGCCGCAAATATGACCTTCTCATGCACGGTACTTGCACATCGCCATGCAGAGAGCAGACTCCTCTGTCGCAATTTCACCTCAGCAAGGCCACGAAATACTTGATACTGAAGCAAATACAGCCCTGGCCGCTCACTTGGCGTGCATTGCTCGAGCTCCTCATGTAACCTCGACAGCACCTCAACATAATCCAAAGGCTTATACAAGGGCACTACAGGAGGCTCAGCAATCTTGATGAGTGACTCACTGCAGATAGCAAAATTACTGAAGTTAGTCACAATATAATTCAGCGGCATCAAGTGAATAGTTGAACTTAGCTAAAGAGTGACGAAATGCTGGAATGGCGTTGAGCAGGCTCACATGGAAGAAGGCGAGTAGGATGACTTGGCCAGCTTTCCCCGCTCCACCTGCAGCCATGATTGAGGATTGAAGCCGTAGCCATGGATGTGCTGCTCATCGCACGGCGATTCTGACAAGAAGCTGCTCCTCATAGAGCACAGCAAGGAGAAGACCTCCCAAATCTCCACACTCTCAGATTTTCACACAAATCACAGATGCAAAGTGCACTAATTGCATAGCCACACTGACCGCAAAGCACGAGGAGGGAGCCAAGAATCTACAAATCAGAATCTGTAATAATCCCAGCTGATTGGGGGAAGACGACGCCAGGAAGGTAACAGGAAAGATTAGATTTGATGCCAAGGGAGCACTTTTTTCTGCTGTAGCAGACAACCAACAGATTCCAAACACGAGAATCAAATAAATCCGGAGAAATGGGCGAAATGGCCCGCGAAATCGTGCGGATACGGCCCCCGCAGCCCTGGGTGCGCCCGCGATGCCGCGCGAACCGGATCGAATTCGACGGTCAAATCAAGAACAGAGCAATGGACGGGGTGAGGAAGGAGCTGCAACTGCTGGCCCACACCGGTAGGCCGCGAGCGAGCTCGGATTCGGATCCTGCGCAAGCGGCTACGTGGAGAGAAGTGAGAATGGAGAGGAGGGCGAAGACGAGAGGAAGGAAGGAGAGAGGAAGAGAGAGGAAAGGCAAAAGAAATCATTTATTTATTTATTCTTTTTCGTAGTGGATGTGGAGAGGAATAAATAAAGTATGGTGTTGTGCTTAGCCTAGAGAGAAAATGTTTTATATCTTTGTTGAGTGTTTTTTTTTCTGGAAAAACAAAAAGATGTTGCGTCCAGCACATGAATCCATGCAGAGGGAATGTGGAGACGCTATGCCAGTAGAACCCTGCAAGAAAAAGGCATTCTTGCAGGTTTTTTCTTTAATAGTAGTAACTAACACATTCAACTTTTTTTCCTGTGTAATACTATATCCAAACTTTATGATTTTTTTAGTTCATGATGATTCACTACATTTGACGTGTTAGCAGTTTGGTGATTCTAACCACTATGGTATGCAGTTGCAGGCAACTGCCATAACCACCCTCTAATCGTACTTTCTCTTCCACACCACACATGACTGATTGTATGTCTGTTGGCAGCTACTGAGCAGCGTTGCTACGTTTGGTTGATGTCGTTCTAATCATATTGGGTTGTTTACTAGTCCTAATCAAAACTTTGAATAATTACATTGATGATGATATGGATGCTGAGCCAAACCACCTAGTGTATTTATATCATCCTAAAATGCATATAGAGAAACAAATGCTCATCTTCATCCCCGTGCAAATGTTATTACACAGATTCCGTTAGGGTTACTATGAAAGAGAAAAATGAAATGTGACTAATTTTCATTTCCGTAGAAAAGATCCAGTAGGCCTAGCCTAACACCAGAGATTCCAAATTCGTATGTACTGTGGAACAACTTGATTAACTTCAAGCGTATGAAGAGGGGCCTCCAAAAAAAAACCCACTTGCCTGTTGCAGTACGAACAGCAGCTCAAATAATGGAGTCTTATTTCCATCAACTTGCCTGAATTGGTTGAGGCAGATGGACCTAGACTGGATTTATGGGGTCACGAGATCAGCACAAGGTTTTGGAGCTGTTTTTCCAGTGCGAGAGCAGAGATTGGTTGGGAGACATGCGTGCATGCATCCACATCATCAGAGAGTACAACTAATAAAGTCCCAAAGATTAATGACGATGGTTGCTCACTGCCTGCCATAATGTTTCATGGTACGTGCCGTCTACTGCTGCCTAGTTTCGAAAAGAATTGGCGTGCAAATGTCGTCGTTCCTGGTCCCTCCTCGGTTACCACTGCGCTTTATAGAAGACATGTATGATGCCTCATACACTCCAAAGAAAAACCTTGAATGATGCCTTTGTAGTGGTGTTTACATTGAACAATACGCATTCTGGGCCAAAAATCGAGTGAAGGTGAAGCTAACAACGCAACGCAAGGTATCCGCGAAAGATCACTCATCTCTGTGTTAAAAAAGTCTCTCTTTTTCACTGCTCGATGCATTTGGTTCCGTGGCTGCCGGCTGGAGCCCGACCAAACGTACCAAGGGTTCATCGACTCATCGTCCCTCGATCCAGGCCAGCCGCCTCGCCATTATTTTTTTTTTTTAGGACAGCCAGTCTTTTTCTTTCTCAAGTCTAACCGGCCGAAACTGAGGCCCGGCAATATCAAGCCCAGTGCTACAAACGGAACGAATACATCGGCCCAATACGGCGTACTACATCCGCTTTTGGTATCTGAAAGTGTTTTTGGTGAAATTTGGCTCGACAAAGGATTAGCAATTAGCGTCGTCGGCTTATCAATGAGTGATCATTGTCTTGTTTCAAATATTGGCCGCGGCAGTGTTTTTCTCTGTTTCTCTTCTTCTTCTTCTTCTTATTCAGTTATTGGTCATAGGATGGTTTCACGGTCACGGATGTTTATGCTGATGAGTGATGCATGCATGTATGAAAAAGGCAAAGCAGACACCAGGGCGCAGTTGAGGCTTTCGCGTGTCACAGTTAAATGAGTACCGGTAGAGTTGAAATAGAGGCAGCCGGAGGCAGAGCGTCAGTTACTGGTTGTGCTGGACGTGACATACGGACATTAATTTGCATATGGTCAGAAGCGCGGAGTGGGATAGCAGTTCAGATATCTTTTTTCTTTGCAATAGTTATTCTGTTGTCTGTTCTCTTATTAGAGTCCAGTCCAGAGTTTGTTTCGGTAAAGACTGGCAGTAGACTCGCTGCCCTACACTAATACGATAGGCAATTAAGTGAAATCTTAGACGCCAGGTGTTGGAACATTACGTGCACCACCGAACATATTGTGTGCACGTACCAACAACAGGGAAGATCGACGCCGGATAGCCGATCGACGCTCCCAATCCGTCTCACGATCTCGCCATGGCCATGTCCGTCGCCGCCGGGGCCGCGTTCCCCAGCAGCTGGGCGATGCTGGAGCGCTTCGTCTTCCGCCGGGACGACGACGCGTCCTTCCCGGACGCCATCGCGGCGCCGGTCAGGGCGTCGGGCACCACCTCCTGGGGCGCCCCGTTCACCGTGGCCTTCCGCCTCGCCAACCCCCCGCGCGTCTCCCGCCTCTACGCGCAGCTGCCGGGCTTCCACCCTCCCTCGGAGGAGGTGCCCTTAGCCATCCTCGCGACCCACCGCCGCCTCGCTCTGATCCAGGTTGCGATGGAGAAAACTCCAGGAGTTGTAGTGCAGGACCTGTTCATCTTCGATGCCGGCGGCGGCGGCACCCCTGGTGCTGCTTCCTCGATCAAAGCGATCCCGCCTTGCACCTTGCCGGACTTGGATCATGATGTCCTCCTCCCCGATGACAGCAGCCTGACTCCTCTTCTTCCTCCTCTCGAGCAGGAGGGGGAGGAGAAGAAGCGGCGCCTGATGACGGTCAAGTCCATGGGCATCCTGTGCCGAGGCGGCGAGCACGAGGAGGAGTTCGCGGTGGCCGAGCTGCTGCTCTTCAAGCCCAGCCGCTCCAAGGTCTAAGCCGACATCTACTTGCTGCGTTCCTCCACATCATCATCAGCTGAACCACAACTCGGCGGCGAATGGACCTCGATACGCGTGCCAATCCTCGTCGGCGACGCGGCCGACGACACGTGGCAGCTCTGCCTCTGGCAGACCGACACCGTCATCCCCTTCAACGACCGGTGGCTGTGCTGGGTCGACTACTACCGCGGCATCCTCTTCCTCGACGTGTTCGGCGCCGCAAACCCCACCACCCCGACCGACGTCTCCTTCCTCCGCTTCCCCCTCGACGCGTTCCCCGACACGCACAAAGGCAGCCACGCGTGCAGCTGGCTGTACCGCGGCGCCGCGACCGCCGTCGTCGTCGGCAATGACATGTTAATCAAGTTGGTCGACGTCGCACGCAGCGACGGCGTCGGCTACGGCGCGCTCAAACCCGGCGCCGGGTTCACCGTCACCTGCCACACACTCCTCGTCAGGGTAGGAGGAGGAGGCGTCAATTATCCGAATGGCATGGCGTGGAGCAAGGAGCTGCACGGTCACTCCGACGAGCTGTGGGACGCCAACCCGCCGCCGGAGCGCCTCCCGCGCGACGTCCTCATGTTCCCGCAGGTGGACATGGACAGGCCGAATGTGGTGCACTTCATTGTCATCGGCGAGTTCAATTACGTACTGAAGAAGATCAGGGTGGTCACCATTGACATGAACACCATGACCGTGGAGTCTTGTTATCCGTATACCAATGGATTGGAGGACATTGGGACCGTGGACGCTGACCTGACCGAAGAGAAGTCCTGCTGTCCCGCGTCCTTCCTACCCTGCGAGTTCTCCAGGTTCCAGATCCATAGCTCAAGTCAAGACGATGCCATACTCTGCTGCCCCTGAAACTGAGAGAGTATGCAGTACTGGTGTTTCCACTGGACTACGTACGCATCATGCATCGGCCAAAAATCGTTGTGTCAGTTGAGTCCAAGTGAAGGAAAAATTAAACAATGCAAAAGATCAATGTAACTACTAGTAAACTATAATCTCAAAAAAAAAAAACTACTAGTAAACTAGGTCTCCGCTATATATATATAGCGTAGAAAGTTGATCTTTTCCACGGACCAAGGGTTCGTCACACTATCCAGCCTTGCGATGAACTCTCTCTCTTTTTTCCCCCTCTCAAACAAGGTTTTTTTTCCCTTCTTTTTTTTTTTAAGGAAACTCTTGAAACAAGTCGGTCTCCGTGGCAAACACCGAGGCCCAGCATCGTGCTACGGGCACAACAGCCTATTGGGCCCGCCTAAACGGCCTGCACGCTTGTGATCCAGCCCATGTGGCGTACTTATTTCGTTGACTGGCGACGCGCGTGTGATCCAGCAGCGTCCAGTCCAGTCCAGCCAATGCGATCATCCAATCTGACAGAACCCGATCCTCCACGGACCATATGCATGGGCACAGAGCATATACTTGCATCCCATGTGCCTTTCAATGCAACACGCCTTGTTTGTCCGTCGCGTCGGTCGAATGGAAGAACACGAAACGCGGCCTGCAGCCAGCCACGGGTCCCGTCCCCTTTTCTCTGTTCATTCTCTGGCGGCTGTGGCGCTGTGCGTCCAACTACTACTAGTGCTCGTGGGCACCTTGCTAGTACGTTCCCAAGTCAAGTCAACGTAAGGAATGTGGCCGCGTGCGAGATCGGAGATTCGCTCGCACCCTCCAGCGACCGACTCGTTCGCGACAGCGGCCGGCGCTCGCCTTGCAACCCGTCCACGCTCCGGCGCACCAAACGAATGCATGCCAGCCATACGGGCCCCACGGCTCGCATCCGACCCTCAAGAAATTCAAATCTCGCCAGCAAACACAACAAAATTTGAAATTTCCAGCTCATCATTGCGACGAAGCCCCCGAATGGCCGAATCCGTTGGCCGACGCGTGGGTCCGTTCGGCCCTACTCGGCCATCCCATCCAGGACCACTCCACGCGTCCGCTTCGCGTCCTGCCGCTGCTTCTCGCGCTGATATCTCGCCTTTCGTCTTCGTCGTCGTCCGCCGCTCGCTCCTCCCCCGCCTTTCTCTCGAAAACCCTAACCCTCGGTTCGGTTCGGTTCCATTGTTTGCCATAGTTCAGATATGCCACCTTACGCCTTTGTCGAATGTTCGTCACGTCGCAGTCATGCATCAATGGCGGAGATTTTCACTTAGGCAAACGCTGCTTCAACCAAAACACCTTTTATGGGTAGAATAGATGCTTTACATATCCGTAATCAAGATCGAGAAAAACCAGGGCCCGCGTAACCAACTATCGAAGGGAAGGGATGCATCATCGTCGCAGCAACCAGGTAAGAACACGCAACGCGGCATGCAGGAGAGCCCACGGGTCTCGTCTCGTCTCGTCCCTTGTTCACTGGCTCTTCCTCCAACTCGTGCAAGTTGCACGTTGCTTACGTTCCCTTTCAAGTCAAGTCAACAGAGGAAAAAAAACGACAGTTCAAAAAAGAAAAAAAGGAAAAAATTGCGAAGGGGAATGGCTCCTCCGTACGAGATCCTCCTCCACAATCGAAAGTTTCAAATTCGAGACAAAAACTTCCCAGCCAAACAAACTTTTTTTCCAAGCTCATCATTGCGCAGCCCCCACTCCAGTCGCCGACGTGTGGGTCCGTGGGCCCCAACAGCAACCAATCGAGAACCATCTCACGCGTCCCGTTCCGCGTGGGCGCGCGTACCCTTCATTCCGGGACCAGTCCCGCCGCCCAGCCCGCCACTGACATGCGGTCCTACGCGCGCGTGCCCCACAAGTCATTCGCGTGACACGCTCGCGAGCGGCGTATTATAAGTATCCGTGGCAACTGCCGCAGGAGATGACCACTTCCCGCAACCAACCAAGCAGCCCAAATCGCCTTTCGTCTTCGTCGCCGTCCGGCCCGTCCGCCGCTCGCTCGCTCGCCTCGCTCCTCCTCCCCCGCCTTCCCCTCAAAAACCCTAACCCGCCAGCCCGTGTCGTCCAAGGCGGCGCCGAGATGTTCCGCTACCAGAAGAACGGCGACCTCGAGTCGGGGGCCACCTCCGCGGGGCCCGCCGCGCTGTACCCGGGGATGCAGGAGTCTCCCGAGATGCGCTGGGCGCTCATCCGCAAGATCTACGTCATCCTCTCCATCCAGCTGCTGCTCACCGCCGCCGTCGCAGCCGTCGTCGTCAAGGTCCGCGCCATCCCGCACTTCTTCACCACCACCAACGCCGGCCTCGGCCTCTACATCTTCCTCATCATCCTGCCCTTCATCGGTGAGTCGCCTGCCCTTCATCTGGTCGATTCTGCTCTAGTTTCGAGGTTTACTTGGATTAGTGCGGTCGGGTGGGGAAAGCAGCGTTTCGAGGTTTACTTCCCCTTTTTCTTTTCCTGTGAAAATGCGAGTTGCGTCCCTTGCTGGTTGCAGTTGGAACTTGCAACTGGACGCCGCGGAATCCTCTACGCGTGCGGTTTTCCGATTTTAGTTTGTGACATTGTTTATGCAGAGGGTTTGATCAACTGCTGATTTTACTTAATTTTTGGGGATTTTGTTTCATCGGGTGCAAGTGGGAAGTAGTTGGGATCGAATATTATGCCGTGCTTTGCTTCGCGGGTGCGGTTGGAATCGGATGCGAATTCCTAGGATGCGATGCTCTAGTGGTCTCCGTCTGCCTCTGAAACAAAACTGTTACCCCAGTTTTTAATTGCAATTACGTCAATTCTGAAGGACCTCGGGTGAAACAACCGCGAGGTGGGAGCTTTGCGTGTTCTCGTGCCTGCACGTATGGTTTACCTGTGCCTTCGCGTGGCGGCAAGGAGAGTGTTGGGTGGGTGATCTGGTTGCCACGTGTTTGCCTCGCTGTGTTTTGCTGGAAGGCCCGCCTAATAATTGCATGTTACTGGGAGTCTGGGAGTGGGATTGGATTTTGCGTGTAGTAACTGCGTGGAATAAATGCTAACCTGCTGCAAATGGAATTTCGTTTTGGTGTGCAGTGCTGTGCCCGCTCTACTTCTACCACCAGAAGCACCCGGTCAACCTGATCCTGCTCGGCCTCTTCACCGTCGCTATCAGCTTCGCTGTGGGCATGACATGCGCCTTCACCAGCGGTAACCATGTTGCTCTTATTAATTTTTGTTGCTTCCCGTTGTTCGTTTGTTAAGTAACTTGTTTAATTAACAATGATGCGTACCAATGTGAATTTGGTTTGCAACGCGGGACTATTTCTGAGTCGCCTATGATGAAATGCAAGTCATGCATAGGCCCTACTAACTCTGTAAAGGTTTGGTAATGGTTGTGAGTCATTGAGAATTTCATGGAACATGTCCTGGCAACCCATGTGATTACACATTCGCCAAGACTGGTTGTAGTGTCAAGTCGTAGGTGTTGTTGGATTTTTGATATGCTTGTCCGAGTCAGACGCATTTGGAATTGTATGACCTTGTAGGATTGTATGTTTAATTAATTCTTGCAAAGTACTTGGAGTCCAGCTCCTGCAGGAATAGTATTTATTAATGAATCTTCTTTGCCTTGTTGCTAAGTTGACCTATGACTGGGTTGCACTGCTTAATTAAACTTGCAAATTCATTGATCAGTACTAGGATATGGTAAAAATTGGATTGGAACGTGAAATCTAGAATTCTATTTACGTATTGCCCGTCTTGTGATTCTGTCAAAATTTGGTTTGTGGAAAAGTAGGAAGCCCCATAACCTATCCATGTTTAGGAATGCATGCAAAAGCGCACACAAATTTTTATTATGGTTGTGCCTGCTCTCGTCTTCTTTCCATGCAAATTCTTAAAATCAATAAATACTCAGTCAGGCCGACTATTAGCTGTTGCATTAGTTACGTAGTGATTGCGCATAGTTACAATACTCTGAAAAGATTATGTGGTTGAGTTTTTTTAGATGATTAAAGATTGTGTGCTGAGATCCATGCTCTTACTGGAATTTCCAACTATTGCTTTGGGTTCTTGTTTGTTTAAATTAGCAATATCTTTTTTTGTGCAAGTAGATCAGGATGAAGGGTTATTCGGTAAAACAAGTCCATCCTTATAGAGAGCCCTATGCATAATTCATCTGCACAGTTTTGGTTATGAATTAGTTTGTGGTATAGAGTTACAGAGAAATTTCGGATTCATTTCCTGGCATTTCATTTGAGGCACTTGCCCCTGTAATTGTGTACCATCAAGTTGTACCTATTGGTGGCTTTATGATATGCTTGTCTGAGTCACTTCTCACATGCACTTGGCACGTCATCTTCTTGTGGAATAAGTTACTTTTTATTCTTGTAAACTACTTTACCACCAGCATGAAGAATACCTTTCTTCTTTCTGCTTATTGTGATGTTGACTTTTGACATGGTACCCTTTTTAAACTTGCAAATTAACAAACAGTTAGTCTTTCGGTTTCATTTCAAACAATGGATGGAACTTGCAAGAAAACATTATGTTGAGATACAGTAAGAATTCAACTGTGACTGACTGGTATTCTGATAACTATTTAGGTAGGGGATTTAAATTGGTAGCAACAATAAGAAGGATTCCATATGAAAGCTACTTTGGGCATGCCGTCGGTTAATCTCACTTGTTTAAGTGATGCTGATTCTTTAATCATATGCATGTGCCTTTTTTTGAAACTTTGTGATCTATCTGTCATTTGTGTGCTGGGCGGCTGGTTCAGCCACAGATGGTGCATTATGTGGTTAGTTGCCTTGGTGTTGTACCAAAGATGTCAATAATTAGGACCATCTGTCATGTGCGCTCTTTTTCCCCCTCCTTTTATCACACATGTTCAATGGCTTGTTCAAAGTTCAAACTACATGCTGTTGCCTGGTTAAGAGATGTGCAGAGCATGTCTTTGAATCGATTTGTAGCTATATTAGCTGACGATTTTGGTTATGCTTATAATCCTTAATATGTTCTGCTCTTTGTACTGGTTATATCTTCTTTTTGCTGTCTACCAATTGCTGATTTTGTCTTCTGTATGAACAGGCAAGGTCATTCTATTGTCTGCAATTCTCACGACAGTGGTTGTGTTCAGCCTGACTGCCTACACTTTCTGGGCTGCAAGGAGGGGTCAAGACTTTGCATTCCTCGGCCCGTTCCTGTTCGCCTCCCTCATTATGCTGATTGTATTTGCATTCATCCAGGTCAGACAATTGTCTACGCAGCTTCATTCTGATTTCTGTGTGATGCGATACACTTTACTTCCACAGAACCGTCCCTGTTTGATACTACTCAATACTGTGTTTTTGATGGTAACCTTTTTAACATGCAGATCCTGTTCCCACTGGGCAAGATCTCCCATATGATCTACGGCGTGCTTGCGTCCCTCATCTTCAGCGGGTACATCGTCTACGACACGGACAACATCATCAAGCGCTACACCTACGACCAGTACGTCTGGGCCGCCGTCTCCCTCTACCTGGACGTCATCAACCTCTTCCTGTCCCTGATGACCCTCTTCAGGGCGGCCGACTAGGCGCATCTCCCACGCTTCAAACCGCATGTTGTGAATACCGTTGGCCCCCGAATGCTCCTAGTCAAGGGTTAATCCCCGTTCCCAGAACTCCTAGCTCCAGCAATTGTATAGCTGCGTTGCCAGTTGCCACTAGTACGGTCGTTGTTGCAGAGTTGAGTTGGTATCTTTCGTCTAAGTAGGGTTATCTCGATCGATTCTGGTCACGGATATGGTGCTGGGTGTGGGTTGCTCTTATATGACATATATGGCCGAAGGATAACCTTGGATGAGTTTGGAGGTCTCTAATTCCTTTATTGTCTGTTGCCATTTCTTTGCATATTGACATTTGCATATGCATTTTCTTGGACGATTGTCCACTGGGTAGTTCGATCGAGTGTTGTATGCGTGTCCATGGCGAATATATGCAAGAAGCTAATCCGATAGGGTCACGGGACCAGCTGCGGACTAAAATTTGGCACTTCAACTCAAATTTCGTGTCACTTCAATTTTATTTTGTGGTTTTGAAACCAAACTGGCATTTGGCACTCCTGTTCATAAGGGAAGTTGGCTAAACTTGGGAGCGAAATATTTCACTTGGATCTAATGTGCCTCAGTTCATGGTGTGCTTTTTTCAAATATATAATTGCCGCGACATTTTCTCATTGACCGTCCTCTAAGCTGGAAAATCATCATTCACGCCACTCATTAAGCATGGCTTGGAGTAGTCACTAGGAAACATTAGCAGGGATGCCCCAACGCTCAAGGGGCACGTATGCAGTGCTCACTGCTCACACAGAAATCCAACAGGTGGTGAAATTGGAGCTGTGCAGGGAAGAAAGACGAGGTATCTGATCAGCCTTAGTTGTAATTTGCAGCAATGTTGACCATCGCAACAAATTAAAATGCCATGTTGATCGCCATTAGAACAAGGTCTGGATATGTGACCGCGTACTTCCAATGCGAGGAAAAATATAATGTAACCGTCCGGTAAGCAGTTAGGCCAGGCTGGTTGGACAATATGCATGCTAATTGTTGCCAATATTCCTCTACGAAACAACGACCTAGGCCACTGTTTGATTCGGAGCCACAAGTTAAACCATGTCACACCTTATTTCAGAAAGCCCCCACCTGGCAATATTCTGTTGTTCAGTTATCGTCGTCACTGCAGTTTTGGCGTATATCGGTTAAAGCAGTTTGGCAAAGTTTGATGTCCTGAGGCCATGAACTCGAGTACGCCAAACCACTAGAAAACCGTAGAAACTGACCGCGATTAGAAAACCTCGCTCGCTCGGTCCTCTCTGCTTCCCGCCATCTCTGCCCGCGACACGTCTCGACAGGACCGGCCTTCTCTCCGCCTTCCAAACCTCGCAAACCGAAACAAAAACCGTCTCCGGCGATCGACGACGACGATGGGCAAAGGTAACCACCACCACGACGACTTGGAGGCCGGCGTCTTCTCGCCAGGCGCCGGCCCGTGCCCGTACATGATTGAGAGCCCGCAGCTGCGGTGGGCGTTCATCCGCAAGGTGTACGTGATCGTCGCGATGCAGATGCTGACGACCGTCGCCGTCGCCGCCGCCGTCTACTTCGTGCCGGCCATCCGCCGCTTCTTCGCCGCGCGCACGGTGGCCGCCCTCGCCGCCTTCGTGGTCATCGTCATCTCCCCCATCATCGGTACGTGAGCACTGAGCGAGCCGAGCATTCCTCATTTCCTCTCGATCGAGTTAATGTTTCATCGATCCATTGACGAACACACTTTGTTGCGCTGTGCATGTTTGGTTGATTCGCGTGATTTTTGGCATGCGTTGAGCAGTGATGATCCCAATGTTGTTCCTCCGGAAGCGGCACCCGATCAACATGTTCCTCCTCGCGCTGTTCACCGTGTGCATGAGCTTCTCCGTGGGGTTAGGCTGCCTCTCCGCCAAAGGTGACAACTGTCTACAGAAAACAATAATCACTTTCTTCCATCTTGCAAAATCCCAAATTAAAATATCTGTGTGCTCACTTCAGTTGTTTTTCTCCCTGCAACCAAACAGGAATCATTGTAATCGAAGCGGCGTCCTTAACATTCGTGGTGGTGTTCGGCCTGACCCTCTACACGTTCTGGGCGGCCAAGAGGGGCCACGACTTCAGCTTCCTCGGCCCCTTCTTGGTCGCAGCAACCCTCATCCTCATGATCTACGGACTCGTCCAGGTCACCGCGTCGATCCAAACATTCTCTCATCAGTTCTCTCCTCTTACCAAAGCCGCCACATCATTAGCGTTTCTCTGAACCTGACTCAACCTTGCTCTGCAGTTCCTGCTGCCGATGGGGAAGGTCGCGACGACAGTCTACGGGTGCGTCGCGGCGCTGGTGTTCTCCGGGTTCATCATCTACGACACGGACAACCTCATCAAGAGGCACAGCTACGATGAATACGTCACGGCGGCCATCTCCCTGTACCTCGACATAATCAACATCTTCATGTCCATCGTCACATGCCTCAGCTCTTCAGATTCCTAGATCTTACTATTTGTGCATGTCCAGGTGTGCTGAATCTCTAGACGAACCTTTTCTAAAAAATGACGCACAAAAAGCTTGCTATCTCATGCCTAACCAAGAACAATAGTGTACTTTATAATTCCTGATGGGAAATAAGCAAAGATCGCCTGTTAGTCAACCTGTGTTGGATGACTTTTGCATCTCTTCTTAACTTTATTCTCTGTCCTGTTTTTTTGGGTGCAATCGATGAGGAAATAAAAAAGCTGTAGCTGCTACTATTGTCAGACTCATGAACTATGGACCTTACACATTAGAGGAATTTATATGGATAAGTAATTTACATACTGTACAACATGAAATACCTTCCACCATTTGATTTTTTTTTTTTGAGATTACACAGTACAACTCAGACACTCACAACGCACGCACTCACCCCTATGAACACACGTACGCAAACCCTACCCCTATGAGCATCTTCGAAGACTGAGCCGGCAAATCCAGAGATACGAAGTCACCACTGGCGCCTCGCTGTCGACGGGAGCGTCGCCTACCACTGAAAGTACAAATGCCGTTAAATCCTTGAAAATTCGCTCCCACGGGGAGTCGAACCCAGGACCTGAGAGGTGTTACTCGGATGACTTAACCACTAGGCCAAGACCCCTTTCACACCTTCCACCATTTGATTGGATGATATCACACTTAGAATGGTCCAGCACCAAACTGTCAAATCAAGGATCATGTTGGGCCTTGTTTTTTGAGTGGCATGTTAGTATTCCCACACAATTGAGAGAAGTTCAATGCATTAGAGAGCCAAGGGTTACACTCAATTAACTAGGGGACTCCCCAGCTGTTCGTTCAGGAATAAAAAAATGTTACACTCTCCATCAATCGTTCGTTCAGGAATAAAAAAGGTTACACTCTCCATCAATCCTATGAATGTATTTGTATCCTCGACAGAAAAAAATCCAGATCAAGAAAAAGGAGACTGAAGAGCAGGTGATCAGATTGAGCCCGAATCCTAGGCACAAGTATTTCTCCCATGGTTCCTGGTTCGTCAGAGAATGTTCTACCATTCAGAACCAGACGGCTGATCTGAATAAGAGATTTGAGACATGCACCTTACTGTTCACTCTGACATTGTGTGGCGGCACAATGATCCTGTATGTATAAGTAAAATAACCAATAAAGGTCTTGCAATACTGAGGTCTCAAGTTAAAATGAAAACATCGACACACTACATACCTACCATGTACCTCAAGTATTAGGAGGATTGTCAAGAAAGCTATCCCCAGCTATGTGATACCATTGAAGAGGCTCTATTAAGCAAGCGACTGCCTGCATGTATTGAAGGGAAACAATTCATACGGAAAGGAAAAGTTGTTCGCTACAAACATTATGAACTGGTTTAGTGCCCAGCTGTTATGGGCAGCCCTTTGGGCCTTGGCACTGTAGCGGCCCACGGTACTGTAGCGGCGCGGTTACTGTAGCACCGCCCTTACTTAGCCCTCAAGTTAGGTTAATTAGAGATAAGATTAGTTGGATAGGATTAGGGCCGGCTCTCCCTCTATATAAAGAGAGGTACGGCAGTCATTTGTAATAAATGAATCAAGCAATCAATCAATGAAGAAACATTCTCCTAATCCCCCAATATCTCTCAAGCTCTAGGCAAAGCATAAGGCCTAATTATCCCCTACCATTACATCTGGTATCAGATTGCCAATGATCTTTCCCATGACTTCTGCTGCCGATTTACCACCAAAATCCTACTCTGATCTGAGCCTCGGTGAATTGAGCGATCTGGTTAAAGCAAGATGCAAAGCGAAAGAGGAGGCTGCTCAATCTACTATGGCGCCATCACCCTTCGATCTGGATCTCAAAGCCTTGGCGGCGAGGCTGAGAAGGCGGCTTGCCCAGATGGAGTTGCAGAAGTCCCCTCCTCTGCAACCGCCCACACCAAGCAGCAACCCGCCGATGAGGTCTGCGCTACTGCGTCCCGCGCAAAGCAGGCCGCCAGTGAACACGCCCCTGCGACCAAGCGCTGCAGGGTGCAATCCGCTTATAGCGGCCCTTCACCCTGCTCAAATCAACAAGCCGGCGACGCCACTGGTCACCTCCACGCCAAGCATCGTTGGGAGCAGCCTGCCTCCGATGTCAGTGCCAAGCGCTGTTGGAGCAGCCCGCCGCTGGCTGCGCCCCTGTTCCCCGCTCAAATCAGGTTGCTGGTGACTGCGCCACTATGTGCCCACACACCATGCGCCGCCGGGGAAGGTACACCAGCAACAACACCGGGATTGGCTGCCTGCAAGGACGCCATGGCCTCACATCCCGCTGAATCTGCTCGACACCGTCCGCCTCGAGCCCGCCTCCGTCAGCCACTGTGGGCAGGCACCTACCCCGCTCGTTTCATCTGCAAGATCACAACCGACAGATATGGCCTGCGCTTCCCTTGTCGTGATTGCAGGCAAGGCGGTCACCACCTTGGGCGAATGGATAAGGAACTCAATCACCCCCGTGACTGTCTTGTGGATAAGCAAGGCAGTGGACTACGTAAAGGCTCCAGGACCTTATCACTTCATGCAATTGGATGGGGTCCACCAATATTTTGCAGCAAAAGGAAGAGGCCAGGAGTAGAAGCTCTAAATTTATTTTTCATCTTAGTGAGTCATAATAATATAAGCCGAGATGTAAAAGGCTTATTTATAGGTATTTGGATTTTGTTTAGGAGTCGAATTAGTCGTCATAGCATTAAGTCTCAGCAGCTCGAGGGCGAGCTGCATCTCAAGGGGGATGGAAAGGGGGCTAAGACACCAAGGGTGTGGTACGTGGTTCAGCTGTGGCCACCATCCCAGCTCGAGGACGAGCTGTCTCGGAAGGAGGGATGGAGATGTTATGGGCAGCCCTTTGGGCCTTGGCACTGTAGCGGCCCACGGTACTGTAGCGGCGCGGTTACTGTAGCACCGCCCTTACTTAGCCCTCAAGTTAGGTTAATTAGAGATAAGATTAGTTGGATAGGATTAGGGCCGGCTCTCCCTCTATATAAAGAGAGGTACGGCAGTCATTTGTAATAAATGAATCAAGCAATCAATCAATGAAGAAACATTCTCCTAATCCCCCAATATCTCTCAAGCTCTAGGCAAAGCATAAGGCCTAATTATCCCCTACCATTACACCAGCAAAATTTACACACCATGCTTGTCGACATCGAACAGCCTCATGACGAACAGCCCTTTTATTATCATCAAGAGCCTTTACTGCTGCTTGTAGAACCTGCATGTATATATTATTTTGATATGAATGTTTTCTTATGTAGCAACATTGAGTTATATTAAGACGCCCACAATTCCTAATAACACCCTCTGAATTGTGCTCCAAACTTAACATACATGAACTTAAATCGATATGTATTGCATCTCATTTCTCATTCTGAAAGTGAAAAGCTGAAGTTTAAAGCCTTATTATCTCCCCAAATCAGTTTTTCGGCAACTTTATAGTTTTCTATGGCCTTAGTACATGTATGTTCCCTCAAAATATATAAATAAACAAATAAATAAATAAATAGAACTCCAACCTGTAGACGCATGGGATAGATTTTGGAGTGAGGGAAAGTAGAAATGGCTACTAGACATTGTAATGCTGTTTCTCGTACAACCTAAAGGAAAAGAGAAGGATGTGAAATGTATTGATTCAGAAATAAAACAGGTCAATCAGTACAAATTGATGAATGTAAATAACAAAAGTCACCATCATGTGCGGATAGGAAATAAGTTGGGTAAGAACACTAATGGTGATGTGGATATTGTCCAGAATGTGTTCTTTGCCTGCTCAAAAAAAAAAAAAAAAAAGAAGATGAAAAGTTAATAGCAGAATCAAAAAGTAATAATAAAATCAATTGAAGTAAATTTGCAGAAGAAAAAGAAAAAAAAAAATGAGGAACTCGGGCTACATCAGGGAATGCGTAACAATTTATGCATCAGGACATAAATGTTAATGCCTGCGAACTAGCGGGTACGAAAAAAAAAGCAATATAAAATATCTCACCTTTTTCATCCATCAACATTCCAGAAAGGACAAGCAACAAACTGTACACTAGATCTTTATCATGAATATCCAGACTTAGTTTAGCTAAGCTATCAACCATCACGAGTAAAATCTGCAAGATGGGGTACAACAAACCACTCCGTAAGCTCTAATATAACTATCCAATAATAACTGTAAATGTTAATATAGCAGGGGTACAAGTATGTATTCTGATCAAAGAGCGTAACCTGATGAGCTTCTGTTATAACTGCTTGTAATGGAGCATTGGAAATGATATGCCCAAAAGCTCGATACAGTGCCAATCTGCGATTGTTTTTTTCTCGTTATCACTTAGAATCGGAGAAGACTAAAATGGTACACTACGACAGTTACTAATTTAATAACCAAAATTTCCAAATATGGCCATCGCCAAGCAATATCAAACAACTAGAGTTCAATAAGCCTCTCTTCTAACATATCTTCTGATGAGAAATAATTCATGAGGAAAGGCAAATAACACATGAAAGGTGGTTCTAGATAGGTTTTAGGTAATACAACATGCATGAATGTTTTACTCAGACATGCATGACATAATGAATTCCCCCGGTTTCTAAAAGCACGCCAATTCAGTCCATTTCGTGTTTGTCGGCAACATAAGTTTGTTAAACTAACATATTTGTATAATAAAATATAGTCACCGTGTCGCTTATTTCACTAACATGTGGAATGAAGAAAAGATGGGACAACCAGGATCGTGTTCAAATCTATTCGTATTTTCATAGACAACAAAAATCGCAACTACATGCATTTAAGCTCACCAGAATAGAGGACTTAGTTCACCAACTGAAATGAGAGAACACTATGTACGGAACTGAGGAACTAAGCCTACCTAAGTTGGTTTGAGGATTCAGATTAACACCTAGATCACACAAGACTGAACCCTCTTTGACAAGAAATTCAATGCCTATTTTTTTTCTTACTTACCTTATTATTCCTAGAATGGTCGAATTTTTAATATGTGTCGACATGTCCTCAAAAAAGAAAACAATTAAGTGGAGATGAAGTTTAAAGGCGAAACTAAATGATGCATGGAGCAGAATATTAGATAAGCATGTGACTGGAAAAGTATAAGGTAATTGGTGAAGGATACAGAAGTAAAATAACAGGAATCAGAATACCTACTTTGTTTTCATCCCAGTGGATTCTTTGATTTTAGAGAGGAGGATTGGCACAAGTATTGAGAAGAAACGCTGCTTATACAATGGTTTTATTCTTGCATGAAATTTTTTATTTAGGCAGACTTCTGAATCACTCATCATTACATGGAATGCACCAGCTGCAAATGCTGCAAGAGTAGTATATGATGAATCGTTCCCGTAAGATTCTCCCGGGTGAGACGGAATGCTAGCCGGAGTCTCATCTGAGCATAAACACTTAAGAAGAAACATTGAAATATCTTTCACCTTCTCATCTCCCCTCATAAGTAATCCTTTGCCGATCCAAGCCAAGCCAGACAACATATTGATAGAAAGTTTGTTTCCAGATGGGCTGTTTAAGAAATTGTCATCATTTGCAATGTCGGCAGAAGCGTCCGATATCTTTGAATAGCTGCTGGCTAATACTGTTGAGAAACACCTCTCAAGAATATCATCAAGTATTTTATCCAGCTGTTTCACATGTGAAAACTCTGGATTGTGCAGATATTTATTGAAGATAGAAGCTAACGCATAAGCAGCTGGCATCTGTCCTTTCAGAAAAAAGGCTGTAAAGATTTCAATCATCACCATCATATCTGGTGCATGTGTTTGAGGCCGAAGGCCAATAATAACCGACGAAAGCATGCCGACAAGAGCTGTTCCATGAACCGAATGGGAAGGAACTAACTCATCTACATCCAAAATACGGTGTGTTGTTGCTTTTAGTGGGGGTAAGAGCATTGATGATACTACACCATATGCTTTCCGAAGAATCAGTAACTGTTGCTCCTCTGTACAGACTCCGACCAAAAGCTTCATTCCTGTCATTAACGAGTCTAAGAGGCTCTGAAAGAAAGAGGGAGATTAGAGGATCATCAATGCATGTAAATAAGTTTATTCATGCAATATGTCGCATCATAGAGCCAGGTACTATTAAGTCAACTTAATCTTTTTTCTCGACACTGAAACAGTAGGAGGGGCTCCTACTGTGAATTTATTAACAAGTAAAAGAACTGGAGAGTACATCAACTTAATAGATGAAGGAATACGTCAACTTAATTAAGAGAAATGCTCAAGTTGATCGAGCTTCACCTGTGAACTGATTCTATCTAGCGTAGCAAAGTCCTTAATCTCATCCCAGATATGCATAGCAAAGCTCAGGGGAAGCTCATTAGCACCGCCAGAGGTAAACAACCTGCCATAAAGGAGATTGTTATCAAGGGAAAAAGAAAATATCATTTTCAACATGCCATGAAAAAAGAATAACAAAGAAAGAATGTTTACTAATATATATCATGTCAAAAGGAATAATAACTAGATTAGTTCATGTTTGAGAAGCCTATCACACTGGAGCATTGTTTTACAATTAGGCTTGCACAATCCTAGGAAGACGCTTCTAGATCTCAGTTCTCTTAACCCATGTCTCTTAACATAGCACCAAAAACTAACAACCAAAGCTGGCATACCAAGGAAGGACCCGATTGGAGTAGCACTCAAGTAAATGGGCTACATGCTCAGCGCATTCCATTCTTTCATTAGCCTGCATCACCAGTAAAATCTTTGCTTAGTTGCTTATGAGAAAGGAACTCGCACGAAACAGGGGTAGATACATGCCTCGGAAATATTGGTGATAAGAGCTACTTCAAGTGATCTAGCAACCCTTAACATACAGTTCAACCCAGCAGTACCAACTTCATAACTTGCTTCGAGTCTTAGGTTGAGGGGCATTGAAGTATCATAAGATTCAACTAAGGAAACAATCTTGTCAACAACAGTTCTATTGTAAATCAATTCCTTCTGAGAAGCATGTAACTCAACGATAGATGAACCAATGCTGGTCAATGTTTTCAATGATAATCTCCACAAATTTGCATTTTCATACTTGTGTGTAATTACTGAAATAAGCATCAGTAGAACGTCCTCATAAGCATTTGCTGGTACAGGTGAACAATGTTCCGGGAATGTTGCAAGGATTAGCAAGCCCTTCACTGCAAAACATTTATTATAACTAACCAAGTTAGAATAGCTCTTGCTTCCATTGATTTAAAAGGCACAGAAATTCATCAAGAGCAGAACTACATTCAGAACTAAAACACGCCCTGGATATACAAAAGGGACAAAAGTTACAATATTGACACATAACAGGTAATCGGAAGGATGAAGATAGATGGCCACCATTAGTGATTATCATTGGTAAACGTGCAACTTTGACAATAAGGAGCTATCTGGGGCAAGTCTACAAGCATGGATCGACATAGTTTGGAGAAAAATGTGATGAATCCTAATAGGTACATGTCTGACAAAATGTGGCCTATGGTCTTAATTATAACGAAGAAGCTAACATACCAGCACATGAAACATATTCTTGTCTTAGCATTGACTCTGCAGATTGAGAAGCAATGGTGACAATTGATCCAAGGAGATGGATCAATGGATCCAATTTTTTCTCTAAGATAAGCCACCAGGATTCCTTTTCTGATTTAACTGAAGAATAATCTTCATAAGATGCCAAGGCCACTTCTCTACAAGATGAAAGCATTTGAACAGATAGATACAGTGCTCCAAAGTTGATAGAAGTAGAAGATGATACACTGCATGTATTCAACTGCTGAGATTCAAAACCAGCTGAGGCTCCCAAAATATCTACCAAGTGTGTAAAATGCTCTTGAAGAACTCTAGTGCAGAAATATGTGGATGATTCAGCAAGAGTAGAAATGACACTTCCAAGTGCATGTAGTTGAATCAGATCTTCAGACGAAGTCAAAATGGACTTCTCAGCACTCGACATGGAACGGATATTGTTCACAATATCCTTATCCAACAAGATCAATTTGATGAAAAGATCTTTATCTGAAGAACTGATATGCACTACAGCAGTCTTCAAACAATTCAGTGCCTCTGAAACTATTTGATTCTTATTCTTCTCTGCATCTTTAGGTGAGCCTGATGTTAATAGAAGTTGCTCTGGACAAAGGCTAAAAATTACTTCTTTCAATTTGAACCAAATAGCTGATGCATGTCTAACCATTCTATCAACTCCATAGCAGCGGATGCAATTATCCAGATATTTCAAAGATTCAAGCTGCAAGGAAAATCAACATTTTTGAGCGGAAAATCACTTCGAGAATGTTCAGTCTAGTAATTGCTGAATGAGTATGTTAAGCATCTTACCTTTGCTAACGGAAGAGAGGAAGAAAGCTTATCAAGAAGCAAAGGGATGACAAATGGTTCTAAATATGGGGTTGAACAAAAAGCATGCTGCAAGCAAGGATTGAAACATATCGTTAACCGAGAAAAAAGAATAACAGGAAGCCTTCCTCACCAATAAACATGACAAACAGATCTAACAGAATTAAAAGGTTCACCTTCTCTACAATACAAAGAGTTAAGTAATGCTATGGTACATCTTAAGGTACAAATGAAAAGGAAACTTTCCTACTCACAAATCAGGTGAAATACAATATCCATACCATCAATGTTCTGGAAAGATCATCTCTTGTAGCATCTAATTCATCACCCTCTCCCTGAATACACGCATGGCACATACTATTATGATCGCACTTCGGAGTAACAGAATGGTAGAGCAAAAAACAATGCTTTGAAAATCAAAATGGTCCATTAACATACATGTGTGAAGTAAACAGGGAAATACTTGCTCAGAATCTCAAAAACATCGCTTGCAGATTTCGCTGCCAAACCAGAAGGACCTGGAAATAGCTTCATGACAACATCCACTACATGAAAACAGAGCTTCAAGCATTCTGGTTCTTTTTCTTCATCAACTGCTTCACAGATTCCATATAGCAGTACTTCACCGTCCTGGACATAAAAATTCAGTGTGTTTATATCGAATCATCAGCATAAATCTGAAGGAACTAAAAACTTACTAAAAGAATGAGGGCGAAATAAAATTAAGCTTCCACATCAGAGGCTCAGACATAAATCTTTTGTAGAATAATGAGCACTTTTGACCTAAAAGTATGTTTACCAAAGCCTATGTTTCTGCATTCCCACAGAATACCTTCCAAAGTACCCCTAATGAGTCTACCCAGTCTGTTTACTTCGCCACATTGTTTCTGCTTGTGATATGAGTTGTCACATTTGAAGCAAGGCATAATTATATTGATATGCATGATTTCTGGAGACAAAATCCAAACATTTGAAAATGGAAAGAGGAAAAATGCAAACATACAGAAGAATAGTCACAGCATTATTTTTTTTTAAAAAAATGTTACCCTTTGTCTTTTCGTTATTATATTTGATGCTTACTTATAAGCACATTTTCTTTCAGAAAAAAACACAACACTAAAGTTGCTATGAAAGTTGTGTCTCTTGCTATCCTATTACATCTATTTCTCTCAGTCTAGCAACCATACAACTAAAAAACAAAGAAACTGAGTTTAGTGTAACGTAGAATACACCAAATGATGTTGAGGAATTATGATTATAAATAAAAAAATCTACAAGAACAAAGAAAAATGTATGTTGTGCAGCATAGCGAGAGCAACACTGCTCTAACAGCTGGATAAATTATGCACAAATAGAATCATAGTATTCAAATCCTTGTTCCTGCAAGTGCAGAAACTATGCTTTGACAAGATGGTAGTGATCCAGTATAGTAAGATATCTAGTAATCACCATACCATTGTTTTGACAGCTTCTGGGTATTGATCCAGTATGCAGCTAAGAATCTGAAAGCACAGCTGGAAATAAAAAAGAAAGAGGGATAAGATATTAGTATATTAGAATAAAATATATATAGTTATCTAAGCATGTTTTCACCGGAGAATCACATCAACCTTGCGGTCAGCAGCGGCAAGTGATTGAACTTGAACATATTCTAAGAAAGACTCAACAAGTCTTTTGACATCAGCAATCACGATTCTACCAACACTTTGTTTTCTTTGCAATAGAGCCAGACAACCAACGAGTCCTCCACGTATTGCATGCCAATCTGCCTGATATGCAAAAATAAGCATGAGTATCACTAAGATAATAAAAAGGATGGGGCACCTAAGGTAAAGACTAATACTAGCCAGCATTTTTTTTTCTTCGATATTCAGGAGAGCTGCGTACGATTTGTATTAAAGAGGAGAAAGACCGGTCCTTTACAAGCATCACCACCTCACTCCGGACGGAGCTGTGAGGAGCTGACAATTACATTTGGTTTGTGATCCTATAAAAAAACACACAACAGGTTGAGACCTGACCCAGAAAACACATAACTAGCCTTGAGGTCCACCGTGGCCCAGGGCTCGCAGAGCCCGAGCTCCGGCCAGACACCAAAGATGTCGCTCATTGTCTCGCGCATGATGGTGTTTATGCATGGGCGAGCCCCATCAAATACGCAGGAGTTACGATGTTGTCAAAACACAGCATGAAAAAGGTATTAAAGTTTATGGCTAAAGTCAAAAGTAAGATGCTAAAGTCAAATCTTCAAAAACATTCAGATGCAATTTTCTAAATGGGAGAGAGCATTATGTAAAGATTGCTTGGTTCTGACGTAGGGCCAAATTGAATTACAAAACCAGCATATTTGCAATAGAAAGTCACAAGAGCGAATGTACTGACTAATATCATGTGAAGGAGAATACACCAGAGTATTGTTCAATAAACTGTGAATAGACAAAATGCAGTCCAACAGAACCGTTAGTGTGAGTCCCGTTTGTCCTCTTTACCCGTCTATAAGTGATACAACAGAATTTTTATGTATATATATGTAAGTGACACAACGATATTGTGGAGGCAATAAACATGATTCAGAAGGTCAAAGTGTCAAACTTACCAGTCTCGATATAAAGAAGTCTGACAATGTTGCAATAGTATTGACATCTAGCCATTTAAGGGACATTTGACACAAAACTTCCCCTAGGAGCAAGATTCCTGAGGGGGGAAAATGAGTAAATCACCGAACAAATGATATGTATTGGCAATAGAAAGTTATGATGTTCAAGTTAAACCAATCAGTAAGAGATGCCAAAAGAGAGATTTGGATTGGGTTACACTTTCAAAAACAAATGAGCAGAAAGAAGTTTGCATTTCCAAAAATGTACTCATGGACCCTATAAAATCTACTTTCTCTTTTACATTCAACCAGTGCATGGATATGCAAAGGCCTGTATGTACGTACCATATTTATTTGAATGAGGATGAAGGAGCAATAATCTAAACAAGGAACTTGACTTAGGCACCATCAAAATTGCAACAGTACGAGCAATTCAAGCACATTAAACTTAGCATGGGTCATACTTCCTACTTGAATCAAATAGAATTATCTAGCTTTTACTTAAATAAGTCAATTGTTTCTTGAATACATCATGACCAATGTAACATGGAAGATAACCAAAATAGAGCAGAGAGATAAATGAAAACCTCTTGATCTAACAATGTGGTCTGTCGTTGTCAAATACATCTCCATCTTGGATACCTGAACAACATCACGAATGGGAAACAACGCATCATCAACCACCTTTCCCAATCATGAAGGAACACGGCACAAAACGATATCTGGGATCCCAGGGCATACCAAATCGAAAAGCGTCAGCTTGTCCTTGTTGACCAGGGCCGCAAGCGCATCCACACTGGCAGACTGTTGCACACCCACATTATCACAAAATTATCATCCACACAAAACCAGCTACTAATATGACAAAAGGCACCATTTTCCATCGCATAAATCTAGGAAACAGTAAAGTTTACCCTAAGCGCTACCAGTTCTCTAACAAATTGCACTAGGATCGCACATAATCTGAAACTGAAATTTAATATCAGAATGTACATAAATAGAATCCTAAATTTTCTTCCACCAGCCAAAAGGGAGAAAAAAACTCGTATCACAGCAACCGAATAACTGAAGAAAGCAAGCTAATTCAACCGAAGCTGCAAGCACTGAGAACACAATCCGAGGAGAGGAGGGTGCCGTACATGTTGGGCCGCCGGTCGCGATACGTCGACATAGGCTTCTACGTGTGGAACCCACTCGCCTGGAGGGACCCTCGCCATTGCAACCCCGGGCGCCTGGTACTAGCTCTCCCAAGGTTTATCTAGGGTTCTGCTGTTTTGGTGCTAAAAGAGAGGGAAGGTCTCGGGAGAAGATAGAGGGGTGAACGCGGGAGTGCTTGAGGTAGAGGAGGTGTAGCGGTGGGAGGGGCAAAGATGGAAGGCGGCGTCGCCGGCGCCGGCGGCGGAGTATGGGTGGAGCGCGGCGCGCGCGAGCAAGGTGGGTGTAGATTTTCACAATTTGGTCCTTCTATTCTACCGCTGTTTAAGTAAACTGCACGTGCGTGAAATTAGGGGAAACTCCCATGACAAGAATTTTTCATGTTGTCCGTGTGGAAATAATTCCAGCACAGCAGCTAAGATTAAATTGAAGACATAGAATCGGTTTTAAGTGTCGTCGAAAAAAAAAGAATCGGTTTTAAGTGTAGGAGAGAGAAGATTTACCCAAAAATAGAACACTACCTAACAGCCTGTTCGTTTGCTTGTTTGTGGCTGGGGCTGGCGGCTGGAGCTGGCTGATGCTACAGTGGAAATGTGAGTAACGGCAACAAGCCCAGCCTCTCCAGCCCAGCCGATTCCGCTGAGCCGAACAGGCTGTAAAGCTAGACACCTATAAGATTTTATGAAAATACTTTCACCTTTTAAAGGTTATTTTATAAAAACTCCAAGACACAGAATAACTATGAATAATTACAACTTTTCGCAAAGGCACAACCAGCCTTTTAACTGGTGATCTAGTGTATATGTCTTTCTTTTTTACACACAAAAAAATTATATGTCTTTCTTTGAATATAGTAAAACATCTATGATCTATCCTTGTGTAAATTTCACCTAATGATTGGAGCCAAAAGACGTTAATTCAGTGGGATTGTGCACATTAACCTGAAAAACAGTTGCGTGATGTTTTTTTTACCAATATAATGAACAAAGCGGGACATGCTCACTTAAAGAGGTTACTCTTTCTTGATTGTGTGTTAAAGTTGGAGGTCATCTCATACAATAGCAAAGCATCCGAAGGGTTGTGAGGTGCCACAATGCTGACAGATGATCTATTTTGGCTGAAAATCGTTCATCACGGCCCAATATTGACAATTTCAAACCTCAACGGAAAAGGTGACCAGTGTATAGAAATGATCATGTACCCATTTTCAAGAACAGTAGATTATTAAGCTTAGTAGCCATTTACAATTATGCAATTGGATATATGATAAGTGAAATAGGTGTCTAAATTTAGGTAGTGTGCTGGAGAAGAGCACATCAACAATATTATTAAGCTTAGTAGAAAAATGATGTGCTCTTGGATATATGCCACATACTAGCATCTGGAGTTTTCTTAGTAGCCATTTACAAACATGCCACATACTAGCGTATTATTAAGCTTAGTAGCCATTTACAATTATGCCACATACTAGCATCTGGAGTTTTCTTAGATTAGATTACATGAATAAAACATGAGCGTTTGAAGAAACGCCGTTTAATAACTTGGAGAGAACAAACTGATTGTCTCTAGGGATGAATTTATCAGCTCCAGGCCAGTCAGGATGCACCAGCTGACGATCGACAGCTTCACGCAGAGGAGCTTGGCTGAATGCCACAAGTCTCATATTTGGAGCTCTACATAGCAGCAGCTTAGCAAAACTTATCTCATTCTCTCTTCCCATGAAATTGTACATCTCCAACTCCTTCAAGCTGTCGTGCTGGAAGTTGAAATCATCCCACAGTACACCATCACGAGATTCATAACATGATAAATAGCGGACCTGGAATGAGAAAGGTCAAAACAAATATATGAAGCTTATTCCCTCCAAATGAATATTAGTATTTCGAATAAGATACTAACAGAATACATGGAAGAGCAAAACGATCTTACACTAGTTTGTATCGTTGTTAAATTAGGTGCAGCAACTAGAAACATAGCAATCCAGAGAAGATCATCCGAAGGCTTTGTACTGATGCTTAAAGTTAGGACTTTGAGGTTAGAGAAAATGGCAAGTGCTTTTGGTTTGACAAACTGTGGGAAGAAAAGAGAGGAAAAACGGTTAGTGATGCAATAACACAACATTAGATAATGCCAAGAGAAAGTTCCCCTGCTCACCTTGGGGACTTCGTATCTCAGGTGTAGGCTCTTAACATGAGGAAAGCGAATAGATATGCTCTGCAACTCCTCAGCAGGATGACAATCATAGAAATACTGTAGCGAAACATGTTCAAGACATAGTAAGGATTGAAATGTAGACGCTGGGAGAAGCTCTCCACAGTACTCCAGTCTTTGCAAAGCAGGTGTATCGATCTTGAACTTGCCACACGCAGGAGACAGAGACCATATCAATTCCTTAAGCTTTGGAAGCTGCAGCATTCTGATATCAGACATGCCCATCAGGTGTAAACTCTGCAGGTTTGGGCAATTCATGAGGAGAATTTGCGTCTCCTTCAGTGTCATAGGCATCATGACGAGAACAAGCTTTGTCAGGGAAGAGAATCCTCTAAAATCACGGGGGACTGAAAGCTTGCAACTATTCAGGCATAAACTGGTCAGCGACGACCTCCTGTCACCAGAGAAGAGCCACGAAGGAAACTCGTACTTTGTGTGCCCGACGATTGCCATGTCAATGTCCCTAACACCATGCTCGACTGCAGAAGCTATGGCGCCATTGACAGCATAAACACACTCAGCACTGCCTGAAAACATCACAAGTGACAGCCTTCTCAAAGCCATGTTTCTGTTGATCCTTGTGAACCATCGCAGGGACTCGACAAAATGGCATACTTTATTTGTGTTGAGGTACTCCTTTTTCATCGGTCCAAGGCGTACCCAGCATTCGTTGTCAGGTAAGGTGACTTCAGTGAACTGGAAGCACTGCAAAAACATCCACAAGTGCCTCCATCGCCGTGAGAGGCCGCTCGTGCTCACTGCTGTCTTGGAATCCAGCTTGAGAAGGATGGTGACGAGGATCTCATCGGGCAGACCACTGATCAAATCACAGTGGTCTATCTTGTTGGAACATTGCTGTTTAAAGAGATGTGTGAAGCATCAATACAGAAGAATATGTAGGAAATATTTGCATTTATAAAAAGGGCATTTTGGATCGACACCTTATTTTTTAAGAACATGTGGAGCACTTATTTCACTAAGAAAAAGAAGAATTTCATGTCATTACAGACCCGAAGGCCTAGCAGCATCAAAGTGAAACAAGACAGAGCTCCTATCACTACAACCGATGCGACGTACTACAACCTATGCTGGCTACACGACCTAAATCTCCTTGGCACGCCTCAAAGGGCCATTGACCATGGCTGTGCTTTTGTTTGGATCGACGCCCTTATGTTGGCTCGCCAACACCCATACTGCTGCTGCTAGTTTATTTCTTGTCAAATCACGGGCGTGTCCTCCATGGCGAAAAGCTGCGCCAAAATATTGGGGCCGCACAAGTTGGCAGGGCCAGTCAAGGCGTGAACCAAACGTACCCAAAGAGTTTCCTCACTGCATAAAATGCAGTGATGATGCCTCCATCTTGAGAAAGAGCAAAAGGAATTACGGAAACATGAAACATTTGGGGATGATTTTTGGCCTCTAAAAGGTGCCACATTTGGGGATGATTCTTGGCCTCTAAGGCACTAGAGTTAGTATGTGAGATAGCAATGAAGCAACACAAGCAATGCAACAAGCCCTCTTAAGGCTGCTGCCTACTTGGTTATCAAGTTGTAGACCGACACTTAACTAAAGAACAAAGGGGTAGATAATCCAGATTAAACATACAACTTATTTGTAAAACCTTTTTTAGAATGACCAACTTATTTGTAAAACTAATAAGGAGTCAAGAGTATATCATATTGAAGGAAGAAGTTACATATCCACAAAGGGAAAGAATGCTACCTTCTCCTTGAAGAAATCAAACGCGTCTCCTGATTTCTCCATCGATTTCGCCATCGCGAGATGGATTTATTGGCTATGTTCGCCTTGAAAAGTCCGGCAGAATACAGATGACAGATATAGTCCAGCATACAGACCAACTCAGATTCAAATTACTCACGATCGGTTTAGTGACCGACTTGGTAAATTATTGGGAACTAGTGAAAGAATCCGGCTCCAAAACCAGGCGACCAATGTTCCCGTCCTCCTCGGCCACCGGCACGCGCGGTGAGTGCAACCTGCGCAGGGGCCGAAGTCCTGGCGACGGCGCATCGGAAGGGGAGCTACCGCGCTTTCAGAACGGATCACGCATTACCCATTCCATTCAGCAGCATGTCTCAAAAAAAAATTCCATTCAGCAGCATCTCTGATTTCCTCGAGGAATTTCAAAAGAAAAAAAAATGGGAGAGGAGAGATATAACCACTTATCAACGCCAGAGTCATCGAGCCGCTGGCGATGAGAACGACGCCCGAACACCCTCGACGATCCGGGATGGTGATGTGGGCGGCGCCGGTTCGGGAGGCTGGCCAAGAGCATGGGTGTTCGACGCACGGGGTCTAAACTTTAGAGAATTTTTCTAACGAATATTGTGATTACAAATAAAGTTTAATTACAAAACTAATTTCAAGACTCTGCTCGAAATCGCGAGACGAATCTAATGAGGGTAATTAAAGCGTGATTAGACGATGGTTACTGTAGCGTCACTGTAGCAAAACATAGATTAATTAGGCTTATTAGATTCGTCTCGTAATTTAAAGAGGGGTCGTGACATAGGTTTTGTCATTAAATTAATAAAAATATGTTTAAATAGTAAGATTCTCTTTGATGTGACGGGTGTTAAAATTTAGAGGGGGTGCGCCGAATGCCTCCTTATTGAAAAAAAAACATCCCTAAATCTTAGGGTGCGTTCGGCACCCCTTTTAATTTTTAGCACCCATCACATAAAAAAAAATCTTACTATTTAAAATTACTTTTATTAATTTATTGACAAAACATATGTCATAACCTCCTCTAAATCACGAGACGAATCTAATGAGCCTAATTAATCTATGTTTTACTACAGTGATGCTACAGTAACTATCGTCTAATTACAGCTTAATTACTTCATTAGATTCGTCTCGCAAATTCGAGCGGAGTCCTAAAATTAGTTTTATAATTAAACTTTATTTATAATTAAAATATTCGTTACAAAAAAATTTAGACTCTATACGCCGAACGCACCCTTAATTTACGGTCCAGAGCTCGTGCGTCGTCAAGGAGGCACTTCATCATTGCTTACGTGGCGCACGGGCTCGATTGAGTTGGCAAGTTCCTACGGTCTCGGATTTTAAGCAGCTGTGAGACTAAGAATGAGATACGAAACAAGTTAAGAAATAACGGATTTTTAACATCACCTCCAAATTATTGCTATTTTCATGTTAAATCATTTGACATTTTAGACTTTTAAAAATCACGTTTAACTACTTGTTTTTTAAAAAAATTATACAAATATTAAACAAATAAATCATGCTTAAAGTATCTATAATGATAAAACAGACCATAACAAAATAAATGATATTCGAACAAAATTATCGAATAATACGAGTGGCCAAAAGTGATTTTTAAAATAAAAACGTAAGTAATTTGAAATGGAAGGAGTATTGAGTTTGTGAAACGCATAGTTTTTTTGACTATAAAGTCAAAGTTTTGAAAAGTTTTATGATATTTACGCAAACAAAAGAAAAAAAAGAAAAGAAAACAAAGCATATGAACTGGGCAGATGTCAGATCCGAAACACACCAGCGTAGCGAATTTGGGGGAGCCCCTTAACGGAAGCAGGATCTTGCCTGGAATTTTGTCTGAAATCGTAACTTTAATTAGCTTTTTTGAGCGAACTTTTTTTTAGCCTGATAAATTTAATTAGCTAACTATTCTTTTTAGCAATGGAGTCTTTTTTAATTGAAAAATCGGCCCACCTATCCACCTGAACACTTCCGTGGGCTTTCTAGACTACAACAAACGTTGCTGGAACCACAGGCTCTCGCAACTCGCAGGCCCACATTTTTTTTCCATATATAAACGGAGGCCCTTAGAAAATTCTGTTGCAGCCCTCAACGCTTCCCTCCGTTCCAACGTCCCCTAGTCTCTCTCCACCGACTTGTCTTGCAGACCCCACTCGCCGTCGCGGAGATGGAGGCCGCGGCCGGCGGCAGCAGCGGCTCCGGCGAAGGAGGAGGAGGAGGCGGGAACAAGCCTGAGGCGCCCGTGATGGATCTTCCTGACCACAAACATGTGAGTAATCTCCCGTTTATGTTTGACTCTGTGATATTTGGAGTTCGAGCGCGCGCGTGTTCGTCATTTCTCGTGTTGGGTGTTCATCGCGCTCGCATATGCCTGGGTTTCCATGATCGCGTGCTTTCGTTCGACGGCGTGAGGGTGAGATGCCATTTGGTGGAAGGGCCTGCTCAATTTAGGGTTCGTGGGCGCGTGCTTGTAGTCGTGTATGAATCAGGGTGCGTGAATGCGTGCGTTTTTGCGATTTGGGGATTTAGGGTTCGTTGCATGCCGTACGCAATTTTAGTGCTCGTGAGGTCGTGCGTTAATTTTTTATTGAAGCATTAAATCTGTGCCTGCATACTGAATACGAACTCTTCAACTGAATTTTGAGTTCGAAAATTGAATTTGAACTGTTGAAATCACGTGTACTGAAGAAACTGAACTCGCACTGCTTGAATTGGAATATACATTCTGAATTCTAATTTTCTGTTGAATCTGAATTTATTGTATAGTCTGTCCATTCACTGTAATTCTGAACATGAAAATCAATGCTAGCAGTTAAAATTTGCAAAGCTGACTAACAGATGAAGGGTATTGGTTTGGATGAAGGGCACTGAATTCCCGAAACTGAAACTGAGGTAGACAACTGCTTGATTGTGCTTATCATTGTATTGATATGCATATGGTTTAGCGTTGTAATCTAACTGCTATTTGCCAGTACTGAGGTATCATAAATGGTAGCATCAGGACATTTCAACTTGCTATTATGCTGAACAAAGAACTGCTGTAATCTCAGGTGGTATTGTTCTTGACGAGTTCACGTTCTCGAAAGCAGATGTTAATATGCATGTTCTGTGATGTGGAAAGTAGCAGTAATTTTTGTCCAGCAGTGGTTCAACATGTGTAGGGCTGTGTGCAGTTTCACTGAAACTTATGTGTCAACAGTGTGTACTTTTTCCAAAATTTGATATTATTTTTCTTAGGAACTTTGTCATCATCATCTTTCTGTTGCTCTAAGACTGCGAGGTTTAAGTGTACTTTCTAACTTATAATTCCACAATTGTTTGATTAGTTTTATTATTTTAGCATTCAGTTATATGGGTAGTATCTGAATATTTGTCAAACTTAACAACAATGAGAAGACTTTTTATTTGAGACGATCCAATCAAATTTATACAAACAATGTTCATATGATAAATATGTAAAGTAAAATCATTCGTGGTCATATGAGATCCATACTACTGTTGCTGTTTTAAACTGAACAGTGTAAAACGTGTTAATCAGACGAATATGCATATGCATGATCTACTTGGCTAAGTGATTCGCAGATGCAATCTCAATGGTTGTGCCTAGTCACAGAACGTATGAGATACCAGTTTTGAGTTTTGACTGAAAACATCTGTAGTTTTCACTTTTGAAGAAAACATGCCTCATCATCATGATTAGGTCTGAGTTGGAATCATGTTTGCAAATAACAAATATGTGCTTCTAGATGTAAATTCTTAACATTTTGATACATTAATCTCATTGTTGTGTTTACATAATTAATGGTATTCCAGAAGCTAAGATAGGCAACTGCTTGATTCTGCCCGTTGTGGTATTGTTATGTATAGTTCGACGTCATCATCTTATTTCCATTTACCAGCACCGAGTTAGAAAAAATGTGGTATTCTCAGGACTGACTATCTAACTATTTTTCTGAGAAAATCATCACTGTAGTCCCAGATGATACTGTTCTTTGCGTCCTACGGAACAGATTTTGACAACTAGAAGCAGCGAGTTAGCAAAGAGCTGTAACTTAATACGTGTGGTTACATGGCCTGTGGCCCAGATTTGTTGCTTTTATTTTCTCCTTTTACTCTAGGACTTCCATCCGTATTTGTATTTACCAGATTCAGACTTCCAATACTGTTTTGGTTGTTTTCGTTAGTACTGTATATTTTAATTATATGGATAAAATCTGATTTTATGCTTAAGTACATTCAGGAGACGGAATATGTTGGGGGGTTCACTAAAGTTCGGGACTTGAAGAAAACCATTAGACCCTTCCAGCTGAAGTTATCTGAGGTCACTGATGAAACACTTATTTTCATTTCAAAGGCAACATTAAGTTTTTCCTTGGCCTTTTTGATATTAACCTTTTGCCTTAATTTTTCCTCAGATTGAGAAAACTAGGAAGAACAAGAAGAAGAAGCAGAAACTTCAAGAGGAAGTCCTCAAGCAGAGAGATGTTAAGATATATGAAGAACACTCTGAGTTTTGGTCTCGAGTCGTAAGTGCTGTTTTTACTTTGTATTAACTTTAGTCAGCATTGGTTCGTAGCATTAAGCTTATTGCTGAGTTTTATCACTGCAGATTTCTTTATGGCCTGGACTTAAGGGTCACTTTCTGGGAGCTGACCAGCAACCTTTCAAGGAAATCAGAAGCATAGAAGTTACCGAGAATGACACCGTCAGATCCATCAAGTTTGTAAGTACATCTCAATCCTTCCATTGGTTCCATGAATTCTAGGATTAATGTGTTATTATTTTGAATGTAGGATGTGAAAGAGAATAAGTACTTCAACAACACAGTATTTGTCAAGTCTTATCCACTGGGTGATGGCACTGGTGAGGTGTTGGGTACCAAAGTTGCCTGGAAGGAAGGCATGGTTAGTAATATATCTATACCGGTTATCTTTCCCAGTCCCGCTTTTGAGCATATTTAAGTGTGCAAGACGATGCATCTTTCATGTATTCTAGGACCCTTCTGAGTGGCTAGGGCACAAGAAGAGCTTTTTTGAATGGTTCGGTGATACGACACCATTTCAGGAAGATATAGTAAGTCAATGCCATATCTGCAAACACTCTGATTTAATTCTAAAATCGAAGTTGTTAATATGAATCTACTTGCAGCTTGGCCAAGAAGTTGTGAAGCTTTATGAAAGACCACTTGAGGACGTTAAGTCAGACGAGGATGATTGGATCGGCCGGGAAGCTAAGTCAGATGAGGATGATTGGACTGGCGAGGAAGCTGAGCGCGAACACGATGTCACGTCAGTTGAGGATGATTGGATTATCATATCAGATGAGGATGGCTGCATCACCAAGGAAGCCGATATGCAGTCGTGATGACCAAATCAAACCTCGTGGCCCTTGTACAATATCGGATGATTAGCCTAAGATGTATTTGACAGCAGAAACTCAGAAAAAGCCTGACGGCGTGTCGATATGAGTCCCGAACAGAGTTTTGGGTTGGAGATGTAATTGCCTGTAGAACTCCGTACAGTCTGATACTACGAGTCAGGGCTGAATGCTTACCTGAGGCTGTAACTGCTAGCAGCACATATTGGTTGGGTGTATGGATGTGCACTTTTTGGTGGGATCGAAGTATTTCTCCTGTTTGGAGATCTTGGTTGGATCTATACAAAATCCCAAAAGTGTTTAGTTCTTTAGCACGGCTGTACCCGGCACAACTTGGAAACTCATTGTCTTCTACAAGCTCACCTGGTTTTAACACCCTGCTTTATGGAATCTGCTTTCAAGAATCTGCTATGAAGTGGAATTTTATGTTTGTATACCTGGCTAAAGACACTGCTGCACTGTAACTGTATTTGCATGATCACAGTATACGGTAACTTTTGGTTGCATATATAAAAAGACAGACAAAGAAAATACTGGTTTAGCATGCTTAATCGACCAGCAAATGGAGGTAAGCACGCATCCAGACAATCTTTTCTCTCTGCTCGTTGCACAATAGGAAGAATTCAGCAACTTTAGTGATATCAAGAGGTAACCCTACATAGGTAAATGGGAAAGAACTAATCCAACACCGAAACATACATGAAAGAAACTGAATTTTAACTTTCTGCTGGAACAATGAATGCTGCCACTAGAGACGATCTGCTGCAATTAACTTTTATTTTGCAAAGAGGACAAAATACCGTTCAACAATGAAGCTGTTTTGCGCAGGATGGAATGATTATGAGAGTATCCGTCACCAGCGTGCTGAACCACATGGAAATATGGTCAATCTGTTACCTCAGTAATGTAGATCTTGAGAAATGGGTAAGTCCTGCATTTGGTCCTTCCAATGTATGGGGAATTGTAGGGCTTTTCTTGATGCTAGTCTGCAGTTTTGTTGATACATGGTTGATCTTGGCTTAATGTTTGCTTGCTCGGGGCACTGAAGGAGAAGTGCATTTATCTGTTAGTTAGATACAAAGTCGAAATTAGTTACTCGTTACTGTTGCAAGCCACTATGATGACAAAATTAACATGCTACTCAGTTTAACAGAGTGATGCTTACTGACTGCCACTGTTTTTGTTCTCTCTGAATAATTGGATACTTTCTGCCTACTTAACCAGCAAAATTTCAGTCTGCAAATACTTCTTATTGTGATCAATTGATTCGACTGAAACTGAAGCTGGCTCGATTTTAGTTCTCAAATTTGTTATCGATGCTAAATCGCTCTTATCATTTTTCCATCGATATAGAAAAATCCCCTACAAGTGCTGGAACAGCTCAGATGCTCACTGAAGGAGATGGTGGGAAGCTGCCGGAAATTCCGGCAAGTCTGGTCTAGGTGACATTGGTACCAAGAGGAAGATGATGACCTACAATGCTGTCAATGAAAGCTTCCTCCAAGGTGAAATAATGTAATAAGATAGTATCTTGCTGTTAGTTGTTTTCTGTTCTTGGTGCTTGTGCAGTTTTTTTGTTCATAGTAATAAGATACTATGCTTCCTCGGAAAGAGATTGAACTGTAATGACGATACTATGCAGGTCTGTTGCAACACCCTTCACTGATACTAATAGGAGGATTGCATCTTAATGGCTGTTTATCATCCCCCACTTGGTATATTTGGACACAAAAAAAAGGTAAAAAATTGTTACACCAAGTGTTATCTAAGCACATTTACAATCAGTAGTCAAATATCTGGCTCAGTCGCACATTAGCTTAACCGGTGCTGATGTTTTTTCTTTAACTGCTTTGCTATCCTGGCTAAACTGAAGACTCTGGCTGCCAATGCCGTGCCGTCCAGACAACCATTTGCGTCAAGAAGAACGAACAACTCTGGCTGCGAACTCTTGTTGAATCTGCATCTCCTGGTGGATTGGCGGGTGCTCACTAATGAATTTAGGAGTTCTACTAATCGGGAGCTTGAGAAACTGCGGATAGGGGGACCGTTGCTCGATTTCCCTTTTTGTTCCCTTGGTTCAACCAGGAACAGGAAGCGATGCTTTTGTGGAGCTGCAGATCGAACTGCGACTCTCTCGATGACGATCACTGGAATCGTTTCGAGGTTACTCAACATTATTTTCGGCTTGAGATGCTTTGTGTTTGTTGGTGATCTTGTCAGAGACCCAGTTTACCCTCTCTTTTTTTGAGCAATTTTTTTTAATAATCAGAGACCCAGTTTACCCTTTTTTTTTTTTTTTTTTTTTGAGATCAGAGAGACCCCCCAGTTTATTAGCCAACCGATGGTTCCACGAGTCAGCCATTCTCGGTCAGTGATCGGCCCATGGAGAGGCGGACCTAGTATCGTACCGCTTCGTAAGGCCTACCACTACCTGGAATACACCCGGCCCATATCTAGAAGCTAGCAAGACTCCTCAAGTGGCCCGCCCAAGCCCACCGCGACGCCGCCGGCCGGTCACTCTCCCTACCTCCCGCCCGCCGCCGCAGCGCCGCTCCTCCCACCTGCCGCGCCGTAGCTCCGGTCTCTTCTTGTGCTGGTAAGTGGTCCTAGCTCTCGCTTGATGCAGATGGACCATGCCCCTAGTGCTGGTTTCGTTTGCCCGACTCATGCGCAACTGATGGTGGATGAATCTGTTGGGTACTTGGGTGGGCAGAGCTGCTAGGCGATTCTGTTTTGACTTGAGCTATTCGTCTGTGGATCTTGTGGATCTCGCTGGATGGTCCTATAGAAGAACCGTTTAGACTGTTTGGTGCTAGTTTAGGCGCTGCTGCTGGTTTATGGATTCGTGCTTCCCATGTTTATTCCAAACCCTATCCAAAGCAAACGTTTGAGAAATACCGCCAGCTTGGCTGGACCATCTCTGATAGAAAGAAACAGTACTTAATTTATTGGTTGCTAACCTCTCTTCTGTTGAGATATAGTCAAAATCTGTACCGATTGTGGGGGCGAGAGTCCAAACAAACCAGAGTATTACAAATTTTTTCACCTAGAACCACAGAGATCTTGATTATGTTTCCTCGAGACATCGTTTGAAGAAACATATCCTACAAATAAAAATGCTAATAGACTTTCAGGCCACCGGTTAGAAACCTTGCAGACCTCTCATTATCTCATCATACAGAAAAAGGTCTAATTTCATTTAAAGGGCCTGCAAATGCTAACATCTAGACACATATTTCTAGTTGAGCTGCAGCATGGAATTTGGAATGCAATATCACCGAAAATGCGACTGTACTGTTGGAATAGGTTACTGTTCTGTTGCTTGCTAATTTCAGTGTTGGGGTTGACAAACAATGTCATTCTCATCTGGATGTTTATTAATTTTGCGAAAAAGGAAAGAATATGCTGTATCCGAGTTACTGTTATGATTGCATCAACTATTGCTATCAATATAAAAATAATAAATGGACTAGCAATTTGTGCTTTGAAGAAATAATGCCTGCTTTCACTGTTACTGGCAAACTGTGGCACTTCATAAGGAATTAATCATTTTACTATGGTTTCTCAGGTTAGCATCTCACTGCCATGGCGAAGCACCACCCCGATCTCATCATGTGCCGTAAGCAGCCTGGTATCGCCATCGGCCGCCTGTGCGAGAAGTGCGACGGCAAGTGCGTCGTCTGTGACTCGTACGTGCGTCCATGCACCCTGGTCCGGGTCTGCGACGAGTGCAACTATGGCTCGTTCCAGGGGAGGTGCGTCATCTGTGGAGGCGTCGGCATCTCAGACGCCTACTACTGCAAGGAGTGCACGCAGCAGGAGAAGGACCGGGACGGGTGCCCCAAGATCGTCAATCTGGGCAGTGCCAAGACTGATCTCTTCTACGAGCGCAAGAAGTATGGCTTCAAGAAGAGATGATTGAGAAGATGGAGTTGTAGGGTTCTCTTGGCCTCAGGATCCAGTTGGTCAGTACCAAGAGTTGGTTGTCGCAGCAATGGGTTTATGTTTGGCCTGTGATTTGGTACCGAGAAGATAATTCACCTCTGGTATGTCTGTAATGTTAGCTTGCTATCTCATGTGGTACTGAAACTCTGACCCTTCTGTATGCCCTTGATGTTAGTGACCATTTCTGTTAATTTGCCTGTGGTGTTTGGCTCGATATGGCTGTCATATGGGATGGAAAATTCAGCATCGAAATTGAAGCTGAGCAAGGCGGGATGTGCTTGTCACGGTGCCACATATCAGCAACAATCTGGTCGGTGACTGGGGAATATATGGTCATAATTTCCTCTTGTTAGAACATGTTCAGGATTTCCTCTTGAGGAATTGAAGCAAGGCACAGTGAAGGTGGGTAGTCAGAATTTCCTCTTGTTAGAATATGTTCAAGATTTCATTCTTGTTAGAATGAAATTCAATTGACATCTGACCAACTACCTAACTTCGTGGATTCAGAAAGTCTTCAGAAGTAATCTGAAGCCCATTTATATTTATTTACGAGCTCGTGCCATTTTCTGGAATTCTATCTTTGCTGAGATGATGTACACAGATATTTGAATTTGTTTGCTACTGTCCCAAGTGACAGCCAAAAAGGATTTTGTGTTGAAAGAGATGCTACCTCCGGATCTAAAATTTGATGTCTGAACATGAGCACCAAGCCAAATTTGAACTGATCTTCCTCCTGTTCGGACGTCAATAAAAATGATACCGATGGAGTATATCCAATACTAGGAAGAAAACGACCTGGCCCCTCCAAGCCACCACCAACCCAACCTGTTTGATCACCGTCGCCGCCGCCTCCACCACCTACTCCCCATCCGGCCATCTCCCCCCAACCTCCTCATCCCCACACACCTCACCCCACCGAACTGCAGCACTGCCCACTCGCGCCATGGCCGCCACCGCCATCGCCGTCCGCTTCCAATCCGCAGCCGGCGCACGCCATGTGGCGACCTCGCGCCGCGCCCGCCTGTCCGTCTTCCGCGCGCAGTCCGCGCCGGCGGCGGCGGCGCTGACGCAGGACGACCTGAAGCGGCTGGCGGCGGTGCGCGCGGTCGAGCAGGTGCAGAGCGGGATGGTGCTGGGGCTCGGGACGGGGTCCACGGCCGCCTTCGCCGTCGCCGAGATCGGCGCGCTCCTCGCCGCGGGCAAGCTCTCCGGCATCGTCGGCGTGCCCACCTCCAAGCGCACCTACGAGCAGGCGAAGTCGCTCGGCATCCCGCTGTCCACGCTCGACGACCACCCGCGCATCGACCTCGCCATCGACGGCTCAGATGAGGTCCAGCCTTTGTCTGCCTGGTTCTTTTTTGTGCATAAAAGTCAAATCTTGTATTGATTTCAACGAAATATTGGAGCAAAAACGAATTGATTCTCGGTAGGAGTAGTTAGCGGTACCTGGCGAGCTAGAACTGCTGGCGTATAAACTTTTGACATGGAAGGTTTGGCTTTATGCATACCTTCTCCTGCTGCTTTTCTTGCTTGAAAGATGAGTCTGTCTGTCTGGTATGTCTTCTAGTGCTATTAATGGAGCAAGTGACAATTTTGGCCTTGATCTTGGATCATGGTTCTATTCTCTCACTGAAACTATGAAGTTTTGGTGGTGCACTCTTCAAAAAAAAAAAAAAAGAGGTTTTGTTGATGCTGTTTACTGTGGTAACTTTGGGAATTGGGACAGAGTAGGCCAAAGTGAAATGCCTCCATGATTTTGGCTTTTGGAGTTGCTGGCAGCTGATGAAGGAACACACATTTCAGATGTTGTTATGGAGGGTTGGCATTTCAGCCTGTGTCAATTTAGTGATAACAAATGTTTAGCAACATTTACTTCTTGTTCCCCAAGGTCGAAGTACAAGTGCCATTTTCTCAAGCAGGAAAGCTGTAGAAATCTGAAGTTGCTCAGATTCTGCCATTTTTCTCTCGCAAATTTATACATCAAAAGAATATTTAAATAATAGATAATCAGAAGCCAACATTTGTTCTACTTCTAGGTGTTGATAGTACCCAAGTAAGAAAACGGCAGTGATAGTAAATATTTAAATAAACGTGCTTGCAAAATAGCAGCTTTATGGTCAATATCAGTACAAATTATCCCCTCAAACAAAAATATCTGGACAAATTTGTGCAGCACTGTTTCCCATATACCTGTAATTTTTATTTCGTTTCGTTCCTCTCATATGCAAACTGCTTTTATGACAAACTACCTTCCATTGTGGTCATAAAACAGGTTGATCCTGACCTTAACCTTGTGAAAGGGAGGGGTGGAGCCCTTCTTCGTGAGAAGATGGTTGAGGCTGCATCAGACAAGTTTATTGTTATTGTCGATGAGACAAAACTAGTTAGTGGCTTGGGAGGAAGTGGCCTAGCCATGCCAGTGGAAGTTGTTCAGTTCTGCTGGAAGTACAATCTAGTAAGACTGCAGGAACTATTTAAGGAAGAAGGGGTTGAGGCAAAGTTGAGACTGGAAGGTGACAAGCCCTATGTTACTGACAACTCAAACTATATTGTTGATTTATACTTCAAGACGCCCATCAAGGATGCATTGGCAGCGGGGAAGGAGATATCAGCCTTAGAAGGAGTTGTTGAGCATGGGTTGTTCTTGGACATGGCGAGTTCAGTTATCATTGCTGGAAGTGATGGTGTCAGTGTCAAAACGAAGTGAGTTTTTTTTTTTTGGGTTACTTGTTTCTGTGTTGAATTTATGACTTTTCAATGTATAAGCTATTGATGTAAAAGCAGGCAATAAAATGCTAAATATGTTTCCCCCATGTTATACTGGTCCATATTCACATATTTAGACTACCTTGTGAGGATGATGTATTGTGATATAAAAGCCCTTTTACTAGGTTCAATCTTCTGTGACCTGTACAAGTAATATTTTTTTTGAATGATGAAGATACGCTCTCTTGCAATCACATTGCCATACCAATCTTTCTTTGACATCACTAATAATACAAAATTTTCAATGAACTTGTGTTGTGCATGCATACCTTTTGAATCAGATGTAGCTCAACTTAGTAATTGAGTGGATTATGAAATAGCCAGCTGAGAAGAAAATTGAGATACTATTGTTAATAAAGCAAAAATGAAGCAAGATATATATATCTTGCCTCTCGTTTCTGAAGAAATATTTAGGTTCAGAGAAAAAAAAATGTTTTGTTACTGATGAAACCAGGACAGGATGCTGTGTATGTGCCACATTTAGCAAATTAGTTCCAGTGTCTCTATGCTTGATTTTGACAATATGCTGTTCAGTGCTGCTCATCATAAATGAGTAAACTGAGATGCATCACAACTGCTAGTATGATCCATACTGGCATGCATTTTCTCCGCCTGACATGTAGGATTGTATGGAAACTGACAGGCAGACATTTTTATATATGACATGCTTTCCACTCACAACGTCAAACTGGCAAATGCTGATAGCTGCAGTGACTATTGGTCGTGCAAGGCAGCTCTGAAACAGTTTTCCTACAGAATATATATTGTGTCCAGAACTGAAGAACCCAAACTTTTTTCGTGACATCAGAATAACATTACAAAGTGTGTGGCAGTGATAATGGACAATGTAAGCTAAGCTGCCGAAATGGCTCTCCAAACATCGACTTGCTGGAAATGGTTTCAGGATACTATTTTACAGGCATTTAAGGTATTGTTATCTATTGAGGAATTCATCTAATTTGTTTCTACAGGTTAACACAAAGAGAATAATTATTGAATAAACAACTTTTGTGTAGTATTCCAGAAAGAGCAGTTCAGAGGTAAAATAAAAATACATGTCACAAAGTTGAAACTGTACAGGGAGCCTGAATCTAGTTGAGGAACAAAACTTTTCCAGGCTCAGGTTTGCATTTTCAGGCATCAGATTACAACCCTGTTTCCTTAAAACTCCTTGATAACCATATGGCTGTCTCTCTTGGAGATGCCTTGCCCGGTCCGAAAGGCTTCAGCAAGATTCCCAACTCCTCAAACCTCTCTTGCTGCAGCAACTGTGCACTGAACTCAAGCAATCCTTCAAGGGCCTCAGCTCTCTGCTGGTAAGACCTCGTGTTGAACCTCGTTTGCCTCCAATCTGAGCTTCTGGGTGGACTATCGACAAGAAGGTCAATATCAGGAGTGTCGGTGTAGTTTTCACTGTCACTTCGAAGCACTTGGAAAGTGCACTTGTCCTTGGTGATGGATTGGTCAATGATAGGTGGCGACATGATCTTCGTGATGGAATGCAATGGGTCTCCAAAAGACGGTAGCGGGAATTCAGCAATTCTGTCGATTCGTGGAGCGTTAACTGAAACATCAGGAGATTTCAATCTGGTAAGAATGTCAGTGCCCTGCTTCTTTTCAGGAGTTTTGATCATCGCCAGGGGGAGTGACGTCCGTCGTGTAGCTTGAACAATTCGGTCTGCTGAAGATCTTGAAGATGGACGCTGCAGGCATCCAGAAACAGAAAAAAAGAAGGTGGTCAGAACGGGAAACCTTTGATGCATCTTCTTTTAACCATAATGTTTAAAAAAACACTATGCGGAAGGGAAGGTAAGTTTAATGTTTGGACTAATTGCAATTTTTGCTTGAACCAGTGCAATGCATTTCCATCTGAGTAACTAAAGTTTGCTGAAATATCCTTCATGAATAATGACTGATTTTCTATGTGCTGGATACTGATTCTACGAAACAAAGACTTAAATATTAACGAATATGTACTGCAAGATGAACTGCAACTGAATGTTACGGCAATCAACAAGATCTTAACATTTAATATGGTCAGGTGTTTCATACCTCTTTTTGAGCTGTTGTAGTAGCATGAAATGTTTTCGAGGGTTCCAGCCGTCTTCTAGGAGTCGATGACGCCCTTCTCGGAGTAGGCGATGGAGATCTCATAACTTTTGAACACTTATCATGTATCACTTCGTTGACAACTTTTTTGGTAACTTGAGTTGACAACTCATCCATTGGTTGATATACTAGCCCTGAACAATCTTTCTCTGCTCTGTTAGAACTTGGAGTGTCATGTCTGTCAGGGACTTGGTCAAGTCTCACAACCCTCTCTATTTTAAATGAATGGCTCTTACTGTATTTGGGCTTACAACTGTCTTCCCCATCAGAAAATGCTGTCTTATTTGTGCCTTGTCTGGTAGGAAGTTTAGCAGATAGCAAATTGCGAGGAGTCAACTTTGATTGGAGTTCAAACACATATGGCTGAAGGTGAGGATGCTTAAGCAATTCTGCAGCCTGATATACACATATCAGGCAATGGGAGGCAAGAATGAGTTAAAGAAATCAGGTTGAGATGAAATTAACATAAATGTGTCGATGATGAACATACACTTGGTCTGTGATCTGGACTTCTTCGTAACATGCTTTTGATGAGTCCCCTACTGCATAACCCGAAAGAAAGATGTAATTTCTGAATTAATTTAAATATGTACATTAAATAATTGATACATAGGGCAACGCTTACAATGCACCGGAGTATATAGTTGGAAGGGGAGCTACGACAGACTTGTTTATCTTATTTATCAATGCTTGCATGTCCTATAAGAACAAAGTTGTTACAATGGTAAAGTATACAATAAATTTAGTTATCAGTAGAACACCAGATGCTACTCACAAATGCTTTAAATGCAGGTTTGAGAGCAGTCATCTCATAGATGCAACAGCCTGCACGTCAAAAGAACTTAGCCAACAGACAATAAAAAACGTTCAAAATCAGAAGACAGGCAACTGAATATGGTGAAGAACCATACCAAGAGACCATATATCAGACTTGGAACCGTATGGAATATCAGCAAGAAGTTCAGGGCACATGTAAGTTGGAGTTCCCACAACCTTTAAAAGTCACAAATAATTAGAATTAGAAGCAGCTGAGAGTCCCAAGCGCATCACCTGCCATAGTGTTGAGCAAGATGAACTTACTGAAGAAGCTAAATCATCAGAAGTCAATACTTTAGCAAGCCCAAAGTCGCCTGTTTCAGGCAGCATGACCGGAAGAGAAGGGTATTACCATCAGTCATGGTACTTTCCCTTAATTACTTGACAAGAGTAATAGAGTATGCTTACCAAGCCGGATGTTTTGGTCCTTGGTGAGAAATATATTAGAGCACTGGAACAATTACATGACATGATGAGAATCGAGTAAGAAGTATGAGTCCATTGCAAGGATAAATAATACAAGCGTTTCGAATATAAGAACCTTGACATCCCGATGAAGGATATGATTGACATGTAAGTAATCGAGTGCCATTAGGAGCTGCACAAGCCACACACAAAGTCTCTGCATGGAGAAAAATTTGGACACAATAAAGCGCAACTTTCAGTAAGCAGAATATAAGGATATGAATATGCTTTATTAAGAACTTTTGACCACCTCTTCTGTGAAATGGTTACCGTTAGCCTTCTTAATGGCTTCTGACCTGCCAAGAAATGAAAATAAAAATAAGAATTGTGATACATATTCCAGGTACAACTCAGAGCCCAACTTTCAGAAGTTTACATACATGTCCCCTCCCTCACAGTAACCAATTATGATACACACGTAGCAACCCTGATAAAAACAAGAATCAGTCCGTGTCAAGAAGTTATGAACAAATAAATCTTTTATTAGGACCGTTGAAACATGCAAGGAAATGTACAAGAGCGAAGATTGCTCTTAGGTTCTGCCACTATGTACAGAAAGGAAATGGGACCACGCTCACCTTCTCCACCCAGGATTCCTTGTACTCCACAATGTAAGGGTTCCTTACTTTTGCAATCAGCTCCATCTGCATGAAACAAGTGGTAAGTATGATAATATGGGTTTAAGTATGCATTAGCACGGGATCATGACTCTGTAGGACGTGCATTTCCTCACTTGGCAGAACAAACCAGGTAGGCCCTACAAGGCAATAAAGAAATTTGATCCATTTGGGCGCTCAAACACTCTTCCCTTTAACAAAGATTTAATCATTTCTGTTCAAATTCTGCATTAAAACTGGGACCAGAACGAATGGTGCAAACCATCAAGCATACTATATCCAATTCAGCATCAAACCGAAGTTTTTCTAAGAATGTGATCGCGAAATGGGACAGCATATATGATCATACCTCTTGGTGTGCTGATCGGCGACACCGGTTGGTCTGACGTGCGAGTCGGATCTTCTTCAAGACGTACCTGAACTTAAACATGACAGGATTCAGAGAGTTAACGGCATGGAAGCAGTAATCCCTCCATGACAGTTGACAGCCTAGGCTATACAATGCTAGGAACAGGAGGACTGCGTCACCATCTGCCACCTCACCTCTTCCTCTCAACCTTGTGCCTCACCAGCAGCGCAGAGCCGAATGAACCCTTCCCAATCTGCTCCAACACCTCATACTGCTCCATTTTCTGAACAGGACTGCTGAACCTGAAACTTTCTCGAAACTAACCTGCGAAGACGAAGATGCTTTTGAAGAGGAATTGCAAGAAATTTGTCGATGGAATTGTTCAGGGAGTTGAAATGTAGTTAACAAGTAAAAGAGAAGCAGTCGAAAGGATGGAATTGTGGCTCGAGAATTCATGCTTCTCCAATTAGGACAAATGGAGATAGATACCATTTGAATGAAAGATCGATAAGGGAACGAATCGCAAATTGTTCACACGAAGAATTACTAAAGGTGCACTCGAATCAAGAAAACATTCAAGCGGCATTGCCGCTTGAAACGGGAGAGAGAAAGAAGCCATGATCCATCCTTACCTCGGCTAACGGACGAAGGCACCCTGTTCCTGTTCTCCCTTAATTACTTGCCTCCCATTTTTAGAGAGTCTGCCTGATGGAGCGTATGGGAGAAAGAGAGAAGGTTGACGCTCCGATAATGAAATGAGGGCTGTCCGTGCTAGTGAGAAGCTTTCAAAGTTTTCAAATTGCAGAGAGAAAGTGGTAAACATGTAGTACAATGGGGAGAGAGAGAGAGAGAGAGAGAGAGAGAGATTTGACTAAAAATTCTTTGGATCAGTACTCCGTGTACCGAGCATTCTTTTATTGTCCTATCCGTATCGCCCTTCGTGAAGATAGCGGATTTCATACGCGTTCCTTGTACAAGCCGGCCATAAAGGCTTAACCAAGAATTTCTTTCTGCAACGAATAATTTGGTCCTCTGCGAAATTGCGCGTGGAAATATGCCCAAATTTGGTGGCTTGATAGTACAACTCGTGGCACCAACTAAGGGATGAATTAAAATTAACGGTTGATACTATTTTGTAGCACAGCTTGCCATGACCTAATCATCAGTTACCTAAACAGTCTTAAATGGCCATAACTCGTCAGAGCAACCCTTAGGAAACTTTCTTCGTGTAGGGATTGTACATTATTATGATACAGTTGCCTAGTGACTGGTTCTTTGCAATAATAAATATATCAGTTTTGGATGTGGTATATCCATAGATTTCATAAATGATGTAGTTCCTGTACTTCACATTTTTTTCACCAATTAAGCAAAATTTTTTTTTCCCCAACTGAAGTTTCATAATGGAATGGATGAGCATCAGTATTCGAATTCTACGTCATCATCATCATGATAAAAAAGAGAGGAAATCATTACTATGAGCTTGATGCCCTCTGCCTTTTCCATTCTTAAATGTTCCTTCTCTATTTCTTTTTCAAGCAATGAATGAACGAACGGATGAGCAGTGCCTACTGCCTGCCGAAGTATAAATGTATAATACTACTGGAGACTTCAGTTGGCGCGAAAGATGCCACACACGTCGTAGGGCACACACAGGATCCAGCTTTTTTCCCTCGTCCCTAACTGATTTTCAAAGTCCTATCATCACTTATTTAATCGAAATGGTTCCTTCACTGATTCTCTCATTCGGACCAGAACGATTATCTCCCTCCAGCCTCCACCTGGCAGCTTCTCCTTTCCGCCAGCACAAGTGTGCACGCTGCAGGTCGCACGTGTGCACGCAACGATAGATGAACATGATGCCTGACGCATTTCTGATTTAATTTCAGGCATCTGAAACTGTGAACGAACTCGATGTGTTTCTTAACCTGAAAACTTAGAATCTAGACAGATTGCGATGATTCGGTGTTTGTAATTTTGGAATCCCAATTTGATTTGAGCGCATGTGGTAGATTAGAGGCGCTAAAAGCTGCACTCATCAAGCTACTAATCATTAGGTTGTCAACTCATGAACGACGGTGAGCAGGGCAGGGGTTTCTGTTAGGACAATGCCATCCCACCCGTCTTGATTAGATTTGTTCAAGATAAGTATCTATGCTCATGGACTAGATTTGTGTAAACAAAAAAAACAGGTGCAAATCATACCGGATTTGGTGATGTGACGTGGCATCACAACTTAATTGACTGTGGGCAGTTTATTAGTGGATGCACGGATGGAGAGCGGCGATGCATGAGTCACCATCTTTGTATGGGTCTACATAATTCATCTTTTTTTAATTACTTAGCCCTGTTTTGTTAGTTACACTTGACGATGCTGATACACTAAACATTCTTAGTGAAAAAGTAAAACTTGCTTATGTGTGCACGAGCAATGACCGTATATATGAACAAAAGGGAAAAACAAAATGGTAGCGAATAGCACTGGTAGCCCAAGGTGTGGTACATGTGGCCCATATATTTTTTTTATCTATGGACCATATATTGTTTACCTGAAAGCCAACACGTAGCCCATTGGATTTATTCGATCAACCGGGCCGATTCAGGCCCATGATAACTTCAAAGCGGCGGCAGCAGCAGCAGGCAGCCTCTCTCCTATCACCGAAACCAGAGCAGCAGCTCCAAGCATTACGCGACGAAGGTCAGTGTCATGCAGGCGCGCGGAAAAACCGGGTCGATCGTTTGTTTCGTTTCATGGTCCACGTCAGCCAGCTCCGTCGTTTGTTTTGGCTGTTGCCATCGCAGCCTACGTGGACGTGGTGATCATTTCGTAAGCATATACGCACATCGTTTTCGGCATAAACAAAAAGGGGTAAAGAAAAGCGGTACGTAGAAAAAGTTTGTGCGTCCACAGATGCTGACTTGTAAGAGGGTGACACGAGCAGAAGTAAAGTCCAAGTATGTATTGTATGGCAGCTTCTAGTTGTCGTCGTCATAGGAGGCTAGTACATCAGCTTGTCCTCCCATGAATGGAAAAGTTGGAAGAGTGTGTGTGTCTGAGAGAGAGCGCGCGCTCTACATGGAGTACTTATACAAACTATCTGTTTGCAAAAGCAACAAAATACCCTCGCAAAAAAAAACAACAAAATATTTTTTTCTTGTTTCAGAAAAGTATAGTTCAACCTTTTATCCGGAAAATCCCAATTGAAAAGGCGCCTTCTCCCGGCTCCTCATACTCAACTTTTTACGCTGTGAATGTTGCGTGTGCCATTATCTAATTGACTTATTGTTAAATTATAAAAAATAAATATAATTTTTCGCCAAAAAAATATAACTGAAAATTCTGGTGTCAATGTGCATCTCAAAATGGATAATGATGGTGATGAACAATGTCATGAGACATGCATGCATGCTTGGAAAGCTAAGACAGGTGACCGGAGAAGAGCTTGACGTGTTACCAAACGCATGCCGCGCTGGATAGCCATTGTCTAGTACGCATGTGCAAAGAAATTCTTCCTTCTGCACTACAGGTTCTTGTAATTTACTTACTGTCGTTACTAGGAGCTGGGATTTATTTTAGATGACTAGGAACTTGGATTTCAATAGCAATAGGTTCCTGTGACCTCGAATCCTCAATCTCTAGCCGACGACGGACCTGACGCGTCCCAAGTCGAAAACCGACGCGTTACCAGTCAGCCGGCATTCTCCGACTGATCTGTCGATAGACGCACAGTACAAGAGTCCTGTCAGATATCATCAGATTGCACCCCGCATGTGATCTGATGGACCCTGATCGAGTCCGGCCCTGCAGACTGTTCTTCATTTGCATGCGTGCGAGTTCTGGGACACTGTTATGAATGAGGCTTAATGCCTTTTTATGTAGAGCTTGATCACTAGATGCCTAGAAGGATCAATATGCATGGATCCACGGACGTGATCTGTCTGCATTGGCAATGGCAGATCATGTTACGCTGAGCTCGATGCGCCACCAAACGGACAACAAGAGGTCAGCAGCTGTCAGCTCTGATCGGACGCATGCATGCGTGCCGTGCTGATCGAAGGCCGGGACCCTGTGCCGGGGCGCGACGCGAGGTGTCCTCCGGCATTGCATGAGAGGAATGAGAATCTTGTTTGTTCATGGCTGGAAGGAAGATCCGTGAGTTTCATTCGCTCTTTTTTTTTCCATGAGATTAATAGTCGTTTAATTTTGGTACTCAAAGTTATGGAAAAGATCAGTCTGGTCTCTATGGTATGCGAGAGGGGAGGGGGGGGGGGGGGGGGGGGGGGGGGGGGGGGGGGGTTGGCGGCATGGCCACCTTTGGCTCTTGGTGCTCTACATTTTCAGTAAGAAGCGGAGAATAATGTTCAGTACAAACATGTACTGGCGATAGAGAACAATAAAGGAGGCATACTCTTATAACACTCAGAACACAATCATCATTGGATGTTATGGTCAACCTTTTTTTTCATTGGTCAATTGAGAATGCAGTTTGGAGAAAAAATTGAGCCAACTAGTCCGGTTCCTTTCAGGTCTTATTAATTTTAGACTTACCGCTTTATTCCAGGAAAAGTTAGGACATCTGAATGAGGGGTTAAATTGTCATTTCGATAGAACCAAGGCCAGGCCAGTTAGTGTTGAGTCAGCACGACGAGATGGCAGGACCAGGACATGTAAGCAAATGGGTAATTGGACCCAAGCACTCAGTTGACCATTTCAAAAGCCAAGGGCTGAGAACCGGACCTTGACTGTAAACTCCACGGGCCAAGTTTACCGCTCACACTTGACTTTGTACCAGAATGCTTAAATAATCTCTATTTGCATTCGTTTAAACAAGAAAAACTGTATTCTGCACTACTACATTACACCTTGTGACGTCAATTCATAGAAACATTCAGGGAAGTTTCATTTTATTATTTTTTCATAATCCAGCAAATGAAAATATTCCGAACTCTATGTTTGTTGGCACCGAGATTTGATTGGTCCCACTAGTAGAGGTATTGGCTAAAGAAAGTCGGGATGACAAAGGAAATGAAGAGTTTTTCCTTATGGTAGTGGGATGTCAATAAATTTTATCATTTTTTTCTGTGACTATTTTATCAGTTGCCCCTTCATAAAGCAATTCTATTTGGGTTTTGTTCGTACTTTTAATGATTGTGTAAACGATGTGACCATGCGTGAAGGTAGGTCATGATCCTTGTCCAGTGTCCTGCAGCCCATACCAAGAGCAAGGAAAATGGAGGGAGAGCCGTAGCAGGATAGGTAGTCCACTCCACCCACCACACCAATCTGCTAGCTCATCACAGCCTGCACTGCACTGCATTTGACAACCACCACCCCAGACTGCTGAACCCAACTGCTATTTATAATCAGTCTGAACTGATTCTGAAACCAATTTACGGCACATTTTCAGCATTTCCGAAAATCCCTAGACCAGATGGAGCTGCTGTTGACATGAGCCTCGTCAGCCTTCAATTTCGGTTTGTTTACGTAGTGCTTGGTCAAGTTTTCCGTATTTTTCCCTCGCCAAAAAAAAAAAGTTTTCCGTATTTTTATTGGTGGTTCAGTTGTTGGTCAAGCATGTCCCCTGCTTTGTGCGCGCCAGCTTTCTCTAGCTAGACTGGAAAGGCAGGATAAATACAGTATTCAGTTAGGTTCAGAGACCTTGACGTGTTCAGACACTGCATTCGTGCGACGCGGTTTCGGCCGTAGCCGTCAGTCATCACCGCCGCCTCCCGTGTCAGAGATGGAGGAAGGAACAAGGAGAGATCAGATGGCTCACGTCGTCGTCCCCGCATCTGCCGATGGAATTGGACGAAGCAACAAGTCAAGTGGAACGAGTAGTGAAACATAGACAGAGAGTAATTTCGTGCAGTCAAAATGATCCAAAAAGAGAGAGAATCGGACAATGTATCGTCCAAATTTATTAGTTGTACATCGTCTTATATTCAGGATTACACGGGACTTGCACTATGCTCTTTCCAACGGAATGACTGATTTTAACTGTTTGCTGAACAGTCAGAATCAGGTAAAGCTTCTCATGTATACTAGTTTTACAGTCATGTAAGCTCTGCATTTCAGTACCTATTTTCCAACAAAGTTGCATACTACAACAGTGCTATGCAAGCATGGAACCGTCTCTTTTATGAGCCCGTGTCGACACTCAGCTGAATTGAAACGTCCAGTTTTAGTACTATTTTCCAACAAAGTTACATACTGCAACAGTGCTATGTATGCAGGCATGGAACGTCTCTTTTATGAGCCCGTGTCAACACTCAACTGAATTGAAACGTCCAGAAGTTCTAGCATGCGGTCCCTGGAAGGAATCTGAAACTGGTGACCACAGCGTCGGCGAAAGCAACGGCCGGCACCTTTATACTATTCAAACTAGTAATAACTAGCTACAACAAGCCTCCATCGCCATGAACGAAAGCTAGAAAGAGAAAAAGATGCAGAGGCCGGCGACATTATTCTGGGTTCTTTGCTGCTGGAGGCGAAGAACCGCGTCCTTGGGCTGCGTTCGGATGCCCCTATAAAAACTTTAGATAGTGCTGTAGCAGTCACATCAAAGATGCCGGCACGATTTATGTGTACTAAACAAAGTTAAATTACAAAACTAAGTTCAGGACTCCCTTCTATTTCGCGAGACGAACGTAATGAGGGTAATTAAGCCGCGATTAGACGATGGTTACTGTAGCATCACTGTGTCAAAACATTGATTAATTAGGCTCATTAGATTCGTCTCGAAAAATAACGCCCATCTGCAGAAAGGTTTTGTAATTAACTTTTATTTAGTACCCCTAAATAGTAAGATTCTTTTTTACTTTAGAGGGTTAAAGTTTAGAGAGTAGTTTATAGGGGGAACCGAACGGGGCCTTGGTCTGCAAACAAGGGAAGGGAAAGAATAAGGCCAAAGGCAAAAGAAAGAGGTCACATAACAAACGGACGCGCCATGGAATAAGCATTAGCTAGTCCTATCACAATAAAGGAGTACTAGTTTCAAGCAAAGCACATCTTTCACAAATTTAATTCTCTTTTGTTTTGAAACTTTTGATTTGGTTATAAATGGACGGGGACCCAGCAGGATTGCAGAAGTAGTCGCTTGGGTGATTGCTAAAAAGGAGTGGAATTGCTTAGTCCCTCTGCCTCCTAAGTGCTTAGGCAGTAATCATTTGGATTGATTGAAAAATGGGAAAAAGAAAGATGTCATTTCGGTATGGTTGAGCATGAACTCTGTAGATATATGTTTTTCTGACTTTTTGCTTGCTCCAATGGGATTTACTTGAACTCCACTTGTACTCAAGTAGTGGTTAAGCAATAACCCATATTTCCACTATTTTTTATGGGGAGGACGATCACAATCGATTTCACTGGAATTTGACGCTGCGCTTTGCCCGGCACGATCAGCTGCATCAAGGATTTTATTTCAGAGATATGTGACCTCTAGGGACGTACATTTCAAATGCCAAAATCTAAAATAATCCTGAAAATGGGAAAAAAAATGCGTTTGGAACAAGATGAAGGTGTCATCCTCATAGCCAGCTGCATTATTTGTCAAAACTGCATCACCTAAAGGTAGTTATAAGCTGAAAATGCGCGAAAATGACTCGGCAGCAATAGAAGCTTTCAGGTGAACCTCAATGCATTATTTGTACTGGATAATGGTATATGCCGTCAATATAATGTCCAAACAATTTGTATAAAATCATATGATCAATCATCATAACTAACCCCATGATTCCTACTACCTACAGCTAACCGTCTGTCCAAATCCACGAGATAGACCACAAAATCGACCATAATTGTGAACCAATCACAAAACACCAATCTTTTGTCCCCAAAAAATGGTGTGCTCGCAAAATACAAAAACAAAAGAACATAAACTAAACAGTCAACCTCGCAAAATCATAAGCAAGAACCTACTAAAAATTGGAAAGAAATTCCGAACGCGCATTGCGAAAGCGTGTGCACGACTCCCAAACACAAACCGTTGTCTTCTATATATAAACCCAGTTCACATGTACAAACGCATAACCGCAAACACAAGACACCCAACAGACACCCGGTGACCGCTGTCGAGTTTTGGCAAATGGCGAAAGCGCGTCCAACAGCAGCAGGAATGATGACGAAGTCTTCGCCGGCAATGATCCTCGTGGCCCTTCTCCTCTCGTCGGCGGCGCTGCTCGCCGCCGGCCAGCAGCCGGGGCCGGCGCCGAAGCAGACGGCGGCGAACAACCCGCGGCTGCAGAAGGCGTACGTGGCGCTGCAAGCTCTGAAGCGCGCCATCACGGAGGACCCCAAGAACCTGACCCGCAACTGGTGCGGCCCCGACGTGTGCGCCTACTACGGCGTGTTCTGCGCGCCGGCGCCCGACGACCCGCACGCGCTCACCGTCGCCGGCCTGGACCTCAACCACGGCGACCTGGCGGCGACGTTCCCGGAGGAGCTGGGCCTGCTCTCCGACCTGGCGCTGCTCCACCTCAACTCGAACCGCTTCGCCGGCGGCTTCCCGGAGTCGCTGCCGAAGCTGCACCTCCTCCACGAGCTCGACGTCAGCAACAACCGCCTCTCCGGCGGCTTCCCGCAACACATCCTCTGCCTGCCCAACATCAAGTACGTCGACCTCCGGTTCAACAACCTGTGCGGGCCGGTGCCGGCGGCCATCTTCGACAAGCAGCTCGACGCCATCTTCCTCAACAACAACCACTTCGACTTCGAGCTGCCGGAGAACTTCGGCAACTCGCCGGCGTCGGTCATCGTGCTCGCCAACATCCGCCTGCGCGGCTGCCTGCCGCCCAGCGTCGGCCGCATGGCCGGCACGCTCAACGAGCTCGTCGTCCTCAACGCCGGCCTCCGCTCCTGCCTCCCGCAGGAGCTCGGATGGCTGCGCGAGCTCACCGTGCTCGACCTCAGCTTCAACCAGCTCCAGGGCTCGCTGCCGGAGTCCATGGCGGGGTTGCACAAGCTGGAGCAGCTCGACGTCGCGCACAACGAGCTGTCGGGCCACGTCCCGGAAGGCATCTGCGCGCTGCCCAGCCTCAGGAACTTCACATACTCGTACAACTTCTTCTGCAGCGAGGCGCAGCGGTGCCTCGACATCCGCCGCGTCGACGACCGCCAGAACTGCATCGCCGGGCGGCCGGACCAGCGGCCGACGGACCAGTGCATGGCGTTCCTGCACCGCCCGCCGGTGCACTGCGACCAGCACGGATGCTTCGCGCCGCCGCCGCCACACTACTGATCGGCCGGCCACCTCGCTCGTGGTGGCTTCCTCTAGTGCCGGCCGGCCGGCCGGCGCCCGGGAATTGTGAAATTCGTTGGTGGTTCCTCATGTGAGTGAGACCGAAAGGAGGGTAAATTCGGAAACAAACAACGTATATATATACACTGTAATTTTTTCTCTTTTTTTCTTTTTTCTTTTACTTCACAGGAGTGGTAATGTATGATGCAATTTTTAGACAGACAGACATGGTAGTAGTGAATTGCAGTGTTAGTGACCCACTGATCATCGACCAGATTGTTTTCTCTGTTTGTTTGCTCTGTTTGCTGTTCCTTTTTTTTTCATAGATCATCAGAAGTACTGTTAGTTGGGGTAATCATGTGGATAGAAAGGGATAATATTCTGCTTAGTTATTCACTTTCTTTGCTTGAAAGGGAGCTAACATGATGCCACCACTAAGAAATTAACAATCCAAGATAAAAAGTTCCTAACGGCCATGAACGAAAAATTAAACAGGACTTAAATTATGGGGAATAATCCAGGTCAGGGCTACCAAATGATGGACAGCACGAGAACAATTAGTGGCATGCACATCTGATTAGGACGGGGTCAAAGAAGAAGGACCGAAATAAATTAAAGCAGCAGATGCCATTGGCATCCAGCTGGAGTAGCTGCAAAGAAGAGTTCCTGCCCTCCTTCCTTTCTTCCTCCACATGTGTACATCAGCTTGGCTGGCTCCAGTTCATTCAGATCACTGTTTCAAACTGTTGCATTCTATATGTATGCATATGCAATGTTCAACGCCAATGTCACTGTCACACGCTCATCAACAGCCTGCTATAACAAGAAAGAAGATACAGCAGCTAAGGAATTTTTAAAAGGTAAAGATACGCAATTGCGAATCCACAACTTTCAGTTCAGGTTTATATGTGCCCAGCAGATTACGGCAACGATATGGTTTCCAAAGACGGCGATGGCGAATGGATGGCGATGTCGCTGAAGGGGAAATACTGAGGGCAACGTGCATGAGCATGCTGAGGCAACGATGAGGAAAGGCAAGGATCAGAGCAGTTGCCATCTGAATAGACTGAATTTGCAGCGAAACGAGCGGCCGGTTGCGCGACAGGCTGGCAGGAACCAACTTGGCCAAGAACTGGACAAATATGTGGCTTTTTTCTCTAATAATTTGAAGATAAATACTAGTCCATGGGTCCGCCATGCCATTATGCATCTTAGACATATTGTTGTCTGATATGTTATGCCTGTTTGACACTAAACAAAATGCCAAGTCAGGATGATATGGATCACTGTTAGCATCCTGTTCAAGCTATTAGTTTTGGCAGGTAGGGAGAAGATACATATGTATATTTCTATATGTATGGCTTTAGTTGTGGTACCCAATAATGCAAGACAGACAGTCTAGCAGGTAGGCCTAATGCACTGTCTAATTGGCAGGCGGGCAGAAGAAACTAGGGATGCTTGCCCACCAAGTGACGGACGGCAAGGGCCTATGAGCAGTTCTAACACACAATTCTTCCGTCAGCACGTCTCATTTGTAATGCAAATATGTACTGATGTTTGGTGCCGGTGTGGGTTTCTTTTTCAATCATCATCTGCCATTTGGTGACCATTTATATATGTTGGTTCCATCTTCCATGTCCATGGATATGCATAATTGGGAGGATTTGTCGGAGCGACGACAAAACTCTTTTCTAACCCACCCAACTACCTCCATTCAGCTGGGTGCTCTGAATTTTCAGGGACCAAGAAGCAGAGATGTAACTTCCGCGGTACCAGTTCAGGAAGCGGAGCCTGACATCTCAACAGCCACTAGCACTATTCTAAGGCGGTTCAGAGTAGCATCCTTAGCTTGTAGTACATGATGGATGAGGTTAGGAGGGCACATGCATGAAGGAAAGAGATACATGACCAACCTCAAACAAAGTTCAGAGTTCAGACTGAACAAATGTCACATTCACACATGAGCTGTCTGATGAAGAGTTTATTTTCTTCAGTGAAAGGGGTGGGTTTATTAGACTCAAAGGGAGTTTGGAAAGAAAAACATGCAATGGAATTACAGAACCTCCTCAAGGGGTGATTTATATAGTAACACTAGAATTCAATAACATGTAGCTTGAAGTTGAAGAGCATCTTACATACAGATTATTCAGACTACATACTTTACAAATACAGATTACTACGCCTAAAATCTAACTCATGGTTCTCTGGCATTACCTCAAGCCTTGCAGCTGCACAGGATGTGAGGTAGGTTATCGGACTACAAGTCGTACTCCGGTCTAATGGTCTACTTCTCAGCATTAAGATGGTCCTGGTTCAGAAAAAAAAAAGGATACGAGTAAGATACTGTCATTTATTTCAGTATAACTTTCATAATATCAGTATTATCTACCAAAACAAATGCTTACCAAAAGCTAGAGGTGGTGCGCTGAGTTTGCTGTCAGTACTGTTCATTGCAGGACTATTGTTTGCCTCTCCCATGAGTGATGGAAATGAGGGGATTGACTTCAATATCAACTTCCTACTGCCTTTTCGGTTTGGGGAAATACTGATGGCATTATGTGGTGGTGAGACTCGTTTTCCATTGGGTGAAGTAGTCTTAACACAGTTACTAGGAGAATTATCTTCTTTTAGTACATCTGGCATTTCCTCATTGCAACCACTATTAGCAACCTTGGAAATTTTGCGAGATTGAACTGTCTCTGTAGCTTTAGAAGTAGATGACCGGGAGTTCGAGCTACGAGCTTTAGTAGGTCTTGGTGGCTTTGCACTTGAGAAATTTGGCGGCTTGAGCAGCAAAGAACTGGAAAAGAATTTTCAGTTATTAAAATGCGCAAACAAAGATACTGAATGCATCCAAGGATAATAATATGTGATCAGCAAACCTGGAAACATCAAATGGAGGTGTTATTGGGACAAGCTCAATGAGCGGGTGATCTTCATTCTGTACATTAGCCTTTTGTTGGTCATTTTCCTTTTCTCCACAAATTTTTGTTTCTTCACCTTCTTGCTTCATTTCTTCAGTGAGTTCAATATCAGCTGATGCAGCAACCAGTGAACAAAAAGTTAATATTCAGAGATACAACTTAATAACAGGATGTTTGCTCATATGAATTAATATTCAGAGATACAACTTAATAACAGGATGTTTGCTCATATGAAGTTAAAAATAATTTAGCGCATTTGCAATGGATGCCCACAAACGAGATGCAGTTTTGTTTATGTCAGAACCACCCATGCAGTGTACAATTTTATTTGCTCCTTCAACTTAGTTATTTTAGGTACTGGAGTCATTTACGCACACCTTTTAAGGAAATAAAACTAGGAAAGTATCCAGAATGCCATACGCACGTTACAGTGGTGGCTCTTCCATGTAAGAATCATAAGCAAGGCAAACCATTACTTTTTTGCGTTCCAGTGCACACAAATGTTTTTTGAATGGGAATAGCACTGGAATGTTTAAAGGCTATGTCATAAGATATTTGTATGTCAAGCAGCAAGCAACATACTAATAAGAATCAAAGTAGTAAAGCTTGGCTGCACAAAATACAAAAGTTAAGTGCTCACCATCTCTTCTACCAAAAGTGTTTTTGCAACTCTCGCATCTGCAGTTGCTGGAGCATCCAACCCCTCCCTTTTATTCAACATAACATTTATAACATAAGTAACAAGAAACAAGTACAATTTCAGATAATATCGTCTTCAAATAAGTTTGGAGAGCATTTTGAAGTACCTGATAGCATTCACAGTATTTCTTAAGACAGCTTGACTTCTTGCAATTGCATCCTCTCTTATGACGAGCTGAAGCGGGAGTATTGTTGGGATCCTCCTACAATTCATCAAAAGGATTTAAGAATTCCATGATTGGCAGATAATTGCTGACAGAAGTACATCTTAGTGTTCAACAGAACACTCACCCCAGTTTCCTGACCAGTGTCAGACATCCGGATCACTTTTGGAGCAAATGCTAGCGGATTACGGAACTCTATCTGCTTCCGAGTGGAGAGAACAATTTCCTCATGTATGGGCTTGTTCAGACATCCTTGACATGAACAAGGTTCAGAGCAGTAAACTCCAGCAGCAAAACACTCGCAATAACTGCATATGGTAGAAGTGTCAAGATTGTGGAGAATGCAACATTATATTCAATTTACTCAAAGTATCTGTTCCATGACCAAACATTTAATAAGAAGTCCCTTCATGTAACCAAGTCCACTAAATCTTAACAATATTCAAGGAACACTCACAGTTTTAAGCACTTTGACTTCTTGCAGCTGCACCGCTTGCAAGACTCACCATCATCACCATTATCTGCTTTACGTCTGCATTTGAACGAATTAGTGGCAGTTAAGTGAAGCGCAATAGAACATAATAAGCACCTTGCATTAATTCAAATAATCAGAAGCACAAACAAACCTCTTCTTTTGAGGGCTGCCACTGTGACTTGAAACACGATCATTTGCAGGAAAACCTTCAGAATCCTCCATTGGAAGTTCTAACAGCTCACCACCTGAATGGGTAAAACTCTCTCCTGCAGAGAGCAGTTTCCCATGCATATCATGTTCAGATGTCGACAATGGAACCAAAGCAGAAGCCATAGGATCCTGACAAGCCATTTTCCCTTTTGGTGTTGCTGTAAGGGCATTTAAATGTAGACCGATACCACGTGGCACACGTGATTGAAGTTTTGATTTGCTGATCTTAGTCTCTACAGGACTTTTTCCCTTACATGATGCAGACATATCCTCAACAGTCTCTCTCGGTACAAGACTACTAGAAAATCCAGATGCCTCAAAGACCAGACAGCGCCTTCGTATACCACGTTGCTGTTGGGTCTCAACCTGAACAAGTTGACAGGGAGGAAATGAATGAGAAAATTACGGTGGGATATAAGCATATGTAATATGTCAAAGTTACTGAACTATATGGAGGAAGAGTGTGTAACATCTAGACAGCATATAAAATTCGTGGGTCAAGATACATCATTCAGTTACCTTGTAGTCTAATGGAATGCCTCCATTTGCATCATAATTATCCTGAATTTCTTCAGTTGAGAGGATTGGTTGACCATCCTGAAATATTTGAGTATTTTCTATCTGATCTTCTCCCATCATAAGTTGTTGATAGTACGCCGAACCGGATGCAGCGGGATCACCATCTCCTGTAAGCTTTGACAACAAATATCCACAAGATTCTGCATTATTTACTGCCAACTGCACTCCTCTGTGATGCTCATCAATCGATGTGTCATAAGCCAAAAGTTCACCCGAAGTTGTAGAAATCAAGTCAGACCACCCGCATCCCATGACTTCATCACTGTCTTTCTCAGGCTGACTGCCATCAAGGAGCTGGCTTTCAGTGGAGAATAGGCATTTCCTTTTCTCCAATGTGTTTTTAATGGTATGGATAGCTTCTAATTTCCTACACTTGTCCTGTTTAAGGTCTGATCTGACACCATGACAAGGTGTTGTGTTGTGATCTGGGCTGCCAGTATCGAATTGACCAGTTGGTTGGGACAAATCACACGGCCCATCAGGATGATCAACCACAACTGAACATGTAACTGTCTGGGTCTCTTGGGTGACAGTGCTGCTGCTGGCAAACAACCTGACAGCATTCGATGACTTGGTAGATGTCTTGCTTCTGTCACTACCTTCAGCGCAATCCTCAGTTTCAGAAATTTCAGCAAGAGAGCTCCTGCAAAGGGAAAACTACAGCATCAGAAATCACCATATTCCTTTGAAAGGTTACAGCTTTGCGCATCATATGAGGAAATACAAGTGATAGAAGGATGCCCGGGAGTAACTCACTTCAGAAGCCTCAGTTCCTTCTGCGCGTTGTCATGCGGAGAAGTGAAGATGGAAGAAATGGAGGTTATGTTGATGGTCTGGTATCCTTGGAGACTTGTCGCGGTGTAAGCCGACTTGACAGGCTCAATCGGAGACAGATTGTCAATGAAGCTGAAAACCGGGGAGTCCTGCATCCAGAAAGCAAGGAAAATCAGAAGCTCCCCAATCCCATGTTAGAAAGGGCACCTGCAAGGCGCCAAATTTCCAAGGCCCAGATGGTTTCAGACAGACAGGGAAATAAAAGAGAGATTCTCTTCTGACTGTAATGACCCAATAATGTTATCAATCATTTAGCACTAGTACTAGGGAGTACTGCATAACTCATCATCACTAGTATTAATTATGACTGAGCAACACATGCTGCAACCTTGCTATAAATTCCTTCTGTACAATCGCAGCGAGGAAGTCTTGTTTGTAGCCATAAAGAAATCAATTGACAGCCATGTGCGCTCAAAAATGTGCTCTAAAATGGGATATACTAATAACAAGCAGTTAAATCTAGAGTCAAAGCCTCGCCCAGAGGCCAGAACGGATCTGGCCCTGGCGCCCTGCCGAGGTTGGCACTTGGCACAGAGAAGCGCAGGGATCTGGTTCTGGCCTGATCCCCGTCGGTCAAATCATCACAAGAAAAAAATAAAAAACCAAAGATCTGCTCTGAAAATCCCCGAACCTGCGCCATGTTGAGGTCTCGCAAGAACGAGGCCGGTCACCGCGACAGAAAGGTGGCCGGATCTGGAGCGGGACGCTCTTGCGGTCCGGGATTCACGCGGTCCAGAGTGCGGAGTCGCCGAGAAACCGTGCGTGATAACTGGTAACCCACACCGGAGCCGAGCACCGCGCTAGCGACAGAGGAAGCGAAGCCTGCCTGCGGGAGCGCGGCGGCGAGGGATGCCGAATCCGGCGCCATGGGGGCAACGGTTGCCGGCGACAAGGCGAGGCCTTCCCGGGGCCACGGTTCCGCCGGAATCGAGGAACTGTGGCCCAGTGACAGTTAAAGCGGCCGACTTTGTGTTTTCCCGGAGGAGAAACCGCACCGCCCGCACACCCTGTGCCCTCGAAAGTACAGCATGAACGCGCCGGACACGGCCCCGTAACCGGCGGCGTGGCGGTTGACTGCTTTGCTTCCCCCCTCACTCGACGCGAGTCCGTCCGTGCACCAGCGCGGGACGGCGGCGGAGAAGCCACCGAGAGTGACAAGGACGGTGGCAGAAAGACTCCCGTGTTCCGAGAAGGCCGGAGGAGGGAGAGAGAGAGAGAGAGATGAGCGTGGAAGGGGGAAGAGAGGCGTCACCTCGGCGCGCGAGGCCGGCGGCGCCGGCGGTCGGTCGGGCGTGTCCATCTCCGGGCGGCCGGGTCGGGTCGCTCTGGCACCACCGCTCCTCTCCTCTCCTCCTCTGCTGCTGCAGTCCCCGCTGCGCTGCCGCTGACTGCCTGCCTCACAGTAGTCGTGGCGTCCGTCCGAGTGTCCGGTGTCCGTTTCTCTTGTTTCTATATGGGGCCTGGCTGCCACGCCACCTACGCGAGACGACGCGACGGGCGGGTGTGGAGCCAAGGAATTTCAAGCCGCGCGAGCGCGGGAAACTGGAGGAGCGTCCCCCTCTTTTCGCCAGGGTTCCCCGTCATTTTTTTTCTTTGCTTTGTTTGTCTCGGTGTGCGCGGAGCGGACGTTCTCATCCACTGCAGCAGGCCAGGCAGGGCTGCAGCAGCTGCGGTTGGAGGGGACTTGAGTGGCGCCCACGAAGGCCCCGCCGCGCGACACGCGGGACACCAGTTCCGTCACTAGAGTATTTTACTTGCGGTTTGGTTAGGGTCGCCGACAAGTGGGTCCTTCCTCGAGTTGCACTGGGCTCCCTCCCGTCTGTTCTCCTACGCAGAGACATCGTATATTTGCGTCAGCCATCGTATATTTGGACGTCACACAACAGACTAAATGTAGTGGTAGTTTCACCGTGTACGAGAATACTAGTAATTTCGCAAACGTTGCTTCCGACACTCGTATGTTTTGTGAGACTGACGAATTTCACCGTGTCCTGCTTTGTGGTAGAGTAACAATGATGGATGACCCACCGAGCGGTTACCACCGGTAATATCACTAGTACCGTGTGATTGCTGGATTGATGGGCTCATGATGGCTCCATAGTGACCTGCAAGTGCAACAACGTAGAGGAGGAGGAGGATGGATTACCGGCGTTTCCCGCGCGGATTAAACACGTGGTGCTTGCTGGAGCTACGACGTCGCTAACCACTTTCGAACTTGTCGCGCGCGCGCGCGCTGCTAATCCACGGTCGTCTCGCCGACGCCCGGGTCCCACCCACGGTTACCCGCCCCGCCGCTTTGATAACTTTTTTTTTTTTTTTGAACCTCTCATTCCTGAATATAAATGTAGTATCTGTTCGAGTACAATCAAGGAGATAACTCACTCAAACACACCCGAACACCCCTACATCTACACCCAGAAAACAAACGCGTCCCTCCAGAAATATTGCACGACTGTCACCACGCGATGAGAGGTACCAGAAACAAAAGTCCAAACAGGTTACAGAAGAAAACAGCAACTCCTCTGCAACCCTGGACGAGCTCTCCTGAACGGGATCCTAAGGTCCCCATCTCCACAAACTCATCGATAGCAGAGGAGAGCAAGTTGCCATCGATAACGACGGAAGTCCGGGAGACATTAGTCCAAAGACACGCCGCCTCCGCCGCATCAGCAACATGTCAGGACATAACAGCCCGCCGCCAGTCAAAACACCAGCGACGGTAAAGACTAGCCGCCACGGAGCCTGCCCGAAGCAACCAAGCTAGAACTCCGTCGGCACAAAAACACCGCGCCACCACTGCAAACACAGCTCAGTCCACGTGGCCCACGAGCCGGACACACTGGCGCGGCCCAGCAGCCAGGCGCTCTCGCGCAGCCCATGGGTAAGACGCACGGCCCAAGCCGACACAGCCCGAGTCGAACGCACCAACGCAGACACCGAGCCGAACCGCAGCAACCGCCCCCATCTGCTCCGCGCCGCCGCGCCGCCCCCACACCGCGGCGAGCAGGCCAGCCCCAGCAGCTAGGCCGCCGACGACCGGAACCAACGCCCCGCCGCGGCCTCCAAACACCCAGCTCAGAAAGGATGGCGAAAACGAAGACGCGAAGACTTGAAGCGGCCAAAAGAACCGGGCGACGGCGAAACACCACCGCCAGCAACAACTTCACCGGCGGAGAGACATAGCCGGCACGAAGCACACCAGCAGCCGGAACAACCACCAGCAGGAGCTTCGCCAGCAACAAAAAGATCCCGCGGACGACATCGCCGCAAGACCAACTAACCCTAACCCTAGAACTACCAAAGAAAAGGAAACTAGGAGGGATATGTACAGCGGACAGCGACTCCCCGACATCCCCCCACCTCCGGCGCCGAAGCTGGCCACCGGAGACGAGAAAGAGCCGGCGGAATCGCCGCCGCAAAAGCTTTCGCCTGGAAAACGCCTCTCTTTACTGTAGCAAGCCGAGAGGGTTCGGGATTTCCCTCCCGTTCGCCGCTTTGATAACTGCCGTAACGGCCCCGCGTACCTGGGTCCGTGGATCCCCTGTGCCCGTCGCACGGTGTGGCCCGCCCGCGTGGGCACGGGAGAGCATTAACGGGCGCGCGACGAGCCTCGTGATCATGGAAACAAGGACGGCGGCGGCGACAGCGTATCTATCCTCTGGCATCGCGCGGCCGCCCAGCAGGGGCTCCCTCCGCCGTGCCGTGCAACCCATGAATGTGCAGTGTCGCGAGCCCGCGAGGTTGAAGAAGGAGGAGTTATTGTGACGGCCGGGCCGGGCGATTAATCTGGCTGCAGCTTAATTGCAAGAGGAGTAATTCGCATTGTCCTCTCCTCCGCCAGGCTCTCGATCCATGGTGGTACGTGCAGCCGTGCAGGGCTCAAATTTTGGAGCACTCCTTACGTGCGTAGTACACCACCATACGGCAGGGGCATTAGTTGTTGTACCAATGCATCAAATTGATTCGAGGTTGCGGGTAGTACTGTCTACTCCAGGAACCACGCATTGATCGAGCTCGCTCGCTCACATGGCGGCTGTAGCTCGCCCAATTTGCCCAAAACCATGCGATGGATGCCCAAAACGCGCGTAGCCTCCTGAGGGGAGGGGGAGGAACTACGTACGGGCTACGGCCGGCCGGTATCCAGGTGGCCTGTCGACGGGTACTGCCGGGACGGCGGGGCCCGCGTGTTGGTTACGTACGGTACGCCGTCGTTCCAATAATTTTCCCGCCCATACTTGCGGTCTCGCCCGCCAAAACGAACCTCGCACCGACGCAACGCCCGCGCAGAGTAGTGCTGTCTGGGATTACTAGGGATGGGGAAAATGCTCTGCCAAAGAAGCTCTCTTTTGTGTTGTGTCTGCATGCAGGCGGCGGATGTGATGGTGGATGCTGTACGTGTAGTAGCAGTTGTGCGGGCCATCACGTGAAGAAGCTGATGAGGGCTGGATTAATCCTGCCAGCTGACAGACACTCTACTATACTTTTTTGAATAAGACGAGTGGTCAAACGAGTTAGCTGAAAGTCTCCGAATCCTTATATTTATGGACGGAGGAAGTACTCCAGAACTTACAGCTACTACTGGGTACAGTAGTAGTTTACTGCAAGCAAGTGCATGAAGTAGTAACCTGGTGAAAGTGTAGCTTGGAATTACTACTGGTACTGCACTGCATTACATGTTGGTGACATGCGATCTACGTACCCGTCCTGCAGCTGGCCCGTCGGATTAAAACTCTGCGCTGTGCGCGTCACGAAACTCCCGTCGACGCGCAGCGATGGCGGCCAGCCACGCGATCCATACTAGTAGTACGAAAATTTTCATCTGCGTGCGAGCTAGTGGGCGAAAGAAATAAACCAAATATTGCTCCTGTGCTCCAGCCACCCGGACGGCCGGATAATGTGTGGGTGGATGCCTTGACCCTTGATGCTCACGTTTCGGCTTTCCGCTATGGACATTATGCGGATCAAAGTACGTGACGAGGCGTGGACTACACCGCCTATGTAGTCCTTGGTGAAGTAGTAGTACGAAAATTTTCATCTGTGTGCGAGCTAGCGGGCGAAAGAAAGAAACCAAAAAGCTCCTGCACTCCAGGCACCCAAACTGACGGATACTAATATGGATGCCTTGACCCTTGACGCTCACGTTTCGGCTGCTATGGACATGCGGATCAAAGTACGTGACGCGGCGTGGACTACACCGCCTACTCCTACAGGTGGGGATCGGTGGATCATTTGACTTGTTCTACTAGGCTTTTGGCAGTCGAGTGCAGTGAGTACTGCTTGTGGCGCCAAAGCGAAAGCGAATCAGAAGAGCACATAGCCAGAGGAGGAAAAGAAAGGTGGAGGGAAACACAACACGCTTTCGCTTTGGTCAGACAAAACAACCCGGTTCCCTAGCTATAGGCTTTCTTTTCCTCCTCAGCCACGCAGGCAGGGCAGAGGTAGGCAGCGTCCGAGGTCGTCGTCTCAATGGCGCGCGACTTTTGTCCCCCGCTCCTCCGCTCATTTCCACTTGGCATCCAACTCGCATCTTCAGTTCTGCGCCTCGATGATTGCCGGTCGCATCATGACAAGCCACCACACAACAAAAGTTTACTACTGTAGTTGGTGAAATCCTAGTAGTAGTACTCGGGACTCGTAGCTCTCCTGCCTCGGTGCCGTACGTGTCATCGTTCCTCGCGTGTGCATTGGGGGAATGTGGCCGCGTGCCTGACCCGGCGTCCAGGCCGGTCGGCGCGTCTCCTCCGATGGAGCGGAGCCCCAGCGCGCGAATAGTTCCCTCCCGCTGCATCGCCGGCCGGTAGCATTTGTCCGCCTTTGATCGGTCCCTTGAATGCGTGCAACGTCGAGATTCCAGCTCCTCTGCGTGGCCATTGGCCGCCCTACACTACGAGGAAGCTAGGAGCCTGCGTGGCAGCCTAGCCACACACACAACATGCTCCATCTGTCATTGGCATCTTTGCAATTCAAGCGGTACTGGCGATCTCAGTGCCGGCTCGCCGAGCTTTGGAGCTGCCCAAGCTGATATCGGTCATTGTATAGTCTTTCGTGGTGGGCGGCGAGCGAATTCCAAGTAGCAGCACACCCCCAGCCATTTCGGTCAAGAGTTTAACACAGGTACTACAAGAATAGGCAGGCATCGCTCTTCACCTTTTTATTTTTATTTTTAGTTTTTGCGAATCGCTCTTCCAAGATTGTTGGAATCCTGCGCGAAACATAATCAGTTGATGACCGGAGGGCGTATATACTTTCTTTTTTTTTAAGATTTCGAAAAAAAAACCGTGCTAACTAAGATGGGCCGATTGTTTCACAAAACATAAACTAAGATGGGCCTATTATGACTGCTTGGGCCTGTTGGTCTGTATGCCTCCAACAATTTACTAGGCCTTGTCACTTTTCAACTGCTGCCTGACCTGCTGAAATTTGCTAGAGTCCATCATCCACCATAGGTACAACAAGGAGAATTCGGAGATGAAGCTGCAGCTCGAGCCTGCTTGGTCATCCATCACGCACGTCGCGTCAACGAGCTTGTTCCTCCTCCTCCTCTGTTGCGAGCATACATAGCAATCACTAGTTCTCTCGGTCGCGCGGGCAGGCAGAAGCTGCCGCTCCACGGCGCAACTGAACCGCGCATCGGCTGCTCGATCGGGAATTCCGCCTATCCCAACACCACACCTCCGTGGCCAGCGCAGCGTAGTCTTGCCGACACCACAATTCAGGACTTCCATGCTATGCCGCTCGCAATTAGCAGCTACTACTAGTAATTAGTGTGGTAGTAGCCAGGTTTGGAACAGGCGGCTTAGCTAGTCTTCAAGGGAGATGCATGAGTCCAGAGGTTCCTCGATCTTTATCCCAGGCGATCTAGATTGGTTGACAATACTATAAAGACGCATGCCAATTAATTAACCTGATGTGTTGCCATCTTCTCAGGGCCCGCTGCGGCATGGTTGACAACTGATGATTGAGGCACTGAATACATAAAGGAGGCTGTAGTTAGTTGCCGGCCTGATGGATCACGGCCCGACGGTGAGGTTACGGAGTGTTGGGCCGCTTATCAGAGGGAGAGAGAGCAGTCACCCAAGACCGCGCATAAGCATCAACGGGGAAAAAGGAAATTAATGCAGGACACAAACACTCCAAGATATATAATTAACCGGTGTAAAAAGAAGGAAGAAAACCACAATCCAATCCATGACTAATATGTGCGCACGTGTACAATCAGACATAGTAGTATACACAAGCTAACAATGCCACATACAAATGCCACAGATAATTGCCCAAGAAAACCACCTTTTTTATTCATCAGAGGAAGAAGAGAGCAGTCACCCAAGACCGCGCATAAGCATCAACGGTGAAAAAGGAAATGCAGGACAGAAACACTCCAAGATAATTAACCGGCCGGCCGGTTGTAAACGAAGGAAGAAAACCACAATCCAATCCATGACTAATATGCATGTGCGCACGTGTACAATCAGACATAGTATACACAAGCTAACAATGCCACATACAAATAAGCTTTAATTTATTACACAATGAGTTCGATCTCAAAGTCATAAAAATGTTCCACAAATACATGCTTTATTCTGACAGTCTATTACGAGGAGGGAAAATAATGAAATTACATTCAAAAGGGAAATTAAGCAGCATAGGATACTAGTAAATCAACAGGAAGAATGAACGTGTGTTTTCTGTTCCAAAATAACGATATAATTAAAGCGACAATTATCAGCCATAATATTTTACGGCAACCTGGAGGGGCTTATGGAGTCCATCATTCCAAGCCTTCAGCTGTCCCAGTACATGGTTCATTGCATGGCTGTCCCTGTTACCCTTGATCGTAACCTTTTTTAGGTTGGTCACGTGCTCCATGCCGATGATGCTAGTCTCCAACTCGTCGCTAGCAATACCCAGTACAAGCTGCTCAAGCATTTCCATGGATCCTTCCTCAAATCTGATGACTTTTGGCAGAGGACCTGAAAATCCGAAGTGACTGAGCACCGGAAATTTTTGGCAGATTACCTCATCATTGGAGTTTTCGTCCAACCACACATCCAAAGTCTTTAGGTTCGGCAATTGATACAGGACACTAAATAACTGGTCAACATCAATGCTTCTAGTATGGATGCCGAAGTCAGTAAGGTTTGTGAGTGACCCAACCCAGCTGGGCAACCCATCGATGGCACCTCTTATATCAAGGCTCCGGAGGAGTCGCGGTGGTGTTGGTAGGTCATGGAGAAAGTTCATTACCTTGGGGTCAACATTGTTGCCGTCTCTTATAAGGAGATGTCGGAGAGAGTACCTCTTACTCAAGGACAAGGCAAGCTCTTGAAGAACATCCATACGATTGGTCTCGATGTTCAAAAATAACCGCTGTAGTTGTTCAAGTTCACCCACTTCTCGAGCAACTTCGGCATCATTTCCAAGGCATGTTCTACCCAATTCTCGTAATGCCTTCATCTTGCTGAGCCCTTGGGGCAATATCCACTTGTTATTGTGGACTCTGTTGTACAACAACAGGCACTCAAGTCTCTCTAGCTTTGTGACAGTTTTTGGTAGGTCTTCAAGGAGCGTAAGCCGTACATCAAGTGTCTGTAGATGCTCCAAATTCTCAACTTGAGGAGGCACCACGCTTATATTTGTACCTTTGAAGCTTAGGAACTTGAGTAGGTGCAATTGACAAGCATACCTCACATGCTTGTTTGTTACGCCATCGCAATCTTGCAGGTCAAGCACCCTTAGGAGAGAGAACTTGCCTAGTTGATTAAGGAACTTGTTTTCTTCGGGGTCGAAGATGCTAAGTGATCGAACATGCTGCACGTTCACCTCCTTCGTGCCTAGGTGACCAGCTGCCTTTTGCTTGGGTGCAGAGTATGGGCCCTTCACGCTGCCATGGATGGAGAGGCGACGAATCCTGTCGTATGACAGCCCGTCATACGGCCCTCCTTGCAAGCTAACAAAGTTACCCTCTAGAGACCTGGACACCATGACCTCCAGAAGCATATCGTGCAGCCGATACGACCGTGTAAAAGATTCCAGCAGGTCGGTACGGTCTTCTTGAATCACGTTCCTACTCAACAGCTCGTCCAAGTAGGATTCTGCAACCTCCATCATTGTCAAACCCCGCTTCTCCGAGACCAATCCTTCGGCGATCCATCTGCACAAGAGCCGATCCTTTTTTATAGCATAATCCTCTGGGAAAATGCTAAAGTACATCATGCAACCTTTGAGCTCATGAGGTAGGTGGTTGAAGCTGAGTGTGACTATCTGTCTCATCCCCTCAAGGGTGGGGTTGCTCTCCATTTGAGAACCAATCGATTTGCATATAGTTTCCCACTTATCTGTGTGTCCAGGTGACTTGAAGCCTGCCAAAACACTAGCAATGCTAACAATGGCCAATGGAATCCCACCACACCTCTTTATAATATTGCACATCACCTCTTCGAGCTGCACAGGATAAGTGGCATCCGTGGAGCCAAACACTCTGCTGAGGAACAACCTTTTAGAATATTCGAAACTGAGGGGCTGCATATGATGGATCAAATCTTTGCCAACACCAGCAGGGCTGCATGCTTTTGCCACGGTCTCCATCCGAGTGGTCACTATGATTCTGCTGTCGCAGTTGTTCTCTGGCAACACTGATTGGATTGCCTCCCATGCTCGTATTAGCCAAACATCATCTATTACAATTAGGTACCTGTTTATTCGTATGTACACCATGGTTAGTTCAATGAAACATGCAGAAGAGGGTTCCCCGTGCATATTAAACATGCAGAAGAGGGTTCCCCGTGCATATAAAATATCTATGATACTTTCCCTCTTGTGTTTCTTTATTTTAAAGATTATAATCTTTTATGCAAAAGATTATTTGGACGGGTAACATGAAATATAATACGTACATCTTTCTTTACTGAATCATGTTTGCAATCTCATGCTAACATTATTATGTAGAGTATGAAAGCTTAAAAGTTTATTCTAAAAGTGTCACACCAAATGCAACATATTTCTCCCACGGAGCATGACTCATTTAAACATCTCACTTTTCAGGCATGAAACAGAACCTTGGCTCGATTTACTACTCCTCTACTGTAATTATTATTTTTTATTTCTTGTATATGGGTTGAACAATAAGCTTAAATTTTAAACGATGATAGCTTACACAACAGACTATATTAAATAATTATAACATATTTTCTTATGTCATTTGTATGTATGTGTCGTTAATTGCAATCAAAGTGTGTAAATATTATTAAAAAGATGTTATGATTTGTTTTAGCATAGGTTGTTGTTTCGACTAATATCATCCAAATTTGAGCTTAATCAGATGCACGTGTATGCCAACAATCAAAGTATGTGTATTGCATTGTTTCGAGTAAAATGAACAAAAGTGAATTAATTATTCAGGAAAGTAAAATGAAATTTTTATCCCAAACAAACAAAAGATTTTCATAGAGCATGTGCCTAGATGAAAGGGTAGTAATAATGTTTGGAAAGTAGAAGCAAGCAGAGGTAGAATAAAGATTTCGTCCGTAATGTTTTTATGTGATTATTGACTATAACAACATGTCTATGCTAAGGTCTTGTATGGTACAGCTCTGAGCTCCAAGATCCATGCTGGAGTTTTAGAATTTTTTTTTAAAAAAATATTTTTAATTCAAAAAAAGAACTGTCTGCAAAAACGTACCTCTTGTCCTTGAGTCCCTCCTCGAGTTTTTTGGCCAGTTGATCATGATCATCCAAGCCGTTGGTGCCATCAAGAGACGCCTCTTCTACGATGCCTTTCTCCTTAGGCTTGACGATCTGCGCAAGCACGCGCTTGAGTAGTCCCTTGAGGTCCCTGGTTGGCTCGAACGCCTGCGACACCGAGACGAACGCCTGGTACGGAAAGTCCGCCTCCAGCAGCCGGCATACTTCCATGGCCAGCGTAGTCTTGCCAACGCCCCCGAACCCAACGATGGAAAACACCTTGCGTTGACGCTCTGCCCCTGCCGGCGCCTTGAGCCGCTCGGCCAAGGTGTCGATCTGGTCCTCCATGCCAATGACCAGGCGGTGGCCTGCAGCGTCGTTGTTGCCTTGGCCGAGCGCTTGCGCCGGTGCGGACGCCGTCAGCATCGGAGCGGCAGATAAAGCAGGGGACCGGCGCAGCGCGTCGCGATTGACGCCGTACCGCGCGTGGCGCTCGCTGATGGCGACGGCGCGGGCGCGGAGGGCCCTGATGTCGCCGGCGAGGTTGCGGCGGGCGAAGAGCGTCCGCACAAGGTGTTTGAACCTGGCAACCACGCCGTCGCCGGGTCGGCACTTGATATGGAGCCGGTAGAGGTCGATGCGGTCCTCCGCATCGTAGGCGAGCTCGCGCAGCTGCTTCATCCACACCCGGACGAAGTGGTCCACGGCGCCGTCTTCAGCCTCGGAGTGCATGCGGAGGAGGGCGTTCATGGTGTCCAGATCGTCGCGCAGCTCGGCGACCTCACCGCCGACCCCGCTGAGCTGCCGATACTCCGCCGCCAGCAGCTGCCCAGCATTGCTCAATACCGTCTGGGCCGCACCCTCCATGGTCCTCTCACGGCTGGATGCTAGAGACTGGTCTGGAATGGCATCTGGCTAGATTGCAAGGACAGCTGAAGAGGCTTGGTGGGTTCTGCTCAAGATGGTGACTTTCTTCATCCTACTTATCAGAATTTTATTTTAATAAACCCCATTTCGGCCAGACGCAGAGAAAAGGAGGTGGTAAACAAGCCCCCCACTATGTGGTGTGGGGGAGCGGCGCACTTCTTTAGGCTTTTTTTTTTTTTTTGTAAGGTGGTATGATGGCGACCCTTCTTCTTTGGTTAATGGAGAAGGCCCGTATCATCGCTACCAAAGCGTCCGGACAGTGAGAACGAAAATTCTGGGAAATTTCCTAGCACTGTGGCGGGCAACTACCGCATACCCGGGCTAATGATGCTTACGTGTGAGGACGAAAAGAAAATAATAATAATCTCTACAAATAGAGACTGGTCTGCTTACGTGTCACGAGCTGATCGTACTGAATGATGCCGCACATCTGTAAACAAGGCTTCAGCGGACGGCTGGTCGTCCATCTCCATCTCGTGACCGACAGCCTTCCCCGGATCGAGACGCACGCTCAAGTCGCTACTGGGAAATGAAATAAAATAAACCCGAGCCTGAAAAATACACTGATCTTAACAATGATCTGGAATCCAAGGAACTTTGTTGATGTTCATCGAACTTTGCTGTTATATTTTACTAGCAGCTACTGCTCTGAGACAAGCAATTAATGATGCTAGAGATAAACTAGGCAATAGCGCCACTCTCAAAAGTTTGACGACCTATCGAAGATACCGAAAATATATGCCTAGTTTATCACATGTGAACTCTGAAATTATGTTTTAAGCGGAACAAACAACAATGCCCAATATCAGAGGGGATATAATTAGGGCTGGAAAAAAAGCTCGAGGCTCGCGAGCCAGCTCAGCTCGATCTTAATTTTGGCTTGGCTCGGCTCAGCTCGGTGTTCTTAATGAACCAAGCCGAGCCTCCATCATATTGTTATAGAGCCAGCTCGCGAGCTGCTCGCGAACAGTTCGATTAGCTCGATAGGCTCGATTATATAGAAATGTCAACTTTAATTCTCTAATAAGATGGTAGTTTTATGTTGGGTGAAGCTCAATTTATCATTAAAAAAATAAACCAAGTTCAGTAGAGATAAAAATCATGTTAAATGTTGGACCATCTTTTTTCTTCTTTTATTTTTCATCTTTGTTGATTTAGATTGATATTTTTTTCTACAATATTGTGCTATATTATGATTTTTATGTTGTTGGCACATGCTAATATTTAAAAACTGCTTAAAATCACTTAAATTTTTGTCATAAAAGTTTTAACATACCTGGCTCATGAGCCTAACGAGCTAGCTCGATCTTTCTAAATGAATCTAGCCGAGCTTTCATTTTAGCTCGTTATCATAATGAGCCGAACCGAGCCAGCTCGTTATCAGAACGAGCTTTAACGAGTTGAGCCTTAATAAGCCGAACTGGCCCGTTATCCAGCCCTACATATAATTAAATGAAATTGCAGTAAACAATGGAGAGTTTATTTCCATGTCCTGAAGAAATAAATTGATTGAACAATCACCAGTACTTCAGTGTAACTCGGAACTGCTTGGAGTGGGCGCGCCTTGTACAGTTCTCATCCTCCAGCTCCTTCGGTGCATGGTTAAGTGAGCTTGTCAACTTGAGTTCCATTTACAAACTCATGTGCCATCAATAGCCATGTCTCACACCGAGGTTGCCGAGTGGCCTGGTCCAGTTATATATTGGCCTTATCTTTGTAGTAGAAGCATGTCTCTTTGTTAAGTTTTACTGCCTTAATTATCGTCGCCATTCAAGCGCTCCGATTCTTGGCGTTTAAATTTCTTAAATTTTATTTTTTTAATGTTTTTTAGAAATCACCAAATTGTCTAAACCGTTGGGTCGCGGTTTGCCTGAAACCACTGTTTTTGCGCGGTTTTTAACGGTTTTGTAAACCTCGGTCAGTGGTCACGAGATGGAGATGGTTGACCAGCCGGCCGCGGAAGCCGGCGGCTACCTCTTAGCAGCATCGTTCCAGATCAGCTTCTGCTTGTAGCCTCGTTTACAGGTTATAAAATCATAATTACGCATATGCATCCACGTGACTGCATCGATGTAGCAGTTGGCCGCCCCTATTATTTGGTCGGGTTTCTCTTATGTTGGTCCTAGTTTAAATTCCCACCATCAGCGTGCAAGGTACGTCATCTAGATTATTGGGCAGGAAATGACAAATTGGTGGAGGCGTCTTTTGTGTATGTTCAAGGTCTTGCCTAGCAGCTCTATAGGAGTATACTATAAAAATCTTTGCTCCTACTCGTTTTTCTCAAGATGGATAGAAGTAGCTAGTATTCTTAATGCAGAGCATAGCTCAGCTAGTTGAGTTTTTTGTGGTAGAATCAATTCATCCGGGTTTAAGTCTCAGATTTGGCACGAGTGTTGTATCTTTACGGCTATTTATTCTTTTAATAGAAGACGACGTCTCCATCGACAACGAGACGCCTGTGATGAATTTGTGAATCTCAAGATCAACCAGCTCGGTTTTTCAAAGATGCTCATAAGAGTAGAGATTGCGTGTGTGTTTATCTAAACCATTAAAGAACCAGTTGCGAGAAAAATAGTTTTGACCTGCTAAAATCTACCCTGCCTGTAAACTGACCCTTGATCTAAAAAGTTACCCCTAATATCTACCATCGGATCTTGCTACGGTGGGCCCGGTCTTGCGGACGGTGGACATCGGCGGTGGACAACCGTCATCGGTAGTGTATTTGCGATGACGATTCCAATAATTTTTACACGTGACCAACGTACCCACCCGCGGTTCCCCCGCCCGCTAATTGCGTTTGCCTGCCCTGCTTACCTTTCCTTCCCGTTCTTCCCTTTCGCCATTCCACCGCCGCCAGATTGCCCATGCAACCGGGCGGAGATGGAGACGGAGCACCACCCCGCCGAACTCTCGGAGGAGGCCCCTGCCGCCGGGAGGAGGTGGCACACCGTCTAAGGAGGAGGCGACGCCCCAGCTAGCGACGGAGCCGAAGGAGGTCGGGCTCCCGCCGCCGTCCTGCACAAACGGAGGGCTCGGCAGTCGGCAACCGTGTTGGAGGGGAGCGCGCCCATGGTGAGTCCGACTGAACCGCGCCTTCCTCGTCCCCTTGATCTCCTCTCTCCCTGGTTTGATTCGATCACCTTTGCTTGTTTGTTCATCAACTTGCTTGGAATTTGCCAGATGATTGCAAGGTCTCGGTGGTAGCTACTGGTGCGAGCTGAGTTCCTAGAATCGTCAGAAATTGGGAAAATGTTCAAACCTCTCGCGATTCCCGAGCGGGCGAGCAGCAGCAAGAGAGAGAGAGGGAGGGAGAGGAAGGGAGGCTAGGGTTGCGGCGCCGGCGGCCGGGTCCGGGGACGAGACTGAAAGGGGGCGAGGCTTAGGGGCTGCGCAGCTGCGCGCGGCGAGACTGGGAGAGGATTGGCGGCGGCGAGGTTGGGGCTGGGCGGAGTGGCGGCGAGGCTGAGCGAAGGCGCGGTGAGGCTGGGCGGAGACGCCGCGACGGCGGGGTTGTGCTGGGCGGATGCGCGGCGGCTCCTTGTTCAAGTGCTCAGCCAGCTCCACTGCTCGAACTCCCTGCCTCTCTGTTCGATTTATCGATTTGAGTTGCAGCAGTCAGGTATACAGCCGGTATATGGGTTGCTATTTGCTCTAGAATTTTAGGCATAGCAAATTAGCTAAATTAATCTTACCTCGTGCAATTTGATTGACGTGCGCAGTGAACTATTGAGCATGAAAAAGAAGGAGCCATTTCTGATCAGGTCATGTTCTTCCTCGCCATCTCTGTTTCTATTATTTTTCTGTATAACGAGTTCAATGAATAGCCAATTTAGTTTGTTCGTGCAATCCTTGCGTCTGGTAGGAGATGGATGAGAAAAAGCTGCGAATACATATGCAGTATTTTACACCCTTATTCTTTCTAACCACAACACCTCATTTAGTAATAATTGTATAAGCCTGTTGAGAAAGATAATGCAATATTACTACTGTTTCTTTGTCAAGATGAGTCGAGACAAAGGGAAAAAACAGAGAGGAAGATTGGCTGTGTTCGCTGTGTTCAAATATGAAAAACATACGCCCAACTTCATATCACGAGATTCAATATAAATGCACAAATTCATATATGTGCAGAACAGACATTCCGTTTTTAGTTTTCATAATTACTATTGCCCTTCCATCAATACTGGCATTGCCGTCAGGCAAGGAACTCTGCGATAAACATACCTGCAACTTACTTTAAAAGATAAGTGTTTGTCTGTGTGAACATGCACGATTTTGACTGGTTATTCCTCTTGTGTTCATACCTGATATTTGGGTAATTCAGAATCGTTGAATACATTTGATTTCTGAAGTTGATTAGTAGCAGACATACTTTCATGATATGCTCACCTCTATCTGCAGATGAACTTGCTGGTAGTGCAATGAGCACACATTTCTTTTGGTCAAGATCCTTATCACAGTGGTAGTTGCTTGCAAGAGTACTTTCCCTACCACAAAGGATATACTATTTGGTTTCATCTATATATTTCAGGTTTGTTCTTTGTGTTTTACCCTTCATCACACCCATCTATCGTAAATGAGTTATATTTAAGCTCTGTTTCATAATTATTATGAAATTATGTTTATGCTTTATTTTATATTTTCCTTATACAAGGCGAGTTGCCATGTTCTTGTAGAACTACAGATGGGCTACAGCTGAATGGAAAATTTGTTCTTTAGACGTTTTGGTACATAATAAAAGTTATACGAGCACCCAGATTGCTTTGGCGTTTTTGGAGTTCATTCAAAACTTACCTATTTTCCTTTCTTTATAGCTACTGCAAGCAAGGCCAAGGTGGACAGTATCATCACGCGCAGGGTTGAGTACCTCAAGCGCCACCTTCCCTACCCCAAGGAGGTCTCAGGAAGAGCAGGCACATGTATGCATTGGAATTTTTCTTTGGTTCTACACTTTCTGCAGGTAGTTGTCTTTCCGCAAAACATTGAATATGTTCTCTTCGCTGCAACAGTGGGGTCATGATTGATTAATTGCTCCCTGTCTTGGTTAATGCAAGTTCAAGATTGTTGCCTGTTTCGATGTGTGGCACTGCAGTTAAGTGAAATCCTTGTTGAATAGCTATATTGACAGGTAGTCAAGAGCTAGCTCATCTTGCTTGATTAGAATATGCCTTTTTGAGTTCTCTTGTTAGCATGTACTACGATCAGTGCATCCAGTAAATTGGCCTGCTAGCCTTGACCTTATTTTACTAACCATTGTGGTAATCGCTGGTCCAGTAGCAACAGATTGCCTTGGTTAGTGCTTACGTCTGCATTGCGTCGATTTTCTCCTTCAGTTACATGGTTTGGCTTGTAAATGCTCTTGCACAGGTACATAGGCTGTTCGTATTTTCTTTAATCAACAGTAAGTGCAGCCCTTTGCTTAATCAGTCTTATTTGATCTGTATACCTTCAGTTACATGGTTTGGCTTGTAAATTCTCAGAGGTAACCTGCTTTATATCTTTCATATATGTATACCTTGTGATGTATATCTTTGGAGGAGCTTTCTTATATGGCATTCTCATCAGGATGCGGAAGGTGTAATTATATGAATATTTCCAGGTACCTGGGTGGCATTGATCTTTGAAAAATGATACTAAGCATTACCGAGTTCGTGATTAACTGTACCTTTGAAGATATGTTACCTGCTTCTTTATGAGTGGTCTTATCTGAGATGCAGGAACTGCTGGAGTGTCTGCCAAGGTAAAGTACAGTTTTTTCTCCGTCAATCACATTTTCAGATTCTCCACACAATTTGTGCTCTGCGTGCAGTTTTTATGTTGTTTTTAATCTTTTCCATTTTTATTAAGAGGAAAATGTGATGACGCTTGCATATTGTTCCTATGACCTAAGCAAAGGTGGAGTTAAAAACAATGATTGTTGGTTTACAGATTGGCCAGCCCAGTTTTCTATTAAGGGAGTTAATTATATGTTTCTGTACAATAAATGATTTCTCTTTAATAAATATAAAAAATAATTTGTTTGTACAAGAAATTAAGTACAAGTGACTTTAACTGTATATCAGCAGGGTAGCCTTGGATGATAAATTGAAAATGGGCAATCAAGGTGAATACTAATGCATTCTCAGTTTCCAGAAACAAGCAGGACATTGACAGACAAACAATGGTAACACTTAATTTCTCAACAAACGTTGAAGACACATGTGTTGACGAAATTGGACCTCACTTGAGAAACTTTTGTGTTTCTTCAATAGTTTCATCAGTTCGGTGTGCACATGAAGACTGAATGAAATGTTCTTCTAGGCTCGACATTCCCAGAGTGTGGCAGATGCATTAGGTGATTGTGTCGAATAAAAAAAAAACTTCGAGATAGCGAGTGGATGGATTGTTTTTAGTAGCCTGATTTGTTGTTCACATATATCAGGCTTAGGTAGAATTCTGGAATACTCAGTGTCTCATTCAACAAATTCTTTGCCCATAGGTGGTATATATAAGTGGGGCGTGTCTGCAGTTAGGGAATTGAGAAGAAACTGGGGTTACATCTGCGGAGATGGTTGCCGAGGTTAGCTGAGCCTTTTCATGTGCTTCCCTCACAGCTCCAATATTGTTCCTGATTATTTGGCAAAAAAAAAAAACCCTCCTTACTATCAAGTGTCCCAGGTATAAGGTAAAGCTAATTCGGTAACCTCATTCTTGTATGACCAGGTTGTTCTGATTTTGACCATGTGTAGGCTCCTAAAATTTCGAATTTTAGTGGGATTAACCGTGTTCTGTTCTATTCTGGAGAGCATTTTAATTATATTCATCGTTATGTACTTCCGATAGATATAATCACTTCCTAATTTTTTATTGCTGTCAAACCATAAATAGAATATTACTAAACAGATTAGCAGAACATTTAGATTAGTGGGAATGCAAACATTGTTTCAGAGGTATGTTTTAAGAATCTGCCACCGATTTTAATTTAAACCATGATCTGTTTACTCTGATTTTGTTGTTTCTGGATGTGAACCTACAAACTAATTTATATTTCTTTTTCTCAATGGTCTAACTCATGTTCGAACAGCATATGTTTGTGGGCTAACAATGTAACACATCTGCAATGGCTGCAAAACGATTCACGGTTAATGGCAGGAACCAGTAATTCCAATTTATGGTTATCTTCCCTAGCTTAACATCTCCCTGTATCGCTTCCTGGTGATCCACCAGCTGTACAGACAAGGTGATCATAGCAGTTAAGCATGTCGAGTTGATGATTGTAACATATATATATATAATGTAACAGACATGGCTACAAGTATATATGTTGGGATTTAAATGTACCATTACAACATAGTTTTATGTTCTTTGAGATATGTCAAGATTGGCAGCAGAAAATGGGAACATATCTACAAGTCATTTTGTTGTGAAGGGTACCCACTGATTCTTTTTATTAGTATAGCTGGAAGAATTTATTGTTGGGAAGGGAACCCAAACATTTTGTTTGTATGTATGTCTGTTAATAAATTAATTACGAAAAGAAAGATTCAAGAAGAGAATGAAAGTGCTTGATATGATAATGTTTGTAAACAGAGGTGGAGGTAATATGATAATGAATGGAACGGTTAATATGATAATGAATGTACAAAGAGGATGAGGTAATCATGGTCTTGCCAGGTGATGCAAATTTTAGACACGTGCGTGGCGCACGTGCATTTTTACTAGTAAGAGTGAGTACTCGTGCATGTTTGTACGTTTCTGCGCTGCGTGTGTACTGTATTTAAAAAAAATTAGTATTCCTAACATGGTTACAGGGTGCTGATAAGGATGACTCGCTGCCAGTTCGTAAACAGAGAAAGAGTACACCTATCGGAGCGCTCCAATGGTGATAAGGCCAATAATTAACCTGAGACAGTAAAATTTAACAAATAAACGTGGATTAGATTCAATCAATTACTACTTGGTACTCGTCATAAACCTTGCAAATACAAGCGAGTGGCATGTTACCATGGCTGGTTCCTTTTGGCGCGTTATGAGCAATCAAAACAAGAGTAGAATTGTAAAACATCAGGTATTATGGTCTTTGTCTCACAAAACCTCATATATTTCGGCTTGTGCCATTTATAGTTTCAATATCTCACAAAATCCCACCTCTTGTAAAAATTATTGTTAATACGACATTAATATATGACTTCGATGCGAGTATCCCAATTGATTAGGCCGATTGAACCAATGAAATAGGATCATGACCATGTAATACCCCAATTAAAGTAATGTTTGTGTTAGTATGTCATTTAACAGTTTCAAAAGAGATGGGGTTTTGGTTAATTGACACAAGCCAAAAATACCTCGGGTTTTGTGAAACAAAGACCGCAAAAGCTGGAGTTATACAAAATTTACTCTTTTTCTTTTGATAATGTCCTAAATAATTCCAAAATACTCCCTCCATTCACTTATCACGGGCGCAAATGGCCCAGGGCCTGGGTCTTTCTCCAGCGCTGCTGTTCGTTGGCTCGAATGATGGGCCGGAGGAGGCTGATGTGGGGCCCCGATAATGGGATGGTGCACCCGAAACATCCGCGCCTCCATATGCGCCCATGATAAGCGAACGTATCAATTTGCTGAGTAAACTTCTCGGAACCAAGCATTCCCCGAGTTGCCGTATATCTGGCGTGGCGAAGCTGGGAACCAAGCACGCCCCAAGATTCACTGTCCTCACTGAACGCCCGAGACAGAACATGAGGTCCGGAACAGACAGGAGCTCATGCTTGTTTAAAGTGCTCAACTGATTCGACTAGACTTCATCAGCGACTAACTGCCAGGAAATAGATGCATTGAAACAATGTTCACATATCACAACAGCGAGTGCCTTCAAGAGCGATTTCGCAAGTTGGCTGACAATAAAGGTAGAAGCAGGCTTCTGGCAAAATTTCAAAATACTTGCAGAAACGAAAGTCATCAGTGTTGAAATATCAGTATCAAAATCCTTGCCCGGTGAGCAAAATCAAAATAACTCACTTAAGTTGATGCCAATTTAATTCTCTTGTAATATTTTCTAGCAGTTGATAGCAAAATGTTTATTCAACCACTCACTCAGGAAGCAAGCTGAATTTCAGTCAGACTATTCTAACATCCAAAGACTTCAGTGAACACATTAGCCATCACCACCATGCTGATAACCTGAACTCGTGAACTTCCCAAAGCCATAGTGATTCTCGTTTCCAAACACAAAAGCAAGCATGCTCGCAAGACAAACAATTACTAATGAAGGTAACGCTAATCAATAGGCAAGCTGCGCCATTTGGCCCAAGGAAAAAAGCAGCAAACAACAATGAAGATATTGCGTAACCATAACCATAACAGCTTGCCAACCAAGGCTACCATAACTTGCAACATGACAGGCAACATCAACATGGAGCTAAAAAATTTCAAGGAATGCCGAGGTAACCGATTCTGAATAACGCATCAAAACAGGATGGCAAAACTTTGGTTCAGTAAACCAACCAGCATAACCTATTGCTGAATTGCTACATACCAAGACAGTACTAAGTCTTTCCAGTACTTCCCAACTTCTAAAACAAGGTTAAAATACAGATAATAACTCCAGTTTTCCTGCTCAAAGACTTGACTTCGGTGATCGCAGAACTTAGTCGAAGAGGCTGAAGCCCATGTCCTGCAAATAAATAATCATTCAACATGATCAGTCTTTGAATTTAGTCTAACAAAAAGGAATCAAAATATCATAATTGAGCTAGCACATGAGTATCAAGCTGGCATAAGTGACATGACATAATAGCACCCAACATGGTAATGTTCAAAAGGATAGAACAGAGCAGCAGGAAAGGGAATTTTGTATACCACCTAACTACAAAATCAGTAAAGGGAATGAAAGAGCACTAAAAAGGGGCAAAAGAGCAATGGTCTTACGTCATCACTCTCTTCCTTCTCCTCCACCTTCTCCTCTTTCTTCGCCTCAGCTGCAGGAGCAGCACCACCAGCAGCAGGGGCAGCTGCCGCAACAGCCACGCCACCACCACCGCATGGGACTGAAGCAAACTTCTCCCTACCCGCAGCAATGAGCTCGGTAATGTCCTTACCACTCAGCTGGGACAGCAGGAGCTCCATCTTTTCATTGTCGATTTCACAGCCAACTGGGAAATATAAAAGAACTGTAAATGGTAGGGATATACAATTCTACAACATATGGATCATGTACAACAAGAACATGTAAACCACTAAATCATCAAAAATGGATAATTGTTGTGATGACTGCCAACAGAAATAGTACAAAGTGTGCTTAATTCGGAAACTGTCAATGAAATGTAACCAATTGGACCAAAAGAACTACTTTCAAGGGGCACGCAAGGTAACCTACTGGCAAAATTATTGCCTTTAGCATAAAGAAGAGCAGAATCAGTCGAATTACCTGACTCCAGAATGGCCGTCAAATCCTCCGCAGAGGGGTTGGTGTTGCCAGCAAGGACAGCAAGCAGGTAGGCAGCAACAAACTTCATCCTGCTCAAACAACAAACAATTGCACGCAGTTAGTCTCCCATTTACAGATGTCTGACAAAATAAATTAAGTGACAAAAGAGAAACATGAAGCATCCAACCAAATACCAGCACTACTTAACATTTATATGATGGTAAGCACCTGAACAGTCTAAAGCGAGAGTTTCTCAATCAAAGATCTCCGCTACGGAGCAGTTCACAAATATAAAAATCCATCGCAAGGAATAGCATCCCGTTCGAACAGCAACCAAAGTTTTTGAAGTAACTCGGGCAGTTGTTCTGCCTTTCATTTGATAACAGCTACCAACATTACAAACAACGAAGCATAACTAAATTTCCAACAAAATACGATCTAATACGACGACGCAGTAGCATAAAAAACACACGCATTTCGGACCTGGTCCGGCAACAAGAACTACCTAAGAAGTAACAGCTACTAAGATCACGCGGACGATCAGAAGGTACGAGGAACAGAGAGATCTAGCAGGTGAGGTTTGGCTCGCTCGCCATTACCTGGTTGCGGGAGGGAGAGAGCCCGAGGAGGAGCGGCGGCGGCGGAGAGCTGGAGCTGTCTCTAGGGTTTCAGCGTTGCGGCGGCGGAGAGCTGAGCCCGCGCGACTGGGCTGCCTTTTTTATAGTACAAAGGGAATGGGCGATCTGCGATCGAGGCCATTCATTTGGTATCGAACGGTGTGGTTCCTGCCCTAGCGCAAGGCTCGTGATCGTCGCGCTCCTTCTAAATCACGGGCCTCCTAATGCTATATGGCCCAACTTCAATTATCAATGGGCTTTTATATGGGCCCTCGTTACCGAAACCTCGCAACGGAAGGGGGAATTGTGTGCTCAAAAAAAAACGGAAGGGGGAATTGATTGATCCGTCACCATGGGCCTCCGATTAACCGATAGTAAATTGCAAAAAATCTCCCTGGAAAACAGAGGAGAAAAAAAATTTAACACACCCCATCCAGACTCCCGAGAAGAAGCGAACGGGAGGCGACTCGGCGGGCCGGCGGCGGCGGCTTCCCAACGCGGCGGCCGCGCGCGAGGATCTGCTCGCCCCTCTCCCTCTGGATCTCGATCGCACTTGATCCTGCTCGCCTCCCCTCCTCCCTCTGGACCTCGGTCGATCTACGCCTCCTCTTCGCCGTTCGTCGACGCACGAAGACCAGCACACCTGCTTCGTCGAAGTCTGCGCGCCCCCTTGCAGCACGCCCAGCTTCTTCTACTTCCGCCCGTCCTAGCCGAGGTACCCATTGCCTTCATTTTTTAATGCCGTAAATAGCTTATTTGATGGTACTGCGTCACATGTGTTGTGATTAATCGATGCATGTGCTTGGAAATTTATTTGTGATATGAACAACTATCGTGATTTTGTCACATTTGTCCTTGCTTGTTAAATTGTAGATGGAAAACCGGAAAAGGCTTTTTAACTTTTGCTGCTCCAGCACATAGGCTGTTGTCAATGATGGCTTTGATTTTTGAGTTTAGAAAAACAAACAGGGGTGAGAGGAGACCAACTATTACCTTATGGGCCAATGGATGAAAGGGATAGGATAAGACTTGATTACCTAAACAGTAGAATTTGAAGAAACGATACAACCTATATAAACATGCTTAGACTTTAATAGGGCTGTTATTTGTGCTTGTTGTCACCATTTTTAACCATATCAGCAAAAAAATTGTTGTTAGGTCGGGTCGGGGGCGGGGATGAGGAGGTAGGGCAGCCCGCCTCTGCCCCACCATAACAGTAGTGACTAATTTTTGCTATAAAGAGAGCATCACCCCTGTTTGTTATTCTGTCTCTGTTTACTTTCTTGTTGCCGCCAATGGTAGCGTTAAAGCATCTGATTCTTTTGTTACCAGGTGTGTTCTTGATTGTTAGTTGAAGCAATGGATGACGGGGACCTTGATTTCTCAAACCCAGAAACCTACCTGTGCCAGGCCACCGGCAACGATCCCCCCAGCAGCTGCTCCATGGACAGCTACTTTGATGACATCCTCAACGATACAGAGCACCACGCTTGCACCCACACCCACACCTGCAACCCGCCTGTTCATGATCATTCACACACCCACACCTGTGTCCATGCCCACACCAAGATTGTCGCAGCGTCACCAGATGGCGTCGAGACTGCCGAGTCACCCTCTGAGAACAATGGATCCAAGAAGCGCCCAGGTGGTAACCGAGCTGCGGTCAGGAAGTACCGGGAAAAGAAGAAAGCTCACACGGCATCGTTGGAGGAAGAGGTAGTTCATCTGAGGGCTTTGAACCAGCAGCTCATGAAGAAGCTTCAGAATCATGCGACACTTGAGGCGGAGGCAGCCAGGCTCCGTTGTCTGCTTGTTGACATCAGAGGGAGGATTGAAGGGGAGATTGGTGCTTTTCCATATCAGAGGCCTGTCAAGAACATCGATTTTATCCCTAGTGTTGACCAAGGAAGTTTTCTTGGTGGTGCTCAGGTTGCCAACTCTTGTGATTTTAGATGCAACGATCAGATGTATTGCAACTCAGGAATGCCGGGTGCTATGAGTGGTCAGGTGGCTGCCTGCGATGCAGGGAATATCCAGTGCATAGGAAGTGCAAAATCTGGATCCACAAAGCTTCCAGGCTGTGAGGGTATGGACACCATGTCCATTGGCTGTTTGCCGAACGTTGAAAAGAAGTGAAGGTTTGTTGTTTTCCTTTCATCATAATTCCTTTTTCTACAAACTTCTTTCTTGCTAGTTGCTAGGTACCACTTTTTATGCCTTTTTAATTTGTTAGCATTGCATACAAGCATGTAAATTCATGATAGAAGTCAGAAACTTTTATTGTTTGTTACTTTCTTCAAACAGCATAAATTGACTTTCATGCTGTTGAGACACTATTTGTAGTGGATATGGTTTATTTCAGTTTATGCAGATCCATGTTTAGTGATTTGACATCTTGGAACCCATGCCCATCTTTCTTCATACAGCCTTACAAGATTGAATTTCCCCCTTTTCTGACGCTGGTTTTCGATGGCTTCATTTTTCATCTTTGGCAAACAGCACTGTATCAAACAACATTGTAGATCGACATCTGCACATCTTATGCTTATATATTGCGGTTGCTTGTTTTAGTATTTTTATCTTGCTAGAAATGTTACCCGCCATTGATACCGATAATTCTTATCCAGACATTCCAGATGCTCCCTGTGAACCATGTTATGTCTGAACTATGTTGCCAGCAAATAGAAAAGCAGGACTCTAGATTTTGACTTAGCCGAAATAATAATCATAGTAGTACACTACATCGTCTGTAGTACATGGCGCACATCTGATTCTGTTATCCATGCTACCATATAGCAGTTGTGCATGCACCACCACCTCCAAATTTTGTCTTTCCTGCAAGATATTTCTTTTTTTCATAGTGGATTGTATAGCAGGGCTAGCTTTTGGATATAGCAGAACAATAGTTTCTTTGGAGTTTGTTTTCGTCCATTTTGCGTGAGTGATTTATTTTGTTTAGGTGCCTTTTTTTTTTTGGATGCATTCTTTGTAGCCCGTGCTTTTTTTCAAGCTTTACTGAATCTTCGATAAGCAAAACTATGCATCATTTCTTGTATTGAAGTGGTATACGTAATTCATTATGAATGTAATTGTTGTCCATCTCTGTCATGAAACTTATTCGAGTAAAAAAGGATAAGTGTTTTATTCTGAATAGAGCTTTATTTGTATCCATTTCCTGTTTGTGTGTTGTGTTCAAGACTAACGCACCGGCTACTGCTCTTTTTCAGGACTTCTTGGTGGTGCTTATAGTCACAATGGCGGTGACTACTGGGTTATGCGTTCCACACCCAAGGAACACCTGTATAAATTGCTAGCTTCAATCTTTAGGCTGCATCTGGTTCATACTGTTATGTGTTTGAGTTTGACGTCGATGATGCTTCTATGGTGCCTGAGGCGAATCAAGTTTGTTAGCCCGAAGCTGACAAGATTCTTTGTTTCTTAGTTTCGTGATGCTCCCTTTGATGAAGGACTGTATCTGTGTTTGACAGTTTGGATCTGAGTAGAAACCTCAAGTTGGATGGAAATCTTTTGTGTAGGTGCTACATCTGCTTGCTATTATGTTCGCAATTCAGGTCCATGGATTCAATTACTATTTGGATGATCACCGTTTCATTCATTAGTAAATACAATGGATCGTTTGGAATTTGCACAAGGAGTCTGAACTGTGATCATTTGTTCTTGCAGCAGGTGTTCTACGTAGAACTCCTGTGATGCATTGGCTGTATGGCATCAGCTATTCCATATAGTGGCAGATTCCTTGCAGGGTACCCTTGTATTTTTTTTCTTTCTGAATTTTCATGGTGCTACTATGAACAGGCTTTTTCCTTACGTGGGAGAGAGCTTTTTTTTAAAAAAAATTAAACCTTTTTAAACTAATATTTTAATAATAGCACGTGCGAAAATATATTTCCAAGATCTAGACCGTTTGGTCACGCCAATTAAAATGCCGTGACGAATACTTGAGTCACGCCAATTAAAATTCCAATGGTTCTAATATAGAGCGTAAAAGGTCTTAATAGATTGTTTATACATCTACATAGACTACATTGCTCCTGGAGGTCTTTATAGTGTTTATACATCTACATCTGTTTTGCCAACCAGTGCTTGTTTTGGGCAGTGCTCCCTGTGACTGATTTGGCGTTCTATCAATATTGTTCCTACTGAATTTTAAGAACTCTTTGCACCTGTCTCCATCATACTATTATTTTGCGCTAGTCTCTGCCAGTTCTGATTTAAATGCTGTGCACAGTACTTGGGTACCTAAAATATACGCACAATTCGAACTATTTATCTTGTCTGAACCTTCCTATACTGCAGCTAAGAAGCTTCAAGTGAATGCCGAGGAGATCACCGTCTCCAACAGTGATCTGTCAAGGCATGCATCGATCCTTCTCCCCCCGGCACAACGAACTGACGAGACGGCTGAATTGAGAGATGAACCCTGAGTTCGTTGAACCAAACGATCGAGCAGTGAAACTTATCATCGCTTTACACTATATCGCGGAGTACCTGATTACATCTTGCATTGGTTCCACTTTTACTATTGACAGAACGATATTTGTGCCATGATGCTTAGTCCGATGTAAACACCACTACACACTCTTTCAGGTGCAGCAGAATATAGTAGCTCTACGTACGTTTATAAGGCATCATTCACATTCTTTCCTTGGAGTATATATAAGCTAGGCATCATTCACATTCTTTCCTTTGGAGTGTATATAAGCTAGGCGTATACATCTTTGCATGGTCCTAGTATCCGATCAAGATGCCTCGCTCCCACTGCCCATGTCCTTCCTCTCCCTGCAATACATAAATACTGTCACAAAAATGATCTAGATGGGTGATGCTCAAATTAAATTCTGTTAGGCTACCATGTAAGGTGCTCTGTAAGTAGTTGTGCTATATATATGCCCTCTGTTGTATTTGACGTACACGAACGGAGTATTTACTTGGGAAAGAATTGCCCAAAACAGAGACTGAAGGTAATAAGTATAGTATACTTCACTTTCAAATGCTAATAATTTCCAGCAACACATGACAGAAGATATTGACAACTCCATTACTGTTGATAAGCCTAATGCAGTAGTGCTTACTGTATCTTTCAGTTCAAAGCTCAAATGTTTAGTAGCCTATTACATGCTACACAACTGTTCTGATTGGAGAAAGAGGCTGACCTCCCAGTGAGGCAGGGCAGTGATGAAATGACAACAAGATTAAAGTGACAAAACAACTTGCATATATGCAGCAATAATACATAGAAGAAGAAGAAAACTATGAAGTAGATTATAGATAATAAAAGCCAGCAGCAGCAATTAATATTACCTTGAAAAAGGCTGGAGGAACCTGGAGAACTCACAGGGGAGGAAGGACAGGGGACATCCGGACTTTTGTATGGTCAAGTCAGCGTCCTCGGTTCCGCGGTCCTCCAATCCATTGGTATACTGATAAGAAGACTCCACGGTCATGGTGTTCATGTCAATGGATACCAACCACATCTTCTTCATCACGTATGTGTAGTCGCTGACAAGGAAGTGCACCACGTGTGACCGCTCGATGTCCACCTGAGGGAACATGAGGACCTCGCGTGGGAGCCGGTCAGGCGGGTTGGCGTTCCAGAGCTCGTCGGAGGTGGCCGTGCAGTCCTTGCTCCACACCATGCCATTGCCGAGGGTGTGGCAGGTGACGGTGAATCCGGCGCCGGGTTTGAGCGGCCCATAGCCGACGTCGTCGTTGCGTGCGACGTCGACGAACTTGAGCGCGGTACAGCCAGCTGGACGCCTTGCTGCGGTTGTGCGTGTCGGGGAACGCGTCGAGGGGGAACCGGAGGAAGGAGACGGTCGGGGCGGGCTCCGCGAACACGTCGCAGAGGAGGATGCCGCGGTAGTAGTCGACCCAGCAGAGCTGGTTGTCGAAGGGGATGACGGTGTCGGTCTGCCAGAGGCAGAGTTGCCAGAAATCGTCCTTGGGGTTGGCGTCGCTGACGAGGATCGGAACACGCATGGAGCTCCATTGGCCGCCAATAAGTCCTCCTCCCGCGTCAGCTGGTGATGTGGAAGAGCGCAGCAAGTAGATGTCGGCGTAGACCTCGGAGCGGTTGGCCTTGAAAAGCGTCAGCTCCGCCACCGCGAACTCCTCTTGCTCGCCTCGGGACAAGACGCCCATGGACTTGATCGTCAGCAGGCGCGGCTTGCTGTTCTCCTGGGAAGCAGGAGGACGACTGCGACGTAGGCTGCCATCGGGGCGGGTAAAATAATCAATGTCCGGCTCGGTGCAATGGGGAAGCGCTTTGATTGAGGAAGCAGCAGCAGGGTCGCCCGCGGAGGCGCTGTCGTAGATGAACATGTCCTGCACTCTGACTCGTGGAGAGATCATGACGATGCCAACGCGAAACAGGAAGAGGTTGCGGTGGGCCGCCAGGATGGCTACGGGCACCTGCTTCCTGGGGTCTGGAAAGCCGGGAAGGTGCGCGTAGAGGCGGGAGACGCGCGGGGGAGCGGCGATGCGGAAGGCCACGGTGAAGGGGGCGCCCCAGGACGTGGTGCCCGACGCCCTGATCGGCGCCGCGCTGGCGTCCGGGAAGGACGCCTCGTCGTCACGGCGGAAGACGAAGCGCTCCAGCATCACCCAGTTGGGGAAGGCTGCGGCGGCGGCGCCGGACATGGTGGCGACCTTGAAGAAGGCGGCGGCAGCCGGCAAGGAGGGAGAGAGGAGGCGGCGATCCGGCGGATTCCTGCAGGTTGCAGAGACCAAAAACGGATTTGCAATTCGCGTGGGCCCTCGTTTTTACGTAAAGCTCGCGAGTAGAGAAGAGAGAAACAAGACTCCAGAACGGGCGAGCCACAATCTCTCTGGGCCTCCTACAGAAAGGCCTGGTAGAGGAGTAATGCGGGCTGTTCAGGCGGAGTGGGCCTTGAACAATTACATGCGCTGTGTCAAGAAGTTACATTGTGGCACTGCTCGAGAAAAATTCAGATCGTGCGATTTGACGGGTTCCTAATCGATCAAAGTCCGAGAAACACGGAGCAATGGGTGATCGCTGTACTCACGATACCACTCGGCTCCTGGAGCAACAAAACATCAACTCGAGAATCTAGCGACTCATGAAAGTCATGAGAGGGCTGTTAGGCTGTTACTACTAACCATCCATTATTGTTGTTGTCCCTGAAAGTGCAAAGCACGTTTTTCATTCATAAAAAATGTAAAGAAACAAAAATCAAGTTACAAAGTACCACGATCAAAGCAGAGAGCATGGTAAAGTAAAGAAAGAAAAAGAAAAACAGAGCCAAGCCATGGGCCTTCAGAAGCTTGGACAGGCGGCCGATGCCAGACGACCGCTTCCTCGATGACCTCCTGCGCGGCAAGAGCCAGTGTTGGTAGATTCAGGTACCTTATAGCTTGATTCGGAAGTGATCAAGTACAGAATGACCTTTCACCTTTGACTGCCTTTCAAGCTCCAGGAGTTACTAACACATATACAACAGAAACCGCCATGAGGCCTCTCTCTCTCTGCTTTGATCACGAGATAACCACCAGCGAATCTCTTCAACCCCATCACGTTCAAGATAAGCAGATCAAAGTGTCCAAATCGTCCAAAAAGAAAGCGGCAAATAAAAGACTATATATATACTCAGTCCATTAGCAACTATCCAAAAGAAGATCCAAACCACGTACTTTCGACAACTAATTAACAATTTTAATGTTAACACTGCCAGCCAAAGTACGAAAAGTACTCTATATTTCTTAACGAGCACAACCATTGCTTGTTTTTTTTTTTGAGATGCAACCATTGCTTGTTTGTTAAACTATTCTCCACGAACACCCACTGCAACAAGCAGAAGTTTGTCGCTGATACCTGCATTGCTGCCCAACGTACGGTTGGATGATCGCCTTGATAAGATCGGACGGCCCAAACCGAACGCCATGGCCCTACCAGCAGTACTTGCATGGCTGTCGAAAGGATGAGGCTACGGCCATGCCCCAGTGTGCTGGAATGATGGCTTGCCTGTGGCTGTGACGTTATTATTGGATCCAAGTGCATGCTGTCTCTCCTTTGATTTAGATCCCATAAAAGTGTTTATGGGTACCGGGCATTGGCAGGCATCATGTACCACGCTTCAGTGTTGGGACATTCCTGATCGATGAGAATGTGTGTGTACTGGAGAAGGATCATGTCTGTCAATGCACTACATAAGTAGGGATCAATCATTAGGATCACTGACACTGTTTTAACCCGATCCAAACATATGCCTCTTGGATAATTAATATCGTGTTATGTTCATTCAGATGTGCCCAGTTCGTCCAATAAGCCATAGCACTGGATTTGCACAATGCAAATTGCTGCCTGTGAGGGAGGACACTGGCCCCCACCATTCAGCTGTTGCTAGATATGATCCTCTACACTTTTCAGTACAACAAGTTGTGTGTTGTGCGTATCCTCTCTTCCCCAACCTTTTCCCTTTCGTCTCCACGTCTTTTTTGACCCAAGCCCACTGCCGTCATGGTCATGGAGCAGCGGAGCGCAAGACCAGGATGACTGGATGAGGTGAGCTCCATCTATCAACAAGGACTCCCGCACTGCACATAGATGGCACCAAACTAAGGCGTACGTGCGAAGGGCACTTGCAAGATCAGATGTCGCTGCCTATGGAACAGTAGTGTCGTCGGTCCAGCCATATGGATTTGTGTCCGTGGATCAGCATTACGGATGGAGATAGATGCTGCTTGCTTGGAGGTCCCTGTCTTTCACAGCTCTATCCATTCTGGAGGCTTGGAACACTGGGGCAGCTAGCTGATGAAAATGGAGACAGTGACGTGTGTGCAGTTGTTAATTACCAGTCCATTTTAGCTGGGAAAAAAATGGTGATTGATTAGTTGCACTGCACGCAAATGCGAGATTCTGAAATGCACCATTGATTGATTGTGAAACAATATCTGGTACCTTGAATTTTTGGTTCATGATTTTAGAAGTCACTACAGTTGAGCCAAAAAAATTATTAAATAGAAAGAAGCGATATTGTTCACATCATAAGCGCCTATAAGTTGGACCTGGTCTCTTATGTCCGTGCATGTACAAAATGTTCGGGAAAAAAAACATGCACAAAATTAGTATTCATTGCGAGAAATGATTATGCCGTGCATGTGGAATACACCTATACCGATTTTTTTTTTGCGAATTTAATACACCTATACCGATAGACATACGAGAACTTGCCACGCATGCGCGCTTGGTAAAACAAGATGCACACTTTGTAACAAATGATTATTGGTGCCTGCACTATAATTAACCACGTTCAAGGCAGTCATCGGTCCTGCATCACTCTTAGCATTTTCACCCCCTACAAAGCGGAAAAAGCCACGGCCCGTCCTCGAGTGGTGGATCTAGGATTTTCGCCTTTCGCAAAAGCAGAGCCGATGATTAGAACCAAAGTGTGCCACCTTAAGTACCCAAAGCAACCATGAATATATATCAAGATTCAGCTTTTCGAAAACACCGAAGAATATCTCGAAACCCTTCTGGTAGGAGTACGTAGCTAACCAAGCACATCAGCAAAATTACAAGTGCCAGAGGATCTGATCGTCCTCTGTTAGCTAGCACGGATACCGGTACACATGGACCAATGGCATTCCACGTCGGTGTCAGTTAACTAATCAACCGTTGCATTAGGTTAGTGAAAGATTTACTACTAAGTACTACATGGGGAGCAGATGGCATTATCTTAGTAGCAAGAGGGCAAGTCTCCCAAAGCGAGATCGTGAACTGGTGCATCGGTACGGATTAAACAAGTGACAGTGGGCAGTGATATAAAAAAGTGATTAGAGATTTGCGATTTATCCGTTCGAGCCCGTGGACGTAGGCACAGTGCTGCGAGCCCACAGCAGGATCCGAGCAGCAGCAGGAATCCGGACCTATACAAGATGCATGGACGGATGCCATGGAAGCATGCCGTGTCCTCATGTTGCGCACTAGGAATATTTATATAAAAAAATTATTCTTTTTTGCATGACAAATCTTAATTCAACAGACATGCTAGTCGATCGATCCCGTGAAATGAAAGCCCCAGCAGGAGGAACAGTTTTTGTCAGGGACCACTTCAATACTCCCTCCGTGCCTGAAAGTAAGCATTCCTGGCTTCCCGAGGTAGAAATAGCATGAGAGGAAGAAGACCCTGCTGCCCCTCATTAATGCTCTCCCACGCCACAACCGACAAAGACCTCGGTCGCCTCCACGAGTCGCTGCAGGACATGGCGTCGCCGCGCCTCTCCCCGATGTCTGCCGCCATGCCTCCCGTCCGGCGTCCCGCACCGTCGCCGCACCCAGCTCGAGTCGGCATGAGCTCCGGCGTAGCCACCACACCAAGGAGGGGGAAGGCCGGCGTCGCCGCCGCACCGAGGGGGAGGGCCGGCATCGCCGCCGCTCGAAGGAGGGAAGGAAGGAGGCGGGCGTCGCCGACCATCTGCGCAGCGCCTTCCCAGTCGAGCAGCTCTGTCTCGACCACCACCACAATCACCGGCAGATCCGCCGTCCTTGTGTGGCTCCGCCACCGTGGAGCCGCCTCGCCATCGCCGCCGTCTCAGAGCTGCCTCGCCATCGCTGCCGTCACGGACCCACCTCGCCATCGCTGCAGGTCGGGAGCGACCGCGAGGCATGGGCTCGGCCTAGATCTGGGACGGAGGGGCCGTCGCCGCCGCCGTGCAGAGAAGGGAGGGGCCGCCGGTACCGCCGTCGCAGAGGAGATAAGGGACGCCGGGGTCGCCTTCATGCGAAAGAGGGAGAGGAGAACGGCCCACCTCGCCGCGTTCGTCTCGCGTGGGAGGGAGGGCGATGGAGGAGGAGAGAGATGTGTGCGCCGAGCGTGTGGATGAGGACGACGGACGGGAGAAACGACAATGCGGTGGGGCCCACGCATCGCTCAGAAATGCTTACATTGCGGAAAAAATTTCAAACGCCAGGAATGATTACTTTCAGGCACGGAGGGAGTATGTTTCTCTGTTTTCCCAGCCGGTTTTAATTCGTTTTTTTTTTCTTCCAGAAGGAATTTTACAGTTTGCACATATCAGATTAGTTCAAGGACTAGCAAATGGGCTACAGGTAGCCCAAAGTGCTGTCTCTGTCGATCCTGAAATGCTTAAGCACCCCCAGTTTGAGGCCATACATATACACCTAGTACGGCATACTAGCTTTTTACATATCGGGAAAAAAAAAGGCGCATAATACAGTCAAGAAAGTAGGACAACTTTCAACCAACCAAAATTTGGTCGCATGCAAGCACACTACTCCGGCAGTATGGATCAGGATGCATATATGTATGTTGTCTTGTTTGCCACAAGCAATGTCCCGTCAGATCACAGCAATATAACATATTGATTTAACTTTTCTTCAATCCCCGGATGCATGTGTCACGGCCACGACCTTATCATAAGTGTGCGTCGCAACATGCAGACAATTCCAATCCATTGGCCCTGACGAGAGTGAAGAAGTGATGGCCCCTCGATCCGTGGTTTCACCTGTCCAATCGGTCCAGGTATATATTCAGTCTTTTTTTTCGTAAAAAGAAAAGGTACGTAATTGTATTTGTATTCCTACCGCATGCACGATACATGATGATGCGTGTCAGTGGTGTTCCATTCGTATATGCAATCGATCGCTTGCATGGTTACAACAAGCTTGAAAAGCCGGGACCGGGAGTGATATTCATCACGAGCTGTGTTAAATCGATCATTATCAGTCGGCCGGACACGCCTGTGTGCCGGGAACGAACTCGATCAATCGACCTGCAAAAAAAGGAAAAAAAAACGAACGAGAGAGAGATTGATGATGATGATGCAACCATGCATACAAATTCGTGCAAGTATTGCAGGAAACAAGGCCATGCCTCCATGCCGTCGCGTAGCTCATAACTACGCACGTACTCCATCTTTTCCAACGTGTAGGGGACCAGACTGACCACTGCCGAAGATCGATCGATAGCGACGAGCGGACCCCGATCATCTTTCATCATCGAGTACGTACACATTTAGGCCACTGCTTAACGACATAGGACTAGGAGTACAGTACAATGTGGTGTACGTACGTACAAAAGAGTGCGCACGTTCGTACATGCGTCCGGTACTCTGCTTCTTTTTGTTTTGGGGCTGTGATAGATGACACCGTGAAAAGGTTGCACACAGAGTGTACCGATAAGTGGGTTGATATAGGAGTATTATGGATGGTGAAGAAAGCAACTAAACACTGTATATACCATATAGTTATCGAAAAAAAAGTATATGTACGATATGAAAACTACGGCGTTCTACTTGTGTTACTGTGGCGCGTATGTATAGAAGCAAACTTTTGGTATGTTTCAATACGGAAAGCGCGTATGTTAAACCGTGTGTACGTACTGCCCATATTTTCTTTCTCAAACAATACTCCGTATGATATTGCCATCGTCGAGTACTCCAATTAATTAGCGCATTACTTAGACAGTTCGTTCCTTAAAAAAAAAGGCATAAAGTGCGTCTTCTTATTACGTCCCGATCAATCAAGCTATAGTAATATCTCCAAAGTTGATGGTGACCGATAAATTGATCGTTTGCTGCTTCATACTAAGGTCGAAGCTAGCTGTACGTACTGGTGAAAACCCAGGCTACCCCTGACTCCAAAAAAAAAAAACCCAGGCTACCCAGCCGTGATCAACAGCTCAATTATTGTACCAACTCATGTACCCCCCCGTGAGCGACCTAAGATGATCGAGCCATGGCTGTTTTTTTTTTTTGGTTCCTATGAACGTAAGGTAACCTCTCTTCTGCACCACCCATGCATCGATCTAGCAGTGCTACTTGGCCAACTAGCAGCTCGATCGTTTTGGTTCGAGTAACGTCAAACACCGTGGGACATCATCCGAGAAAAAAAAAACATTGTGGGGCATGATGCAACACAGTAGCAGTCTGTGCTACTCTGGCGCTATATGACCTGAACTAGACAGTTGCAAGTAGTAGCAGAGAAGCTACAGCAGCGATCATTTTCGCCGTGTCCTTTCACGCACCGATCACGACTGTCATAAACTGATAATGCAGTATACTTAGAAGGAGAGACGCGCGACAAAAATCGTCTCCTCATTGACGGCGATGCGCCGATGCCTAGCACTGAGAGCAATTAAGCCAATTATTGGAAATGATTATACATATCTCTTCCATAAATATGAAAAGAAAATATCAATTTCCACGCATCAATTATAGTATTATGTGTTCTGATCTTGATGCCAAAGGCTTGGTTCGTCATGACGACCAAGATTCATTCAACGGTTCCTTTTCTTTTCTCCCTCACCAATCTTTACGCATTTTAATTCGCTTTAACTATTGGACCCCTCCGTGAGGGGCAATTCCTGTCTCAGTCCACACTGACTGAGAGGACCCACAAGTTTCTGTCCTCGTATCTGTTACACTTTTTTTTAATAAAATTCATTGATTAAAGCATATTACATTTTTTGATTACAAAATCAACTGAAACAACTTCAACTAGGATCGGTCTGTGCCTGCAGTGGTAATTGATGGTTTTTGCAAGATCATAGTTCTTCTTTTTAAGGAAGCCGTGTCAAAGTGAGTGAAGAAAAAAATCTAAGTTTTCAGATTTTTACATATATTTTTGTATATTTTATTCTGCTAAGTAGGTATTTTAAGAGGCAAATTTCTTCGACTCTAATGCATATGCACTAGAAAAGTTAACTCGACTGGTCAGTGTGATGCAAAAATAGAAGTGCCAATTAGTTTTTATTCCAATGCATGTCACATGTAGAATTGTTGTGTGTTTTATTATTACCCCCAAGAACCATATTTTTTCTATAACTTTTATTCCTCCTATGATAAGGCCTTAAGCTCAAAAATACACTAAATGAATAAAATAAGTTTCTGTCCCTACCCACATAATAGAATGTCTTTGAATTGTGTTATAAAAATTTCATAATGTGTTAATTTGTGGATGCAAAAATAAATACTTTTAGAAACAACATTATTGTATTTTTGATTGTGAAAATAGTTGGTACAAACTCCTAAATATTAGCTTATGAGATAATTATTTTGCAAAAAAAAAGACTACATCTTCTTTTAGCTCTTTTCATCTCTTTCACGTCATGAACAAACTATTTTTTTGTGAAACCATCATAAACAACCCATGATGGTGCCTAGTAGTATGAGATGGATTATAAGACTGACTACTTGTACATGTACTTTTCTGTTGTAGTTTTGAGGGTGTCAATCAATTTTGATTGGCTTGGGTCCTAGTTTTAAATCTCACCAAACCCTTGAGAACAAATTCGTCACGTTGAAAAGTTTGATGACGAAGTCCTGTCGCGGGAACGGCACAGTACCAACGTGAGATCGCCAGTGGCATATTCGCCTGTTACTTTTCTTTTTCCGCGAACGGCACACAGGGAAATTCCAAAATGGCCAACTAATATTTTTACTTCTTCCCATATTGCCCTCGGCGACCAGCAAACTGCTTTGTCCACACACCTCGAGTACACTGCCATTTGTGCTCCCTGCTGCAGCTTGCTTGCTCGCCACCCCCGTCCGCGCTTTGGCCTTGGCCCCTTCCTCTTTCCTTCTCCTCTTCCCTGGATTTGGGCGACAAGGCCGAGAAAAGCTAGAGGGGAGAGAAGGCCAAAGCAAAGCAGAGCTAGAGAGAGGGAGCGAGCAGCAGCAACAGAGTGGGATGAAGAGCAGCAAAAGGAGAGAACACACAAACACAAGAAGCCTCCTCCGTCCCCTCTCTCTCCTCCACCACCACCCTCTTTTCTCTCACCTGCACACAAGCATTTCGTTCTTGCTCCCTTGTCCTCCACCTCTGCCATCCCATGTCCTAGCTCCCAGCTCCCTTGTATTATCTCCGGTACTACAACTGCAAGGCTACAAGTAGGAGGCCTTGGTACTGCACGAATCCTAGGCGGCGGAGAGGAAGGCGGCAGCTACATTGCCGGCAGGGGAGATTCGTTCTTGGGCTTTGCTGTTTTCTTCCTGGCTGGCTGGAGCGTTGGTGATTCCGCCGCCGGAAAATCCAATCTTGGCGCGGTTCGTGGCGGCCGGCTGGCTGATTGGCCCTTATCTGCCGCTTGGAGGACCTCCTGCGGAAACACAGCTGTTCGGGACGATTCGGTCCCGGATTTAAGGCTTCTTGCTCCCCAGATCGCGGCCAAGGGCGGCGGCGGCGGCGTAGATAGATCCCACTTGCTGCCTGCGCCGCTGCGAGGAGAAGCTATGAGACAATGAGGGAAGAGAGCGCCAAGAAGAGCAAGGTACTGTGTGAATAGTCTGTTTATTCTTGAACAGACGAGTCGTTGCATCCATCCATCCTGAAGCTCACGTTGAGTTCTTTCCATTTCGTGATCTGTTCTCAACTTTGTATCTTTCTTTTCTTCTCGTGTGTGTAGCTTTCATGGTCCAAGTCCCTCGTGAGGAAGTGGTTCAACATCCGGACCAAGTCGCAGGACTTCCATGCTGATTTCGATGCCGGCCAAGGTATGGTTAATGCGTCGTTCTGGCTGTTCAAACACGAGTAATTGCAGGCACCTTGCTGTGAGGATTAATTAATTTCTGCGCATTTATTTGGAGTCAATGAGAGCCCCATCCCAGGCTCCCAGCCCATTCCCCAAATGGCATGCTTTACCTTCGCTTCGCTGCAGCTAGTAGTATTTGGTTTGGAAAAACAACTTGCCTGAACCAAGATAAAGTTGATTGCTTGGAGTTGGGGTTATCCTAACTGTTGTGTTTGTAGTTATCCAGATTAATGCCCAGTATCGATTCAAAGGTAGATGAGCAAACCATGTGACATGCCCCTTTCCAGTGTTAAAAGACCTCCTACTCGTAGATGTCTGCTAGTGCATTTCAGTTTCCAGTTTTGATCGAGTGATGCAAAAGCTTTTAAAAGGTTCCAACAAACCAACAGCCTTTTTGCCATACGTTTCATCATGTTTTTCTAAATTTTGTTTGATGTTGCTCGGATGACTCCTCTGTCTGTATGCCTCCCGTATCTGTCCCATTCTTTCTGGTGTATGTTTCTACTTTGTGGTTTAATCGGATAGAGATCACGAGCAAAGCAAACAACTTTTCCTTTACATGTGCTTCCTCCGTTTTCTTTCGTTCTCAACTGACTGTTTGATCGATTCTAGGAAGGGATGGTGGCAGTGGATCATGGAGGCCCAGCTGCTCAGCGAACGAAGCAAGCGCAAGCACGGCCAAGAGAGGCAAACCAGGTACCTTAAAATGAACCATTTGGACCACACCCCTCACTCTCTTTGGCTGGAGCTCCAGAGATCCAGCTTTCTCCCCCCACCACTGCTCAGTCCCACTTTATCAAGCTCCTTATTCCAATCTTTGTTTTGAATCATTTCCTGTCTTCTGCCAAGTGATATGATTGTTCTTGCCTGTTGTTCCTTTTGGCCCCACAGACCGGTCATCGCATAAGCGGAGTGCTGATCGCGTTCGCCGAGGTAGAAATAATTTCGATGTAGCACGCCTGACTGAAGTCCAAGATTACAGGTACCATTGATTCACCATGCGTGTTTACCTGCAAATGCCATCATGTCTGTTGTGTGGTCTGAAAATCAGTTTAGTAGCTTCGACGGAGTCTTCTATGCTTTAATCATTGTTCATATTACTCTAGGGTGGTTCATGCAATTTGATTCTGCAACAAGATGCTAAAATATTCTGATACATCAATCTGTTGTCTCTGCATGTAGGATCTTTGCTGCAACATGGAACGTCGGTGGTAAGTCTCCACCGAAGGGGCTGAATTTAGATGAATGGCTCCATACATCTCCTCGCGCTGATATTTATGTATTAGGGTATGTGTTTGATCCTTTTAGCTTGATTTGGACGTTGATGCTTTTGAGCTTTTTAGTTACTTTGGTCTTTCAATCTTTGGTAGGTTCCAGGAGATAGTCCCTTTAAATGCCGGAAACGTTCTTGGCACGGAAGATAATATTCCAGCCAAGAAGTGGGTGTCCCTAATTAGGCGGTCACTGAATAAGAATCCTGGAACCAGTGGTTGTGGTGGCTATCACACTCCTTCACCGGTCCTCGATCCGGTTGTAGAACTAGATGCTGATTTTGAGGGGTCTGCACGAAGGCAGGAGAATTTCTCACTCTTCCATCGTCGATCGTTCCACAATCTCAGCCGTAGTTTAAGAATGGACGGGGACTACATGTTTCCACAACCAAGGCTGGATCGCAGGTTTAGTGTCTGTGACCCGGTCAACTTGGGAGGACGATCAAGTGATTTTGATGGAAATTTGCAATGCCCTGGATCACCAGATGAGGATAACATAGATGTGGAAGTAAGCGATGCTGCACAGTTTTCACCATTTCCTTATAGCTGCAATGCACCTGCACCTTCTGAACCAAATGAGGGACAATCAAACAGCTCCAGGTATTCTTATGACTTCGTAATCCAATAGCATTTATTTATACTAAAGTTCTTTCATTTCTTAATTTTGAGTTGAATGGTAGATCTTTGTGCTTCTTTGGTTCCTGGTAACTTACTTTGACTTGCCTGTGCCTGTCCAGGTATTGCTTGGTTGCCAGCAAACAAATGGTTGGCATATTTCTGACAGTTTGGGTACGAAATGAAATAAGAGATGATGTGAGAAACTTGAAAGTTTCTTGTGTGGGCAGAGGGTTGATGGGTTATCTTGGAAATAAGGTAATAAAAGATCAGCAAGCATGTAGATATCCCTCACTGTTGACATTTTAGCCATTGTCAATATATCGTAAATTTCTTGTAGTAAGTTTCTCCATTTTATTACAGGGTTCAATTTCAATAAGCATGTCTTTGCACCAGACAAGCTTCTGCTTCATCTGTTGTCATCTGACCTCAGGGGAAAAGGAAGGGGATGAACTGCGCAGGAATTCCGATGTTTTGGAAATTTTAAGAAAGACCAGGTTTCCACGGGTTCGTGGTGCCAATGATGTTAAGTCACCCGAGACAATTCTTGAGCATGAGTAAGAGACTTGTTTGTGTCTTTCAGGAGATTATTGAAGCAAATGTAAACTTGTCTAATAATTGCTTGTTTTCAAAATGGCAGTCGTATTATATGGCTCGGGGATCTGAATTATCGGATTGCCCTATCATACTGTTCGGCAAAAGCTCTTGTGGAAATGCATAACTGGAAGCAATTACTGGAGAAAGATCAGGTAACTTACAATGCCCTTTCAGCGGTACTCATTTTTTGGGGGCTGTTCAATTGTTTGAGTTCTTAAATATACTTAAAACAAGCAACAACATTGGAATAGTATTTTGTTTAAGAACAAAAGGCTCAAATTGCATTCCATTTGTTATCCCTTCTATTTGTCTCCTCTAATATCATGACGACTCAAACCTTCGTGTGAAACAGCTCCGAATGCAACAAAGATATGGACGAGTTTTCCAGGGCTGGAAAGAAGGAAGGATTTATTTTCCTCCCACGTACAAATATTCATTCAACTCAGATCGGTACGCAGGAGAGGGCTTGCATCCAAAAGAAAAGAGGAGGACACCAGCATGGTAGTTTTCTTGTCTATGTAACTATATTATAGTGAAAGAACTGCTATATTTATTGTACCTTTTTAACTGAAGATCTCATTCGTTTCAAACCTTTCTTATGAACAAACAGGTGTGATCGCATTCTCTGGTATGGTAACGGCCTCAATCAGCTGTCTTATGTTCGCGGAGAGTCTCGTTTCTCCGACCACAGGCCAGTGTACAGTATTTTCTTGGCAGAGGTTGAAATTGTACACCAGAGGAGGAGAAATATGGGCTATTTCAGTTCAAGGATTGAGGTGGAGGAGCTTTTGCCGCATTCTCGGAGCCACAGAGAAATAAACTTTTACTGATTTTAGCAAGATAGGTATGTTAATACAAAGGAATACAGTTTGTTCTGGTTGCATTGAGGTCTAGAAATTTCTTTGTCCAACGTTGACTTGCATTCTTTTCTCTTTTTTTTTCTTGCGAGGGGTTGACTTGCATTATTTTCTTTTCTTTCTTGCGAGGGGTGACTTGCATTCTTTTATTTACTCTTTGTGGTGCTTCATGCAGGCTAGGAGGTTGGTCAAATGTTCTATATGTAGGGTTCCAGATTCAGCTCATTAGATAGTCAGATGTGAGTATGATTAAAAAATTTCCCTCTTGACGATCTGTTTGCTGATCTGAGACATGCTTAGCGTCTAAGATGTTACTGTCAAATAGTTATAATCAGAAACCTAATGGTCTGTTTGTTTGACATTCTTCGCAACAGATACTGAAGAAACAATGTGCAAATACTAACTTAAAAGGTACAGTATCTCGATTATCTGGCAGTGTCATCCTTTGTATTGCAAAAGCTGAAATAATTAACATATATTGTTGTACTTTTGCAGGATATTGGGCAATTTTGTTGCTAGGCCTGAAGACAAGCTTTATGTCGACGGAAAAGTACCAGCCCATGTTCGCTAACTTATACACTTCATCCAACTTTAGGCTGTTAGTTTCACCAAGCAATATATCGCTTAGAAATGTATTGTTTCCTTTTATTTGTAGTGTCGGTAAACACCATGTTAATTTCTCCTCCTTGGAACCTTTGTAAAACAGATAGTGTATCCCATGCAAGCTGTGGAATTATTGCAAGAAATGATACTTGAACTTAGCTTTTGGATAATAGATTGTTCCTAGCCTTGAGGGAGGAATGATGGATAGGTGTGAGAGGCTTGCATGTCTACAATCATGTTAATGCCCTTTTCTGGTTGTGCTTGAGCGGTTCAGTGAGGCATGCATTTGTGGCACTCATTGCTATGCTGTGTGTGACAAAAAGATTGGCTCCCTGCCCTCCCATTATGCTTCTCCGAGATGGTTTTGTTATGTGCAAAATGTCCCCTGAGAGGTCTGGCGTTGCACACCCGTTCTTTTTGGCATATTTGTCGCTCTTGTCATTTCAATTTAACATCTGAAACTGTCTCGGTTTATATATATATATAAAGGCTTTTCCATGTCAGTTATGGCACGAGCTACTGTTTTTCGGTTGCTCTTAAAAGAGCTTGTCCTGACCATTGATGTTTGCGAGTGGAGAAGAATGCTCTGTATGAACGGTTCTTGAATATAGTCGTGTGTCACTGGTTCTTGACTTGTTGTTAACGTCTTCTTGTTGCCTAAATCATCGAGATCACACTTAGCGGAGGGAGTCACATGCTCTCCTCACCATGATCCCATCATGCCTTCCATTGCCATGATATTTTCAGCTGAAACAAGGGGAAAAGGGATTAAGAGGAGGTAATCGTCCACTTCAGCTAGGCTGCTATGTCGTGCAGTTGCATCAGCAGAAGAGTATGGTTCAACTGATCCAATTTCAGATTCATAACTGTGTTTGACGCCTTGCTGCAGAGTTCCGCCACTTGTCTCTACCCGAGGAGAAACCAGGGTGCTAAATTTATTTTGATTCTCTGCTCTCCATGTGAAGCCTTATTAGTTAACCTTCAGTCAACCGAGAACTGTACTACTTACACGTGAACACTTTGTGCCCTTCCAAGCGTGATCTACAAGTTGCTACTACTACATCCGTGACTAGTTTCTTTACAGTATAATCTGTAACAAAGTTCAGAATCTCGTGTGCTGGGATGGTGTTCCAAGCGGCTGCCGAACCTCCAGCAGAACGAAAAGCCAAAGGCGGAGAGGAGAAGGTGTTCCAAGCTAGTCCAACAGTGCACTGCAAGCAAAAGATAAAGGTGAAAGCCGATGGAGAGGAACAGTCACATCAAATCCAACACAAGCAAGGCATCTGCACTGACAGCTCGCAATTGACCTTTTTTGTTTTGTTTGGTCTCGCCCATAATACGTACTCCTACCTGACACCTCGGTTTTGTTTTCGCCTTTTCTTTTGCGCTTCTAATCGATACGGGCGATGTCCTTCCGCTGTTATTATAAGGACGGAGCAGCATTGCCAAGATCAAATTGTTGTCTTGGCTTTTTGGCACGCAGCAGTAGAATATCACTGCATTATTGTTCCTGAACTGTGGACGCCGGGCCAGGCTTCTGATGATGTGTGTTGTTCAATGCAGTTCATGCAACCAACGAATGAAGGTTTTCAGAAACTGCAAGTTCACTACTGACGTCGCGTTGTCTGATCTAAGCAAGATGTCGAGCGAGTTAACGAGAGAACCAATTAGAGCGCTGCGATTAGCTGCTGCTGAATTGCTGATGCGAGTTGTCGAGCCGGGCCAAGGCTTGGGAGTTACGAGGCAGGCAGGTCATGAAACTGACACACAGTTCTCAGTGAGGGCATGCGCTGCTTGTTCTGAGCTGAGCTGTGACAGGCGGAGCACGGGCGGGCAGGCGAGCTCTGCATGCAGGGCCTGCAATGGACTGCGACCCTGCTGTGAAGACAGAAGCTGGGCAGCAGAGCTGAAGGCAACACTTGTTGGTTCTTTTATGTGCATCCATCGATTGAGGTGTTCGAGATGTGGAGATGAACAGAGACTCATGGAACTAGCCGCTAACGGTGAGCTTGTCTTGCAGAATGCAGATGTGACGATGGGAAGACAGAAACCACAGGCCTTGATTGCTGCTGTGCTTGTGCGTGTTTTAGAGATTCGTCGATGATGCATGTGGGCTCTGAAGAGAGTAATACTTTCAGAAGAGAATGGAGAATTAAAAAAAAAAAGGTGAATGCGGTGAGCGTGGATCGAACACGCGACCTTCAGATCTTCAGTCTGACGCTCTCCCAACTGAGCTATCCCCGCCTGTTGCTTGTAATGAAACTTAGTCCGATAAATAAGCAAAAATCTTATAAGTACTTCCAATGCTTGGAAGCTTGCAGGTGCTGCTGAGTTGCTGACGCCACGCGTGCGACAAGTGGCAGGTGCCTCGTGTGCAGCGTTTGTAGATGATGGGCTGGGCATGCATGCAGGTGAGGCAGAGGCATGCATGGAACAGCCAGTTCGTGCATGCACCAACGCCCAGTTCTCGCCTGCCCCGACCTGATCGATGACGCTCTCTCTAGCTGTACCAACAAGCAGCTAGCAAGAACTTGACCAAAGCCATGCATGCATGGGCCCCTGATCAGCCCCCTGGCCGGAGAGAGAGGGACGATAGAGAGCCATGCCATGGTCTGCTAGGAGAGTACTCATCTGTTTGCTAGCGAGGGAGGGACAGAGAGCAGCCAGGTTTTTACCGCAGGCCATGCCGATGTCTATTTGGTTCTCGTCAGGTGTCAACTCTTTTGGTCCTCTTGGCACACGGCGGTGTCGGGAAGGGAGGCGCCCCTAGGCGCAAGCGTGATGGACGGATGGATGGACGTGGTACGTTCGGCTGCATGGCTCGATTTGAGGCGCTCGGATGCGACCTTTACTCTGCCTTCGTCTGCAGTCTTGTGCCACTATACTATACGTGGTGCGTGCATGCATACGTATTTCTCCCTACGTCTCAGTATAATTAATGTTTTAGCTCTCGACATAGAAATTAATTAAAGAAAGTTGGTAAAAGTAGGTGAGCGGAAAACTGTGTGTATTGGAAAGTAAGAAATGTACATCTCGGAAAGTGATAATGCCAATTATTTTGGGACAACTGGAAGAAGCTAAAATGACAATTAAACTAAAACAGAGAGAGTACGTATCCGGGTCCGGCCATCCCGGGGTGAGCCTGAGTGGAGTAAACTAAGACTAGTGTCGATCGTGGTCGTCACGAAAAGACCGAAACCAACCACCAGCGACCCAGGTCATCTCTACGCTCTCTCTCTCTAGGGCATTGATATTGACGAAGAGCTGAGGACGATGGCCATGCATGCATGTCGTCCACTGCAAGCACGCCTGCGCATCTCTGCCGCATGCCGTGTGTCGGGCGCTGTGGCCGTTGCCGATAACTGTAGTATCAATGCCTAGTTAGTTCCTTCCCACTGTGGAGTACGTACATGCCAATGTAGGTTTGAATGCTCTCGCTGATGCATACATACACGAACAGTGGGGGTCACTGTTCAGTTGCTCCAAGTGGAAGCTGCTGAAGACCCGTGCTCGCACACAGTACTGCATATCGAGTGCCGAGTGCCCATATATACCGCCATTGTTTACAAGTACACTGTGTGTGTGTCGTCGTGGCTGCACGCTGCTGGCATGCTTGTCCACCGGTCGCCGTCTTGCCGACGTTGCATGCATGCATATGCCTCAGGGCAGCTTCCGGCAGGCAGGCCGGCCGGCTCCCATACGGTGGCTGCGCGCCCGCCCGTTTGGGATAACGCCACCATGCATGCATGCGCCCCCAAAACTGCCACTGCGTGTACTGTTAACACAACGGCTAGTACGTACTGGAGTAGTACTACTAGTAGTAGCTGGCCAGGCAGCCGGTACCACTGTCGCATCAGTGCATCTCACACGTCCGTCCGTGCATGACATGCCATGCCATGCAGGCACGACGACGCGCCCTGCCGTACTTGCATTCCCGCCATCTGTCACGTGTCCACGTACGTCGTCGTCTCTCGTTGTCCCCCCCATAACTGGAGTAGTAGTACTTCACGTCGCAGGTGCCATGCATGCCGCGCCGCACGTACGTCCATGTCACGCCACGCGCGACAGACACGGAGCAGAGGTCGCGTGTGCACGCAGGAGGTACGCTTGTGGTGGGCGCAGCTCACGACCTTTACTGGGCTCCGAGTAGCCCACCTGCAAGTGAATGGGACTGAGCCCACCAAGTGTCCAGGCCGGTTCTGTTGCTGTATACTCCTCCTGTATTAGATGATGGGCGTGAGAGTCCGTTATTAGAGCTTCCTTGACCCGATTGTCTCTTTGGCCCATGATCCGCATATCGCGGCCCATTATGCTGTTTTGTTTCGTTTTTTCGCTCTTGGCAGCATGGGCGCGCGGCACACACCGTGGGATTAAATTTCTGCATTCACGTACAGGAAAAACTTGCATGCTTTGTCCCTCAAACAAAAAAACAACTTGCATGCTTTGTCGAATGAATATCCGAACAACCTCGGCTTAACCGATTCAGATTTTTGCTTATCCCTCAATCAATAATAAAAAGGTTCATCTCCATATATATACAAGAATTTCCTGTTGGTTCATCTGATTCGTTGCACATTTGACATGAGACGTATTTATTTTTTCAATATTAGAACAAATATGTTCCATCTTCAAGATACAACCTCCAGCCATTCATTCCAGGTTCACTATATGATCCATCGCAGGCTTTAAACTAATGTTCCACCTTAAAGAGAAAAATGTTTCAGAAAAGGTGAATGGCAGAACTTGATCCATCGGTTGGTTCTTAATCAGACGGTTGGAGGCATCCTAATGCAATGCACCATGTATCTTCTACATTGAGACCTTCAGCGGATTATGATTCGATTGAGTTACATGATAAAATGGGACGTACATACGTCGAAATCTGTCAAATGAACGAGCCATCTATACCTGGTGGCCTTGTTATCCCCCTTTAACATGTACCCTACGCCAACGAAATCTAAGCTGAAAGTGGTTGCACTACTATGACACTATAGTACCTCGATGTATCATATGTATAGCTAAAACATAATTTGGTGATTGAGTAAGAAGGGAGAACATTACAATGAAGTGAGACATGAAGATTATGCCTGACCTAGTTCGACCATCGCCACTAGTCCATAGCCTCGAGCACATACGCATAGATGTAAGAAGAATTTTACACCGCGCTACAGGAGATGACTAACCACAATCTATACCTAAGTGGATACATCATGAACACAAAGAAACACATATTCCAAAAACAAAATACACTATACTATGGTTATACAGGCGTCAGTATACACATTTATATGTGGTGCATGTTCACCACACCATATACTTAAGTGCTTGAAAACAAACAGTGTAAATATAAAAATATGAGATGTGGCACAATGAAGACCATGGATATTTTTCTCACTAATATCCAACATAATAGAGGCAATGAACAAAAAAATGACATCATTTAAATTTTAAAATGCATGCATAACTAAACACATGTCCATTGACGATAGCGATCTGTGAATCGAAAAAGAAAAGAAATCAACTCATAAAAGAATGGGTATGTACACGCTATAACACAATTCTATCTTCACGGGGCGTGCAAGCAAATCAGTTAATGAACTCATACAAGCTTCGGAAGAGTGGGTGAGCTAAAAAAACAAAAAGAAGGAAAACAAAATCCAGCGTCTTGACCTTGCACTCGTCGGGGAGGCCGAGCGCACGGGTGCGGTTGATGTTGAGCCCCAGCGACGCCGGGTCGGCGTTGAGCGCGACGCACAGGCACTTGGGGTCCGACTGCACCACCTTCCCCAGCTGCGTGCAGCACGACGCCGACGCCGTCGTCTCGTTCCCCGTGATGTAGTTCAGGCACGGCGACAGGCTCACCAGCACCGACGTGCAGCTGCTCGACGGCGACGGAGACTGCGCCGACGCGCCGCCGGCAAGGAGAGTCCCGGCGACCATCAGCGCCGCCGCGAGGGTGGCCACCGCTCTCGCCGCCATTTCCTCTTTGTTCTTCTTCTTTGGCTTCCTCTTGCCTCTCTGACACTCGATTGCAAGTTAAGTTGCTGTGATTTCTGCTTGGTATATGTTGATGTGAGAATGGTTTTATAGGAGGCTTTGAGGGGTGCAGAGGTGGCCAAGAAGAGGAGGAAGTCAGGGTGGTTAATTAAGTAGGTGAGCTGACCGTTCCTACTACTCCAGGCAACGAACAATTGTTTTCTTAAAGGAGTTGTTATGCGGCAGCTACCACTTCAGAATTTGAGAGTCCCATTCAGACATGTATACTCCGTGTTCCGATTAAGGCTGGAAGACAAGCTCGTGGCTCGTTAGCTCGGCTCGGCTCGTGACTGGCTTGGCTTGGCTCGGTTCGGCTCGTTTATTTTTTCTAACGAGCCGAGCCAGATTTGTTGCTCGTTATGTTTAACGAGCTGGCTCGAGCTGGCTCGTGAGCCGCTCACGAACCAAACGAGCCAGCAAGTTCTAGCAGGCCCAGCACTCCTCTGTCCCTCCTCCCTCGCGAGCTAAACAAACCCATTGACAGAAACAAGGACCAACACCCTTCTTCCTTCCCACACCTTATCTATTTCATGAATCGCCGCCACTGCACCTCATCGCCTCCCCAGTGCCAACCGCGCCGCCTGCCTCACTCCGTCCGCGAGCCGCATCGCCTGCCTCACTGGCGTGTCGCCATGCTCCCTCACCGCCCTCCTCTACCTCGTGTGGTGATGCCGCCTCTCCCCCTCCTCTCCTCACGCGGTGGCGACGGCTCCCCCTCCGTCGTTCCTCCACGTCACCAGCCCGGTCCCCTCCTGGTCGCAACGACCTCCGCGATGTTAGCATTCGGCTCCTCGTCGGCACACCGTCATGTTCAAGGGCACGAAGATGTACCCGACGACGTGTTCGTCATCTTCTTCCCTAGGTCGCGGCGGGGGTGCTGGAGGTGAGCGGCGGCGAGCTTAACGAGCTGGCTCGCGAGCCAGTTCGAGCTCGTAACGAGCCGAGCCGAGCCGAGCCGAGCCGAGCCAGCGTTTCAGCTCGTTAAAATAACGAGCCGAGCCGAGCCAGCTCGTTATCCTAACGAGCTGGACCGAGCCGAGCCGAGCCGGCTCGGTAGTCCAGCCCTAGTTCCGATGTCTGAATCTTCCTTCATCAACGTACTTGACTAATCTGCCAGGTGGTGTCATTGGTCTCTGAAACACTTGCCGTGTTGGAAGGTGCCAGCAACGGTATGTATGTGTTCATGCGTGTCATGGCAAGAGTATTTCAGGAGCTTCTGTTGAAAGAATCGCATGGGCAGAGTTTGCTTCTAGAAATCACTTCCGTGAAGAGCAAGTGCTTTGAATCTTACGGTCTTTCTTTTTCTGGCACTAACCGTCCTATTTCCTCTTTTTCTTTCCCCTCGAAATAAAATTTAAAGCAAAGGATCGAGGTCCACTTGCTGCTTTGAGGGACCGCTGTTACGAAAACCAGTATAATCATCAACTTTGGACATGCAAAGCTAATGATTTTTTTTAGTTTTAATCAACAAAAGTCACCGGCGATTCAGGAAGCTGCTGCACACCAAACAGATGCTTGCGGACGGACGGACGGACAAATCATGTCAAACATCCTTTTGTTGTGGCGGTGTCATGTGTTTGTTTTCTGATGGTCTGGTGGTGTGTGGTGTCGCTTTTGCTCCTTCCGTCAGTCAAAAGTTGTTAGCAGTAGTTAAAAGTGGTCGGTTAGTTGGTGCTACCTTTTGAGTGGTAGCATTCGGTTGTTCTTGGCGATGCAGGAGCAGCCACCCATGTGTCCTTCTTGTTCTTTCTCCCTAGACCCGTGCATGTATGAGTTAGTTTGACTTGTTGGACCTGACAAAGCTATTCATGTTTAGGAAGTTACAAAGAAGAAACAGTGCTGCTTCGAAGATTTTAATTTGCTTCACTAAAAAAAAAAGATTTTAATTTGCAGTTCACATTCTCTCTCTAATCTCCTGTAAACGGATAGAGTAGCAGAATTCAGCCCATCAGTAGCAGAGGAAAGTTCACACAGATGGACTCCTCCGATACTTGGGCACCAAAACTGAAAGACGAGTCACTTTTACAACGCAAGAATCAAGCGTTCGATTAGAACATGGAACAAGAATTCATGAATGCGCACTCGTGCCAAACCCATTCTTGCTCAGGGTTTCTGTCTCTGATGTTGGTCCAAATTAGACCTCCAAACTATTTTCAGGAGCTTCTTTAGTGCAGACCTGGCGAACACGAGAGGTCAAAAGTCAGTCCTGAACTCTGCAGATGCTAATGGCATGCAGCTGCACGAATTGTTTGGCTAACTACACAGCCTCGTTCATACTCAGCAGACCGCATGAATGTTGCTGCAGCGACCGACCGACTCTAGTAATGTAGCATATTTTCATTCGAATATTTTCTTCACGAGCCTAAGCTTTTAGGTTCAAAGTACTACAACTGTATTTTCTGTACGCCACATGTCATTGATCACGTGGACATTCAATGCAGCTGCACATCAGAGAAAACTCTGTGCAGAGATTTTTCTCTATGCAGTTATGGTACAGTAGCACTAAAATTTACATGGCCAACTGTACTATTCTGCATAACCAATCTGAAAGGATGAGGTAATTACATGTACAGCCAATCCATCGCCACAAATCACACGCAAACAAACACCAGTACAATCTGTGTGCTACTCTGCTTCCACTCTGCTTCTACACAAGCACAAAACCACACATATCTGCTTCTTGGACTGTCGGATGCTGAGATCAGGCCAGCACGGCTCCAGCCGCAAGAACCAGCACGAACGCCGCCGTCGCGGACACGTGCGAGCTGGCTCTCCCGGCGGAGCTGGGCAGCACCGCCGGCCTCGTCTGCCCCTGGCTCACCGGCGCCGTCGCGGTGGGATCAACCGGCGCATCAGGCTCCGGAGTTGCCGGCGTCGATGGCGCTGCAAGTTTGAACAGAAACGCGGCGTGCGTCAGTACAACCGCCACAATCCAAGGGGCTAAAAATTCACGCATGCATGAGTTGAGCAGTGTTCTTACACAGCGGCGGCAGGCTGGAGCCTGGAGAAACCGGGACGGGACCCGGAGCCGGGACCTGAGTCGACGTGTCTGCACAAACACCATTAGATCAAGCGTACGGATTAGCATTTCGTTCGTAATCTTGATCGTCAGATGTTTGAACCCAGTACTCGATCGATCGATCGATGAGCGCACGCGTACCTCGGCACTGGAGCGGGACGGACATGGAGTTGCAGGCCTTGGGCAGGTTCACCGCGACCGTCCGGTTGACGGGCACGCCGAGCGGCACGTTGCCGGTGAGGATGAGGCACGCGCAGCCGGTGCTCGCGCTCATCAGCGCCGCCAGCGACCGGCAGCAGTCGGCCGTCGGAGCGGCGCCGTTGCTGCTGCTGGTGAGGAAGTTGAAGCACGGGGTGAAGCTGGTGAGCAGCGACGTCGTGCACGACGCCGCCGCCGGGGGCGCCTGCCCTGACGCCGGCTAGGACATCGCTGCCATCGCCACTGCCAGCGCCGCGAGCAGCTTGATCGCTGTTTCCAGTCCCATCTTCCTCTAGCTGCTGCCTTCTCACGCCTGACTGTGGTACAACTCGACTGCACGAGCGGAGTTTAATTTGGAGGGAAAATGTTGTGACGAGATCAGGGGAGTGCGTGGTTGCTACAAACGTGCGCTCGTGTACTTAAGTGATGGTTGGAGGAAACTTTGTTGTGAGATGTGATGTTGGTAGCTCGAGAATCGGTTGTGCTAGCATAACTACCATAACTAACCTTTTATGTATTGTGACGAGATCAGGAGAGTGTCGTGTTTTTAAGTGATGATTTGGAGGAAAGTTAGTTGCGAGTTGTAATTGGGTAGCTCGAGAATTGGTTATGGTAGCATAACTTCCGTAACTAATCTTTTATGTGCTCTTTTTTTTTTAATTGAAATCTTTTATGTGCTCTTGTCAAAGCCTCGCACGACATGTTAGAGATGTTTCAGGGCGGCCGGATAGGCGTGGTTTCTCACCAGATGATGCCACGTCATCCAACCAGCGTACCAACTGAAGAGCTTTGTTTTCTCATTCTTCTTTGGTACAAGGACACGTGAGCTGAACATAGAGTTTGACGTTGCTTCAAAAAAAAAAAAAACATAGAGTTTGACCGCCTTGTTGTGTGGGTTATATCGGCCAACATAGTTCCATTCTGAGCGGAGAGACACGGGGTCAACAAGCAAAAGCAACATCAACCAGAATTTTTTTGGAGGAAGAGAGGTTTACTAATTACTCAGAAATGATATTACAATTGTTAAGCTCTAAATCAGTCGCAGTTCACGTCGCATAGCGAAATGCATTTGTCCCTTTTTTTTTGTGTGGATATTGAATTAGTAATTGATACTCGACATTAGTAGAAAACTTCAGTCGGGATTGGTAAAACCAAGAAAGTACCTTAGCTCGGTCTTTGTCAAGCAGCTGAGTAAGTTTCAGTCCATTCTTTTGGATGTGGATTTGAAGACATAGGAGATTGGACGGAAAGAAAGACAGAGGCAGGCGGCGGCGGCGGCTCCTGAAGAAAAACTTTGCCGGCCCCCTCGCCTCCGGCGGCCTCGCCGTCGGCGGAGGAGGGAGGCCCGGCATTCGGCGTCCACTTTGTTCGCTCTTAAGTTTAGATAGAGTTAGGTCTTCCATGGTGGTTGCTTTTGGCGGCGGCCACGGTGGTTGTTAGGGTTAGGGTTCCTCTATTGGTTCGGTCCAAGAAGGTGGCAGCGGTTGTGCGGCGTCATCAACTTCGTCGGCATGGAGCACTGGAGGACAAGGCGTCTCCGCGGTGGTGGCGAGTCGAAGGCGCCATCATCGATGAAGAATAAAGTACTCCGGCTCCTCCTTTGTCTTGTCATGGTTCTTCTTGGCCATGGCTGTGGGCTAGTGAGACTTCGATTTCCGGTGATATCCATCTGGATGTCGCTCGGATTTGTGTTTTCCTATGACGGATATGGTGGAGGAGGCGACGATGAGCTCGGCTACGGGCTTGACGGCGGCAAGTTCATCGTATTTGCATGTGGAATATCGGTCTACCCCTCTTTTGCGAAAGGGTTGGGTTTCAGTTTTCCCCCGTCGGAGATGAGGATGGCGGTGGTGGATGGTGAGATGGCCATGTTCGTTCAGATCGGAGTTCTCTTCCGTGGCATATCTGTTTGGGATGGTGATCCTAGATGGTGGAATTTTCGGCTTTTTCCAGGTTTCTTGTCTCCCATCAATGGAGTTGGCTTTGATTGGGATGCTCTTGTAATCTGGGGATGTAATTTGCTTCAATATTAATGAAATTCCCCTTTTCGCAAAAAAAAAAAGAAGACATAGGAGATTGGAATTCGTTTTTAGATAAAGGGAAATTCTATTTCATCAAGCAAATGAAAGTATCCCGACCTCTACATCGTGTGATGTATTTGGTCAGTTCATTATTACAAACCATCACTATGTGTAGACTCCGTCTACAACATAGGACATAAACCAAAGCGCCAAACAAATGGCGACAAGCAAATAAGCCTAACATGAGGCGGAAATATAACAAAGAGTTCATCAATTGCATAACCTATTGCTAAACTTCCACCCATGCTTGGCGAAGATCTCCATTGTTACGGTCTCCAAGAGGCGGCATGCATGTTGCATATGTGTTCGCCTCTCCTTCTTTTGGAAGATTGACCATGTCCTTATCCAATGAGTACCCCTGTATATAACCTGCATAGGAGTAAAAGGCAATGTTTTATCAAATACCACATCATTCCGGCTTAACCATATGGCCCAGCACATGGCGCCCGCACCCACAAGTATTTGGTTCTTGATATTATTGTCAAAATTAGTTAGCCAACCATTAAACATGTCCGATACACTAGTTGGTGCTCTAAAACCATAAGCAATCTCAACAATGCGCCAAACAAACTTAGCAAAGTAACAATCAAAGAAAAGGTGTTGTATAGAGATTGGAATTCGTGACTTGTGCTTTCCAATCTTCTTTTCCTTGAAAATATCTGATTATGTTATTTTTTATCTGATTACTAATATAATTACTCGCTAACATTTTTTTTCATTAATGGGTGAACTTCTGGCCTTTTGAAGTTATGGGACAAATCAGGATTTAAGAAATTGATAAAAAAAACTATGCACGTATAGAATGAAATTTAATTTATTTGAGATCATGGGATGGTACTTGAATGATCACTTTGATCTTAAGCCAAGGGTCAAAGGGAAGAATTTCCATTGATTATCAAAATCCAGGATAAGGTGGCAATGCCGCATATTGAATCTTACACAGCCTTTCTAATATTATAGATAAAAAATTCATTGCAAAAATAAGACTAAAATTTAATATAAAGTCTGGGGTTTGGTATGTTCTGGAGAAAATAGATATTTATGGTATGATGCCTAAATTAATCATATGTGTATACATGATCCGAGGTTCAGGGATCTGGGATTCTCAGTTACTACAAGGATATATTATCATTATCACATAATTAACAAAATATCTTTGTTTGCTATATGATAGTAATGATGCAATTAATAACATAGGATACAAATTTTTTGTTACATACATATAAGGGTCCTAGTAACATTGGAATTTGTACTTTAATATTATTTTTAGAACCTAAATAATTTCTACTCATTCCTTCATTCCATTCTAGTATTGTGGAGCATGTTTATTACCAAATGGGCCATGACCATCTCAATATTCCAGACCCATGACCATTAGTTCTAGTGGTTAATCAGATGTGCAAGTGACCATTCTTTCTCTTGCAATCACTTCCCCTTTTTATTCAGACTCAATCTTCACCATAGATCCCACTCTATTTGATTTGGTTGTGCATAATATGTACATGTACAGGAGACAATATTGTATAATATTCTTTTTTTGAACCAAATATTGTATAATATTCTTGACAAGGGTACTTTTTTTATTGTGATGTAGTTGACGTAATTTGTAATGGAGTTAGAAGCAGGAAATTCACCCATCGTAATCTATTTATTTGTATGCAATTTTATGACACAAATTTAGGACCAAACTTTGAAAGATATTTACAATTGCATCACAGTCCAAGTCATACAAAAGTTAAAGATAATTTTTTCCGTACAAATAACATAAATGAACCTAGAGATTGTTTGTGTAAAATAAAAATAATGCATAGAAGAGTGAAGAGGTTGGATCACAATGACATCCAGTTACTCTAATTGAAAAATCGAGAAGGGATGAATTATATTTGATTGTACCACATAGTGATTTTACCACGTGCCTGCATAGGATTATCTAAGAGTTACTAAGAGTGAGGAAAGGAATGCGAGTAGTTGTGAGGAAGGAGAGACACAAAACTAGTGGTAACACAATGCCAACCATAAAAAAAATGATTGTTAACGAAGGAACAATACTTACATTTTAATTGAACACACTCAGTCTGAGAATGAACTGATACTAATTATAAACAAAAAATTGCTTTGTTGTATTGTTGGTGTACAACCATGGAGGTTTTGCATAGAGAATAAGTTGCCTAAGAACACAAAAAGTATTATTTTTGGACTTTGTGTATGTAATTTAAACGAGATGAGTTAAACGACAATGTTTGGACTTGGAACGTTGGCGACGAGAGAATTGGGAAGCAATGAAAATATTTTCTGCTTGAGTATATCTTATAGAAGTTTCATTTCTTATCCTTTCAAGAAATTAATAACCTTCTTGAAAATACAATGTTACAGAAACACTACAAGGTAACTAGATCCACCCCTCTTGTACTAAGACCATCTTACCGACTTTGTTGGCAACCACAGGTTAAGTCTTCACTTAGCCATGACCTAAGCTTTTGTGCATGAAATTCATCTACATTCGTGTCATATTAAATCCTCAAGAGAGTGCAAGTTTGTAAGTAAATTTGGGCGCCGATACCGTGCCCGCATGTATACATTTTTAGAAGTCTCTGAGTTTTGTTGTTGCAACATTTGTATCTTTTGATGTTTCCCTTTTTTGTTTACATTTCCATCAAATGGCAATCTTGACACGGCAATTTTTTTTTTCAATCTTATTATTATGATACCACTCTCACCATTGAACACAATGGAAAAATATTCGCTACACAACACTATCGTTATATACTGAAAGAATGCCATTCACTGCCCCAAACAACTCGCAAACAAATACTAACATGGTAATCGGTGTACAACTCTGCTTGCTGACAAGAGCAAAAGGCATGCCACGGATGTCTTGCCTAGCCAGCTAGCTGAACAAATGAGATGACTCGATCGGCTGATCACACCAGCGCTCCCCCAACTGCGAGGAGCAGCAGGAAGGCAGCCGTGGCGGATACGCGAGAGCTCTCTCTCCAGGCGGAGTTGGGCAGGACCGCCGGCCTCGTCTGCCCCTGGCTGATGGGCGGCGTAGCGGTGGGCTCAACCGCAGGTGCCACCGGGGCCGGCGCTTCAGGCAGCTGAGTTGCTGGCGTAACTGGTGCTGCAAGTCGCAAGAAAGAAAAAAGCACGGTTTCCGTCAGAAAAGCTGTCACAAATCACGATCACACAAACTGAAAACGCGAGTCAAGTGAGGTTCTTACGCAGTGGCGACAAGGCGGGCGCAACTTCTGCGACCGGACCTGGAGCTGGGGTCCGAGCCGTCGTCGCGTCTGCACAAACAAAGCAGAGGAATCAGCTTGTCGTCACCACGGGCGTCAGATACTGCAATGAACAAATCTAGAGCTTTGTGGATCGATGGATTACGTACCTTGGCACTGGAGCGGGAGGGCGGTGGAGTTGCAGACCCTGGGCAGCGTGACGGCGAGCGACCGGTTGACGGGCACGCCGAGCGGCACGCTGCCGGTGAGGATGAGGCAGGCGCAGCCGGCGCTGGCGTTCACCAGCGAGCCGAGGGACCGGCAGCAGTCGGCCGTCGGGGACGCGCTGCTGTTGGTGATGAAGTTGAGGCACGGCGTGAAGCTGGTCACCAGCGACGCCGTGCACGATAGCGCCGTGCCCGTGCCCTGCCCAGCCGCCGGCGCCGCCAGCGCCATCACCACCGCCGCCAGGGCGAGCAGCTTGTGGACAAGTCTGCGCGCCATCTCAGGCTCTCAGCTTGAGTGTTTTGGAGAGAAAGCTTGCGTTGCGTTTGCAGTTACGCTGCGATGCGTTGCTGTTGCTGATTTGCTCGTGTTGTGTTTATATAGAGAGGTTAGGGATGATGCATGGGGAATCGGTTATGAGGTGTCATGCTGGTAGATCAGAAGTTGGTCATGGTAGCATAACTACCATAGCTAATCTTTCATTCGTTGTCGATAAAGTGTTGTACTGGATCGATCGAGACAGTTCTATTGGCTCATCAGGTAGGAAGAGTTCGTCACCAACTTATTCTTTATGATTTCCTCCTTACTCAAGGGAGAAAGAAATGCTGTCGTTTTCGTTGAACATTGGGTTTTGACCATCTCTTTGGGCATGGGCCAAGGAATTGTGCTTATGTACTCTGCGACTTCTATAATGAAATGACAGAACACCTGCCGTTTTTCCTTTCAAAAAAAAAAAAGAGATTGCTTGAGGATCATGTTTTGTTCAGTGCCAATCCAGCCATCGAGACCTTGTCATCCACAACCACACAAGAGACAAGACCATGTTCTCCGCTGTAGTACTCCATCTGTCCCAAAAAGAATGACATCATAATTTTCTCTCAAGTCAAACTGTCACAACTTTTACTCGCAAAAAAAAAAAACTATCACAACTTTGATGATTGTTAGCAAAATTTCTACACATGTGGATGTGGTACTTGTTTAATAGAGAGCTTATTTCAATAATATTTTTATAAAATTTCTGCACGTGTATAGAGAGAGTATATATATATTTCATTCTGTCCCTTTCATTTCCATAATCGATCCGTCAACACCGCGCGATCGAGACCACATCGTTTGTTGCAACAGCTCACAACAACGCAATACCGCCACAATAAGTTGAACTTAAACTGCAAAATGTTTTTTCTTTCAATATGTGGGTTCCCTTGTTGTTTACTCAAAACGATTATAAGCAATTTTACCAGGTAAATTACACAAGCTGTTCGTTTGCCACATAAAAATTATCCTGCAGGGACCTGCGCTAGCTGGTCTGACGGCCTCGAAGGAGAGAACCTTTACCAGTTTCTTAGTGTCAGTAACTAAGTAAACCAACGCTTTGGTACACTGAATTAGTTGATTCATGAGGAAACAACTAAAACAAGATTCCAGTACCTGGATCGGAGGGTTTACAGTACACCTAGAGGACCGATCATGCATTCGTCCACCAATTCATAGCACCCATCTAATTTTATCGGTGGTGAACATGTACCGTTTCGACTTGTGCTTCACCATTCGGAGACCCCCTTCTCCATCCTTGCCCGGAATTCTTCTCAAGACCGCATGCGCTATTCCTGGCGGGCCGACACACCACGGGAAACGCCTCTTGCCGAGTGCACCAGGCACTCGGCAAAGGGCTCACGGATGCCGTCCGCGTGCCCATGAAAGTTCTAGCAACGCAGAACCTGCCGGAGCCAAGGTTCACCCTGCCGCAAATGCACACCACCTCTTCTTTCTGTCCATAACAATGAAGAGGTAGCGCCGGTTCAGCACGATTGACTCCTCTTCGTCAGGCTCCGGTGTGAAATCTTCCCAGTCGTGACGCAGCATCGGTGCTCGCCGAGCACCGCAGCATCGTCGTGCACCGAGCACGCGTCGATGGCGGCGGCCCGCGGCCAGGTCCGTGGAGGCATAGAGGTGGTGGTTGGGGCGGCAGCGGGAGAAGCCGACCCAGGCGTCGAGCTCGGGGACGTAGGCGGCGTAGTTGCTCATCATGTAGAGGCGGCTCTCCTTCCCGTCGTCGATCACCACCATTGGCATTCATGTGCCACCATAGCTTCGCAGCCAGCACCAATGATTAACATCCGATCCAGGACGTAGACCACCACCATTAATATTCTCTCTAGTCATCGACGCTTCCATACATATAGGATCGAGACACCTTTTCATGTCCTACTCAAGCTGCCACTCTGCAAAGCAGCTGTTTCCGGCCCGTAGTGATGCGAGACTAAATCTCATCATCAAAAAGAAAGATATCATGGTTGAAAATTCTTATTTCTTCCCTAAATAACTAGCTAGGAGTATTTTCATTAAGTTTGTAGCGGTGCAAGTTGTGGACGAGGTCATCCAAGTAGCGATCCTGCGCGCCCCCAAGCATGATCCTCTGCAGATGAGTGGCGTTGCGTGCGAGCGCCTTCCCCTCGTCCTCCAGCATCACCCGTCGCACCGCCGCGGCGACGTCGTCCTTGGTGAAGGAGCCGTCGTCGTCGTTCCTCCTGACCTCGACGCCGACGCCACGCGCCACCATGGCCCGCGCGATGAGGCCCTGGTCGACGACGAAGGGCAGCATCACCAGCGGGCGGCCGAAGCGGAAGAGGCTCTCCACGGTGGAGCCCCAGCCGCAGTGCGTGAGGAAGGCGGCCGTGGCGGCGTGCGCGAGGACGCGGACCTGCGGCACCCACCCGACGCGCACCATTCCCCGCCCGCCCACGTGCGCCTCGAACCCGTCCGGGAGGCCGCCTGCGCTGCTGTTCCGGAGCGCCCAGAGGAAGCGCACGCCGGCGAGCTCCAGCCCCAGCGCGAGCTCGCCAACGTGCTCCGGCGTCAGCGGCGCCTCGCTCCCGAACGCCACGTAGAGCACCGACCTCGCCGGCTGGGCGTCCAGCCACTCGACAGTAGTGACGTCGTCGTCACAGCTGTCAGCGGCGAGGTCCTCGGGGGGCAGGAGGAGGCCGGCGGGAAGGACCGGCTTGGCGAAGACGTCCGTGGCGAGAGGGAAGAGCCGCGGGTCCTCCGCCTCCGGGCAGCTTCGGTCGATGATGAGGCGGCAGCGCTCCATCGTGGCCCACAGGCGGCCCGCGTCGGAGGAGCCCGAGCTGTTGGGCCGGAACCCGCCGGCGATCCAGGCCGCCTCGTGGCGCCGGTAGCTTGGCATCGTCGACGGCATCCACGGCGGCGGGACCGTGAAGTCCTCGGTCGTGGTGCGGGGATGCGCCTCGTTCGCGTGCTTGGGGCCCACGAACACCAGAAAGGACACCGGGAGGATGTGCAGGAACGCGCATGCAATCTTTTTTTTTTAAACCACGCAAGCACAGTCAGGAATCGATCAGCATATATATCGACAATTCAATTGCCACAAACTAATTATTTCTTAATTAACTACCTACCTTGTGCTCCGCGGCGCTCTCCAAGGCCCAGTACTGCGCGAAGTCCAGGATGATCCAGTCGGGCTTCCTGCTGCTGCTCGACAAACCGACAAGCAGGTCCGCGAACGGCGCGGCGAGGCCGTCGAACGCCTTCTTGAGGAGCTCCACCTTCTCCGGCGGGACGTCCGCCGTGGACTCGGCGCCCTCAGGGAGGCCCTCCACCGCAGGCAGCTCCAGCGTGGCCACGCGGATCCCGGACTCCGCCGCCGGGACCGGCAGCAGCCTGACGGCGTTCCTCGGCGTCGTCACCAAGGTCACGGCGTGGCCGCGCCACGCCAGCTGCTTGGAGAGCTCCAGGAACGGGATCATGTGCCCGAACGCCAGCCACGGGAACACCACCACATGCAGACCAGAGGAAGAAGATGACCTGCAGGTTTCAGCTGCCATGGCCCGGTTTCTCTCTCGACGTCCTAGCTAGCTAGCTTAATTGGATCATTGATCGATCTGCATGCATGTCAAAGATGGATGGGATCTTGTTTGTTGATATACTACTACTGATTAAAGAAGGTAGCTCAAGCTTCGCTATCTGCCAGGCCAGGACATTATATTAATTCGTCTAGTAAAATAATACTAGTAGAGTGCGACCCCGCATGCACGTGTTTATATTTTCTTTAATTTCTACATCCACCAGCCTGTTTGGATCACAAAGATTTCTGACCACAAATCGATCTCACCTAGCTAAATGCTTCATTCTTCAACCTGATGTGCGCCAGCTGCTAGCTAGCTGCGCCGGTCATCCATCGAGATATATATCATGCAGCTCTATGAAAGAAGAAACTCTAGGAATATTCCACGTACGTATGGCTGAGCCAACGCAGGCACCTACTACTGACCAGAGATGTCCGATCGATGAATAGTTTCAAACTGAAATTTCGGACAATGTAGCCATCGTCTGTACATCTTTTGCCTGACCCTTTTGTTTGGACAATATAATGTCAATGCCACAGTACTAGCACACTGTTAATTACATACGCAACGATGATGAAGCTCCAGGAAATTAAGCACCCACACATTGATGGCGGACGCCATCAATCCACGTACGTCATGGTTTTCAGTCCCGTGGCTCGCCTTGGACCACGTCATTCCATTTCTTGAGCAGCTGGCCATGTCGTTACCTTGGTCGTCTGGGTCTCCACTCCCAGAAACCTAGCCACGCTGCGGGCTGCGGCCCATCGATCCCCACCGAGCTATCACACAGCCTCCCGGCTCATTGTCTCCCATGTCCCTACCGGCCATCCACGGAAGGTGCCGACGACCCATCGGAGAAGGTCGAGGTCTGACGGCCTCGAAGGAGAGAACCTTTCCCGGTTTCTTAGTGTCAGTAACTAAGTAAACCAACACTTTGGTACACTGAATTAGTCTGATTCAGTTTTTCTAGGAATGCAAGAAAATCATTAATTGCCACTATCCAATTCATGAGGAATTAAACAACTAAAACAAGATTTCAGTTCCTGGATCGGAGGGTTTACAGTACCCCTAGAGAACCGATCATGCATTGGTCACCTTATTGATCCTTGATTATTCATACCTGTTTGATGCATGGCTGTTCAATTCATAGCACCCATCTAATTTCATCGGTGGTGAACATGTACCGTTTTGACTTGTGCTTCACCATCCGGAGCTCCCCTTCTCCATCGTTTCCTCGAATCACCTCCACGCCGGTGAGCACGGCAAATTCTTCATGAGGCCGCATGCGCCCTTCCCGGCCGACCAATGCCGTCCGCGAGACCATGAAAGTTCTAGCGACGCAGAACCTGCCGGAGCCAAGGTTCAGCAGGTCGTGCCGCAACGCACACCACCTCTTCATTTTGCGCAGAACAATGGACGGATAGCGCCGGTTCAGTACAATCGACTCCTCTTCGTCAGGCGGCGGGTTGAAGTCTTGCCAGACGTGAGGCAGCGTCGGTGCTCGGTGCGCGTCGATGGCGGCGGCGAGGTCCGTGGAGGCGCAGAGACGGTTGGGGCGGCAGCGGGAGAAGCCGAGCCAGGCGTCGAGCTCGGGGACGTACTCGGCTCTGCCGGTGAAGGGCAGCTCCCACCCGCCGGCCTGCGACCACTCGCGGCTCACCGTGTCGAAGCAGTAGGTTCCGTGCATCCCGGACGAGAAGCAGATGCCGCGGCCGCCGTCGACCACCGTGAAGGAGTCGAAGTCGTGGAACGAGGGTTCCTCGGCGAGGAACGGCGGCAGCGGGAGAGGCTGCCACTTGGGTGGGTGTTGGTTGAAGTCGAGGACCTGGAAGCTGTGCGAGAAGGCGGCGTAGTTGCTCATCATGTAGAGGCGGCTCTCCTTTTCATCCCCGGTGCCGCCGTCAACAGCGACGGCGAACGGTAGGCTACCTAGAAGCTCCTCGTCGAGGCTGGGCATGGTGCTGATGGATTTCGAGGCGGCGTCGTAGAGGACGGCGTCGCCCTGTGAGCTGATGTTCAAGATCCTGCTGCTACGCGGGTTCTGGAGCACGAACATCCCGTACATGTAGGTACGTAAAGCATCCTCATCGGTTGGGAACGGGTCGAAGCGCATGCTCGGCGCAGGCAGCCGCCGCAGTAGCCCCATCCTTGTTGGCTTTGGCTTATCATCAACACCGCCGCCGCCATTGCTGTCGGCGTTTGCTGCTTCTGCTTCGGCTGTGGACGGGTAGAACAGATGCTTTGCGACGTCCAGGCGGTGCAACGAATACACGCCGCTTCTGCGCTTCGGACCGACAATCAGATTCACGTACCGCCGGATCATCTTTTCTTCTCCGAGCCTGCGGGCACCAGGAATGTTTGGATCTTAATTCGAGCTAGCAGTCCCTCGCAACCAATCTAATCACCTGCCAGACAATGCCCAAAGAAGAAGAAGAATCAAAGATGGATCTTACGATACGAACAGCACCTTACTTTACCGGAGGTCAAGTCCGGCAGCTGATGTATGTGTGTGTCGACGAGGTTGGTCGTCCGGTCGAAAACCGTAGTGAGCCGGAGCGGCGGCGGCGGACTCTTTTGATACTGCACGCTATGAAATTGCCCAAGCAATCAACCGTCCAAAGTCATCCAACGGACGATCTGTTAGGGATGGCTGCATGCAGCCACAAAGACACCAGTTTTGCCCTACGCATATTATCTACGCTACGTTTCTCTTTCTATGTTGCCAGCCAGGTGCGGTTCCGATTTTCTTTATACATTTCACAATTTCTCCTGTCTTACATATTTTTTTTTTGCAAAGTACCTGTCTTACATAACTGATTTTGAAGATTTTAAGAGCCTTCCGAGGGCATGTACAATGAGAGGGGCTAGGAGGGTGCTAAGAAAAATAGGGGTTTTTTTTTTTTGGCCTAACCGGATTGGAGCGGTGCTTATAAAGGGGTCAAAAAAAAAAATGCCCAGCATTGATATATATACTCCCTTGTACTTCTATTTAGATATGGGATGCTTAGACAAACATGTGGTCAAGCTTTTGAAACTTTGACCAACAATGGTATTAAGAAATTAGTTTAGAAAACCTAAAAATCATACATCTAATATTTGTCCTGAAAAGTAAATTCATAATATCATGTTTGCTAGGAATGCAAGCAAATAATGTTACTGCCATCTGATTTACGAGAAATCTAAATAATAAATGTTCTGCCTACATGTAATCCTAGGCTCCTAGCAACTAGAGGAAGAGACGACGAAGGGATGCCATCCATTTTGCATCGGTCGACGCTGGGCATTGCTTGAAATTCTCTCTGAATAATTGATCCTTGACTCAAAGACCTGGACTTGATCCTTGACTATTCATACCTGACCTTGATGAATCTTTGCTGTTCACAGCACCCACTCGATACTATCATTGGAAAACATGTAACGTCTGGACTTGTGCTTCACCATCCGGAACCCTTCTTCTCCATCATTTGCCCGGATCACCTCGACGCCGGTGAGCACAACAAACTCTTCGTGAGGGCCCAAGCGCTCGTCCCAGCCGACCGATGCCGTCCGCGAGACATGGAAGATTCTAGCGACGCAGAACCTGCCGGCGCCAAGGTTCCCCAGGTCCTGCCGCAACACGCACCACGTCTTCTTTTTGCGTAGAACAAAGGAGGGGTAGCGCCGGTTCAGTACGATCGACTGTTCCTCGTTAGGCGGCAGCTCGAAATCTTGCCAGACGTGGCGCCGCGTCGGTGCTCGGTGAGCGTCAATGGCGGCAGAGAGGTCCGTGGAGGCGCAGAGGTGGTCGGGGCGGCAGCTGGAGAAGCCGAGCCAGGCGTCGAGCTCGGGGACGTACTCGGCTCTGCCGGTGAAGGGCAGCTCCCAGCCGCCGGCCTGCGACCACTCGTGGTTCACCGTGTCGAAGCAGTCGGTCCCGTCGCCGCCGAACGACATGCAGATGGCGCGGCCGCCGTTGACCGTCGCAAAGGAGTTGACGTGGGCGCACAACAAGCCCTCATCTTCGTCGAAGAAGGGCGGCAGCGGAAGCTGTCGCCACTTACGAGTCCGCTGGTTGAAATCGAGGACGTGGAAGCCGTACCCGCTGGTGTAGTTGTTCAGCATATAGAGGCGGTTCACCTTCTCGTCGTCCCCGGCGCAGGCGCCGCCGCCATCGACGGCGACGACGGTCGGTTTGATACCTGGAAGCTCCTCGTCAAGGCTGGGCATGGTGCTGATGGTGTTCGAGTCGGCGTCGTAGAGGACGGCGTCGCCGTCCGCTCTGATGCTGAGGATCCTGCCCTCGCTGGTTCGCGGGCTCAGGAGCGCGAACATGTCGTCCTCCGTGTTGGTGTAGAAATAATCGTCGTCGTTTGGCAAATGGCAACGGCTCGAACTGCATGTTCGCTGCAGGCAGACGCCGGAGTTGGACTCCCATCCTTGTTGGCTTTGGCTTATAATCAACATCGCCGCCATTGGCTTTGGCTTCTGCTTCGGCTGTGGACGGGTAGAACAGATGCTTGGCGGCGTCCAGGCGGTGCAGCGAATACACGCCGAGTCTGCTCTTCGAACTGGCAATCAGATTCACATACCGCCGGATCATCTTTCTTGTCCTGCACCAGTATATATGTTGTTGGATCTTAATAGTATCAATCTCTCCTGATCATCAATGTCACAGAAGAAGAAGAATCAGAGACGTACGTTCCGGCGGACGGGGCAGGTGTGATGGGCGATCTGGAGAAAAGCGCTTCAATACGGCAAGCGGGAGAGCTACCGGAGTTCGCGCCAACGAGCGGTGGCTGTTGTGGTGAACTGATGGCTGCGGCGGCGGCGGCAGCGAACTCGTCTGACTGCTTGGCCCAAGCAGACAATCCACCGTTCTATGTCATCCAACGGATTACCTACGCTTAATTAGGGCCACATGTTATTTTCCCCACGTGCGGCTTGGATTTAAAGATTCTGACGAGATTTAAAGATTTTTTTTGTTGTTTCAAATTGAAACTCTTCATTCCACCTGCAAAGATTGGTTTCTTTAAGTGCAGTGTAGATGATAGTTGTAACACCCCAAATTTCAAATCAAAATCAAAATGGAATAAAAATCACTCCAGATTTAAATTTTTGTTTATTTCTTTCCTTCTCATCAAAATTTTTAAAATAAAACTAATAAAAGTAATTCAAACTTAGCTGGTATGGAAATTTCGAATATAAAAGTTTCTCTAAAAATTAGAACCTTTTGAATTTACAACAAATAAAAATGGTTATATGTTAAACCCTAGCAAATTCACCTTGAATTTGAAAATTTAGATTTGAAAACTTGCATAAATTTCACCATATGCATTTCTGGAGTTTTGTTTTGATTTTGTGTTGGTGTTTTTCTCCCTTGTCTCCCCAAATTTGAAATCCTTTTCAAATTTGAGCCAAATCTGTTAAGCCAGAAATGGAAAAGCCTTTTTCTTTCTCTAAATCCCGGCGGGCCACTTCTTCCTTCCTCCTCAGCCGGCCCAGCCCGCTCCTCCCCTTCTCTCTTCCTATTCCAGAAAAGGCCGCAGCCCAACCTCCCTCCTCTTGGCCCGGCCTGGCCCACCTTTTCTTTTCCTCTTCCTTTTCCCCGCCGCGGGCCTCTTTTCTTTCTTTTCCCTCCGGCCCAGCATGGCCCACTACGGCCTAGCCCAGCCCAACCGCCACCTCATCTCCCTCCTCCAGCTCGACCCGCCGCCGTTTCCCTCTCTCGACGGAGCGCCGCCGACGTGGCCGCCATCTCACCTCTCTCTCTCCCCGGTCGCTCTCCTCCGCCCTGTAGCCACGCGCGCGCGACGTCAGCACTTGTACGGGGCGGCGCCGCAAGCTTGACTTCGCGCGGACCCGAGAAGATAAGGCCGCCGCCATTGTTGACCTCAACAGGAGGTCGCCGCCGCAATCTTGACCGGCCGGACAAGCTTCGGGACGAAGGAACCTCGCCTCCGCCGCCTATAAAAGGCCTCCTATCCCTCTCTTCCGCGACTCCCTCTCTCGTTTTCCCCTAACCCTAACTCTCTCTCCCATTGCCGGTCGTCGTCGATCTCCGCCGTCCGGCTGTCTCCGACTCAACCGAGCCGCCGGTAAGGATCCCCATGCTTCCCTCTCTCTTTCCCCGACCTTCTTTCTCTTCCTCCCCGCCTGAGCTGAGCTCTCACCGTGCGCCGCCCATCGCCGCCGCGCCACCTCGACGCCGGTCACCTTCCCGACCGCGTCCGGCTAGCCTGAGGCGCGCAACACCTTCCTCGCAGCCGCGCGCATCCCACCGACCGCTCGCACTCGCTCAAGCATGCGCGCGCACGCATCCCCTTCGCGCGCCGCCTCCATGCCCAGCTCCGGCAAGCCCTAGTCGTCTCGTTCGTCGTCCTCATCGACGACATCTTCCTTGAAACGCTCCGCCATCGCATGCAGAAGCCCGTCGTCCAGTCCTCGTCAGTCCTAGGCCACCGTAGTCGCCGCCGGCGAGGTTCTGGCCAAGCGCCGCCGCGGCGCACTACCCCGGCTCACCGTGCACCGGCCATAGACTCGGTCCACGGTGGACCTGGCTCAAAGATCTTTTCTTTACAAAAAATAATTCCGAAATTCCAGATAAATCTCAGGCTCGGTACATTTTGCAGATAAGCCCCTCTAGTTTATTCTATTTCTGTTTAGGTCCTGTATTTTTTACAGAAACACCCCTATACTTTTCTGTAATTACCTTTTAGTCCCTACCTTTTTACACCAAGCTCCCTAAACTTTTCCATAATTACATCTAGGTCCCTGGGACTCTCTGTTTTTACAGATAAGTCCCTAGAAACTTTTGTATACTCGCAAACAAGCCTCTAGAATCTTTAAACGCCTATATCTATTCCATCCGAGCTCCGTTTTGAGCGATTCTTGCGCTCACGCGTTCGTAGAAACGCGTAGTATCTTTTGGCACTGTCCATGGAGCTCCACCCCACATCCGCAAGCCATCAATACCCCATGTTTTCCCCTCGCCCGATAGATCCTATCTCGACAAATCATTTTTTTTTCGCTGATCTCGCATAGCGCAACTTTTCTTTCACCTATTAGTGTTGAACCTAACCCCTCTTGTTGAACCATTCCACCTCTTCTCGTCGTATCGTCCCACAAGTATAGTAACCACTTTTCATCACCACCTAGCTTTAACCCTAGCCTAGCTCAGTTATCGCTTAATCAAACCTAATCCAATGTTGTCCTCGCCTTATCTAGTTTATTGATTTATTCACCTCCTTTATTTGATGTCAGTTATTTGAGAATTTTATTGGTATTTCATTCGCCGTTATTTGAGGCTATTCTTTATTATTTATTGCCTTCTTAGTGCATGTCATGACTAGATCATATAGCTAATCTTGCACCCTCATGCATTAGATCATATGCAAATCCTTTAAATAAACAACCCTTTTGTTTCAGTAAGCTCATCAGCATCATAGAACAAAGTTTATTTGATAAATAATTCCTACCTGCTGCATGTTGCATACAGCATTGCATGCATGTCTAAATTTATATACATTTTGCATTTGCATATCCTCTCCTCAAATCACTCATGTTCTTTAATAGAAATAACATAGAGTTTATATAATAGATATGCACGCAATCACCATCAATAAAGCATATGCATCTCATCATCCTCACCATAAGGTTGCACCCTTGCTTCTTTTAAGAGAACTTAGATGATTAATAGTTTGTCTAGGTGAATATGGCCCTTATAAGGCCATGGATATAACTTATAATAAATAATCTTTCATAAATGAATGTGCACTGCATAACCTTAGTCATCTTCTTGGAGTTTTATCGATTCTTCTTATCGGTTCTTCTTATTGGAGTTAATTGGATCTTATTGGTCTTTTCGATCTTTAATTTCTTTTGCGGTAGTTGTTTATACGTAATGTTTCTATGCGCTAGCTTACGCAAGTTCCGAGGAAGAGCCAGAAGAATTCAACAAAGATCCAGAAGATCCAAGCTTCAAGGACGAGCTGGATAATCCAAGCCCAAGGACGAGTCGGAAGACACAAGCTTCGAGGAAGGACTTGAAGACATCGACTTCGATAAAAGAGTCTGAAGACCAAGAATTGAAAGATTAGGATAGTGTTTTCAGGCAAGCTCTACTTCTCCTTGATCATGATGAACCTACTGTTTTCGCAATGCACCTATATGGCCTACTCTCGTATTATGCATTACTTGTTATTTTACTGCTTGTGTAGTTATTGTCCTACTTGTTTATTGATATTGATGTCTGTTACTTAAGCGTTAATATCTGAATCCTTGTTCACCCTTGTCTACCTGTCACCTTGAGAACCCTAGGATAGTTCCATCATTTCTATGATGGCACTTTTACCTTGCTACTAGAATGCTTAGGACCCCTCGCAATGTTTCTACATTGCCACACCTTGCTCACATACTTACTTTTACGAATGTGTTAAATGAGTTTGGTGGTGTGTGTAATATTTGGGTTGGGAGTAACACAACTGTGTTAGGTGATGATGATGTTGGTGACGGTGATGATGGGATGGGTTGGATTGCGGGCAAGGCCACTAGTGAGATGTTGATGGTATGATAGTCCCCTAGTGTGGGAGATTTGGTGCTTGCCTGGCCATATAAGGACCGGTTCTGACACCCGTAAACATAATGATTATCGTACAACCACGGAACCTGTATGGGAAGGACTTACCCTACCTTCTTGGTGCTCTTGCAAGTTCCACCTGGAGGCCAGTAGAGGCAACGAAAGCTCAGGAAAAGATGCGGGAAACGTACCCGTGGTCCGGCTTTGCGGAACCCGCTATGAGTTACGGGGATCCCGCTATCAGTTACGGGAATATCGCATGTCCTGCTATTTGTTACAGGATCCTGTTATTTGTTATAGGAGCACGATGTACCTTGAGTACTGTGCCAGTGGCCTCTCAAGTCACAGTGACCTTTCATGTCACAAGTCCCTGGGTGTGATTTCGTGGTGGACTTGTGAGACTACTCGGAGGAGATGGAATAAGCGTTGCGTACCCCCCTTGCAAAGGGTGCGTAGCTCGTGGGAAAAGATGTACAACCTCTGCAGAGTGTAAAATTCATCCGGATGGACGTTGTCACGGCATATGACACATTATTGTTGCGCACGTTGGATTAGCCACCTCTCTTATCCCTTGGAGTATGAGTGGGTTGTAGTCAGCCCGTGTTTTGGAAGTGATGGCATGGATGCCGGGTCGGTATGATCCTTGAGGTCAGAAGGCGCAACTAAAACTTGGGAACTGGCGGGAATGCTTCATACTCCCCCAGGGCCAAACAACTAAAATATTGACAGTTACTTCTCTGTTTTATCTAAGAATTCCTTCACATGCTTTAGTGAACCTTGCATGAAATTTGCTTACTGCAAATGAACCATACAGCCTACTCCTTGCTAAGACCAGACATGCATGTATATATACCCTTGTGTAGTGTAGGGCTTGCTGAGTACCTTATGTACTCACGCGTTTACAAATGTTGGTTTAGTAGGAGAAGACTTCGTAGAAGACGACGACGATTGGGTTTTTGGTTCTGCTTCTCAAGTTTGCTTGTGGCGTTGGGCCATTGTTTCCGCTGTCTGCCTCACCATTAGTCGGTCGGATAGACTTGGATGGCTTTGAATCCTAGTCGTACCGCCACTAAGGTCTTATATCAGGTACCTTACTTATTCGAAGTATGCTTTTGATTATTATATCTGTGTTCTTGTGCGTATCAGCTACTGATCCAGGGACTGATACAGGATGCACAGCAGATTCCAGAAATGGGGTCTGACAATAGTTAATGCACACGATTTGGATTTGTTTGAAATTAAAATTCTTCATTCCATCTGCAAATTCTTTTGATATTCCAGTATTTCGTGCTTATCTGTGAGACGGCGGAATCCAACTGTATATTCGACCTAGCCTCCGCGTCGCCCTCCAGGCGACACGGGCGGCGATCCCCAGCCGCCGTGGGGATCGCCGCCGCTCGACCTCCCCTCTCTCCCTCCTCCCACCCGGCCGCCGCCGGAGCTGCCTGATGGCACAACCCGTGCAGTAGCCAGGAAGGCGACGGCAGGGTTGTCTCCTCCTCGCATCGCCTCCATCTCGTTGGGTGACTTCGAGATCGGCTTCACGGCGTTTGGATCCTGCCGTTTTGGATCCGGTCGCCTTCGTCAGCATCCTTCCTCTGTGTGCGGCGAGGTGGAGGCCTCCCTCCACGCACATTGCGGCGGCCTGTTCCGTCGCGATTCTGGGTCGTTGGGTCGGCGGCGACCTGGATCTTGGGGCGTGTGGTGGTGGCTCTTCCTTCGTCGATCCGTGTGGCGTGTGACAGCGGCTCTTCCGTCGTCGATCAGGGTCGGCGTTCGATGATGATTGGGCGCAGCATGTGGTCTCGGGGCAGTTGGCTCCGAGTTACTGTGCTTGCAGCTGTTCCTGGGTCGTCGGACCTTCCTTGAGGCAAGGATGTTGCCCATGTTGTACTACTGCTGGCGATGGGAACACCTTTGGGCAGAACTTCGTGGCTGTGGTAAGGTTGCAGCCACTGTGATGTGCAGTGGCAGTAGCTGGGGTCTGGATTCCGATCAACACCGGGCAAAAGCTTGCCTGGCTTGTGCCAGTGCCAACGATGGTAGCACTCTTGGGTGCTAAATCCTTCTTCAAGGCGTCGTTGAGGTACTACAAGTTTGGAAGATGTCCAGGTGAAAACCTTGTCTCATTCGAGATGGATGACGGCGACATCTTTGATGGCGTGACCTTCTTGAAGGCGTCATCTCGGACATCTTTCGTGCGAGGCATGGATCGTTGTGAGGTCACTGTTAGAGTCTACTTCGACATCTTCGACAGCTATCAATAGAAGCCGATGCAGCTTGGGTGGCCTTGCTTTAATCGACAGATGGTGTTCGTCTAGGATTGGCAATTGCTTAAGCTCAATGATAGAGCTTGCAGAGTAGACCTTACCTGAAGAGCTGAATCAGTGAACCAAAAAGGCTGTATTTCGGAGATGTTCTTTTTTCTTTTGTTTAGTCTTTTATGTGAATCAGTGTGCGCATGTGCACTTCTGACGTGGGCCGACTTAGGTCGATGGTTGTATTTGGCCGTAACTTTTTTGGAAGCCAAGGCCAATGCAGTCGTAACTTCTTTGAAAGCCAAGGCCGGGATTAATGCAATCTTCCCATCATCTAAAAAAAAAAATCTGTGAGACGGTGACCTCTCGTTAGAGCTGGATAACGAGCCAGCTCGACTCATTAAGGCTCAGCTCGTTAAAGCTCGTTCTGATAACGAGCTGGTTCGGCTCGGCTCACGAGCTAAAATAGAAGCTCGGCTCGGCTCAATTAGAAAGATCGAGCTGGCTCGTTAGGCTCATGAGCCAAGTATGTTAAAATTTTTATGACAAAAATTTAGTTGATTTTAAGCAGTTTTTAAATATTAGCATGTGCCAACAACACAAAAATCATAATATAACATAATATTACAGAAAAAGTATCAATCTAAGTCAACAAAGATGAAAATAAAAAGATGGTCCAACATTCAACATGAATTTTATCTATATTGAACTTGGTTTATTTTTTAGATGATAAATTGAGCTTCACCCAACATAAAACTACCATTTTATTAGAGAATTAAAGTTGTCATTTCCATATAATCGAGCTTATCGAGCTAATCGAACTGTTCGCGAGCAGCTCACGAGCTGGCTCGTTAACAAACGAGCTATGATGGAGGCTCGGCTTGGTTCATTGAGAACACCGAGCCGAGCCGAGCCGAGCCAAAATTAAGATCGAGCCGAGCTGGCTCGCGAGCCTCGAGTTTTTTTTCCAGCCCTACCTCTCGTCACCAAGATACAATTTTCTTGGTTGCTTCATATCTTCAGTAACCAACGTGTCGAATTATTGATTACTAAATGCCCATAGCCATGCCTTCCATCTGTTTTTGAAGTGTTGATTGCTGCTTAACTCATGAATCGCGGGAGAGTTTTTTATGCCTATGGGGAAAGGGCTGAATCCACCAAGTTGCAACCGAGTTTTTTTCAGACAAAATAACATTGACGATGTCTATCGTAGATATTTTAACCAGATAACTTGGTGACAAAACATAATATCACTTTTCTTATAGCATAATAGCAAGCCGTGGAAACCATGAAAAGAAGGCCAACTGACTGCCCTGACGCTTGATTACTAATCAAGGCTTGAAAAATCAGAGCACCCACTTGATCTCATCATTGTTGAACATGTCACGTTTGGACTTGTGCCTCACCATTCGGAGACCCCACTCGGTTCGCCGGAGAAGTCACCGCGCTGAGCCCCAAGAGGGAGGGAGGGAGAGAGAGGATCGGTACAGAGAGAATTAAGCCGAAGAAGACTGGTTTATTTCACAATGAAACAAAGCTAGGGGTAAAATTAAAGGAGCACGCACCTAGCTAGTTTTTACTAGCCTGTAAGGATTGGGTTGACTTGCTTGGAGAATGACGCTAACGACGCGCTTGAGCGCAGAGTCATCTGAGACCAAACCGTTGTGCGTCACGTTGAGCAGCAAAATGGACTTGAAGTAATGCTGATTGGGATCATCCCCGATGAGCGTGTCCAGTGCCAGCACCGTCTGCAAGTTGAGTATACCATCGCCGTCCCCGTAAACCACTCGCGGCTTGCCGCCCTGTATCAATTCGCCGTCGTCCATATACACCAGCCTCTCGACCGTCGGCACACCGACGCCGTTGACACACGTCAGAGGCACGAGGGGCGCCCTTAGACCCAGTATCACAGGCAACACCGTGGTTCGGTACCGGGTCACCTCGCCGTTGGAGAAACCCACCGCCGCAAGGAACTCGGCGATGTCCTGCGCGGAGTAGTTCTTCCCCGTCGTGATCACCAGCGGCGTGTTTCCGAACACCTTCGGGGACGGCTGCAACGTTATCAGGCTCACGAAGCTCCTCGTGGTGTTGGCGTAGGCCAGCGCGTTGGCCGGCGGGACGCTGAGGTCAGGGTTGAGGAGCTGCATCACCACGGTGTTACCACCGGCACCGATGCCGAGCATGACGAAGTGCTTGATGTACCTGTCGCGCCAGGAGCGAGGGGCCTGGTCCAGGAACACGAGAGCGTTGAAGCTCCCCATGCTGTGGCCGACCAGGATGACCGGCTTGCGCCCGTCCATCTTGGACGCACGCTCCACGAGCCGGGTCAGGCTCGACGTGAGGTTGGAGAAGCCCGCCGATGCTTCGCCGGGCGCGGCCGGCGCGTACCGGAAGTCGTATGGGGCGCCAAACAGGTTCTTGCCCTCTGTGTATCCGGCTCTTTCCAGTGCCGCCATGAGACCTCCCATGCAGATGTTCCTGATCGATCAAGTGTAGTGCATATACATGTGGAACTAATTCAGCTTGCCAATTCAGAAATAGGTAAAATCAAACATATATGCTTGAATGAAACTATTACGTGATCAAGTGCGTTCGACATGCGAATTACCTGTTAGAGGGCCACGGTCAATTATAGAGTTCGTCTAGTGGGCAAAAAAGATGGGGCGCGTCTTGGCTCCCAGTCCGGTGAGGACCTCGACGGAGAGATCGCCGGCGCCGAGCCCATTCAGAGGGAATGGGGCGCCGACGCCACGCGGGAGATCAATCCGGAGAAGGCTCTGGGATGTGCGGGAAGAAATTTCAAATGAGGGGGTACGCGGAGTGCCGAGAAGACGACAGGTGGAGAGCTCGGGGAAGAGCTGCGTGGTCATGGCGGGGCCGAGGTGCAGGAGCGGGCCAGTGGGGCTCAATCAGAGACGGGTCCATGGATCAGCGACCTTGGAACAGGAGGAGGACGAGGAGGAAGGAGTCATAGAAGAATTATTTGGTCAGTTGTGGCTAGTTCCTCCCCAAATCCCCAACCCTAGGGTTCCACCTCAAGAACAACTCGCAGTATGGATCCGACGCGATCTCTGGGAGAAGAAGAGTTTTGAGGCAAGCGATTGCTACCCGGTCAAGAGGTCAGATACTAGAAGTGATTGCCCGAAGCAGCTGAGATTTGCTGAGGATATCTGGGGGGAAGGGAAGAGGAAATCGTTCGTCACAGTGCTCAGGGAGTCCATGGCGGGGAGAGGCGGAGGTAGGGGAAGAGGACCACGACCACATGTGGATGAAGAATGGGGATGGGAAGGTGGGGGTCAGTGGTACCCGCCGAATCAATTCCAACCCCCGTTCTTCCCTAACCAAATGCCGCCTCCATATGGGTTCTTCCCCAATCAGCCGGGTCCGCCGCCACTCCATCATCAACAGGGTCCTCCCCCTCCCTTCTATCAGCACCAAGGGGGTCCGAGGTCTAGACCTCCATTCCAGGGAGGAAGATCGCAAGGATCTAGTCAGTACAAGCCAAAGGTGAATCAGCAGAAAAGCAAACAAGAGCTGGGGAAAGGGAAGCAGTCAGAGACAGAACAAGATTCTACTTCGGGGCAAGCCAAGAACCAGAAGCAGAGCAAAGTGACCTGCTATAATTGTGGAGAATTGCATTTCAGCTCTGAATGCAAAAAGCCGAGGAAGTGTTTTATGTGTAACACAGCTGACCATGCAGGTAAAGAATGCCCAGAGTGGCAGAAGCCTATACAAGCTGCCAAGTATCTAGGGATGGCCAACAAGGGTTTGGGGGTTCTTCCATGTAGACACAGCTGGTAGTGAGAGAAGAAATCATCACTTCATGAGCAATGATAATTGTGCTGTTTTCACCCTGGAAGAGGGGGACATCTCCAAAGAAGAAATCGTAGAAGAGTTGAAGCAACTGTTTGATGCTGAGTGGGCTTGGGAACTGAGAGAATTAGAGGAGTACAAATGGTTGATTAGATTCCCTCCTCACAAAAGACTATCAGACATCCTGATCCACAAGCTCACATACTTTACACTGAACAAGGAAGGGGTGCTGGTGTCTATGAAGATGTGGAGTGGGGAACCAGAACCTTATGCGGTGCTAGAAGATGTGTGGATCCAGGTCAAAGGGATCCCTCCCAAATGGTTTGATTGGAAGGTTTTTGCTCAAGTGGGGTCGACGATGGGGAAACTGGTGGAGATAGACTGGAACTCGATGGTGACCAGCTATTGTGAGATGATCAGGCTTAGGCTCAAATGTAAGGATCCCAGGAAAATTCCCAAGGAAAGGCTTTTTGAGTTGGATGAAAAACTGTACATGCTTAAGATCAAAACAGAAAATGTGCTAGTAGATGATGCCAAGGAAGATTTTGATGATGGGGATGAGGATGATCTGGGAGATGACAAGGGGCTAGAAGATGAGAAAAACAAGCAGATGGACACTGATACAGCTCAGACACCGACACAAGAGACTAAGAAAACAAGCAATGGTGAGGGAAGTAATGGTCAGAAGACCAAGGTCATAGGAAGTAAGAAAGTGCCTATGTGGGCAAGTCTGTTTATGGAGAATGTGCTAGAGGAAAAGGGGCAGGACAAAGCAGAGTACTCATGCATCAACCTACTGAAGGAAATGGAGCTAGCTGACTCAGATCAGGAAGATGCAGATGAGGAGGAGATGGTAAGCTTGCCAAATAGTATTATCAGGAATCTGGCCGACAACTTTGAGTTCTCTGAACCTCCAAATGAGGAGCTTCTGAGGAAGTTACCTGAAACACTGGACTCAATTTTTGAGAATGGCACAGAAGACAAAGCTGATAGGATGATGGGTGTGTTCCCAGAGATAAACAAGGAGCCTGAGGCAAACAAGCAGAAAAGGAAGCTGGAATCTAGGAAGGAAAACAAGTGGGGACCAGTACTGGTGGAGGAGAGACCCAGAAGAACTTGTCAGGTAGGAAAAGGGACTATGCTGGAGAAGGCACAGAACCTGAAAAAGAAGATCAACTTGGAGGCGCAAGGCAAAGGTAAAAATAAAAATGCTTTCGCTGTCCTTGATAGAGTAGAACTTCTCAACGTAGCTAGTGTAGTAGACATTTCTTTAGGTAAGAATAAAGAGGAGGTAGATAAGGTGGTAGATAGCATTCAGGAAGCAGAATTTTGTAGGATTAAGAACTTTTCTAAGGACTGCAAACATCTAGATTGTAAGGTAGCTGATAGTGCTTTTGATCTTACTGTTAATAGTAGTCTTCTAGAGGGTGAAGTTCAGGGAGTGGACCCTGTTACACCCACACAGAGTCTAGGTTGCCAGGGGGGTAACCAGGAATCTGAAGTTGATCTTGGTCAGTGGACTTCAGTAGTATCTAGGAAAACCTTAAGGAAAGTTAGAAATGATAGGAGCCTTTTGGAATGTTAGAGGGCTTAACAAGCCTGGGAGAAAACCTATGATTGCTAGTATTATTAGAGGGCATAAGCTAGATTTTATTGGTCTCCAGGAGACCAAAATGGAGGATTTCCACCCTAGTTTTCTTAGGTCTTTAGCGGGTAATGTTCCTTATATTTGGAACTTTCTGCCAGCAGTAGGCACTGCTGGTGGAATTTTGGTAGGATTTAGAGAGGAGGCCTTTAATGTCACAGTGGGTGACAAATCTAAGTTCACTCTTAGTTTAATGGTTCAGGATAAAAAAAGTGGTCTTTCTTGGAGAATGATTGTAGTTTATGGTTCAGCTTATGATGAAGGTAAAGTAGCGTTTATAGATGACCTGCATAGGACTATGAACATCTGGCAGGGCCCAACAATGATAGGAGGTGACTTTAACTTGAGTAGATTTAGATCAGATAAAAGTAATGGGGTTATTAACCAAACTTGGGCCAATTGTTTTAATGATTGGATTAATAGGTGGGGTCTTCTAGAACTTAACCCCTCCAATAGAAGCTTCACTTGGGCTAACAATCAAGAAAACAGGATCATGGCTAGGCTGGATAGGGTGTTTGTTTCAACTGGCTGGGATGTAGCATACCCCCTGGCCAAAGCCACAGCCATGTTCAAAGAAAGTAGTGACCATAACCCTTTAGTGGTGGATACTGGTAATAACATGTTCAACAGTAAGAAAATCTTTAGGTTTGAGAAGTGGTGGTTAGAAAGGGACGATTTCAGAGAGGTTGTAGAAAAAGCCTGGAATACCCAGTGTCTAGAAACAAATCCAATAGATATCTGGCAGTTTAGGATGAGAACTTTTAGAAGATTAGTTAGGGGGTGGGCTGCCAATGTAGTAGCTTCTATGAACAGAGAGAAAAGAGAAGTTTCCCTAGAATATAATGACCTAGACCTAACTTCTGAAAATAGACCTCTAACAGCTAGTGAGCAGGAAAGGATGAGAGAGCTAGCTAATAAAATAGACAGGTTCTGGGCCTTAGATGAAATCAAAGCGAGACAGAGATCAAGAGATAGGGAGATTTTAGAAGGAGACCGCAACACAGCGTATTTCCAAGCTGTGGCTAACCAAAGGCATAGGAAAAAACATATTGCTGTTTTAGATCGACCAGAAGGGCCAGTAGAGGATACAGCAGGAATGCTTAAAATTGCAGTCGATTTTTATAAAGATCTTTTTAAAAAAGAGGATAGGGGAAGTGTGTCCTTAGGGGAGAATTTTTGGAATTTAGATGAGAAGATTAGTGCAGAAGAAAATGCTCAGTTAGAGGAGGATTTCACTGAAGAAGAGATTAAAGCAACAGTTTTTAGCTGCTATCCAGAAGGGGCTCCTGGTCCTGATGGGCTCCCCTTTTTGTTCTACCATAAGTTTTGGGATGTGATCAAGAGTGATCTAGTTGCTTTGTTTAATGTTTTTCAGAGAGGGAACTTAGAGCTGTATAGGCTGAACTTTGCTATGCTAACCTTAATTCTGAAAGAAAATGATGCTAGAAGCATGAAACAGTTTAGACCTATCAGCCTTCTGAATTGTAGTTTTAAGATTTTTTCTAAAGCCCTGACCATCAGGCTAGGTAGAGTGTGTCAGAGGATAATTTCTTTTCAACAAAGTGCCTTTATTAAAGGCAGATACATCCTAGAAAGTGTAGTGGTGGCACATGAGGTGGTACATAGTGTCCACAGAAGCAAACAACCAGGTGTGGTTGTAAAGCTAGATTATGAGAAGGCCTATGATAGAGTTAACCTAGACTTCTTGTTTGAGGTTCTAGAATCTAGGGGTTTTGGCAAGAAATGGGTAGGTTGGATCAAACAAGTAGTGGTCGGAGGATGTGTGGGAGTTAACATCAATGGAGAGGAGAGTAATTTTTTCAAAACAGGCAAAGGGCTCAGACAAGGAGACCCCTTGTCACCTCTTCTGTTCAATCTAGTGGGGGATGTTCTGACTAGAATGCTTCATAAAGTGGCGGAGGCCGACCTGATTCAGGGTCTGCTGACTAACTTTAGGCCAAAAGGAGTTATTTCACTCCAGTACGCTGACGATACCATTCTGTTTTCTACTGCTGACATTGCCCGGTTGAGAAATCTGAAGACAACCTTAATTTGCTTTGAAAAGCTCTCAGGCATGCGCATCAACTACCATAAGAGTGAAATCATTCCAATGAACCTTGAGGAGGTCCAAATACATGAAGTGGCTCAAGTATTTGGCTGTCCTGTAGGTAGTTTTCCAATGAAATACCTAGGTGTTCCTTTGAGTCCTGAGAAACTTAGGAAAGAAGACATCCAGCCTTTAGTGGACAAAATCATCAAGAAAGTAGCAGGGTGGAGGGGGAGACTCCTCTTATACAGTGGTAGATTGGTTCTAATTAAAACCTGCTTAGCTAGCATTCCAGTATACCTGCTGTCCTTCATTAAATTCCCCAAATGGGCAATCCATTTGATAGAATCTCAGATGGCCCATTGCCTATGGAATGGGGAGGATAATAGTAGGAAGTTTCATCTGGTTAATTGGCCTATAGTTTGCCTAAAAAAGGAGTATGGAGGTCTAGGTGTCCCTGATCTCAGACAACTCAATGTCTGTCTGTTGGGGTCTTGGATCAGAAGATACTTGGAAGATGAGGGTAAGCTCTGGAAGGAGCTGGTAGGTAACAAATATGACACTGACAAACCTAGCATTTTGCATATCAAGGATAACAATAGTTCTCAGTTCTGGAAAGGTGTTTGCTGGGCAGCCAATGTGGCTAAAATGGGGTATAGATGGAATCTGGGGAAAGGTGACAAAATAAAATTCTGGGAGGACACCTGGTTAGGATCTTCAAGCTTAGCTATCCAATTTTGGGAGATTTACTGTATTGTGAATGAACAAAATAGAACAGTAAGGCAGCTATGGGATGGGGCGAATCTGAAATGTACCTTCAGGAGGTGTGTAGACAATAGGCTTATGTTGTTGTGGGAAGAGCTGGTCCAGCTCATCTCCACAATTGAGTTTACTGATGAAGAGGATGCCCTCATCTGGCAGTACGACACTTCAGGGTGTACTCTTCTCAGTCCTTGTACAAAATAGTAAACTTTAGGGGAGTAAAACCTATTTACACTCCTTCTGTTTGGAAACTGCACATTCCACCTAGAGTCCATTTTTTTCTTTGGCTGCTGTCTAAAAGTAAGGTTTTAACTAGAGACAATGTTAATAAGAGGACAACTTTAGAGGATGTGACTTGCTTGTTCTGTGCTGAACCTGAGAATTGCAACCATCTGTTTTTTGAGTGCGTGGTAGCTAGTAGGGTGTGGTCTGATGTAGAGAGTAACCTGCAAATGGGGCTGGGTAACAGTTTTGAATCTATAGGAACTAAATGGCTCTGTAACAAAAAGAACTTGGTTGCAAATATGTTTAGCTCTGCCTTTCTGTGGTCTATTTGGAAGCTGAGAAATGACTTATACTTTCGGAATGTGCAGTGGTTGAGTGTTGGGCAAATATGGCAGAAGGCCATCCTTATGCTCAAACACTGGAAAATACTCTGTCCGGTGAAGTACCTGCAGGATTTCGACTCTTCGCTGCGAAAGCTGGAGAATGTGAGATCCTGTCCAGAAATGATCCTGGCATGATGAAGACGCGCACAACCCAGTTGGGAACTGAAGCAGGCGAGTACTTGAAAAGATACCAGTTGCAGGAAGGCGAGGAGGGCCAGAACCTGAAGCTGGAGAGAAGGGTGATGCAAGTTGATTATTTTCTACTGCATGATGTGGAGTGGCTCTGGTAGTAGTACTTGATGAGTAGTATGGGAGCGCTTGTGTGTCCTAGCAGTAGGTCTTGATGAGTCGAGCTTCATGCTGGGAGTGGTCTCGGAGGGAGCTGTTTTGAGCTATGTTTGAAGCGTTGAAACAATGCACTGTAAACTGTTTTTTTGTGGCCGTTGCAATGCAATTAGGCTGGAGCTGTTGAGGCTCTAGAATTCTAAAAAAAAAAAAAGAAACTATTACGTACCTGTTGGCAGGATCGCGGGAGCCGAAGCCACGGGTGGTGCCGAAGCCCACGACCCGGGTCTCGACGCCGGCCACGTTGCGGTAGTCGCCGGCGACGGGATCATACACGAGCCGCAGTTGGTCTGCGGAGCATGGGTCCGTGGTGGGATCGTCATCCTCCCACAGCCGGAACCACCCCTTCCCCTTCCGCGCTCCGCACCCCGGCAGAGCCGATGGCGGCTGGTACTCGTCAGTGAGCCACGCCTCTAGCTGGCTGCAGGAATAGCCCGGCAGAAGCACCACTGGATGGAGGTCGCCGGAGTGCGCCAGTGTGCTGCCGGCGAACAAGAGCGAGGCTCCAAGGAGGAGGAGCTGCTGCAGCAGCAGCTGCGTATCCCTCCTCATTGCTACCGACAGTTTACCTACCTGATAATGGAGCTTGATTTACTGATCGGATATACTTACCGGCCATATATAGCACAAAAGTTCGCCGGTTGTTGGGCACATGTTGTCTTGTGTTTATATATACGCGCCCATTGCATGCGTCGATGATAAGGTTTGACATATGGCGCCACAACTGCCATTTTGTTTATCCTATCTGTGGTCAATTACTCAACGTCTGGCCGGTGCACTTTCGCTGTTGCTGCTTACGGGATATTCCCATCGGCTATATTTATTATTATCTCATCGGAACATACTTCATTTTCAAAGTTGGTATAGGTTTGACTAGGTTTATTGAAATACTTTAGATACTTATGATATTAAATTTTATATTGTTTGGGCCTGTTCGGCTGCAACAATTTTCAGCCGGCTGGTCTGTTTTTAGCTCAGCGTTGGCTGCTGCCTGTTGACTTTGGCTGCCAGTAGCAGCCGCAAACAGCCAAAATTCCACCAGCCGAACAGGGCCAAATTGTTAAGAAATGAAATATATACTGAGTTCCTTGTGTACCATCCAAACAAGTTCCAATCCCATATCTACCACTAGAAATATTGCTAGCCCTTATGTACCACTGTCTCAAAAGCACACATTTAGCTGCCGTTTAGGTGGTTGATTTTGACGGAACTGATACAGAGGGCAAAGAAAACTTCAACTAGTGGCATTTAGTGATAAGGGTGCTGACATGGCGAATCATTCTCGGCGACGAAGGAAACTATGGTTGTTGGGTGGTTGCTCGGTAATAGAGTCTTCTTTTCTTTTATTTGCTTCTTTTTCCATAGCATACGTGCATTTTGGAATGCAGCATCTTACGTTGTAATAATTGTAGCTATATGCATCATTTTGATGCAGAAGCTAGAATATCAATATACTAGTAAAAATGCACGTGCGCCACGCACGTGTCCGTTCAAATGGCATCACTTGGCAGGACTTTAAAGACATGACACATCATAAAAAAACACACTTCTGATACATCATTGCATTTAAGTACCATAACGTCATAAACAGGACAAGCTCAAGAATATGATAAAACAACGACAATGTTTGAATTTAAAGACGCTAATTGACTTTGAGACATAAAAGACATGACGTGACGCTTAGTTCTTATTCATTGTCGGTAATGGTATGACTATATTTATTTGAGAGTCTTCATTTTCATGCAACCTCAAAGCACGTTCATATCTTTCAGACGATCACGGCTAAGCTGACGTGCTTGATTAGGCGCATTTGTTAGACGTGTTTGAAATCCTACAATTTAATGGAGATAAAAATCAACGCCAATTCAGGTGTAGGTTACAAAATGTGAAATGGACCAGAACACAATGTTGCTATATTTACCTCTCATTGCCTCAGCTTCTGGTCTGTCGGGCTCAAAAATAATTTTGCTATATCGAGTAGTGACAAGAACACCTGCATTTAAATAATTTGAGGATATGAGAGGTAAACAGGCAATGGTGAGAAAATATTGTGTTCATTTCAAAATATGTGTGCATTCGATACCTCTTTTTGTATTCATTTGTACATGGAGTGCAGCAATGGTGTTAAAATATTGTGCCGCGGGTCGCCATACTTCAGCGTGGCGCAAAATATGTGGACTGCGGACATGGATGACGAGAATCTGCATACTGCGCATCAAATAATCACATTATATTTAACGAGAAAGGCGTGCATGTATTTTAAATAATTACATACACAACGTACCACGTGTTCATTATGGCGACATAAGAATTATGAGTGACTTATTCATGTCTAAAATTGTACAAGAGAATAATGCAACTTTGTGATATGATGACAGTCGTAGATGATTAATAATGTATCTCATCCATTGATAAAAATTGTATAATATTTTATTAGCAAATTTGACATCTATATGGTTCTGCTCATCACTTCCTTCAATCTAGCAAGGCCTAACAACATGAAATAATCAATTTTACAAAAAAAAAAAAACAGCATCACATATGATAAATGCGGTTGAAAGCAACATCTGGATCTTCGTATTGAGCCCTTCGTTTCATTGAAACCAACTTTTTATGTCATTGACTGAAAAAAGTTTGGCACGAAGCAACTCATCATACAAGTATCAACATATGTATTCTTTATCCTTTGCATCAAATGCACGCTCCCCCTCATTGTCAGGGTTTTGATTTTCATTACAAGAAAGAATCCCCAAAACTTAGGATTATATTAGAGAATAATTTTGTCTTGAGGAAAAAGACAGTGGGGGAGACCCGGACTATGCTAGTGTCTATTCTGACCTGATAGTTCAGGTTCCAGTAGCCTGACAACGATCCTGATGGTTCCAATAGCATGACAGTGGTCTCAATGGCCTGATTCTTTATACGGTGACGGGTAAGTGTTCTTGTTGCTCACCGAAAAATGACCACAATCTCCTTTCCATGTTTTGGATCTAAGTCTCAAACAAATGCCTGAAATTCTACCCAAAAAAAGAATTAATACAGATGCCTAAATTCGAATAAATTAGTCATCAAGTTTCCATGTTCTGGGTCGAAATCTAAACAAGATGCCGAAAATTGTAACTTTTTGGGTTAAAGTTTAAACCAGATGCCTAAAATGGTATTACTAAAATTGCAGTTTGATGCAAAAATTCCATGCACAACTGTTAGTTTCTCAGTGATTAGAGAAATAAATCAGGCAAGAGAATATAAAATATGCTGGCCGGAAAAAACAATGTAAGAAAGTAAATTAATAAAGTTAATAAAAATGAAATTGTTATTTTCTTATGTTTGTAAAACTCATTAACACACTCTATGTGGCTCAAACTAATGATGTAACTATGCCCTCCATCATAGTTTTCCTTATCTTTATGGACAGACAACATGTATGTAAACTAATGACTAATTAACATTTACATTACTCCCTACCAGTAATAAGTGTGTATCCATAGAATTCCTAATATTTATTTTATTATAAAGTATCTTTATTTTTTTGTTATCTTTACATGTGCGAAAACATAGTAACTATAAAAAGCTCTCACTCCACGTTGGGTAGCATCAGAAGCTTATAAATGAAGTGGAGATTGACTGCATACGGACCTGAAACAAAGGGAATGGGAAAATAAGGCGATTGTTATATATAAATCTGGCCAGCATACAGGACCCAAAACAAAGGCACCTTATCAATAAAAAATTAATGAGGTCATGGAAAATTTGAGAGCACGCATCACCTTGACTACTTCTTTATATAGTGGCCACATCATGCATGGATAGAAGAGACCATCCTGAATGGCGGCAGAAATCACTGTAGAGTCTTCCATCTACACCAGGCTTCAAATGTTTAAGAAGCCAAACGTCAATACAGAATTCAACCAATCAACTGCCTTCCAACAAAACGAAGTGAATTTATTAGGCACAATATATAAGCAAGAGGTACAAGCAAAAAGAGAAAACAGATAAGCAAGAAAAGTTATGCATCGAAACACATGGATCACTGAAATTCTGTTCAAACGAACTAAATAACAAAAAAATAATATATCGTGCATAGCTTATGGCCGTATAGTGCAAGCTGCACCTGGAAATAAGCACACACCAAAATCAGTTTCTTTTCTTCCCACGCGGTAACTTGATCCATCCATCAACGCTGGTGATAAACAATAGTGATTGATGGTCCAGCCAGAATAGAGCAATGCGCGCGCAAACCCATGATAGGACCAAGGCTCGCCAAAAAAAAATCGATGCAAACTGGCAGGTGTTCTGTAGAGGATAATCAGGCACTGAACAACCCAGCACCCGAAATCGAAGAACGAATCACTGAGCAACCCATCACACTGAATAATCAGACACCCGAAATCCCCTAAGAACGAAATCAAAGATCTATTGCAGAAGAGGAGCAGCCGCCGCCGCCGCCACACTAAATCACTGGATCTTACCGCTGCCGCCATGCTGGATCCACCTCGCCACCACCTCGATGCGTCGACGAGCCGCGGAGGATGCCGCGTCGCCACCTACGGACCCTCGCGCCAGCCCGGCGGCTGGATTCACCCGCCTCTGGCCAGATCCGCGAGTTCAGGGGCGAGGAGGGGGCGTCGATGACAGAGGAAGGAGGAGGATTGCCGTCGTTGACGCGTGGGGAAGAGGACGCCGGACCAACAGCACCTGCCCAGCCCGCCGCGGACCACGCCGAGGAAGCCTTCTGCTTGCGCTGCTTGCGGTCGACGCGGGAGGTGGATCTCGTCGCATACATCGATGCGCACAGGAACGTTGGGACGGCGGCGGCGGCGGCTGATGGGGATGGGAGGAAGAGTGGGGATCGCCTAGGTTTTGGAGTGGATCCCCAAGCGGGCCGCCGATGCCCTTTCCACGCAGCCGCCGTCGCACTTCTCGGGCATGAACAACGGAGATCAAGATCTGGCACAGGCGGTCCGCGTCCTTCCCTGCCCCCGCCGAGTCCCTGCGGCGCAGAGAGGAGGCACTCGCGCCGCCGCGCAGGGAGGCCGCCGAAGAGACACGGGGGATCGCCTTGCCGCACTCCAACCCTGATCCATGGCTCTCGGGATGGGATATCAGGATGTAATCGAGGAAGGCAATCACGATTTAGGAAATCGGGGAGGTGAGAATTGCTTCGGTGAAAAAAAACAACGCTATGTCAGGTTTTTTGCACTGAATCTGACGGGAGTAACGCTGAAAATGTCCCCTCCTCCGCCGTGGGCCCGGATTTGGCAGGATTTGACGGTAGATTAGGAAGGTTAGGGTGCTAATCAACGGTAGATCAACAGGTGGGTATAACCTGGCAGGGTAGAAATCATTTTCCGCCCAACTGGTTCTTTAAGGGTTTAGATTCCTGCTTCTACAAAAAAAGCCGTCTAGTGGCATGGCAAGGTGGACTACCACCCAGGGCCACCAAAAAATTTCGGGCCCTCAATTCTTGTCCTACTTAGAGGATAAAGGCCCAACGAAGCCCAACTAGAATCGTTTTGCATTGATATTTGATAGATTTCTAACTTTTACAAGAAACTAGCCCGTCAACCCGTGCAATGCTTGCACGGGCTAGCAATTTATGCATACTACTTAAGCTTAAGAAACATAGGTATTCTTAGATTTCCTATATTTGGCGACAGGGAATGAGTTTTGTTTTCCTCCTACATCCTTAAAGTAGTAGAACCATTAACATATAATTAGTTGTACAAAAAAGCTACCACTGGCACCATGTTTTTTTTTTGCGAGGGAGACACCATGTTATTTGTATACCATCTCAATGATATTCGAATAATTCATAAGACATACTCTCTAACTCTATGGTGTAATCATAATAGGTATATTTTGGACACGATCATGTTGTCCTAGCTTTGGTCATCATTCATTTTCTTACATTTCCAATTTGATGATCTTATATTAAAAAAATTCTCAATCTTTTCTTTATCTACACTATTGCTTATTTACCCTCTCCAAGTTTAATGGCATGTAGTTTGGACGCCTGTCCAAGCACTGCACACAGTTGATTGGCTTAACTGTTCAGAATACAACCATATCTATACATCTGGAACAAAATACTGTGGATAGCTAAAGCAACCACAATGTTGCTCAAAAGAGACAATAATTCACGGTTTGTTTTACTTTGGTTGAATTAATTAAATAGAACTAAATTACTCTAACTATTTTAATTCTAAATTTCAAAATTATCACCAAATTTATTCAAGGAGCCCCCCATTTTTCACTGTTTTAGAAATTAAAATTGCATTAGTTCAATAAACAAAAAATTTTAGTCCGCAAATTAGTAAGACTGAGTTTGATACCTTAACTATTTTCTACTCTGTTTAGGAAATTATAAATTTTAAGCATCATACCCCATTACTCCTATCTTGGCCTGCCAAGATTCGTTGTATTCTTTTGTTCTTCTGATATTTATCACTTATGTGTTAATTAAGTGACATACCCATGCTATTTTATAGATGCCTGTATTATTAAGAATGCCAAGTCTTGTGTACATACCCTTCAAGTAAATCGTCTCCTTAATGCAGTTTACATAAGACATGTGTCATGACTCGTACATATACCTCTAGCTACCTGCAAAAAAACCCATATATATTTGATAATATCAAAATGTTGAACATATATCATTTCACCGCACTGCCAGGCTGCATCTCTAGTAAATTGATAAGAGAAGGAACAGATGAGCAACTCATCATATGGGGCAAAGAAAATAATACCTGAAAACATAGTGTTTCTCTCTTCACAATACAAAAGGCATATTATTCAATAATCTAGTAACATGCCTCAGTTCAAGATAGCAATGAGAAAGAAAAAGGAACATACGTATAGCTCACTGAGTTAGGCAAAATCTATAGTGAAAAGTAAAGCAGTTAATTAGGTTTATTACACAGCAGTTCTGCCAGACAGATTGTCCAGGTACATATATACAGTAAAAAGCTATAAGTTACAAAGCATTTGACAATCTATTCATATCCCTTCAATTGATATACTACATAGTATATAATTTGCTATGGCACAATATATAGTAGATATAAAAAATACATTCTGCATACATTGAATTATCATGGCATCAGAAAGTCGATTCACTTAATACAATATGAAGAAATATATGCAACAGTAAATAAAAAATTGAAGTAGCTTGTGCGATAGAATTGAAGCAATACCAAGCTTCATAGGATATGTTGAATCCTAATATGCAATTTCCCTCGAATAACTGGTTAAGAACTCCAAACATTAATGGATAAACCTGAACTCCATTGACTATTCAACTCTGCCTTCAATTCTCCATATGCTTTCAAAAGGAACATAGCTCTCAGAACACTAAGAGATATATATATGTCCAACTGAGTCAGTGTTTTGAGCGACTGCAGGTAATATTATTTGAAGAAAAAGCAAATTATTGTTGCTGCTTTTGTGAATCATAAATAAATTAAACACTATAATGATGATTAAACTAAGTTGATTTGCTAGCGTAAACCTGACTGGCTTGCTCGATTAAAATCCAAAAGCATATAGAACGAAAAATAAGTTTTTCAAACCTTTCTTCAACATCCAGAGGCCAGATCAGAATAGAGAAATTAAGGTCAGCTCATCAAAATCCAACAAAATAAAATGTATGGCAGAATGCCTTGTATCCATAGAGATTACCCATCGGTTTTGCACATGAGGTAGTTAGCCATGGCCCATATCTGATTGCCTGTAGAGGCTGTGCATGATGGCAGGCAAGCGAGACATTGGAGGCTCAGTTCTCTCCATTGATCTCATAATGTTGCAGCGTGAGGGGTAGGCCCTATGCAGGCGCATGCTCTCTTCAATCCTTATGCGGCTTTACTGCAGGAACTAATCTTCTACTATTGCGCTCGATCTCCAGAGCAAGAGCAGACGAAGATTGATATTGCCGGAACGCGACGACAACGTTGGATTCAAATCGCGTACATGATAGCGCCCAGAAGCGGTTGGTCCATGCGGCTTCTCAGATTGAATCGACTGTCTGCATGCACGTTTACGGGTTTGATCATCAAGGCCGGCATTCTCACGGCTGTTCCAGGCTCCTTCCTCCATGCAGCGTTCCCTGATCCTCTGCTTTTTCAAGGAATATAAGTGCTAGATCGGTAACCAATCAGTGGCCAATTATCAAGGAACAATGAAGAGGAGGGAGCGAGAGGAAGATGCATGGACGGGGAAGCGGCATCGATGTATGGCGGCTAGGGTTGGGCAGGAATACGTGGATGGATTCTCCTTATTGTGTTGATCAATGGTTACGGATACAGGGTCAACGTGAGATGTGGGAAGAATTACAAAAGATCCAATGGTCACGGCTCGTTAAGCCTCAAAGCTGGATGTTTTGCTTTTTTTTTAATAGAATTTTTAGGATTTTCTTTCGATTAACGTGAGGGCTCCAAAAAGAGCCTCTAATTAGTAAAATAAGATAAGATGCTAATCCAATGCGGGTTGTATCTAACATGGACTCTTGCATTAATCTAGATCGTTCAATCTTCATAAAATCCAATGGCTCATAGCTTTTCTTTTTCTGATTAACGTGATAATTTCGTGGCATTGAGAGCGAACGTGGTGGCTTCTTTGGACCTTCAAATACTAAGATAATAGATAATATTTATATTGAAGTTATGGAACTAATTAAAAGTATGTTCTGCCTAAATGAATTTTAAGATTTAGGACCACTAGGGCCTCAAATTCTTGGAGACGGCCTTGATAGGGACAAAAAATATTTGTTTATGATGATACTGGAAAGATGGTTCGGCGTTGCCGCGGCTGATCGCCTGCTTCGAAATAATCTCTTTGCCTTAGAGTTAAACAAAAGGTCGTTTTGAGTATACTTACTGTTTACATAGTAATAACTTACTAATATTAGGTGAGACATTTAATGATATGCTTGATCCTTGACTATTCATACCTGACTTGATGATATATATGCTTTGCTATTCATAGCACCCACTCGATTCTATCAGTGGTGAACATGTAACGTCTGGATTTGTGCTTCACCATCCGGAGCCCGTCTTCTCCATTGTCGCTTCGAATCACCTCGACGCCGGTGAGTACAACGAACTCTTTGCGAGAGCTCATTAGCTCATCCCAGCTGATGTTCCCCGTCCGCGAGACCGTGAGGATTCTAGCAACGCAGAACCTGCCGGCGCCAAGGTTCACCAAGTCCTGCCACAACGCACACCACCTCTTCATTTTTTTTAGAACAATGAAGGGGTAGCGCCTGTTGAGTACGATCGACTCGTCCTCGTCAGGCGGCAGGCTGAAGTCTTCCCAGACGTGGCTCAGCGTCGGTGCTTGGTGAGCGTTGATGGCGGAGAGGTCCGTGGAGGCGCAGAGGTGGTGGTCAGGGAGGCAGCTGGACAAGCCAAGCCAGGCGTCGAGCTCGGGGATGTACTCGGCTCTGCCGGCGAAGGGCAGTTCCCAGTCGCCGGCCTGAGACCACTCGTGGTTCACCGTGTCGAAGCAGTAGGTTCCCTTGCCGGCGAACGACATGAAGATGGCGCGGCCGCCGTCGACCACGGCGAAAGAGTTAACGTCAGCGCGCGTGAATTGCTCTTCCTCGGCGAGGATGGGCGGCAGAGGGAGAGCCTGCCACTTGCGGGGATGCTCGTTGAAATCAAGGACGTGGAAGCTGTGTGTGTGGGCGTAGCTGCTCAGCATGTAGAGGCGGTTCTTCTTCTTCTTCTCGTCCCCGGCGCCGCCGTCAATGGCGACGACTGTCGGTTTGCGGCCTGGACGCTGCAAGCCGAGGCTGGGCATCGTGCTGATGGAGTTCGAGTCGACGTCGTAGACGACGGCGTCGCCGTCTGAGGCGCTGATGCTGAGGATCTTGCTCTCGCTGCTTCGCTGGTTCAGGAGGGCGAACACCTGTACCCCGTGCATGGAGATGCGGTAATCATCCCTATCAATCGCGAACGGCTCGAACCGCATGATCGGCTCAGGCAGCCGCCGCAGTTGTCCCATCCTTGTAGGCTTTGCGGCCTTAGAATCGCCGCCGCCATTGCTGTCCTCCTCCTTGGCGGCGCTTGCCGCTTCTGCTTCGGCGGTGGACGGGTAGAACATGTGCAAGGCGACCTCCAGTCGGTGCAGTGAATACACGCCGGTTGATCTGTACTGCGGACTGGCAATCAGATTCACAAACCGACGGATCATCTTTCTTGCCCTGCACCAGGAATATGTATATATATTGGATCTAAATAGTATCAATCTCATAGATCGAAGAAGAAGAAGAATCAGAGATGTACGTTCAGATGGATGAGAGAGACAGGTGTGTTGGCGATGTGGAGGGACGCGCTTCAAGACGTACGGCAAGCCGGAGGGGCTGCCGGAATGCGCGCCGACGAGCTGTGGCTGTTGTGGTTGACTTACGGTCGCGGCTGTGGCGGCGGCGAACTCGTCTTACTCCTGGACCAAAGCTAGTGATCCACCGTTCATGTCATCCAACGGATCTGTGATGGCCACAACAATACCTACGCTTAATTAGGGCTACCAGATATTTGCCCCACGCGCAGCTTGGATTTAAAGATTGTGGTGGGATTTCAAGATTTCTTTTTGTTTCAAAATGAAATTCTTTATTCCATCTTCAAAGCTTGGTTTATTTTTCTTTAAGTCCAGTGTATATGATGGCTTATGCACACGATTTGGATTTGTTATTCGAACCTGTATATAATTGACCTCCGGTAACTACCGAAATTGTTTTTTGATATTTCTGATATTTTGTGTTTATCGGTGTGACGGTGACCTCTGGTAACTATGGATAATAATGTTTATACCAGAGAGTAACCAAGACGCAAATTCCTTAGCCACATATCTTTAGTAACCAAAACGTGTCCAAATATTGATTATAAACTACCCATAGCCATGAAATTGCCTTCCATCTATTCTAAATGTTGACGTTGCTTAGCTCATGAACTGAGGGAGCGGTTTTTATGTCTGTGGGGAATAGGCTGAATCCACCAAGTTGCAACTGAGTTTTTTTTCTAGAAAAAATAACATTTGCGATAGACATATTGTACATATATCAACCAGGTAGCTAGGTGAAAATAATATAGTATCACTTTTTCTTGCAGCATATATAATAGCAAGCCAGGGAAACCACCGTCCTGACGCTTGATGTATTAATTAAGACTTGAAAAATCAGAGCACCCACTTGATCTGGTCATTGTTGAACATGTAACGTTTGGACTTGTGCCTCACCATCCGGAGACCCCCTTCCCCATCGTCACTGTGCAGCACCTCTACGCCGGTGAGCACTGCAAACTCTTTTGTTTCATAAGGCTGCTCTTCATAGCCAAGGCATAAGCTAATTCTTTCGTCTTCGAAGATCTTAGCGATGCAAAACCTACCAGATCCCAGGTTCACCAAGTGGTGGCTCGTGACAGACCACATACTCCTGCTGTGGAGAATAATATTTCCGAGACGACGACCGAGAACAATAGGCTCCGGCCGCTGTAGTGGTCGGTTGAAGTCTTGCCACACGTGTTGCAGCGTTGGTTCTCGACGAGCGTCAATGGCGGCGGAGAGGTCCGAGGAGGCGCAGAGGTCGTTGAAGTAGCTGGAGTAAATACCGAGCCAGGCATCGAGCTCAGGGACGTATTCGGTTCTACCTCTGAACGGCAGGTCCCAGTCACCAGCCTGCGACCATGCGCGGCTCGCCATGTCAAAGCAGTAGGTCTCTTTGGCCCAGGGCGTTATGGCGATGGTGCGGCCACCATTGACAACAGCGAAGCATTTGATGAGCAACGGTGAATAACAATCCTCGGGAAATGGCGGCGGAGGAAGAGGCTGCCACTTGCGAGGGTTCTGGTTGAAATCAAGGACCTGGAAAGAGGGGTGAGTGATTGCTCATCATGTAGAGGCGGCACTCTTTTTCACCATTCTCCCCAGCGCTGCCGTCTACGGTGATGGAAATTGGTTTGTGACCCATAAGATTGTGGATGTCGAGGCTGGGCATGGTGCTGGTGGAGTGCGAGTAGGCGTCGTAGAGGAGGGCGCATCCATCCGTGCTGATGTGGACGACCCTTCCCTCACTGCTGCTCCTGTGAGGCCTCAGGAATGCAAAGACATTGCTCGACACGGACTCTGATAAATGTCACGGCGTGCCGTTTGACTAGCGACTGCAGACGATTTGGTTCCTGCCGCAATGGCTCCATCTTTGTTGGCCTTCGCTTATTATCGCCGCCGCTGCCGCCGTTGTCATCCTCGTTCGCATTTGCTGCTTCTGCTTCGGCCGTGGACGGGTAGAAGAGATGCTTGGCGACGTCCAGGCGGTGCAACGAATACACGCCGGTCGCCTCGTCCTTGTACCTACGCTCCGCGATCAGGTTCACAAACCGTCGGATCATCTCATTATAATTTCTTCTCCTGCACCACTAGTAACATATATTTGCATCTTATTATTCAAGCAAAGCAATCTCTCTCGATCGATCAGTCTCGCTTCATGCATGGCAGACACGTGCAGATCCAAACAAGACAGACAAGAAGAACCAAAGATTAACTTACAGCCAGGCGAGGCAGATGAGCAGGTCGATCACGACTGGAGGGATGACGCTTGAGTTCAGGGAGCCTGAGCGGCAGCAGAAGGAATTCGCGCTGCCGATCGAGGGACGAGCCGGGGTGCCGCCGCCGGCGGCGGACTCGTCTAACTGCACGAGGCACCGCACGCCTTGACCTTTCCTAAGCTATCCATCGACCATCACCATCCAGTCTCATCCAACGGAAAAGATCTACTCCACACGATAGAGCATGCCCCATGGATATCCATTGTAGGGTTTCCGCCTTTCGCATGATGGAGTCGGAAGGGCCGGTGAACGGACACAACAGTACATCACATAAAGAGCACAAATTTAAGTCTTAAAGTATTACATTAGTCCAATTAAAACATCGAGTAGCACAGCGGAAGTCTAAAACGATACAAATCCAAGTCTAAAGAACGACGATACAACAAGGAGCGCTCGCTCACGATACACGAATCCGCATCACAAGCCTGATGATGCGAACTCAGCTGGAGATCACTCATCCAGCTCCCAGTGGACGGTCCAGCCCACAGGAGGCAGTCCGTCCCACTGGCCACCTCCACCAGACGAGTTACGAATAAAGACGCTACCTGCAAAAACATTAAAGAGCCAAACCCTGAGCAACTAATACTCAGCAAGACTTACCCGTCAACGTGGCTAACTACAGCCGACTCCTAGAATGCAAAGGCTACAAGAGGTAGGCTGACTCACTTGCATAAAAGCGCACTAATTAATTGGTCCTTACTTTCAAATTTTTAACTCAAGTTAAGTACTTAGCCAATAATACAGTGCACTTATCTCTAAAACAGGTATAAAGCAACAATACATCAGGTAATAGCAGTATACAGCAAATTATAGGAAGATAACCATAATAAACTAACATCATCATCATCATCAATAACATCACACTACGAGGTGACTCAGTGAGCAAGAGGGTGCTCATTTCCGAGAGCGGCGGCATCGATGTACATCTTGCAGGAGAAACCTGACCACACGACGCACACGCGCAAAAGTCGCATGCGGCAACCTTTCGCAAAGGTCCCCCTAGAGCTAGGCCGGATCCAACTCCTCCCGAGAAAGACCTTCCCGCATGGTCCCCGTCCCAGACGTGCGTCCGAATTGGAAAGCATCCTTTCTCTCCCGAATACCATGATAGAAAGAGTAGGCTTCCACCGCGCCCTAGGGCAACGTAAGCTACTAAGTTTACTAGGCCCATAAAACACTAGCATGTGATCAGTACGTTCAAGCTTGCTCAGCGGGGCCAACAACGAACGGTCCTTAATCGACACAGACGGGGCTACCACCGTGAAGGCCCAGCCTTCTCCAACCATCCTACACAAACAATCCCCGTCCGGTCTGCAACAAGCCTAAATTCTGCTAGTACAATCCAGAGTGATTCCTATCATGCGAGTGGGATCTACCACTTGTCTTCTACCGTCCGCTAGACCCTAAGCATAGCAGATTCTAACAATATTCTAGAACCAACTACTACAAAAATAGGACACAAGGTAAATATGGAAGGGGGTCCTAATGCAGTTTTATGGTTTCACATCAACTCCTAATAAACCTAATGCACAATCAATTACTAGCCCCAATCAAGTGAGAAAGTAAAAAAATCTAACAGGTAGGCATGCACCGGGGCTTGCCTGGCTCAGGAGCTAAGCTAGCGGGGTAAGCGGTGGGGTCAGTCTGCTGCTCCTCCTCCTGGTGTGCCTCCTCCTCCGGCAGCTGGAAGTCCAGTGGCTCCGGAGTCGTCTCTGCCACTATACGTCATGACAAAGAATGAATGCAAGTTAGATGCAAGTAATATGATGCAATTAAGAAATTAAATATTGGACAGTCATTTATACTGTAAGTGCAATGATTAAGTTTGTTAATTAATTTCGTCTGAAGTATTTTCTTCGTTGACTTCTTGTTCAAGTTACTTATTTAAATTAACTTACGTTGATCAATTAGTTTTAATAGATTTTTAAGAAATTAGTTTATGTCCAGTGGTATTTTCATAAGGATCCACACCACTGAAAGTAATTTACTGTGAAGTTTGATGATTTATTGTAACATGGATTATTTATAACAATTTATAAAATGCAGAACACGATTTAAATCATAAGAAAACAATTAAACAGGATATGATAGTAGAAAAATGCTCTGTAAGTGTGCTGATAGTAGCTTAACAGACCTGCAAGATTCCAGAATTTATGGAGCAACAGAGAATTTATTATGATTTAAACAAGATCTGTACAAATGTATTTTTACAAAAAATAGAGAACGTGCGTTGTGTGATTTTACTTTTTTGTTGGGTAGATCCGAGCACATGGAGTCCAATAAAGTTGGAGTTGCATTTTTCTGATTTGTATTTATTTTTCTATGAATTGTTGAATATTTTCTGATTTTCTGATTAAACAAAGCTGGAAAAGAATTGAAAATGGTCGCAACCAATCAGATCGCAGCCACACCGGTGGCCACGCGAATCGGCCACACCGGATCCAGGCGCTACCGCACCGGATCCGGGGGCGCGCCCGCGCGCGTGGCGCGCGGTGGCGCCGGCGCTGGCACTGCGGTCGTCCCGGCGAAACGGCGGTGAAGAGGGAAGCGACCGGGGGAGCACCGCGATGCGCACTGCGAGGCGGCTCCGGAACGCAGGCCTGGGCTCGAGCGCGACCACCAGAGGGCGGACGGCGACGAGCAGCGGCGCATCGCCACGGCGGCGCACGCGTTCCGGCGAAGATGGAGGGGAAGTGGAGAAACCAAGGGGAGCATGGCGTCTACCTCGGCGAGATCTAGCTGCTGGCCGATCTTGTCGTCGAGGGGGAGGCCGGGAAGTAGCTCGTCGACGTTGGGGTGGCCGCGGTCCGGCAGAGGGCGGCGAGAAGAAACTCACGTCCGGCGAGGTGGGGCTGCGGGGGAGAAGCGGTTAGGCGCGTGCGTGAGCTCTTTGCGCAACCCCACGAGCGAGCAATCGAAGAGGGACTCACCGGAGCTGCCGTAATCGACGGTGGCGCGGCGGACGCTCAACCAGCGGCCATGGCGGTTACGACGGTCGATTGACGAGCTTCGCGCGCTAGGAAGGGAAGGTAGCGCCGTGGAGAGCTTCAAGCCATCTCCGCGCAGCCTCTCGCGCAGCAGCTCGCGTGGAGATACCGAAACGGCGGGGCGGCGAGCTCACTAGCGCGGCAATGGCGAGGCGGCGGCTAGGGTTTGGAGTTCGGTGGCGAGGGAGAGCGAGCGAGGCCGAAGAAACGGAAGGAGCGACTTCTGGAGCTCTTCCGCGCACGGGATAAGGAGAGGAGCGGCGTGGGTGGCGCGGCGGAGCCGTACAACGGCGTCCACGCGGCGCGCGGCCTCCGGCGGGATAGAAATGAGAGGCTGACGGGTGGGCCCGACAGGATCTTTTCTCTTTCCCGAAATTCAAACTCAGATTTTTCCCAAATTTTGTGCACACAATTTGGGCTAGCAAATGAACTCCAAATTTAGCAAATTTGGTACCATTGGAAAGATCTTGGAAAGATCTATCCACTGGCCAATATGCACACCTGGACTCCAAAGGAATTTCAAATGGCAGCATTTCAAAGTTGATCACTTTTTCAGCTTTGGGGATTTATTTGGGCATCTAAACGAATTTCAAAAATCACCAAAAATTCTCCAAAATTCTTATATCCGAAGGGCTATCACCAGAATGTTTGGTTGGCTCAAGTTGTTACTGAAATTTCTGAGTTCCTTCACCAGCATGGGTTTGACAATTGTTTGAATTAAGGATTTCGAATTTGAATTTGACTTTTTTTTTTGTTATGTTCAGCTTGGGACAATTGCAGAGGTCAGGTCACAGTGACACGGGTGTCACATCCATCACCATCTATGCACGTGGAGTATCTGGGAATGGAGGCGGCCGCCACATAATGCGCTTGCGCTTTTCAGGTCCGCGGTCATATGCAGATATTTCGTCCCCGAATAATTTACACAGCTTCCAAAATTAGTTCTAAAGTGTTTTGTACATAGAGTATGTGTTTCGTTGCGGTTTTTTACTAGTATTTCAGAAGGAACTAGTATGTAGCAGTTTTGTAATTCACTGTTCTGGGTAGTCCATCGATCCATTGTTAAGGTCAAAGAACCGGAAGCGGTTCCTCTGCCGTACTGCCCATGTTGTGCGGTCATTGACATGCGGGCTAGGCACGAGCACGGCACCAGTCAGTGACCCTCACGGTAAGGTGCCGTTCGGCATAGGATCCCGGTGCCTAGCTAAGAACATAGCTCTCTTGTGACAAGTTTCGTGGCAGATGAACTATGCAAATTTTGTATTAATGCCGTGTTTGTGTTTAAAGCTATCAGTACTACCAAAGAGTCGAAACATTTCTTGTTGCATTGACCACCTTTTTTTTCTCGACGAAAACCAACAGTGGACCATCCAACATCTCCTATGGGTATTAGTTGTTCCATGATGAGAGTGTTGCATGATTGAGGGAGTTCAAAATAGTTATGAAGGGTTAGTCACCGATCTCCAGTTAGAGAAACACGCCAGACCAAGCACCGGATTTATGCATGCATGCAAATTTCGAAAAAACATTAGTATTAATCAGCAAAGTTAAGAGCATCAAATAGAAGATGCGAACATCATTGGTAAAGCCCCATACAAAGAGAACATGTGTATTTATGTATTTAAAGCTAACTGGGATTTAATTCATAGCATGTACTTACCACCCAGAATAGAGATAACCACATGCTATATATTTATTGTTTCTATTGAAAATCACTATACTGAGGTCCATAATCACATGTAGTATAAATTTCGATTAGCTACTATGATATTGTGTGCTATTAATGGTACACTAATAAGTTAGGTTGCTCGTGTCCATGATCATGTAGTATAGATTTCAATTAGCTAATCCAATAATGGATAGTCTGCCTATTTGTATTCATGAACCGGTAGCCAGCGACTCTGCTGCACCGGTTAGTTAATGGAAGTGTCTTCCCATCTCAAAAAAAAAAAAAAATACAATATAATAGACAAATTATGTTAAAAAAATAATCATCCAAACATGAATATTATTTGAGAAAAACCGAACTAAGGCTCTGATAAAATTTTGCTCACATCTCAATTCAAAAGTCAGCTCAAGTCCCAATTGTCGATTTCAGATCTAATGGTTGAAAACTCAAACACTGAGTTAGGAAGCCTCTAAAACACCATGAATGTTGCAACAACTATGAGTTATTTTTGATGGAATGATATATAACACTTGTTCTTACAAGAAAAATACACTGGAATTGAAAGACATTCTAGATCATCGAGGATTATTTATTCAGAGCACCCGCTCGATTGCGTTATTAATGAACATGTAACATCTAGACCTGTGCTTGACCATCCGGAGACTCCCTTCTCCACAGTCGCCGCGAAGCACCTCCACACCGGTGAGCACAGCAAACTGCCTTTCAGGGGTGTCGATTTCTACTTCTAAGCCGACGCACACAAGCCCCTGTACTCGAAAACCTTTAGCGGTGCAGAACCTGCCGAAGCCCAGGTTCACCATTTGGCGAGGATCATTGGGCAACCAATCGTCCCATCTGCGGGGAACAGTGGGCGGGCAGCGAAGGTTGATTTTAGATAGATATTCTAGATAGCTGTCCTCCTCAGGCGGCGGGTTGAAGTCTTGCCAGACGTGACGCAGCGTCGGTGCTTGGTGCGCGTCGATGGCGGCGGCGAGGTCCGTGGAGGCGCAGGGGTGGAAGGGGTAGCAGGAGGACAGGCCGAGCCATGCGCCGAGCTCGGGGACGTACTCGGCTCTGCCATCGAACGGCAGCTCCCAGTCTCCAACAAACGACCATTCCCGGCTGACCGTGTCGAAGCAGTATGTCCCGTCGCGACGGAACGACATGCAGATGGAGCGGCCGCCGTCGAGCACCGCGAAGGAATTGAGGTCGGCGTGCGCGAGCTCCTCGTCGAAGAAGGGTGGCAGCGGAAGAGGCTGCCAGTTGCGAGGAGGGCGCTGGTTGAAGTCGAGGAGCTGGAACGTACGGGTCGTCATCAAGTACAGCCTGATCTCTTTTTCGTCGTCGGCCGCCGAGCTTTCTTCGCTGCCGGTGATGGAGACGGTGCAGGTAATGTGTGTGTGCCCTGAAGGGTTGTTGAGGCTTGGCATGACGCTGATGGTCTCCGAGTTCGCGTCGTAGAGGACGGCGTTGCCATCCGAGCTGACGTTTAAGATCTTGCTGCCGCTATGCGGGCTCAGGAGCGCAAAGGCCTCGTCCACGGCCGGCCGCGGCCGAACGTCGCGAGGAACCTTGGGGAACCGCTCGAAGCGCATGACCGGCGCAGGCAGCCGCCGCAGCCTCTCCGTCGTCGTTGGCTTTTGATCATCACCGCCGTCGCCATTATTCTCCTCGCTAGCATTTGCTGCTTCTGCTTCGGCCGTGGACGGGTAGAAGAGGTGCTTGGCGACGTCCAGCCGGTGCAGCGTGTACGCCCCGGTTCTGTCCAGCACCCACATGCCCTTTGGCCCGCCTCGGAGCCTACCCTGCGCGATCAGGTTCACAAATCGTCGGATCATCTCCTTTTCCTGCAACAGTACGTTAATTCAGTCGAATCTTTGTACGTAGCAGTCTAGCTGATCATCATCTGTCTCAGATACCGATCCAAATAAGGGAAGAAGCAAGATGTGTACAGGCGGGCGGGGCATATGAGTCGGTCGTTGATCTGAAGGGGCGCTTGAACACGGCGAGCCGGAGCGGCCGTGGAATTCACGCTGACGAGCTTCGGTGCCAGCGGCTGCGGCGGGGTTCGTGCGTCTAGGTCTATCTGCACGAGGCAAACCTGCCGAAGCAAGCAATCCACCGTCCAAAGTCATCCAGCGGAAAGGATCTATTTGGGAATGGGGGTGGCAACCTTCACGCGTCTCTATAGATCCACTTTTTTTTTTTTTGTCTGAGGGAACTTTAGATCAACTGGTTAATGCCCCACGGATAGAAACGTCAAGTTCTCTGAGATGTGCATCTCAAAACCAAAAAAAAAAGGGGGGGTTTTCTGAGATGTAGAAACGTCAAGTTTTCTGCCAAGTTTCTAACGCGAAGCTTGGTCGAAAAAAAAAGGTTTCTACGTCAAGCTCCGATTTCTTTCTCCATTCCCGATTAGGATGATTTGTTTGGATTTTTTCTGGATTTGTACTGAGTCAAACATTTTAAATTTTTAATCAAGAATATATATAAAACTAAGTCTTTTCAAATTGAATGAGGTACATATTAATTTCAAAATGAATCAAGTAATACTTTTTTGCAAAAAAAAATGAATCAAGTAATACCATTTTATATATATTGTCAATCTTTGTTATTTGTTGACATTCGTGGTCAAAGTAAAAAATAAAATGACAGAGGACAAACACCAAAATCCGTGTACTTAAATATAGTCAAATTGAAGGTTGCACATCAAATTCGTACAAAAGTCCACATTGGCATCATATATTTAAATATGGATAGAGTTGTTTACAATAGAAATTAATGGTCAAAGTTTTGTTTTGCGGTCCGCATAAGAATAACAAATACATCCTGTGGTATCTATTGTAGGAGCACATGAGACTGAATGGGTTTGCGACTGGTCTGATCAGCTCACAAGCTCACACCTTCTTCTCATATGTGTGTTCTTGAAAATAAAACTGCAACTGCAAAACTGAGAGACATTATTATTCTAGATCGTCAATTGAACGATGAACTAGTTGGATCGTCAGTTGAACGATGGACTAGTTGGGCGTGCATTATCTCACAATTGAAAATCCGCGTTGGCCTGACTTGATGCTTGATTTTTAGAGCACCCACTTGATTTCCTCATCATTAGTGAACGTGTATCGTTTCGACTTGTGCTTCACCATTCGGAGCCCTGGTTCACCGTCGCCACCACCATGAAGCACCTCCACGCCGGTGAGCACAAGAAACGTAGCGTCTGTCTCTGTGTCGTGTTCATAGTAGTAACTTATAGTGTGTTCATCTTCGAAGACCTTAGCGATGCAAAACCTGCCTCCACCAAGGTTGAGAAGGGTGGGGCTCTCCTTAGCCTCAGGTGCACAGAACAGCAAGGGAGTAAGGTCTCTTGTTATCCTGACGATATGGATGATTTGGAAAGAAAGGAATGCCCGAGTTTTCAACAGCAGGTTCCTGCCGCCTCATCGACTACTGATGTTGATCCAGGATGAAGCAAAAATGTGGATGTTGGCTGGTGCAAAGAAGCTCCGGGAGGTACTCCCTCAAGTAGCATAATCCTTTTGTTGTTAACTTAATCTTCTATGTAACCGGTACCTTAGCAAACTTGTCTGTTGGGGAGTAAGGCCACGCCTAGGCATGGTCTGACAAAGCTCCTAGTTGTGCTGCTGGCACAATGTAAACTGCTTCCTTCTTATTAATATATGCCGGCAATGTCCGGGTCTTTCAAAAAAAAATGAAGGGTGGGGCTTATTGTCCTCCAGCTCCTCGTCCGTTTAAGAACCGTGCCTCGGAAGCGCTTATTCAGCACAATCTCCTCCTCCTCCTCAGGCGTTTTGAGGTCTTCCCAAACGTGCTGCAGCGTTGGCGCTCGCTGATGAGCGTCCATGGTGGAGAGGTCTGAGGACGCACATAAGTTGTCGTTCCTGGAGGAGGAGAAACTGAGCCAGGTGTCGAGCTCGGGAACATGCTCGGCTCTGCCAACGAAGGGCATCGTCCAGTCCCCGACCTGCCACCACTTCTGGCTCCTCGTGTCGTAGCAGTGTGTGCCCTTCTGCCGACAATAGATACACATATTGTGTGACCGCCGTTGACCACCGTGAAGGATGTACTACGGGACGAAGATTTGTCAAAGAACGGTGGAAGTGGAAGATGCTGCCACTTGAGGGGGTGTTCGTTGAAGTGCAGGACCTCGAAGCTGGGATGGCTAGCGTGTGGATTCAGGAAGTAGACGCTGTCTCTTTCGTTCCCGGCGCCGGCAATGGAGATAAAGAGGGGATCGTATCCCACGGGGCCGTCGCGGCTGGGAACGGTGCTCATGGATCGAGCGTCGGCGTCGTAGAGGAAGCCGGGCCCTTCCTCGGTGACGTGGAGGATCCTGCTGCTGGGGCTCAGGAGCATGAACATGTCCACCGGCGACCACCATTTGTCCGTTGGGGGAGGGAACTGTTGGAAGGACATGGTCGCCGGAGGCAGCCGCCGTAGTAATCCGATCTTCGATGGCTTGCCGCCGTTGTTCATCTCCTCCACGTTTGCTGCTTGTGCTTCGGCTGTGGACGGGTAGAAGAGATGCTTGGAGACGTTCAGGCGGTGCAGTGAGTATGTGCGGGTGCTCTTGTTCGCCGCCACCAGGTTCACATACCGCTGGATCATCTTCAAGCTATGGTTACGATCTGGCGACACGTACTGCAGAATCTGTCACAGATCAAGAGAAAGAAAACAATTTGTTACAGAGAGATGACATATGGATTCACTCCAAGAACCAAGAGGATCTGTTTAATTCCGTACCGGAAAGACTGAAGATGATTGGGTGTTTTTCTGCGGGGAACTCGGATGGTTTGCAGCGACAATTGGTTGATCTTCAGTAGGCGGCGCATGGAAACGATGCAGAATATGATCGAGGAGACGAGCGACGATGGCGGCGGCGGATCATCTCACCGCACGATGACACGAGTACGCTCTGGCCCAATGGGGTTAATCGAGTTGTGAGACCGATAGCATAGGACCGTGTTTGCCTTCAGCAGGGCCTTAGCAACAAGTCACGCATTGGATTTGGCCCATTTGAAATTTTTAATGGGATTCTTCTTACTTTTCATTTCAGGTTTTGCTAAAAAAAAAACTTGCTTTTTCAGCTTTTCTTGTTCCAAATCAACCAAATTAAGCAAGGGAGAAACAGATGAGCATGTCCGGCCTCTTCAAATGCCTAGTCGTGACCAATGGTGAGATACAATTCTTCAAATGGTAGTTGATGACTTTGCATTGCATAGCGCAGATGTTAAGTTTGAGATACATGACAGATATCTATTTGTTTTATCACATTGATATTGGTTTTACCAGCATGTTTTGCACTGCAAACTTCTCATCTTCAGGGCCAACCTCAAGTATTGGGGATCTTAAGCCTGGTAAAATTTTCTGGAATTCATATTCGTATCGTATACCATTAAATCAATAAATCCATTGACCGTTTCTAAGTAAGTTGTGAGATGCAATAGTGAAAGTTTTGAAGCTGTTTTCGAATGCATGCCTCAAATGCACAGTTTGTGACTAGTCCGGTTAACTCAGAATATAGTCCTCTTCTCATGGAGCACAGTGCGTGTGAGCTTATCTTTAGTAAAAAAGAAGAAGTGAAACTTAAGGTCTTCAAGCAAATACAAAAAGAATCTTGTGCATGAATATGAAAATGATTTAGAAAACATCAATAAAGGCCTCATCAATCACTTTAGCTTTCACATCATTCCATTGAAGTGACCTCGATATATAACAAAGTGCACGAAATAAATATGGCATCAATCGGGAACCAATAATTCATCATAACTCAAAAGAACCAGACTATCTTATAAGCTTGAAGAGTATAATGCAAATGAGTTTGTCCTTAGTAAAGGAAAAAATAAAGTGAAACTAAAAATCAGCGCATGCCAAGCATATGAAAATATAATTTCGTACGGATTGCAAGTGAAAAAGATTTCGAAACAATCGGGAACGTCCTCAATCACTTTAATTTTTCAATTTTTTCTTCGAAAGTGAAATCGATAACGAAGTGCCCGAGAAAAGTATGGCTTTTGTTAGGCATAATCAGAAACTGTTGGAACAGATTTATGTTGATATCAATAAGAAATTGATAATTTAGAACTGAAAAATATCATATTATCTTGCAATCTTCCAGAAAAATGTAGAAATGTAGTACTTCTATTGGTGTCAACAAGGTTTGTAGTGAGAGGTGGTAGCTTGGGCTTGAAAAGGCGGACGTAAATAAGGGAGGCGACAATGGCCGACCCCCAAAGGCTTCATGGCTAAGAGCTTGATTGTTCAGAGCACCCACTTGATTTGATCATCACAGAACATGTACCTTTTTGACTTGTGCTTCACCATCTTCAGCCCCACTTCACCACTGTCACTGCCACAAAGCACCTCGACGCCGGTGAGCACAACAAATGTTCCCCTGTTCTTTTCGCATTCTTCAAGGTGGAGGCGAACACTCTGCCTTTCAGAGAACACCTTTGCGATGCAAAACCTGCCTCCGCCGAGGTTGAGCAAGGCGACGTCTAATGTCGTCCAGCTCTTTGTTCTGCTAATAGTAGCATCTAGGAAGCGCTTATTTAGCTCAATCTCCTCTTCCTCCTCGGGCTGCACGAGGTCTTCCCATACGTGCTGCAGCATCGGCGCTCGGTGAGTGTCCATGTCGGAGAGGTCCAAGGACGCACATAAGTCGTGGCGCCAGGAGCGGAAACTGAACCGGGACGAGAAACCGAGGCAGGCACCCAGCTCGGGGATGTACTCGGCTCTGCCATGGAAGGGCAACTCCCATTTCCCGACCTGTCGCCATTCCCGGTTCCTTGTGTCGAAGCAGTATGTGCCGACACTATTAGATGCACAAATTGTGTGGCCACCGTCTAGCACCGTGAACGAGCTCAGCAGGTATCTTGTTGGTGGATCTGGAAGGCGCTGCCATTTAGGAGGGTGCTCGTTGAAGTCCAGGACCTCAAAGCTGAGGTGAGGATCGTCAGGCTGAGGATTCAGCAAGTAGAGGATGTCTTTCTCTTTTCCAGCGCCACCGCCGGCGATGGGGATGAAGATGGGTCTGTATCCCAAGGGCCCGTCGCGGCTGGGAATGGTGCTCACAGATTGAGCGTCGGCGTCGTAGATGAAGCCGGGGCCTTCCTCGTATCGTATACCATTAAATCAATAAATCCATTGACCGTTTCTAAGTAAGTTGTGAGATGCAATAGTGAAAGTTTTGAAGCTGTTTTCGAATGCATGCCTCAAATGCACAGTTTGTGACTAGTCCGGTTAACTCAGAATATAGTCCTCTTCTCATGGAGCACAGTGCGTGTGAGCTTATCTTTAGTAAAAAAAGAAGCGAAACTTAAGGTCTTCGATGCCAAGCAAATACAAAAAGAATGTTGTGCATGAATATGAAAATGATTTAGAAAACATCAGTAAAGGCCTCATCAATCACTTTAGCTTTCACATCATTCCATTGAAGTGACCTCGATATATAACAAAGTGCACGAAATAAATATGGCATCAATCGGGAACCAATAATTCATCATAACTGAAAAGAACCAGCCTATCTTATAAGCTTGAAGAGTATAATGCATATGAGTTTGTCCTTAGTAAAGGAAAAAAATAAAGTGAAGCTAAAAATCAGCGCATGCCAAGCATATGAAAATATAATTTCGTACAAGGATTGCAAGTGAAAAAGATTTCGAAACAATCGGTAACGTCCTCAATCACTTTAATTTTCCAATTTTTTCTTCGAAAGTGAAATCGATAACGAAGTGCCCGAGAAAAGTATGGCTTTTGTTAGGCATAATCAGAAACTGTTGGAACAGATTTATGTTGATATCAATAAGAAATTGATAATTTAGAACTGAAAAATATCATATTGTCTTGCAATCTTCCAGAAAAATGTAGTACTTCTATTGGTATCAACAAGGTTTGTAGTGAGAGGTGGTAGCTTGGGCTTGAAAAGGCGGACATAAATAAGGGAGGTGACAATGGCCGACCCCCAGAGGCTTCATGGCTAAGAGCTTGATTGTTTCAGAGCACCCACTTGATTTGATCATCACAGAACATGTACCTTTTTGACTTGTGCTTCACCATCTTCAGCCCCACTTCACCACTGTCACTGCCACAAAGCACCTCGACCCCGGTGAGCACAACAAATGTTCCCCTGTTCTTTTCGCATTCTTCAAGGTGGAGGCGAACACTCTGCCTTTCAGAGAACACCTTTGCGATGCAAAACCTGCCTCCGCCGAGGTTGAGCAAGGCGACGTCTAATGTCGTCCAGCTCTTTGTTCTGCTAATAGTAGCATCTAGGAAGCGCTTATTTAGCTCAATCTCCTCTTCCTCCTCAGGCTGCACGAGGTCTTCCCAGACGTGCTGCAGCGTCGGCGCTCGGTGAGTGTCCATGTCGGAGAGGTCCAAGGACGCACATAAGTCGTGGCGCCAGGAGCGGAAACTGAACCGGGACGAGAAACCGAGCCAGGCACCGAGCTCGGGGACGTACTCGGCTCTGCCATGGAAGGGCAACTCCCATTTCCCGACCTGTCGCCATTCCCGGTTCCTTGTGTCGAAGCAGTATGTGCCGACACTATTAGATGCACAAATTGTGTGGCCACCGTCTAGCACCGTGAACGAGCTCAGCAGGTATCTTGTTGGTGGATCTGGAAGGCGCTGCCATTTAGGAGGGTGCTCGTTGAAGTCCAGGACCTCAAAGCTGAGGTGAGGATCGTCAGGCTGAGGATTCAGCAAGTAGAGGATGTCTTTCTCTTTCCCAGCGCTACCGCCGGCGATGGGGATGAAGATGGGTCTGTATCCCAAGGTACCATCCGGGCTAGGAATGGTGCTGATGGAGTTAGCATCGGCGTCGTAGATGACACCGGGGCCTTCCTCGCTGACGTGGAGGATCCTGCCCTCGCTGCTGCCGGGGTTCAGGAGCATAAACATGTCCTTCAGCGGCCACCAACGGTCCGTGGGGATAGGGAACTGTTGGAAGGACATGGACGCCCGAGGCAGCCGCCGCAGTCTCCCGATCCTCGATGGCTTGCCGCTGCCATTGCTGTTCTCCTCCGCGTTTGCTGCTTCTGCTTCGGCGATGGACGGGTAGAAGAGATGCTTGGAGACGTTCAGTCGATGCAGAGAGTACGTGCGGGTGCTCCTGTTTGCCGACACCAGGTTCACATACCGCCGGATCATCTTTGAGCTTTATGTACGAAACTAGCTAGCTAGCGACACCTACAGAAAGAAAACAATTTGCTGGAGGATATCGACCTAGGGATTTAATTCCGCACCACAAAGACTGGAGAGGGTCTGGTAATTACTTGGTTGATTCACAGCCAGAATTGGCCGATCTTCGGCGGCGCTTGGAAACAATGAGCGCGATGTGGAATTCGATGGAGACGAGCGAGGTCGATCGGCGGCGGCGGCAGATCGCCTTGCCGAACAAAAGGTTATCCAACGGATCAGTTTGGAAAATGAGCGTTATTAGCTAGGCGATCCTATTGGGTCGTCAATCGAGTCGAGACTGAGAAAAACTAGCCATGCATGGCCATGGGTTTGGCCCATCTGAAAACCGGGGAAGGGCCCCATTGCTAAACAATGGTGCCTTTTATTTGCTTTGCTTTCCAATTTTCCACCATTGTGCTTTTTTGCGTACTGGTGTCTTTCGCTTTTCTCTTTGCTACCCAGACTGAATTAGGTGGCCTTTGTTTTTGGAAATCCGTTTACTTTTTTTAGCACTGCTATACGCCGTACGACTAGGGAGAATCACCGAATACTAGCCGGTTCACTGCATGGACTTGTATTAGTCGTACTGGTTAGTCGGATAAACGAGTCGTGCGCAGAGCATTATCGTTTTTTTTAAGCAACAGGAGGGAAAAACCCCCTACTGATTATATTTTATATATAAAACAAAAGACAAAGCATTTATATGTTGAGGCTATATATTGCGTTTTTACCCCTGCTTTGCCTTTCAATTGTGATTTTACCCCTGAAATTTAGGGTTTGCGTTTTTACCCCTGCTTTGCCTTCCAATTGTGATTTACCCCTTGAAATTTAGGGTTTGAAATCACATTATTTTTATTACGATTTTACCCCACTAGGGGCAAAGTCACTCTTCAATTTGAAAAACCAGGGGTAAAATCACAAAGTTGAAAAAACAAGGGTAAAATCGCAATTGATAGTGAAACCAGGGGCAGAAACACAATAATCCCTTATATGTTTTGTTACAGAGCATTTCCGTTGTTTCTTGAGCTTTGCTTTTGCCACTGAATCACGTTTATGCATGGCATTTATATGTTTTATTACTGGCACTGCAAGCTACTCACCCTAGAGCATCTTGGGTGGGTGGGTGGTGGCCGAATATATGTAACTGCTGAGTTCCGACCTCAGCCAAATGCTTAAATTTCTTGTGCGTTAGGGTTTGAAGCTTCACCATGATGGTGGTACAAGGACCTCAAGCACGGCACAGTTTTTCTGAACTGGTATATTATCTATTTTATATATATTTAACGAAGAAAAGAAGCCACTATGTTCGCTCTCAAGTCCTAGACTTCTCATATTAATCGGAAAAAAATAAGAAGAGAAAATTACCCACCACTACCATTATGAAAAAATTAATCACAAAACTCCTATAAATATTTATAAAATAGCTAAATTCAGAATAATAAAAAATAGCCAAAATACCCCTCACATCTATTTCTAAATTACCCACCATGCCATTATGAGGCAAAAAATAGCGAAATTCAAAATATTGAAAAGCCAAAAATACACCTCACAGCTATTTCTAAATTACCCACCATGTCATTATGAGTCAAAAAATAGGTAAACTTGAAATATTAAAAAATAACCAAAAACTAAAAATATCCCTAATTTTAATAAATTACCCATCATTCCATTATAAGTACAAAAAATAACTTAATTTTGATTATAAAAAACTAAAAATATCCCTAATTTTAATTACCTACTATGCCATGAGTTCAAAATAGCTAAATTTTAGAATAATAAAAATATCCAAAATACGCTTAATTTATATTTCTAAATACACTATTATAAAAATACACAGCCATATGGCTTGCAAGCATGGCACATTCTCTTATTTTTAGCATGACATGTTTTCTTCAAAAGATTTATTTATAGCATGACATGTTCTTTTTACTACTATGACATAGACATATGTTAGTTGTTTAGCATGGCACGTTTGAACCGACCTCACTTCTAAAACAAAATCAAATACAATAGGTTAGCTAAGACACAACCCAAGATAAATGATGGCTCATCTCACACTCAAATTGAGGGATGGTGAGAAATTCTCGAATACATTTCTACTATTTTATAAATATAGAGTAAATAATAATAATAATAATAATAATAATAATAATAATAATAATAATAATAATAATAATAATAAATTATGTTAATTTTTTATACTGATATAAAAACTATTTTAAATAGTATAATAAGTCTAACCGCACTACTGCACAGGCAGCCATACTAGTTAATAAATCAATGACTACTGTTGTATATCCGATCCATTTGTACAACGAGTTAAAGCTTAAATCACTGTGATGTTGGTTCCCTATAAAACCATTAAATCCCTAGTCATAACAAGTGGTTGTACGCACAAATGAGTACGTTAAACATATTTCAGCCATCAAATATATCCTAGATGAATTCCCCACGCGTTGCTGTGGAATTTATATCAAAGACCATAACTTGCTGTCTAGAAATTATATTTCTTAGTACTTCAAAACAATATTATTAAATTAAAGGTTTGTGCAAATTGATGATTTCGTGTTCAAGTGAAATATTAAGAAATTAAATTTGATAGATATGTAGTTGATATTATGTTACAAACAATGAGCCTCAAAACCACAATTTTCATAACTACCGAAACAATAGAATATTCACTTGCTGAATTGTCACCTATCAGTGATTTTTATGCAATTCGACTAATGAGCATGAAAAGCGGGAAAACAATGTAATGCCTAGTGAAATGACTATTATTCAATTTCACGAAACTAAAATGGCTAATAGTTTAGCTTTTGATGACTGGACGCGTACAACTATTTAGTCTCCTTCCTGCTGCTTATTTGGCTACAATGTGATGAACCAACCTCAAGGCCAAACTGTGTACGTAGTGGTAAAAGCCTCTGTCACATAGAAAAGGTTTGTAAAAACAAAGAAAAGCTATTATCCGACCACAAGCGAGAATTCTCTTGTGAGTATTAAAAGCATCTGTCACATAAGAAGAAAGGTGTATAAAAACAAAGAAAAGCTATTAGCTTACCAGCAGAAGATGGGGGCTGGACTCACGTCTCAATCAGCAGACACCAACAGCAAGTCGCCGGGTTACAGAAATGTAAACTTTGGGACGAAGAGAACATACAAAGCAATGTAATGGAAAAGAGATACAATTCAGAGAAAACCTTTCCAGACATTTTGTGAGGCTATACAGATTCAACCGAGGGACAATCAACTTCGCCATAGAAAAGGAAACAAAAAACGTCATCAAACTTGCGCTCTCCAAATCTCTTCATGGGATACAGAAAGTGAAAACCCTCATCATCAAAAAAGACTTTGCTGGATTGCTTAGGGAAGCTCCATGTTGCCTTCGTTGCAGAGCAGTCGGAGAAGATGAGAAGGCCCGGTGCACTGACTCACCCACCCCAACATATATCAGAAGGGGAATATAACGATAAGGCACTCTAATTACGGATGGAGTGGTAAATGTGCAATTTGTGAGAGGAATTGGAAGAGCAATAAGCATTAAGGAGGACCTCTTTATTTGTGATTAGTGACAGCAGTTTACATATTTATCAATATTCATGAAAGGAGGAGGGAGAGGAGGCTGAGGCGCTGGGCAGATTAATGTGAGGAGGCTGGCTTGGCTGCACCATAAAAGATAAAAGCCAAACGATGAGGATCAAATGGGTAACATGATCAAACGGATTCCATCTATTATCTTAGTATTTGAAGGTCCAAAGGAGCTACCACGTTCGCTCTCAAAGCCACGAAATTACTACGTTAATCAGAGAAAAAACAAATATATGAACCGTTGGATTTTATGAAGATCTAATGCTCTAGATTAATTGTCAAATAAGCGTTAATTCGGAATAAAAAAATAAAGAAATAAGAAGTCCATGTCAAACACAAGAGCAAACGTTTGGTAAAAAAAAACAACTAAATAATAAAATTCGGATTTGATCTGTGATGGGTTCAAAAAGAGTCCTGTACGTGCACCTAAAGTTCATTAAGAAACTTGAGATCCTTCGCTGTACGTTATCTTTTTGCGAACTTCTATATATAAATCAGATGAGATGGCCATCGGTCATGTGGGTTCTGCACATCAGGAGGGCAGGCGATGTGATGCAAGAAAAAACTAATTGCCGGTGGTGCCAAATGATCGAGATGCTAGACCAGGTCTAGCAGACGCCGACGCCAAACCTTGATACGCCACCACAGAGCCGTCCTTCTTGCTCACTGTTCCCCATCGTCATCTGCAGTAGCACAAAGCTCTCGACCTGGCCCCCTTTGACGAGGTTGGCGAGAGGCTCCAGCAAAGCAGCACAGCTCAAGAGCGCGAGACAAGAAAGAGAGGAAACTACATCGCTTGCCAAGGAAAACGACATGATGCTCCGTCAAGAGACCAGCGGCATCCACGAGCTGCCCGTTGGTGAGGCCAGATCATATCGATACAGCGCCACCCAATCACCTAAACCATCGACGACTCGCGCCAGACCTAACTGCCGCCGCCCACGCAATCCCCTCCGCGCAGGCCCCATGATTGCCTATTTGATCGCCTCAAGGCTCACTGCCGATCGCGCATGGTGGCATGGTGCGCGATCGCTCGCCGGTACTATCAGGTTCAGGTAATTTGTCGCCGCTTTGCAAATGCAATTCTTCAGTGCACAAATTGCAACTCTGAATAAACTGAAAACGCACGGTAATATTATTACCAACACACTTTATTCTTGATAAGCAGGTGTGAATTGAAGAATTATTTTCACTACTCTATTCAATATTTTCAGCACCTGTCCTTGAGCAGCAGCCCAGGCATCAACGACAACAGCAAGCTTGATCTTCTAGCCGCCGCTGCCGACGCCAACATGCTCCTTCGGCTGTCGACTTGGAGCCACCACAGCGTACAGTCCCGGGTGGTCCGTTGACAACACCAACATGCTAGATTGTAGCCCAACCACCTGTCGTCTAGATCAAAACTGTAGATCAGCACTTCGGCAATCCAATTGCAGTACTGATGGGGAAGCAAAGGCCGGCAAGCAGTAAACAAAATAGAAGCAGAAAAAAAGACAACTACATGCATTGCCAATTGCATTGCCGCCAGCTATGCAAGTTACAGGCATTTATGAAAGCTTGACATCTGATTCGAAATTTTCAAGCTCGACGAGGCGATCAACCTGAGAGGGGATATTTATGCTCAATAAGGCAATGTGATTAACTTGAGCTGGTCGTCTTCAACCTACAAAGGAAAGCTAGCAACTGAGACAGCCATGGGCAGACGGGCATGGGAAAAAACTAGAGCAGTGCACGCAGTTGTTGTAATGAATCCATGAGATTGCTATTATAACATACTCCCTCCGGTTTTAAGTTGTTGACACCATGTTTGCTCTCAAGGTCACGAAATTACCACGTTAATTAGAAAAAAGAAAAGCTATGAGCCGAAGGATTTTATGAACATCTAACGGTCTAGATTAACCAAAGAGTCCACGCCAGATCCAATTTGTACTTAAATAACATTAGAATAAATAATAAAAGAAAAGAATAAATATATCTGAATAGGTAGCCGGAATCAACTAAAAGAATAAAGGAGTCATTGATTTACACGTTCCACAACAATGACGTCAAAATGATTGCCGAAATCAAAAGCACCAAGGTAGCCGGCCGGCCAACGTATACGCGGCATAACGCGACCACAGCTGCTCGACTTCGCCAAAAAAAAAAAAAGCTCCCAGGAGGTGATGCACGTCAGCACATGAAGGTGTGCATCGCTCTGCCTCCTATTCAACGTCGAGGCAGCGGGCGCTGGTGAGTCTGGGCACCCGGGCTGTGCAACCGCACACTGCTGCTTCGCAGTCTACAGCATTGTGCATCGCTAGAAGCAGCGCACACGCTGAGCAGCGCCCCGTGGCCTCCACGCATCGATGCTGACGCGGCAGGGGACGGCACGCTTGCACGCACGGACCCTTGGTCCCTTAGCATGTTGACGGTTTGGCATGTGTGGCCATGACATGCATATACTGCATGTTGGAGAATGGAGGGCAAACCTAACTCCTCACATGATATGTCGACCACCTCAATCCATTCTTTCAGCAAGCTCATCGATCAGTTGGCTTTACGTACTGACATCAGCTTCGACACACCTGGTGCCTGGACTTCCTCAAGATCTACTCTGCTGTCGACGCCAAGAAATCGACAACACCGAGCATCTCCAACAGATTACCCATCTCACTACCTGTAATCAACTAATTTTTAGGCAGCCAAACCTCCTCCAACAGAGTACCTATATGGCTACCCATACCCAAATTTTCTTAGTATCTACCCAATTCCTCCTCCAGCGTACCCAAAGAAGAAAAATAAATTATATAAATATAATTAGCAAATATTGCGCGGAAAAAATCCAATGGAAATTAAGATATAATTTAATGTATAATTTCTACCCGATCGAGCGGCTACCCATCTACGGTTGCGTCTGGCGGGAGGGACATTTCGCTCCCGCCGAGCAGCCCGCCCGCCGCGCCGCCTCCTCCAAGCTCGATCGTCATCTCTACCGAGTTCGCCCTCATCCTTCGATTCGGCCGTCGTCTCTGACGAGTTTGGCGTCGAGCTTGCCTAGGGCCGCGCGTCGAGCCGAGCCCGTCCTTGAAGCCTCCGCAAGCTCACTAGAAGAAGAAGAAGAAGTGGACTCGGTCGAGACGCCCTCCGTCACCCTAGACCTCCTCCGTGCCCAGGCCACCGTCTGCGATTGGGAGCAAGAGGGGGAGGCCGCGATGGCGGGGTTGGGGGGAAGAGGTGGACGCCCCTCCCCGACGCGTCCACCTCCAGCCAGAGCGCGGCGAGCCCGATGAGTACACTAGGCGGAGGCGCCGCAGCTGCGGGCAGCCGAAGGTGGACGCTCATCGGCGCCGCCGGGCTCGATGTGGACCCCAATGATTCAAGCTCGCCCTCAGAATGGGAAAGAAGAAGAGAGACGCTTCTAGACAATGAACATGTGGACCCCAATAATTTGGATAGTCTGATTTTGGTAGACTACCCAAACCCACAAAATTGTTTTAGGTAGTCTGAAAGAAGTGTTTAGGTAGTCAGTTGGAGTTGCTCTTATCTGACGCTGCAGAGATACAAATGTCGCTAGACTGCGTCAGCGCAGTAGTTCAAGAAACATAATAAACTTGGATCATTTAGGAGAGAAAACGGAAAAGTCATCAATAAACAAAACATGCAAATATGGATAAACATATTTGCGTCACGAAAAAAACTATTTAAGAAAAAGCCTCATCATACATGCGGTGCAAGTGTGAATAAACATTAGTCAAACCATCATATATAAAGTTCTGTAAGAATGTAATATGAATACAATCATTAAAAAGATAATTTGATTCACATGAAACAAATCATATTAGGAGAACTAGCCGCGCAATATGCGCGGGCCATCATGCTAGTTTTTTTGATGACATGGCTCAACATGGTGAGAGCTTTAGAGGTATGAGCTTTATAGATATCATACTATGTTTATAGTTTCTCCCGGCGGGGCCCACCAGCTACTGTTTGAAACTACTGTTCAAAATTCGTTGTCCAACTGATGGCCGTCCGATTACATGATGGGTCGAGCCAGCCGTCCGTTGCCGCATCCAGTCTTCCTGATTCTTCCTCCCTTCTTTCCTGTGCTCCTTCCCGATTCTTCCTCTTCTGCTGCAGCCCCACGCCGCCTTCTCCGAACGACGGCAGCCCCGATGAACCTCCTACCCGCGCGCCGGCTGCGCACTTGCACGCCACGCCGCCGCAGTGCCGTGAAGGTTTGCGCTGACGCCTCCGCGCCGCCGTTCAGCTCGCGCCCGGTGTTGCCGTGCAGATCGACTCCCGCCTTGCAATGCAGCTCGCGCCGCCGTGCCGGCTGACCCCCCAATGTACCTCTCAGCTCACCCCGTCCACTCCGTCGTGCTCTCACCGACCCGTCCTGCCACGCAGCTCGCGGCGCCGTGCTGGATGAGGCCTGACAACCTGAGCTGCCGCGCGGTTCGCCCCGACCACTCAATGATGCCGCCACCGCTGGTATTGTTTTTGATGTGGAGATTTAAACGATTGTTACAGGGCTTAGGTTTCCTCTGCCGTGCAAATTAGTTAGCTTTTATTTCGAATGAACTTTATTAATGTTAGGTTTTGGCTGGGCGTTTTATTTAGTTCTGGCGTTGTTACTTCTAATTACTCACGAAAACAAATTAGGGATCACTATAACCCACTGTATTGTTAGGACCTACATTTTATTTAGTTCTGACGCTGTTGATTCTGATTCCTCTTAAACCAAATTAGAAAACACTATGGCCCTGTGTATGTTGGGGAAATAGATCTATATAGAGATGCTTTTTTCAAACTGACTATATTTATAAGTTTGAGTATGGATGGAGTACACATATGTTTCTTCCTTAACTTTATATTTTCTGCATGTTCAGTTAACATAGTAATGTAACCAATGCGAATTTATTAAAATTGGTTATTCTTATTTCTCATGTACTTGCAGGAACCTTTAATATTCACATGTGCTGGTGATTCTGTGGCCCAGGAATTAAAAAACTTCTTTTTGCTGATGAGCTGTAACTGTTGTTTTGGTTCTACCACATAAACCTTCAGGTACTAGATGAGACCCCGCGCGTTGCCGCGGGTGCTACAATAGACATGCGTGTAAAATCAGTGTGTGAAAGTCGGTTTCATACCACAAAAGCAACTATTTTTCAAACTCTCTTTTAACATTTGACATGTCGTGAACGTAGAACATCATTGCCAGCAGCCCTCTTCACATGGTTAAAATTGCAGTCCTATTTGCTCGTTATTTCACAACAAACACCTTCAGATTTTAGTGTTATTATTTATGCAGTGATGGTTCTACATAACAAACCCCACAATGCCAACATTCCATATTATAGTGCCAAAAGACTTCCATTTGCTTGTGTTGGAGCTTAGAGTTGCTCCATATATAGGACTGGTCTTCTCTCTCCTCCTTTTTTTTTTTTTTGACATCATCAAACTGCAAGTCACAACAATCAGCAGCTTGGAATGTAAATAGTGACAATAACTTTGACGTTTTGAATGAAGCATAATGAAGCTGGGCAAACGCAATGAACCAATCAAATAGTAGCATGAAAATTGTACTCGACAAAAGAAAAATCATCCGGGCATTCGCATTCTTACTCGAACTCCGAGTTCTAATTGAATTTTTCGTAATGATATTCCTCTGACATCGTTAACTGCCCATAACCAAGGAGGGGTGAACTTAAGCTTCAATTCAAGAAAGTGGGGGTAAAATCACAAAGTTGGAAAAAGAAAGGGTAAAATCACAATTGGATTTGAGAGTGAGAGTAATAACACAATTGTCCCAAAATCATATGGCAATATCTAATGTCAAAGTATCAAAGCGACATTTTTTTTGTTATCGGACCAAGTACTAAACAAAATAATGAAGTTGGGCACAATGCACATCCACAGCTAATTAGATAGTAGCATGTAAATGCACTCCGTTAGATAACTGAAGATGGATGCAAGAAGACCAAAGAAGTTACTTTCTAGAGTATATGAAAGGAAGCTAAAACTGATGCTATTTTTACCAAGAATGGATCCATCTATCCTGCATCTATTTTCAGCCAGCATAATGTACAGCAACAATATTGTACTTAAAAAGTCCGGTCATTGGATTAGTAGTCGTACCTTTTGTTTTGTAGGTAGATTGTCATTGATATTAGTAAAGAGGAGACACTACTACAGATTTCTCATAGGAATGATATTCCTTTGAATCACTGAGACGGGTGCAGCATATATTCAGAAAACAACTGAAGTAATCCATTGCGACAACTGGTGGAAAAAATGCATAAATTATTATCTGTGAGACATATATACTGAATATCTTCGCGTTGCGGCGGGTGTTATAATACATGCATGAAAAAACAGCATGTAAAAATGTTGCGACATAAAAAAGAAGATATTTTTGCTTTAATTGTGACAGCATGTATCCATTTTTCAACTGCGGTCCTGGAATTTTTTTTCTTACATAAGATTAAGAACAACATGAGATCAGCAATCATTTTTAGCTGAGCGGAATAGAAGTGAAGGTTATGAAGAAAAGTGTATTACTATGTACCTGTTTTTTCAGATAACATTGTTATTGACATTAGCAAAGGTGAGACACTGCAACTCATCTCCATAAGGAAGATATTCTTCTGAACAGTTTGAGAAGGTTGCAGCATGTATTCACAAAAATAACTGAACAGGTCTGTGACAACTGGTGGGAAAGACCAAAATTATTATCTGTAAAATATTCCGGCATACTCATGCTGCAGATTTGCCTGAAATAGCAAACTGATGTCTTATTCATGCCAAATAATTAGTCCATCTAAATCATGAAATAGCAAACTGAAGTCTTATTCTCCTGAGATCTTAAACCTGACACATATTTATGAAAAGGTAATCAGGCACAACTCCCAAGTCCCATCTAGCACACCAGTCCGTACAAATCAGAATATCAGTTTGACCAATTCCAAAAAAAAAATCCTAAAGCTTCACGGCTACTAAATCTGGCATCTCAAAAAAAAAAAAACACTCATGTACCAACTATGAATCATAGTCTGATTTAACCTTTAATCATGCTGAAATTCTCCACAATCAATTATCATCACGACTAAAAGCATTAATCATCATCAAGGATGGTGCCTTACCAAGAGAAATTTAAGTCAATCTCCCGTGTTCTCTATTTTCTATGTTTGCTTCCTTCATCCTTTGTTCTTCATTCTTCCTTCACATTGTTCTGTTGCTCCTTGCTTCCTAGGCATCAGCACAGCCAACCATCAGTAATGTGGAAGCATAAACCTTAAAGCAGGAGGTGACGGCCATGAAAGGGCAAGGAAGCAGTTACAACTGAGATAGGATGTGCAAATCTACAACTGTAAATCAGAGCAGAAAATGATACATCGATTCTTGACAAAGAGGAAGGAGTACAGTAAGTTACATTTTTAAGTGTCAGCAGCTTAGCTCTGCACCACATGCAGTTAGCATGGGATCCACCCATGATGTTGCCTGCTTAATTGAGTATAGGCACACAAAAAAGTAACGTGGATAGATAAGTAAACCATGACTGATGTAGCATATAGATATTCACTAATCAGTTTAACTCGAGCGAGGAAAATGCATCTACTGAAAAAGACAATGGTAACTAAATTGGAAACCTGGGATAGATTTTTTTCTTTTGGCTGGTCTAGCAGAGAAATTCACGAGATGATGAGGAAATGAACTTGTACCCAAATCGTCAACCACCCTCCCACCTTCCTCTTCCTTGTGCAGAGAAGTGAAAAATCAAAAGCTGATTACTGATTACTGAGCTCCTCTACCCCTATGAACATATATATTGAGCAAGGAAATGAAGAGGTTAAACATTAGCATGCGAATAAAAACAGCAAAAATAAAATAAAATAAAATATTTTCTACCTCTAATTGCTGAGTTCCTCTGCAACCTCCTTGGTCTGGTCTCTTGCGATGGTAAGAACAGTAGCTGCGGCAGCTGTTGGAGGAACGTGGGCTGGAGCCAGAGGCAACAAAGACGTCTGGGCCGCTAGGGCAAGGATGCAAGTTGCAGAAGGAGCACGCGGAAGAGCTGCGGGCCATCTGCGTACTCTTCTCCCGATGGTGCTTCTCATCCGCAACGGCGGCTGCGGCAACCGAGAGGAGGCGTCGATGCGGCGAATCGGCGAAGGATGCCGCTGCCGGCCACGGGGAACAGGGAGAGATGGCCTCTGATGCGCACCGGCGGGACTGCGGTTGCGGCGGATCAGCAGGCGGCAGCGTGAAGCGGCGAGGCCGCGAGGACGATGGCGAATTGGGGATCGGACATGGGTGAGGCGAGAAGCATCGAGAAGGAATCGTTGAATTTTTTCGACGGAGGGGCGGGGGGCGTCGGGACATCAGCAGCCGCTGCATCGCAATCGGACGGCCCGCGCGGCGGAGCTACAGGGTAACAGTAATGAACAGTAACGTGGCGGGGCCCGTCCGCGAAAACTGAGAATATAGTATGATAAGCTCGCTCATTGAACTGCTGTAACCTGAAGTTTCAGTAAACATTGCATAGTCATGCTTCTGTTTTGTTCGGTGATATTTTGCTATGTTCTCGGCTCCATTATGCTTGTTTCAGAAATGCTATATACTGCCCCCTCCTTGATTTTTGTTGGAATGCTTTGTTCTCTTATTGTTAAGTTGACTGACATTTTACTGTTTTTGATAACATCGTATAGTCTCAAATTTCTGATTGATGTCTTTTTGCATCTTAAACAGATCAAAATACTAATTGCTTACATAAGTGTAATTGTGTTAAGGGTACTAACTAAATATATTAATTACTAATTTGAATGAAGTATTATACCAAAATATTATATTGTTTCATTGATAAAACTATTTCTAAGTGTTCTGTTGTGTTCACGTAGTTGCTTTCTCTTAAATAATATTCATGTCGCAAAGAAGATGTGTGGTAACAGCAGATACAAGAGTACTCCCTCTGTCCCATAAAAAATGGCATTCTAGTTTTGTCCTAAGTCAAACCATTTGAAGTTTGACCAAACTTTGATTAAAAAGTACCAATATTTGTAGTGTAAAAATTATATCATTGGATTCATCATGGAATATGTTTTCATGTTATGCATATTTGGTGTCATAATTGTTGATTCTATTTTCTATAAGTTTGGTCAAAGTTAAGATAGTTTGACTTAGGACAAAACTAGAATGCCATTTTTTGTGGGACGGAGGGAGTAGTTAGTAAACAAAACGCAAGTGTAGAGTGAAACTGGAAAAACCAAACGACAGATAACAATATTTGATAAAATATAACATGCTCAGATACAAATGCTTTGGAGAAAAAAATAAGCATGACAATTCGTTATATAAAAAAACATAGTGACAAACCCTACGTCGCTTCACCAGACTGGTGGCGCAAATGTCGTGACAACAGCAAGGATATGATGACTGGTGCACATGCACATCAGATCCAACTTCTCAAATTTTATGGCAAGCAAGTCACAGGTATGAACAGGGAACGATATCAAAGAATGTGGTTTAATGTCGTGTTATGTGGTGTTGCTCACTTTGTTGGAAAGAAGAGTGCATTATTGGTGTCGCATGACAGATTAACGTGCTTTCATGCTACTTTGAACTGTTTTTTTCTCCTCTTTTTGGCAGTTATCTACTCTAGCAGGGAGATCATAACTTGGTTTATTGGTGCATATCTAACCTGAAGTGTTCATATCTTGAACTTTTAGATCTGGGATTACACATGCCTGCACGTGTTATTTGCAATATGTACTCCAACCAGCAAATTACAACGGATTTTTGGCTACATTGCCTGTTCGACGATATTTTGTACACACTTTTTTTTCTTTCAGTATCGACATGGGGGCTACTCGAATTGCAAGGGAGTCAAAGAAGCTTTAGACATGCAGCATGTACGTGCGCATGGCAATATTATAGAGCTGGAAGAACATGCACGTACGTGCGTCTGTTGGAGTTGGCCGTAACATACGAGTACGTATTCGTATACAAGCTATTGGCCGGGGCTGCGCTTGACCGTTGGCCCACCGCCCAGCCTCTGGAACCTTCCGGTAGCTACCTGATAAACATCAAGAAACAACCGGCAGATTATCTCGCCGAAGACGCCCAGCTCGCGTGGCCTGTGATGATCATTCGTTAGGCTGGCTGATGTGTGGGCTCGTTGTTGCTTAGCCCCACAGGCCGGCGAATGCAAGCAAGCAAAGCACAAGGGCGCAACAGCAGCGCGTCCCGCTCGGGCTTATCCAACGAAGAGCTCTACGGCAGCTGCGCGTATCTCGCGAGCGCAACAACCTGACGGCGGCGCGTGCAGGACGCGGCTCCTCTCCCTGCTTACCCTAGCTGCAGCCTATAAAAGGCCATGAACCCTACGATGCAAAGGGGAGCGGGAACAGGAGCAGTGGCGCCGCTTCGACCATGAAGACCACAGAAGAATACTCGTCCTAAAATGCACACGCCATGAAGGCACGGCGGTGAAGCTGCCAGCAGGCCTCGAGCTCCCGACGGCGGTGGAGAAGCCCCAGCTGCCATGACGGAGATGACATGAAGATCTCGCCGGCAAAGAGGGGAAGAAGCCACTACGGCAGCCGCGACACCACGGCGCCCATCGTGCCATCCATACCACAGTGCCGGAGTCACGATCAGTGATCCACATATCCATCTACTATCTATAAACAAAGTCGTACTTGTGAATTTCCTATTGCATGCTTGATCATTGCCGCATTGATATTGTATCTGTCTAGCTACTTCCTCTCTTTCTTTTATCTAGCGTGCAGTAGGATCGGAGGAGGAGATTTTGAGGAGTCCTCTTCTTCGGGAGGCGGCCAGATCACCGCCCCCTGGCGGCTACCATGCAGTTGCGCCGCCTATTACCTTGAAGGCAAGATCGAGGAGCCAGACGGGAAGAGGCCAAGGAGAATTCCCGTCTAAAGCTCGGCATGCCATGAATACATGAGGCGGCCTCTTTGGAGCTCCTGACGACGACGACGGAGAAGCCACGGCTGCCACGACGTACCGGCACCTTCATCAACAACCACCGTCGTTCTTGCCCATTGCCGTCAACACATAAGCTGTCGGCCACCTCTACCTGCAGCTGGCAAGGAGGAAGGCGAGGAGATAACATCGACGTCCCGGCGGCCGTGACACCACGACGCCCACAATGATCGCCCGCGGCGCCATCAAGATCAAAACCACACACCCCGGTGGCCGTGAACCACGACGCTCATGAAGATCAAGGCCAGATCGACGCTCTCTGCAGTACCTACGCATCGACATGGCGGCCACCTTCCCTTCCGAAGGCCAAGAAGACCGATGTGATCGAGGAGCCAGTATCCCGTCGCCTTCGCCGGCGAGAAAAGGAGGATCAACGGCTGCGGCGACGAGTACATGCGACCGCGCCCCTTCTCCATCGCGAAGGCTAGAGAACTTGCCATCCTCACCTGGTGGAGAAGCAGCCGGAAGACACTGCGTAGACCTGTGTCGCGATCTGTAGTCCACATATCCCTCTAATCTAAAGAAAGGAACTAATGTGTTCAATAAGTCCAGACTGTGCGCATGGAGGCACGTCTTGTTGCTTCATTCTTTATTAGTCTTCTGTGAACTCTCTCTGTTTGTTTCTCATGTAACGCGCAGGCTGTGAGATGATTGCCATCTACATACATGTGTTGCGGCCGTATCCAGGAGAGATGGCGAGGCTGCATGCCGGCGGCCGGAAGGTGATGACTGTGGATGCTGTGTGCGCACAGATCCTCTCCTCGACGGAGATGTCATGCCGGAGTATAAAAACCTCGGCAGTCATGACGTACAGGCGCCTCTAGTCTCGTACGCCCCTGGTAAAGAGCTCGGAACTCACGTCTACGTACGCTGAGCTATCGATGCAGCGATGCCATCTACGCTGATCTGCACATGGCGTCGCCCCGTCCTCCATCTACATCGGCCTCACAACCGCCGGAGAAGCCGCACGCTGCCCGGAGCTAGGAGGTCGGCTCGTCAAGGACCGGAAGGCAACTAACCTGCTGGCTTACCGCTGAAAACACCCTTGCCGTCCTAAACCGCAAGGACGTCCGTGCGGTCGGGCTTCTCATGAAGATCGCCACCACCCCGTGGCTCAGCCTGTTGTAGCCATTGATCGTGGAGATACTCGCACCTCATTCCACGCCGTCGCCATACGCACACACGCCGTCACCTGGAGATCAAGTTTCGCATCGGCACCAAGCACTGCTGGCCACGTCGAGCATCACATCGACGCCGGCTGCCATACGCCTACACGAAGCTCACGTCGCCGCGGAGGTCGTCGGCCAGAACGCCAAGGCGGGCCCGTCGAGGACACGACGACGATGCTGTCCATGCTGGCAACTAGGGGAGCCATCCATCCACAGGCTCGGGCAGTCATGTCCTTGACGCCGCCATCAGGACGATGTTGCCGATCATCGGCGACGATGCCGGACACGGAGCTGCAGAGGAGGACGAAGACGTTGCAGTCTCGCCGCCGTCGTGAAGCCGCCCAAGACACTGCGGATCACCAACTACAAGACGATGTCGCCGCCCGGATGAAGCCTCCGCCTGCACCGAGGAGTTGCCGTGGCCTACGCCGAGGCGCGGTGAAGACGAGGAGCCGCTGTCGCCGGGACCGTCGATGACGAGTCACGCAAGACGTTGCCGATGGCCGATGCCGCCGAAGCCGTCGGAGCCACGTCACTTCTCCATTGAAGCCTACGTCAATACGATGCATGCGCCAGTGCATACTGTATACGCATACATGCTACACACACATGTGCATACACGTACCTGTATACATGACCAAGATGACGAAGCTCCGCGATGGACTTCCGCGACACGTATCTACATAAGTCTCTACTCTGCTATACTCTTCGACGACGCTGCCGAGTCGCCGTTTCGGACAAGCCAAGCGAACACCATGCATGTTCCACTACTACTACGACCACTACATCAAGTCGTACGTGACCGACGAGGCCGGACGACGAGGGCGGGCGCTGCCGACATGAAGGCCGCGCTACAAAGGCTCATGGACCGACGAGGCCATGGATGACGCCGACACCAACACCTACACCACCATCAACACATGCATGGAGAACGCGAAGCGAAGACCGAAGACGACGACCACGCAGCTTAATCGGAGGTGTTCTACGAGTACGACTCGTGGATGTAATTAACTAGGAGCTTTCCGAGGCCCTAGGAACCAGGAAGACCACATCGCCCAAGTCAGATTGCCGCCAGCAGGCTACAGAGCGCACATTCTTGGGAAACTGTATTTGTATTATTGAAATATGAATAAAGTTGTGTTTCCCTGTCTTTTGTTTATTTGTGTACTTCAGTACACTGGCACGCCCGCACTTTTCCTTTACATTCCCCAGGGCAGTGTTAGGGGAAAACTCGCACTTCTTGTGTGATTTTTCTGCCTAAACATTGCCATGTATTGTATCATATATTTGGCCCCGCGGCATCTGCCGCGGGGTTTCTTTCTAGTTATAGATACATGAACATGTATGCTTATGTTTTCTGATAAATGCATGCAAAGTGCGTATGAGCTTGTCATTAGAGAAAAAATTATATGAAACGGAAGGTCAGTGGATGCCAAGCAAATTAATGCAAATTTAATGCCATGCGGGATATGCATAGTATTATATATTATCTTAGTATTTGAAGGTTAAAAGAAGCCACCACGTTCGCTCTCAAGGCCACGTTAATCAGAAAAAAAAATGAACCATTGGATTTTATGAACATTAAACGGTTTAGATTAACCAAAGAGTTCATCTCAAATACGACCCACAGAAAACAGCATATATAATTTCGGAAAAAAAGAAAGGAAATTAGAAGTTCATATATACTGCACCACGTTAATCAATATCATGTAATTTTGGAAGTATAAAGATTATAGGAAAGGAAAGTTACTTCCGTATCTAAGATGGAGACGGTTTCCACATGCTGTCAAGGAATAAGAGCCACCGGTAGCAAAATATAATAACCAAATCCATGAAATTATGAAGTCTTATATAGCCTCTTCGATCTATTTCAACACGGCCGCAAATAAATACGACTCTACCTAAGGCATATATCCTGCCGCATTGGACAAAAATAATTGGTTCATCAGAATTTTCTGCAGACATCATTCTTGCCGGAATTATTAACATCGCCAGGCGTATGTTCATGAAACACAAATTATGCATCTATAGTATATGAGATCGTACGCATCCATCCAGAAACGCCGAAGAAACGACGATCCTGAGTAGTGGCCGACGAGCAATGCGATGTCGAGGCCGTCAAGCCTGGCCAAATGAAGAGCAATACGTGGAAGGTTTTATAAACAACAAGAAGTTGAAGCACTCGAAGCGCTGAAGCAATGACAATCGTCTGGGGCGGCCGACGAGCAAGGAAATATAGCCATCGAGCCAGGCTAGATGAAGAGCAATACGTGGAAGTTTCTCCATGAACAATAAGAAGTTGAAGCCGTCAAGGGCTCGAGGAGTGAGCAACAAATCTATTGAATGAGAACAGAAGTGGCTCCATCTGCAATGTGTTTAAACTAAAGTGTTTTTAAAAGTCTTTGTATGTTTCGTATGTGGCTTGAAGCGCGACTCAGCAAGAGAATTGGAGGGGCGGACGACACGTGGTTCGACTTCGCCGCCGGTGAGCAACGTGGCTTTCCGAAGTTGGGCAAGCAGTTAGGTGACTTCACAGCCTACGCGCGGTGATGCAGAGAGCTTCGCCGCTTCTCAAGCTTGGCGCAATGATTCGATTTGTGATCCACGTATGGAGGTGGACATAACGAGCATTGGAACCAGTAGGCTCGACAGCTGCTGGCGGCTGAATGTTGAAGCCTAGAGAGAAGCCATCGAAGAACAAGCAAGACGAATGAAGATCCGAGGTAAAGACGAACGCGCTCAATAGGAAGATCATGCTAGGTAGCTTCTGCCAAGGGTCCAAATCACTGTCATGAAAAGGGGGGCAAGAAGGCTAGAATATTGCATATGGGGCAGACTCCTTTCACAAGAGGTAATGGGGCAATCTGGTGTCAAAACAGGGACAATTGGCTAGCATATGTTTCTTGATGATGACCAACTGTTGTGTGGAACTATAACATATGCCAATAGAAAATATGTAAATATAGAGGAACCATAAGAGGACAAAAGAAAGGCCAGTACGTGTAGAGCCATCATGTAGGTGCATTCAGAGTTTAGCTCTACTAACCTAGCTCATAGATGAATGCTGTTGCTAGATGAAAACAGCGTTGGTGAGTAGCCAAATATTTAGCGAAGCACTATGGAGATTTATCATGACCTAGGGCTAATGCGCGTGATAGTGATGAATATACCAGCAAGTGCCCAAATTAGTGGTCAACGATAGTATACGAATGGATGCCAAAATAATGGACATGTTAATGATCTAAAACAATGAAAATGCATATACACAACCAATGATACATACATTGTAGATTAATGTAAAAGTGATCGATTTTATGGCTATAAGCGTCCAGACACCATGGGTAGTGATAAAAATGATGATTGTGTGAAGATAAAATAAACAATAGTCGTTTCAATTCTAGCCACGTAATTTGCGCGGGCCATCTTGCTAGTTACGGAACAAATGACTGTCTTATTGCTCAATTAAATCCGCCGATCCATCTGTCTAAGCTATTCAGAGCACCGACTTGATTTCACCATCGATGGTCAGAGACATATATCGTTCTGACTTGTGCTTCACCATCCGGAGCCCCGTTTCACTACCAAGCACCTCGACCCCGGTGAGCACGAGGAAGGGTCCTTGCTCCTCTTCGACTCCTTCAAAGCCGATGCACACAGTCTGTTGTTCCGTGAAGACCTTAGCGACGCAGAACCTGCCTCCACCTAGGTTGAGCAGGTCAGCGTCCTCGAGAGTCCAGTCTCTCCTCCTGCGAACAATAGCGCTTAGGAAGCGCTGATTCATGACAAATTCCTCCTCCTCCATAGGTGGTCTGAGGTCTTCCCAGACGTGCTGCAGCGTCGGCACTCGCTGCTCGCCCAGCAGTGGACAGTTCCGAGGATGCGCAGAGCTGGTGGCCGGGCCAGGAAGCACGCGATGAAGAGAAACCGATCCAGGTGTCGAGCTCGGGGATGTAATCGGCTCGGCCAGCAAAGGGCAGCTCCCAGTCACCAACCTCCCACCATTTGTGCCTCCTTGTGTCGAAGCAATGCGTGACGTTACCATGTGGTGCATTGGAAGACACACAGATGGTGCCGCCGCCATCGACCACCGTGAACGATTGGATGCAGCCGTCATTGGCAAGGGGCGGCGGTGGAAGTGGACGCCACTTGGGAGGCTCTTCGTTCAAGTCCAGGACCTCGAAGCTTGGGTAGCAATGGTGATCGTTCATCAGGTAGATGCTCTCGTTTTTTTTCCCGGAGCCGGCGCCAGCAATGGAGATGAGCATGCAATTGCATCCCAGGGGGCCGCCGCGGCTGGGAAGGGTGCTCGTGGAGCTAGCGTCCGCGTCGTAGAGGAAGGTGGAGCCCTCATTGCTGACGTGGAGGATCCTGCTCTCGCTGCTGCGGGGGCACTGGAGCACAAACATGTCTTTATCAGGTGACCAGTCATCGCCGGACGTCGGAAGGAACTGTTGGAAGCGCATGCTCGCCGGAGGCAGCCGCTGCAGTATCTCGATCTTCGATGGATCGCCGCTGCCATTGTTGTTCTCGTTGGCGTTTGCTGCTTGTGCTTCGGCCGTGGACGGGTAGAACAGATGCTTGGCGACGTCCAGGCGGTGCAAAGAATACGTGTAGCTGCTGCCATAGCTTCTCGCCACCAGGTTCACAAAACGCCGGATCATCTTCAACCTATACAATCTGGCAGAAACACAGATTAAAGGAAAGAACAACAATTTGTTGCAGGAGATCGACTCAGGGATTTCGTTGAAGAAACAAGAGGTGTAAAATTAGTTTCGTACCAGAACAATTGGTTGAAGTGACTGAAGAAGGTCAGGTACGGTGGTGGATCTCCTCTCTGGATATGGTTTGCAGCAGCAATTGATCGATCTTGAGAGGCGATTGAAGATGATGAGCGTGGAGCGGATACACTATTAATTGTACCGAGGAGACGAGCGACGACGGCGGCGGCGGATCATCTCACCACAGGCATGACTTTGGACGTGAACACTCAGCCCTATTGGGTCTCAGCAGGGCCCAAGCCCATGTCAAAGCGAAGGAATCGCTAAACAGTTGTTGTCTTTTTTTTTTTTCTACGTTGCAGTCAATTTTTCCTCATCTCTGGTTTCCGTTTCCAGGTCCTGATGTCCATGTTGATCTCGAAAAAAAAAGAAGGTCCTGATGTCCGTGTCAACATGCTCCACGCGTCACCATTGCATGCACGCTCGCCGCTGATTCTTTCGTCAGATAGGCGTCTTCTGTTTTTTCTCTTTGGTACCGAGACAAAATTATGAGGCCTTTGTTTTTTGAAATCTTCCAACTTGTTTTATTTTCCCCTATGAATCACATTAAGCATGACTTCAGTGTTTTCTGGCAGGTTTTGCACTGCAAGCTACTCACCATGCATGGTGTTAGATCTTAGGTGGGTGGTGGCCGAATACGTAGCTGCGGTGAGTTTCGGACCTCAACCAAAGTATAATTTACTTAGGGATTCGCTTATACTCCTTGTGTCCAAGAATATTGGATTTACAAAGATGATCAATTAAATCTTTGGCTGTCAAAAACAAAAAAAAAGTCATAATATTGATAACACAAAAATATTAATTGATTCAAAATGAAACCAACTATCAGAGTATGTAACTTTTCTATTTAAATATTTGTATAAATAATGGTGGTGAAAGTTGAAGAAATTGACTTTGACTAAACCTTTAAATGCTTGAATTCTAGACAAGATAGAGGGACTATCGGTATATATTCTTGACTTTGACTAAACCCTTAAATGCTTGAATTTCTAGACAAGATAGAGGGACTATCGGTATATATTCTTCCGACTAAAAAAACTCATAACAAATTTTTCTTCAAGGAGCGTAGTGTACATCGTAAGAGCTTCTCGTTATTAAGGGGGAAAAAATTGAAACTGAAGGTCATTAGATGTCGAGCAAATGAAAGTATAATGTAATGCGGAATATGCATATAGTAGTATTGAACAGATGGCTAGCTTATTAGGTCGGCATAGGTTATCCTGTAGCCGGGATTTGCATGTCCATCTGACTAAGCTTGTCATATTCCATTTTGTAAAGAAAAAAAAATCATCTAACTAAGCATGTGTATATTATTCCTTCAGAGCACCCACTTGATTTCATTATCTGTGGACATGTATCGTTTCGACTTGTGCTTCACCATCCGGAGCCCCGCTTCACCGCTGTCCTCGCCGCCGCCACGAAGCACCTCCATGCCAGTGAGCACCATAAACGGTCCTTGGTCCTCGTCATGCCCATCATAGCCGAAGCCGACGCGTACCCCCTGGTGTTCCGTGAAGATCTTAGCGATGCAGAACCTGCCTCCGCCGAGGTTAAGTAGGTTGTGGTCTTCCAGCTCCCACTGTCTGCCTCTGCTAACCACAGCGCCTAGGAAGCGCCGATTCAGTACGATTTTCTCTTGCTCCTCGGGCGGTCTAAGATCTTCCCATATATGCTGCAGCGTGGGCGCTCTGTCGTCGTCCATGGCAGACAGGTTCGAGGATGCGCGTAGCTGGTGGTCGGGCTCGGACCAGGAGCACCCGATCCAGGTGTCGAGCTCAGGAACGTACTCGGCTCTGTCATCAAAGGGCAGCGCCCAGTCACCAGCCTTCCACCATTTGCGGCTCCTCGTGTCAAAACAATAGGTGGCCTCAGAGTTGGTTGAGACACATATGGTGTCGCCGCCATCGACCACCGTGATGGATCTAATGCTCCAACTGTTTTCAGTGCTGCAATAATTATCTTGGTCATCGTCCTCTTCCATAAAGGGCGCCGGTGGAAGTGGCTGCCACTTGCGAGGGTGTTGGTTCAAGTCCAGGACCTTGAAGCCGGGTTCGAGATAGGAATCGTGGGTCATGTAGAGGCTGTCTCTTTCTTCCCCATCGCCGGCGATGGGGATAAAGATGGGGAGAGTGCATCCCCAGGGCCCGTTACGATCCATGGGAACGGTGCTCGTGGACGGCCTGTCGGCTTCGTAGATGCTGGGAACGGTGCTCGTGGACCGCCTGTCGGCGTCGAAGATAACGGCGTGACCTTCCTCACTGACGTGGAGGATCCTGCCCTCGCTGCTGCTGGGGCTCACGAGGGTAAACATGTCGTCAGGAGGAGACCAATAGTCCGTGGGGAGAGAGAATTGTTGGAAGGACACGGCCGCCGCAGTCTGCCGATCCTCGATGGCTTGCAGCTGCCATTGCAGTTCTAGATGGCGGTCGCTACTTCTGCTTCGGCAGTGGACGGGTAGAATAGGTGCTTGGCGACGTTCAGGCGATGCAGAGAATACGAGCGGGTGCTCCTGTTTGCCGCCACCAGGTTGACATATCGCCGGATCATCTTCAAGCTGTACGATCTGGGGACATAGATTCAAAAGAAAGAACAATTTTTGTTGCAACTCATCGGGGATCAACTGAGAGATCTAATGCTAGAAAAAAGATGTTACCGTACCAGACCTAGCAGGTTTCAGTTATTGATCGAAGAAAGTCGGGTGGATGGAGGATCTCTGGTAACTTCGATGGTTCGTAGCAACAATTGGTCGATATCGGCCGCGGCTTGGAGCTGATACAGAGGATTCTATCGAGCAGATAACCTACGAGGACGGCGGCGGCGGATCGCCTCACCGGATGACTGAATGAATGCGCGCCCTTGTAACCCCACCGCCCGGCCTCTCTTTTTTTTCTTTTTTTTTTTTTGACTTCAGCAAGGCCCAAGCACGACCACCAACACTCACGCATGGGTTTGCCCCATCTCAAAAGCTTGTCAGCAAATGTCTTTACTTGAATTGATTGAGTACTCGGATTTTCAGAGATTATACGGACTAATAAGCTTTGTTTTCCACGACCCTTTTTAAAAAACGCAAGAGAGTTGTGCTTCTTTGTATTAGAGAGGGAAATGATAGTCCTCTTACATCATCTTTTTCTCATACAGGGACCAAATATGAGACTCGGTTTACAACTTCAAAAAGAGCTAATCAGAAAAAAAACACAACCGAAAAACTTGACCAAAAACACACATAGCAGAGGGGACTCTAGAGAGAAAGTCCTCTGCCGACCTCCAGCTTCTCCAGCTTCTTGGCCCCTGCCATGCACCACAAGTCGTGCTCGTCCTTGATGTCTCTCATTATAGAGGAAACCGAAGGAGAGGCGCCATTAAACACACAATGTTTCTATGCTTCCATATGACCCAGGCTCCCAAAATGATTAGGGAATTTACTCCTTTCTTTTTCTCCTTCTGAACTTTCTTCATTGCTTTTCGCCACCAATTAGCAAAGTTTCTTTCATTCCACCTGGGAGCAGTTGAAACGAGGTCCAGCGCCTGGAACAAATGGAACCATGCCTGCCTCGCAACTACACAGGCAGGTGTTGGGCGGTTTCTTCTTCTTGGTCACAGAGCAGGCATTTGTCCGGGTGCTCAAGGCCCCTTCTTGCCAAACAATCTGCTATCTAGCTGTGGTTCCGAATTGCCAACCAGAGAAACAATTTGCACTTGCCCGGCGCCCATGTTCCATAACCGACGCCATGGTTCAAAGATCACTAAACCATTTAAATACGACCTGCGTCGACGTTGACGAGGAAGTCCAAACATGCTCCACGCATCACCAATGGTGCACGCACGCCGGCTGGTGACGAGAGCAAATTCTCTACTAACAGTGATAGATACCCCTTCATGCATAGTCAAAAAAAAAAAAATATTTCCCTTTATGATTGGTAGCTACCGCTCCCGGCTTGGTCGCTACCCATCGCCCTACTTCCGTTGATGTATAGGAATGCAGAGATGGTCGCTATTCTGTTCAGGCCCAGGTACCTATATGTTGTCTATGTAGGTTGGTTGCGCGTTTGAAAGGGGGACCAACCCCTTTTAAAAGGTTGGTGGATGGGCCAACCCCCCTTTAAAAGGTTGGTGGATAGCCGTGTGCATTCTAAATGGTGTAAATCTTCACTCATTTTTCTTCAGCTTAATAGTACTCTGCTTTTTGCAAAAAATAAAATAAAATAGTACATAGGTCCGAATGGTGTAAATCTAGATGCGACTTAATCAACCACATCAGTGCTGTACATTGTTTTTCTATTTGAAATTATTTATATTTATTTAAGAATAGCCCTGGTCAAAGTCAACTTGACTTCGACAAAACACAGGGATCGATTCTTACATTTTTGTATGGATGAAGTACTATTTAAGCATTAAATCTATCGATGCAGTAGTGAATGAATATATGATCCAAAGTGTACGTAGAAAAAGAAAAAGTGAAACTGAAGGTCATTGGAAGCCGAATATAATGTCGTACGGAATATGCGTAATAGTATTACAAAACATATGACTAGCTAATTAGGTCGGCATAGGTTATCCCGTAGCCTAGATTTGCCTGTCCATCCGTCTAAGCTTGTGCGTATCGTTCAGAGCACGCACTTCATCTTCGGTGAACATGTATCGTTTCGACTTGTGCTTCTCCATCCGGAGCCCCGTTTCGCCACGGAGCACCTCGACGCCGGTGAGCACGAGAAAGGTTCCTCGTTCCTCGTCGAATCCTTCATAGCCGAGCCTCACAGTCTGTTGTTCCTTGAAAAGCTTAGCGATGCAAAACCTGCCTCCGCCTAGGTTGAGCAGGTCGTGGTTTTGCAGCTCCCAATCTTTGCTTCTGCGAACGACAGCCCGCAGGAAGCGCAGATTCATTACAAATTCCTCCTCCTCCACAGGTGTTCTGAGATCTTCCCAGATGTGCTGCAGCGTCGGCTCTTCCATGGCGGACAGGTCCGAGGATGCGCAGAGCTGGTGGCCGGGCCAGGAGGAAGCACGCCATGAAGAGAAACCGAGCCAGGTGTCGAGCTCGGGGACGTACTCGGCTCTGCCATCGAAGGGCAGCTGCCAGTCGCCGGTCAGGATGGGCGTGGTTCAACCACGGAGCGAACCAGGCAGGTCCACGCGATCCATTCACAGAGAAGGGGTCGACGGAGCGAACCATTTTCAGCTGCTGCCGAACCCTGGTGCTCCAATGATTTTGTGGATTGAACCATACTTGAGATGCAAATGGGACTGTCTGGCAACCAGAACAGGTCAAAGAAGCAAAATTATCACGTCATGTCTTATATAGGGAACACGTACAAACAGGCACGCCATATGTTCACGAATTCTCACGTTTGATTACAGAAATCATCAAGTTTCACTAATCAAGAGTATACCGTAGAACTGAATCAAGAGTATACTGCAAAACAAGAGCCTGCTGCTCTGCAAAACTGACAACCTATACTGAACTATAAACAAACGACCTCTCGTCATACTGCAACTTAATCAATCAAATATCAAAATGAATATATTCTAGGAATCACATCCAGATTCTAAATGTGCATCTGCAAGTGCATTCAGCAGAACCTGAATGAAGCAGAAACGAGAAGGAACAGAGGATTGCATATGACTAAAACTGCAAGTGCATCTGCAAGTGCATCCACGCCGCGGAACGAGGCCCTCCCCGTCGCTGCGGCGAACGACGGCTGCGTAGGAGAGGCGGTGCGGGGGCGCCGCGGCGGACTAGGCGAGAGGAGACGAACACCTACGCACAAGCACGGATTGATCCACTTGACCCTAAGGTTCGAGGGGAACCACTCGGCCCTCGCAAGGATCCACGGATACCCAATAGAATCTTTTCATGGGTCGGTTTGCAGATCCACTGGACCGATCCGAACCACGCCCATCGTGAGTCGCCGGTGTGCCGCCATCTGCGCCTCCTTGTATCGAAGTAGTGCGTGCCGTTATTGTTGTAGGACACGCAGATGGTGCTGCCGCCACCGACCACCGTGAACGATTCGATGTAGTCATCATTATTAGCAAAGGGCGGCAGCGGAAGAGGATGCCACTTGCGAGGGCGTTTGTTCAAGTCCAGGACCTCGAAGCTGGGGTACTCATGGTGATCGTTCATCAGGTAGATGCTCTCGTTTTCTTTCCCGGAGCTGGCAATGGAGAGGAACACGGAAATGTATCCCAGGGGACCGTCGCGGCTGGGAAGGGAGCTCGTGGAGCGAGACTCCGTGTCGTAGAGGAAGGTGGAGCCCCCATCGGTGACGTGAAGGATCCTGGCGTCGCTGCTGCGGGGGCGCAAGAGCAAAAATCGTTTGTTCTCAGGTGACCAGTCATTGTCGTCGCCGGGCGGAGGGAGCAGTTGAGAGGACATGCTCGCCGGAGGAAGCCGCCGCAGTATCCCGATCTTAGATGGCTTGCGGTGGCCGCCACTGTTGTCCTCCTCGTTGGCGGCGTTTGCTGCTTCTGCTTGGGCCGTGGACGCGTAGAACAGATGCTTGGCGACGTCCAGGCGGTGCAGAGAGTACGTGCAGCTGTTGCAGTTTTCCGCCACCAGGGTCACAAAACGCCGGGTCATCTTTAACCTATACAATTTGGCGACACGTACAGAAACGCAGATCAAAGGAAAGAAAAACAAATTGTTGCAGGAGATCGAGTCAGAGAGATTTTAATTCGAGAAACAAAGGGGTATACTCCGTACCAGAAACATTAGGTTTCAGTGATTGAAGAAGGTCAGGTACGGTGTTGGATCTCTGGTGACTTAGATGGTTTGCAGCAAACATCGATCAATCGTTTTTCGCAAAAGAGGAAAAGAAAAACAATTGATCTTGAGCGGCGTTTGAAGACGGTGACCCTGGAGTGGATACAATATTGTATCCAGCAGACGAGCGATGACGGCGGCGGCGGATCATCTCACCGCAGGCATGACTTTGGACGTGAACGCTCAGCCCTATTGGGTCTCAGCAGGGTCCAAGCACGACCAAACAACTGTCAAGCATGGGCTTGGCCCATGTTCTCTGCATTTGCAGTCAATTTTGTTCTCATTTGTTTTTCCTTTTCCAGGCCGTGACATCCAAGTCCAACACGCCGGTGACTCTTTCGTCAGATAGGCATCTTTCCCTTTGTTTTTCTCTTTGGTACATGTCGCCCTTTTTTTTGTGAAATGCTCCTACTTGTTTTGGAGCTTTTCCTTTTTCCCAGTGAATCACATTAAGGATGGGATTTCTGTGTTTTCTCGCATGTTTTGCACTACAACCTAACCTACTCACCGTTTTCAAAGATGATCGTTTAAATCTTCGTATGTTAATAAAATCATAAATATTGATAACACAAAAAGATATTACTTGATTCAACATGAAACCAACTATCATATATGTCAATTTCTATTTAAAATAATTTATTTTTATAAATAGTGGTGGTGAAAGTTAACAGAGTTTGGCTTTGACTAGACACATAAATACTTACGTTTCTAGACAAGACAGTGGGTCTACACAGTATATCTATCCATGGAGTATTGAACGCGTATACTGGTCCAAATTAAAATGTTCGGTTTGTGTCTAGTCAACTCATAATATATTCTTACAATTCAAAGAAAAGAAAACTCAGATCATATTCCCTCTCATGGAGCTAGCAGTCTACCTAGTATGAGCTTTCTCGTTATTAAGGGAAAAAAGAATTGAAACTGAAGGTCATTTGATGCCAAGAAAGTGCAAATACAATGTGCAGAATTCATATATTTGTATTACGGAACAGATGACTAGCTTATTAGGTAGACAAATCCCGTACGTAGCGAGATTCGCCTGTCCATCTAACTAAGCTCGTTATATATACCCTTATAAAAAAACTAGGGAAATTAGCGCGCTCCGCCGCGCAGGATGAAAAAAACGCCTGTCGGAGGGGAGCATGTATGCCGTGACCGTGACAGGATGACAGCTTCTTTCTTTTGTTTTATTTTTTTCGGCTCTCTGCCACCTCGTTTTCTTTCTGTGGCACGTGTGGAGCAGGCCACGCCACGCGGACGTGAAGCCATCCCGTGATCTGCTGACGTGAAGAAAAAAACAGCTGTTCCACAATTTTTCTGCTGCAATGGAAATACATAAAAGTAAAGGGCACTGTTTTGCAAAACTGCCAAAGGCTTCTTACTGACAGATGAAAAGGTTTATTTGGAGCGTGAATATACAGCAGCGAGGGGACCTATTTGAAAAGTTCAAAAGAGCTCACGACGTGGACGCACCTGATCTATATTTTTCTCACCTCGTTCACTCCGCCTCCTTCTTCCTCATTCACTCTGTTCAGTCGTTCACTCCATCTCTGTTTCGCAGTTCGCACTCGCTTCTCTTCCTCACCAAGCCTCCCTTCTGCGAAGAGCCTCTGCGCTACAATCTATCCTATCTCAGTTACAGTTCAAAATCAGTCTCAGTCTAATGCGAGCACTCTGACCCTCCCCCCACGCATGGTGTCGGCGTCACTACACCTCCTACCTCCCCGCCACCCTCTCACTGTGTTGCCGCCATGGCCAGCGTGCCGTTGCTTCGTGCGAGGCATCGTCGCGCTGCGTCAAACCCCGTCGAGCTTGCGTTTCACGACAGCCCCAGTGGCGAAAGGAGGCCCAACCATCGGTCAAGCTCTCTGTCGGCCGCGTCGCTGGGCCGTCCGGTGGCCTCGATGTCGCCAACGAAAGGCATGGCGAGGAGAAGTTGTCCGAACACGGGCCGAAGCTACCCGGCGTCGCGCACGGCCCATGCTCGACGGGGACCCACCGACGCGCCGCCCGGCTAGCGGGCCATGGTCGGCAGTCGGTGGCCACCGGCGTATGGAGCTCGACGTGGCGGCTGCCGGAGCAGGCCACGCCGGGCCGGACTCTCACTGGCAGCCAAACCATGCCCAGATACCAGCGCGACGAGACCACGACATGGATGGGAGGCCGGCTCGGGGCCCGTACCTGAGCAGCAAAAGCAGGCCCGGCCATCGGCGCGACCACGGCATGGGCGCACGAGCGCTCGGGGGCGAGGTCGACGCCGGCCCATTGCCACCACCGTGCGCCGCTGGTTGTCATCCATCCACTAGCGCAGCAGCCCACGGCCCAGCCCGGCATCGCCAACCGACCAAGCGAGCTAGATGGAGGCGACGATCTTGGCAACGGACGTACGGAGGCGTCGCCGTGGCGGCCAGGAGAGGTGGCCACGCCGGCGTCGAGGTGACGTGGGCGGACGGCCGGCGAACGCGTCGTCCGGAATGCTACGGTGGGTGGAATCCTGCGCGCTATCAACCTCTTACTATTGACTAACTTGTGTTTATTCAGAGCACCCACTTGATTTCATTATCCGTGGACATGTATGGCTTCGACTTGTGCTTCACCATCCGGAGCCCGGCTTCAATATTATTGTCGTTGCCGCCACGAAGCACCTCCACGCCAGTGAGTAAAATCGGTCCTTGCTCCTCCTTGTGCCCATCATAGCCATTGCCGACGTACAAAGCCTGTTGTTCCGTAAAGACCTTAGCGATGCAGAACCTGCCTCCGCCTAGGTTCAGCAGGTTGGCTTCTTCGAGCGCCCACGCTCTCCACCTGCGAACGACAGCGCCCAGAAAACCTTTTGGCATAAAATACACATTAGACACATATTTTGGTAATCCCTTTGTTCCATAATTTTGGGTTTGGACGCGGGAACTAAAAGAGGTGCAAAAGGTGATGGGCACATAAAACCATTAGTGAATGAGGAGAGTGATAGAGGTAGACACAGGAAACGATGTAGTATTAGAAAGTGAGAATAAGGAGAGAGAGATGCATTGAAAAGCAAGAACTATATATATTTTGGCAAAAAATTTTAATGCCAGCGGAGGGAGTACTATATCTTGATCATTGTTGTGGCGGAGCAAAATTTTCTATCAACCAAAGACTGAAGTGGCGAATAGGGGATGTGAATTTTAATCCGATGGCAGATAAGGGAATTGCAAATTCTCGATGGCAAATAAGGAAAAAGTATAATTGCTGATGGCAAATAAGAAATTTTCTCTATAAAGATTGGTGGACAGCTGTGTGTGCGTTCTAAATGGTGTAAATCCTCACCTGCTTATAATCACAGTCGAGTTCTAAATGGTGTAAATTCCCGACGCAGCTAATTAACCACATCAGTGCTATATTTAGTTTTTCTATTTGAATTATTTATATTTATGAATAGTACTGGTTAAAGTTAAATGAATTTGACTTTGACGAAACATAAAAATTCTTACATTTTTGTATGAACGAAGTACTATTTAAGCAGTAAGTCTATCAATGCATTTGTGAACGAATACATGCATGATTCAGAATGCTCATGAAGTACAGTGTACGTACGTAGCCAAAAAAAAAAAAACTAAAACTGAAGGTCGGATGATGCAGAGCAAATGCAAATATAATGTCGTACGGAACATGCATAGTAGTATTACGGGACAAAGGTAGGCATAGGTAACGGTTATCCCGTAGCCGAGGTTCGCCCGTCCGTCCATTTTCAGAGCACCCAATTGATTCCATTTTCCTTGGACATGTATCGTGTCGACTTGTGTTGAACCATGCAGAGCCCCCCTTCGCCATCATCGCCGCCACGACGAAGCACCTCAACACCGGTGAGCATGAGAAAGGGTTCTTCGAGTCCTTCAGGGCGAAGAAGAAGTACATTCTCTTCCTCCGTGAAAAGCTTTGCGATGCAAAACCTGCCTCCGCCTAGGTTGAGCAGGCTGGCGTTGTGGAGCACCCAGTCGCCCCTCCTCCTCCACAAGTGCCGCATTCCAAACTCCTCCACAAGTGTCCTGAGGTCTTCTTCCCAGACGTGCTGCAGCGTCGGCGCTTGCTGCGCGTCCATGGCGGACAGGCCTGAGGATGCGCAGATCTTGTGGCCGGGATAGGAGGTAACAAACCATGAAGATAAACCGATCCAGGTGTCAAGCTCTGGGACGTACTCGGCTTGACCAACAAAGGGCAGTGCCCAGTCACCAACCTTCCGCCATTTGCGGCTGCGGCGCCTCCTTGTGTCGAAGCAATACGTGCCCTCACCATTGGAAGACACGCAGATGGTGCCGCCACCATCAACCACCACGACCGATTCGATGCCGGCAAAGGGCAGCGGCGGAAGGGGACGCCACTTGCGAGGCTCTTCGTCCAAGTCCAGGACCTCGAAGCTGGGGTATTGATGATGATCGTTGGAGGACTGAGTAGGCGACCAGAGGGGGGGGGGGGGGGGTGAATGGGAGCCGATAAAAATTCTTCGAAAGAACTCGGCCTATGTCCCGACCCGCCTCAAGAACAATCACCAAGATCACACACACATATGAGAAGTGTTGTGTTGACCCTAGGAATGATTGTGGATGAGATATAAGCACTTGCGGAAGCAAACCAAGCGAACACGCACTCAAGGAGATGAACCGACGAAAAGATTACAGAAAGTCCCCACCGGATATTCCGGTAATGAGCCGGAGTGTCCGGTACCTGATTTTTTTAGTACAGAAACCTCCCACCGGAGTATCCGGTATGTAGCCGGAGTATCCGGGCCTGGAGAACTCGGAAAACGAAGTTTCCTACCGGAGTATCCGGCACTATGCCGGAGTATCCGGCCCTGTCATTTCAGCACGCGCGCAAACTCAAGAAAAATCTCGAAACCGGGTCAAACGACCTCCAAAAATCACGAAATTTGAACCATAGCTTCGTCTTGAGATGGGGAACAACATCCAAGAGGATTCATCTCAAAATCCCCACAAAATCTCCACGGATTTTGAATCTTATCAAGAACCTAGGGTAGGGATGAACTTGAGAGGGAAACTTCACCAAATCATCAAATCGAAGGTGCTCGTGCCATGGATTCGGTCAAGGACCTACCAAGGGTTGTTCTAGCACATCCTAGCACCAAGATCCCCCAAGAAATCCGCCCCAAAACGCATCACAAAGGCGAATAAAAAATCACCCGAAAATAACTCCGAAAATGGGGAAAAAGATAAATTCGGGAATTAGATGAGGAGGAAGAACAAGAGCACGAGATTGATTCAAACAAACTTCATTCCATTGATTCAATCACGAAATCCATAGGTACAAAGCTAGGGCGCCGCCCTCTTCCTCCCTCTCTTGTTGAAAGTTGAAGATACAAGCTCTCACCTTGTTCCCTCTCCTCTCATCTCTCTCTAGCTCTCCCCTAGCTAGTCCTATCCTCTCGATGCAAATGACTTGGTCCCTCAAGGCTCAAGGTGGCCAGCCAACTCCACCTCCCTATATGGGCATTTTCTCTTTCCCAACATACCCCTAAGGTATTACATACTCCCACCTACCACTAGGGGCAAAATCGTCCAACTCTTTTTCCTTCGCCCGAACGCCATCGGGCCCTTCATGACTTCGCTTCGCCTCGACGCAACCTTCGCGATGGTGCCACGTACACCACCATGCGCCGCCGCCGGTTTTGAGGCCCAAACCGGGAAACCGTCCTCCCGTCGGTTTTGAGGCATAAACCGGGAAACCACCTAGATGTCGACGCGTGTCACCTCGTCCCGCGAACCTTGCCGTCAAGTCTTCTCGTCCCAGCCCGTCGGGACCCTTCACTTGACTCGGCCTCCCGTTCGCCTCTTGACTTGGTCAACCCGCCGTCTTCATCACCTCCACGGTTTTGAGGCCAAACCGCGAAACCCTCCGTGCTTCTTGTCCGCCACGTGTACGGTGTGGATCACCCTTGACCTCACCCGGCCTCTCGATCGCCTGGACCCAAGCCTCCCGCTTGTTCCTCCCGATCCTCTCGCCGTTGACCATCAAGTTGACTCCATTGACCTACACATCATTAGACAAGCAAACACATTTCTCCATCTCCTCCATACTTCCCATCACCTTCACCAACTCCGGTTAGCCATAAACATAATCAATATACATGCTCATGCAAACCTCAAGTTCTCACATTTCAAACTCGAACCCCATGTCAACTCAAACTAAGTCGTTGTCAATTACTCATCACATCATGAACCATGGCACATCTCAACATGGTTCCTCAATCTCCCCCTTGATGAGTACATTGACAACAACACCGATCTCAAGAATCCAAAGTTTGAAATACGAAAACAAGAAAACTAACTAGATGGTCCAAAACCAAGAAAAATGGAAGCAAATGACCATCAAGTAGCAAAAGATCACAAAAGCTAAGAGTTGGCAAAGAAAGCGGTACAAAGTCGCAAAGATCCACAAGGACTCAGGAAAAAGTCAGAACAAAAGGGTTTAAAGAAAAACTCCCCCTGAAGTAGTGCAACATCTCATGCAATGCGAAATGCCCGGATAATCCGGTACTGTGCCGGATACTCCGGCGATCGGACAGTCCGGTAGGCAACCGGATATTCCGGTAGGGGGTTTCTGTCCTGAAAACAAGAAATGATGCATTTTCGCCCAAAACTCCCCCAAAAGCATTTCAAAGGTAGTTTCTCCCTTGATATCTATCTGAGATGCAAACTTATCGATATTTCTCCCCCTTTGGCAATGAACTCATCAAGATACAAGAGAGCCAAAAATGCAATGCATGAGGTGGGAATCCTACCAAGCTTCAAAAATCATGTCAACAAGCATTTATCATTGCTATGAACAAGCATAGAACCTTGAAGTGTAAAAGCATGAGCTCACAATTGCACGAAGGCCATAATAGAGAGCATAGCACAAAAACAAAGAGCTAGACAAGCTAAGCATGAAGATTAAATTGAGCAAGATAGATTCAAACGTTCGGAAAGATGTGCTTTGACAAACGCTCACATATGCAACAAAGACTCAATTTGATCAAGTGAATATTGCAAGCTTTTGCTTGTCTTTTATTTTTCATCCTCAAGTAACCTTTTATCCAAGCGGAGGGTCGCACGACTGGTTACGGCAAACACCCCGAGGCTTCAAGGCACCGTATTGGATTTTTAGCATTTTGCACAAAAGATCAAATTGATTTTATAAATGAAGCACAAGAAGCAAATGAGTATGCCTTTTGGCAAAAGGACATTTGTCCCCCAAAGTCCCATCATGAGCTAAACATTTGCCAAAGTCCATCCCCCAAACAATAAGTTGCTGAAGTCAAGACATTTTCTGAAACTAGCCTTAAAACAAGTCTTGACAAGGATAAAAACAAGCATACACATGGTGAACAAACATAGGCATGCATAGATCATAAGCCTCACAAAAGCCAATTTTCATCTCAAGGTTTAGCTAGCTTGCTCAAATGAAACTATGCCATACTATCTAAAAGAGCCTAAGTTTAAAAGCATGCTACTAGCAATCACACAACTTAGCTCAATCTCAATCATAGCAACAATAAATACAAGGAGACATAAAGGTTGAAGCTTCTTCTAAAGATGCATATTATACATGATGCTTATCTTACAATGCAATGCAAATGCGAGAAAAGTAAGATACATATTTACAAAGAAGCCAACTCCCCCTCAAACAATGCCATAAGGATAGCAAACACCAAGTTCCCCCCGAAGAAATGCAAAGCGCTCGGCGTCTAGGGGCTTGGTGAGGATATCGGCCAATTGGTTGTGGGTATCAATGTATGTAAGCTCGATGTCCCCTTTTGCAACATGATCTCTCAAGAAGTGGTATCTCACCTCTATGTGTTTGACTCTCCCATGTAGGATTGGGTCTTTGGATAAGCATATGGCACTAGTGTTGTCACAAAAAAGTGGAACACTCTTGTAGGTTAACCCATAGTCCCTCAAAGTGAAAGTCATCCATAGGATTTGGGATAAGCAACTAGCAGCAGCAACATACTCAGCTTCGGTTGTGGATTGGGCTACGCCAGATTGCTTGCGAGAAGACCAACAAACAAGAGAAGACCCAAGAAAATGGCAAGTACCCGAAGTGCTCTTCCGATCAACTCGACACCCAGCAAAATCCGCATCCGAATAACCACAAAGAGAAAGTGTAGATGATGCAGAGTACCAAATGCCGAATTCAAGGGTGTACTTGAGATACCTGAAGATGCGCTTCACCGCTTGACGATGAGACTCCCTTGGTGAAGATTGGAAGCGAGCACAAAGACACACCGCGAAGTGTATGTCGGGCCTTGTCGCCGTGAGGTACAAGAGGGAGCCGATCATGCTCCGGTACTCCCGCTGGTCCACCGCTTCACCATCAAGATCCGGATCGAGCACGGTGGAAGTGGCCATCGGGGTCGACATGGGCTTGGCATCCGACATGTCGAACTTCTTCATCAAGTCCTTCGTGTACTTGGCTTGATGAATGAAGGTACCCTGCTTGCATTGCTTGATTTGAAGACCAAGGAAGTAGGTCAGCTCGCCCATCATGGACATCATGAACTCATTTTCCATCATTGCCTGAAACTTAGACACAAGAGCATGAGATGAACCACCAAAGATGATATCATCCACGTATATCTGAACCAAAAGAAAGTCAGTGCCATGCTTGAGGGTAAACAAGGTTTTGTCCACACACCCCATCTCAAACCCGCGCTCTAGCAAGAAGGTTTTCAGCCTAGCATACCATGCCCTGGGTGCTTGCTTTAGCCCGTACAAAGCCTTCTGAAGCTTGTACACTCGGTTTGGGTACTTGGGATTTTCAAAGCCTGGGGGTTGCCTGACATAAACCTCTTCCTCTATGTAGCCGTTTAGGAAAGCGCTTTTGACATCCATTTGGTAAAGCTTGAAGCCCTTAGACGCAGCAAAGGCTAGCAAGATTCTAATGGCTTCTAGACGCGCTACAGGAGCAAAGGTTTCCCCAAAGTCTAAGCCCTCAACCTGGCTAAACCCCTGAGCCACAAGCCTAGCTTTGTTTCTCACAACTAGACCATCCTCACCTTGTTTGTTCTTGAACACCCACTTGGTTCCTATCACATTCACATTGGGAGGAGGCTCAACAAGGGTCCAGACTTTGTTTCTCTCAAAGTTTTCTAGCTCCTCATGCATGGCATTGACCCAATCGGAATCAGAAAGAGCGTGTCCAACATCTCGAGGTTCAAAGGAGGCAACAAATGCAGAATTTGTAAAGCATGCGAGATGAGCAGACCTCGACCTTGTTGTCCTTTCATTTAGATTACCGATCATTTGGTGGGGAGGATGTCGACTTTGGATGTGTCGAGGGGCCTCTCTCTCGGAGCGTACCTCCCCCTCAACAACAGCTGGGGCTTGCTCGACGACGGCTGGAGCTGGATCGACGGCCGCCGAAGAGGATGTAGATGCTACGGGACCCTCTGCTTGAACTGTGGAAGCAGGGACCGGCTCAGGAGCAGGCGAAGTAGTAGGAAGTAGTGGTTCATCCTCATCTTCACCTGGAGCCGGTAGATCACCGTCTACAAAGATGCTCTCTTCCATTTCCCTGTCACCTGCACACTCAACAACACCACTTGTACAAGGCATAGATTCATCAAAGGTTACATCGCAGGACTCCACGATGGTGTTAGTTTCCAAGTTCAAAACCCTATAAGCATGACCATGTGGGGTGTAACCAAGAAAAATGCCATCGGAAGATCTTGACTCAAACTTATCCAAATTGCCACGCTTGAGAATAAAGCACTTGCAACCAAAAGCACGCAAATGAGAAACACTTGGCTTCCTCCCAAAACGTAGCTCATAAGAAGTCACATTAAGAATTGAGCGCAAGAAAACCCGATTAGAAACATAGCAAGCGGTGCTAATGGCTTCAGCCCAGAACCGCCTCGGAGTCCTATGCTCATCAAGCATCGTCCGGGCCATCTCAACAAGGGTTCTGTTCTTTCTTTCAACTATGCCATTTTGCTGAGGAACACGAGGTGCAGAGAATTGGTGCTCAAGACCATTCTCAAGACAGAAAGCACTGAACGAGGAGTTCTTGAACTCGGTGCCATTATCACTGCGGATAGCTCGTAGTGCACCAGGGAGTTCCTTGAACAACCTCAAAGCCAAGCTCCGAAAGTGATGAAACACTTCATCCTTGCTCTCAAGAAAGAAGACCCAAGAGTAGCGAGAAAAATCGTCAACGACCACAAGAACATACCACTTCCCACCAGCTGAACGAACCCGAGCAGGACCAACAGTGTCCATGTGAAGCAATTGCCCAGGCTGCTCAGTCATCACCAAATTGATTGGTGGATGAGAAGCGGCAACCATTTTGCCATGACGACAAGGTGCACAAACAAGGTTTTTCTCAAATTTGAGCTTAGGCAATCCTCGGATCAATCCTAGGCCACTTAAGCGACACAACAAGTCAAAACTCATGTGACCCAGTCTCCTATGCCATGTCCAAAGCTCAGAAGAAGGTTGAGCGAACAAACACTTGTGAGAACCAGAAGAAGAAACAAAATCAGCACGGAAAACTCTGTCAATTCGAGAAATATTGCAAATCAAAGCACCAGTCGAATCAACAACGCGAGATGCATTCCTCTTAAAGATCACTTCATTGCCATCATCCAACAACTGAGAAACAGAAAGTAGATTGTACTTGAGATGCTCTACTAGGGCTACTTCCTTGAGAGTGAATGAGTCATTTACCTTGACAGCGCCAATTGCTTTTACTCTACCCTTTTGTTGTCCCCGAATGTCACATAGTCAATTTGCTTCACGGGGGTGAGGCTGGAGAACCATCTAGTATCACCGGTCATATGGCGCGAACAACCGGAGTCCATCAACCACTTGTCCTCCAGGCCTCCATCAGCTACCTACATAGAACGTGAAGAAAAGATCGAGGGCTCAGTGCTGGGGTTAGAGAGATAAGCTTTAGGAATCCAGCACCTAACCACACGACCTGCAGAAGTAAAAACAGTTCTATGCACTTGATCATTGGAACGCACGGGACGAGTACCACGATAGGGACGACGTGGTCCGTCAAAGCGTCTAGACTCACGCCACGCGTCACGGGGATACAAGTCATATGAAGGATGACCATATCCACGCTGGGGATGGACACCACGAAAGGGAAAACGTGGGCCATCAAAGCGTCGTGACTCAAATCCTCTGTTTCGTGAACCAAAGTCATATGAGCGATGACCAAGTCCACTGTAAGCACGAGAAGGAGTGTGAGGCGGATAGTCAACATAGGAATGATAGACTGCATTCCTAGCTAACTCAGCTTGCCTCCTTTCA